>OZ012724.1:21749253-22494253 GCA_963942605.1 Poecilus cupreus
CGATAGATCTGGGTGTGTAATGAAAATAAATCGAAGAAGTAGGTTCTTGATCTTCACCACTTCCATGCTGATAGAGCTCTATCATGTCTTCTTCGTTGCGACTCATCTTGGTGGTGTTTTCTAACAATGGATAAGAAGTATAAGGAAAGGTATTTTATTGATAGGTGGAGATAAATAATTTATCAGTTAGGTGAAATAGATAAGCTCGAAACAATAAAACATTTTACTTGTTTCGTAAACCAGATACTTATTTTTATCATTCAATAACAAAACTAGCTGTCAATGTCAAAATCACATGGTTATGGAAGTTCTCAACATTTTGGCTATGGCATGGTTAGGTGGTATAAAAGAAACTGGTATTGTGGAATAACAAATATATTTGATTAATTATTAGGGGTACAAAATTATAATGTAGTATTTATCAAACTGGTAGTCAAATGGGTTAGTAAATATTAAAAAAAATAAATTACAAAAATTGTTTGGAGGATACTGATACAATCATAGGCGGGTTGTGAAAACAGTGTATGCATCTAAAAACTAGCATTGCACCCATGAATCATTTTCATATTGTGTTATTGTAATGTAAATAAACTATGCAGTAAGTATTGTTACAATAAGTTTATATATTAATATATTGTATCCGTAGATGGATAAGCGTGTGTAAAATACGCCCATGATGAAAAGTTCGAGCGATGTGCTGTAGATGGAGATAGTTCATGTGAAATGTCTGTAGTCATGCCGTGTGCGTGCTGGTTTCCCTGTATGATCGACCGAGAATGAAGTTCGGTGCTAGCGAATAGTGCAGGTGCCTCCCACGTTTATCTTTTGTGGGTAAACACGGCGATCGAGTTGACTGCGAACGTGCACACCGCGGTTTCGTAGTACTATCAGCAAAGTGTGGTGTATTTTGTGAGTGTTTCGACATGTCTACGTACTCCAGGACACAGGAAAGCGATGCGTGGGCCCTTCTCGCATTGAAATCCGCCCCGGCGAGCCCCTCGAAAGTGCAGTGGAGTCCAGAGGTTAAAGGAGATGTCATAGCACGTTTAGAGGGCCGCGAGTTTGAGTACATGGTGCGGCAAAACAGAATCATCATTGGAAGAAATAGTTCACGGGGTGATGTCGACGTAAACATGGGACACTCTAGTTTTATCTCGAGGAAACATTTGGAAGTGTTTTTCGATCATCCCTATTTTTATATGTTGTGTAATGGTAAAAATGGTGTGTTCGTTGACGGGGTGTTCCAGAGGAAAGGAGCCCCATCCCTGCAGCTCCCGAAAACGTGAGTACCCTGGCGCGGCCGCGGCCGCAGTGCCTGTGTAAACAAACGTGCTCCATATCATTACAACACGTAACTAGATCATTACTAGCTCATGTTTATCTAAGCAGGCCTTGAGGTTACATTGTGGATACACACATGGCCAAAACATAATGACGTCACAGGTTACGGATACACTCCCGACGTCGTCGTGTTTATGAAATCAATATTTTATCACGTCTTGTCACGAAATCCATGCATCAAACACAAACCACCAAAATTGTTTTTTGGAAGTTCGTATGAAGAATTTATCGAACAACCTGACGTCACGCTCGTCTCGTCTCTGTCGCACTTCCTATTTGTTTCTTAATTGCCACGACAATTTGACCCTTATGGTGTGTCTGCATAGAGCGGCCATGCGTAAAAGTAAACACTTATTATTGATGCATGTTGCAACTACTGTGAGCTCTATATTTTCTCGCTTTTAGCTAGCACGTGTTTTATATTTGTGTTTACCTCGCACGGAAATATGATTACTCATTTTCCATTTGCCCGTACATCTTATTTCAAACATCCATGCTATATTTCTGTTCGTAAACAAGCCATTTTATCTTTTAAAAACATGTTTAAATATCGGTCAGGACATAATCTATTTATAATCTGTTTTCTTTTTGCAACAAAGTGCTGTGCTTGCGTACTATAACATTTACCAGTCAGTCGTAAATGCTAAAATACTACATAGTCCAATGCATTCATGTCTCGAATTTGAATCACGTCGAACGTATTACGTTTTAGCACCAAACACGTTTTTTACGACGCTTTTTATGCGCATTAATTCACTCGATTGTATTTCATGGTTTTCGTCGGCTTACGGCTGCTTGTTTCACTTCCCTATCATAACAGGAAAAATTTCATTGATCACGTCGAGCTTCACTCCCTTACCATTTTATCCGGAAATACTAATAAATTGTTAAATTATCGCACAAATAATAAACAATGATGAAATTGTTTAGGTTTGCAATGAGATTAATAAGAAAATAATAAACAAAACAACTGATTATTATTCGAGTTTATACAGTTTTGCAATTTATTAAGATTCTACCATAAATATTAATGGATTGTTTAGAACTTAACAATGTAAATATTGTTGCTTAGCAACCAAAATAAGTGAAAGACCGGCCAAAGATTGCATCAGATCAAATTGATTCCTTATAAAACAAAATCAATCGTCTTCCAGTGCACACTTTGATCTTTTGCGGTCAGCTCGCAACTTATACCAAACCGATGCGTATATTAGTAAACAATAATGTTGTTGGGTGTGGGTAAATGCTAGTCACTTGTTTGTTTACAAAACTAAATGTCCCATACAGGTTTTCGGTATATAACTGATTGTTTTCAAAAGGCCTTGAAACAATACACTGTTTCTAATAATAACTATAAGCGGTTAAGTCTTACTGTTGCCTTTACGTTTTTGTGTTTTGTTATCACACAAAATCACAGTGGGCTAGTATTTATAGTCACAACGTGGTTTTATACACTGATACAGATTGTATGTTTTATTTCAGTATTTCAGATAAATCAATTTAATCGAAATTTCCTAAAATCTGTTTTTTAGGGATTTCATTGTTTCATTTTTATTCGTTTATCTCGTGGAGTATTACTCACTGATAAGTTTTTGTTGTTCGTTTCTTTTCATTGAAATTACTTATAAATGCTATCATTTTCCATTCATAATGCATATCCAATTGCAGTTCATGACATTATAGGTAATAAGAATTGTTTCATTTTCTATTACCTATATATCGATTATACCTATTCAGAACTGAGAACTGTATTAAATTCTGTAGGCTGAAAGTTGTTCAACTGTTTATTTTACTTCCAAACAGTAAAACGTGGAACAGTTGACAAGTACTATTTTGTAGGTTGATGTTTTTGTTTGTGCGCACGTGACCAAGAAGTTACATCAATAAAAGCATTTGTTTTATTCACATATTTAAATTTATTTGTACTCCCGGTATAGAATTGAAATGTGAAATATAGGGATTTCAATACTATTTTTTATATTCCTGTAAATTGTACTTTACTGCAAACAGCAAAAAAAGATGTTCAGAATTTTAAAATGCTTGCAATAAGGCCTATTTGGTTACCTAAATATTAGTATTTCACGATATATCAATCATAAAATGCATATTTATTAGAAAAATTGTAATACGATTATGGAAAATTATACAAAAACTAAAAATGTTGGACAATTCAGAAAACACATTTAGGTTTATTTATTATAGTGTTGTATTGTATTTGAGAGTATATTTCTTTCTTTTAAATAAATAAATCTTAACCTGTTTTTGAAATGTCAAATATTTTCGTTTTTGTTCGATTTTCCATGGCCGTGTTACCATTTTCCTAACAAACATTAATTTTAATTTGATTGATATATCGTGAAAAACTAATATTTAGGTAAGCAATTGCATGCATTTTAAAATTTTGAACTTTTGTACACTCTTGATATAAAGTAGATAAAAATTTACACAGCAATGTCAAGAAAATAGTATGTTAGATTATTATTATTACATTGGCGCGATCAGATAAATACTAGTCTGTTTATATTATTATTTCTTATCTGTTTTATTATAAATTAGATTAATAAATGATTAATACACAATATTTTGTATAGGAGAAATATTTGACCTCGTGTTTTATTTAACTAAAAACGTAAATAAATGTCATGTATTTATGCATGATGTACAGTAGTTTACAGCTTGATATATTGTGGAGTTCAAGGACTTCATTTTGGCGTCTCGTGGTTCCAGATGAACCCTTGATTTTCTTGTTATTGTTACTTGTTTATTATGTAAGATATAAATATAGAATGAACTCAATAGAAATGAATATTTCCTGTGTAAAAATTAAATTACTACAGTAACTCAATCTTGACATTTATTTTGTATTATAAACCAACTATTACGTAGTAGTATAAAAAAAAGTAGCGTTACTATAGTAGTAATACTACTCGATAACTACAGACGGTTAAAACAAAGACGCAATTCACGTTAGCATTGAATATGTAATCGCAGTTGTTTGTTTATTTACAATATAAACAAATTAAAATCAATTGATTTTTTGTTACTAAAACATTTTTAATTGACAAAAAGTTTATTTTCGTCGTTATAATTTGTATAGCTTAATTATTTTTATCATTAATAAAAAGTATTAAATATGCGTTGAAGACGTTGCAAAAATTTGCGTGACCCCAATAGGAATGTAATTGTTTTACGCCACTGAATATTTTTAATACATTTGAAACTAATAAATAAATAATTTTATTATTAAGAACGGTAAATTGAAATAATGCAAGCATAAAATAAATACATTATCACACCAATTTTTTTTGGGTGTACTGCTTTTAGCAAATTTTAAAAAGTAATATACCTACAGGATATAGAATTGAAATGTTGATTATAGGGATTTCAATGCTATTTTTTCATATTGCTGTACTTTACAGTAAATGTGTAAATACAAAAGTTGTTTAGAATTTAAAAATGCATGCAATAAGACCCATTTGGTTACCTAAATATTAGTATTTCACGATATATCAATCAAATTAAAATCAATATGTATTAGGAAAATTGTAACAAGGCCATGGAAACTTAAACAAAAACGAAACATATTTGATATTTCGTAAAACAGTTTTAAATTTATATATTTAAAAGAATGAAGTGGAAGGAAATGAGCTTTCAAATTCGCCATTATATCATTACAATCTTCTAGAGAAAATAATACAACATGAAATAAAAAATCTAAATCGGTTTTATGAAGTGTCAAATATTTTTAGCGTTTGTTTATTACAATTTTTCTACTAAAGGCCGGTTTTTCATCTACCTTCCGAATTCGTCGAATAAATAAAAAATATGCATAAAAAATTAAAGTTAGAACAATTATTATTTGAGCTATGATTTAGATTTGATATTTTTCATCTATTCCACGAATAACTTATTTGGTTTTTATTTGAAAATGATAAAATCAGCACTAACATTAATTTAATTTGATTGCTATATCGTGAAATACTAATATTTAGGGAACCAAATGGGCCTTATTGCATGTATTTTTAAATACTGAACAACTTTTGTATTTACAGTTTTACTGTAAAGTTAATAGGTAAAAATTACAGCCATATAAAAAATCTGATGTGGCCAGCACATAACCTCCCGCCCAATACTACTCTTAAACAGTACAAAATAGTATTTGATACAAAAACATACCTTCTTATTTGTTTATTTTCTATTTATATTTGAGAATTTAAATTTTCTTTCGTATATTTATTGCATTTTTTGACATATATTTCACTAAAAAAACAACTTCACAATCACAATATGTGTCACATTTCGAGAAAAAATTGAAAATTTTTAAATGTTTCCATGGTGTACTAGGAATGCAAGATTTGTGAAATCTAATTTCTTTATATTTTATTATCTCTAAATCTAATGAAAATTAATAAAATTAGTGTAATCAAAACACATGTAAAATTAAATATTCTTCAACTTTGAAAATAACATAAATTGTTGAAAAAGGAAATTTAACCGTGTTTTTCACAAAAAACTGTTAAGGGCTTCAAATAAACTTCTACTTCCGGTTGCCCAATTTTATCCAAAATCTAATCAGCTCTTCATTTAAATATAAGAAGCAATAATTCACAAAATTGTATTTTTTGGTGTTATAGTATTTGAGTTATGCGAGACGAAAAAATTGCCACAGACTACACACACACATACACACACACACATACATACATACATACATACATACATACATACATACATACATACATACAGACATCATCGCGAAAATAGTAAAATCGTATTGTAGGGACCTTAAAACGTGCTTATTCATTGAAAACTCACTACCCTATTTTTTGACCAAAAACAATACCTCCCTTACCTAGAGGTAGGCGGGAGGTAAAAATAGCATTTAAATTCTTATATATCACATTTAAAATTCTATACACGGTATGTGCGTGGTGCGGTTACCAGCCGTCAAATCATGCTCCTCATGTTATAAAATAACCATGTTTAATTAACACGAAAGGTTTATGAATATGTATATTTAATTTAATATACAGGTTACATAAAAATTCTCTTTATTTTTACGAAGTCGACCTTTAAAAAAATATTTGCAAACACGGGCTCGTAAATTTCATTTATATTTTGGGCGTGCCTTACCCTTAGCTTTAGTAGCAAAATTAACTGTTTTATTTTTTCTTTTATATTCCTTCTCTTCTAGTTTGGTTTTTGGTAAACTCGTAAAGTTCATTGGCTTTCCTAAAAAGATATTAAATTGTAATTTGAGGTTTGTTGCTTGTAATTTGTTTTAGAAACTCTGGAGTAATGTCCGTAATACTTAATGCAGTTGGGATGTAATAAATTGTAATAGGAACATGCAACTTTATAGTTCCGGGTCTGAATCCCTTTCCGGTGTGCTCATTTGTTTCAATTATTTGTTTTTAACATAACATTAAGAGGTAAATAAATAAATATATCAACGCGATGTTTATTTATTATTGGGTGTGGCACTCTGCATGCTCAGATCTTGGTAGATTATAATATTTTATGCTCGCACCGTCAAACGTGAGCCTTAGAAGATGAAGGAGGAGGGGTAAATGTTATTATTTAGGTTTTTTCTGTGATAACGTATCGGACTGTGTATTGTGAGATCTTCGGTTCGAATCCCACAGCCGACAGTTGCCATTTAAAATGTTTCCCTTTGGTTCCCCGTCCACTAACACCTTTGGGAGGTATGACTTGACGGCTGGTAGCCACAAAAATATATCACTTACCGAGATCTGCATAAACAGAAATCCATACCTATGATTGATAAAAGACGTGATGATATATTTATTTTATTCTTACCAGTAGTATACAGTATCTACAGAGATCTGCTGTTGCAGATCCTACAATTATTTTGTTTTAATTAATTTATCGTTTGCGATATTTATACTGGTGTAGAATTGAAATGAGTAATTTAGGGATTTTTAATACAATTTTTTTATTGTTACCTGTTTGCTTTACAGCAAAAGTGTAGTTACTTACAATAGTATATTATACAACGAGCATGGAATGGTACTCATTTCCTACGAGTATGAAATGGACATTCCATGCGAGTTGTACACTATACTTTTTCTACGACCACGATATTATTTCAAAATTAATTTAATTTTAATAATAAATTTGTCCCGCTTTCACCATTCCAATATTTGACAATTCTAAATAAGTATCCTAGCAATGGCACCTGTACTTAAATGAACTGATCTGTATTGAAATACTCACAAAACAAATTCATTTCGCACGATGCTTGCAATGTTCCTCATATTCCTAGCAACAACAAACATACAATGAGTAGATTTCTCAGTGGTCGTAGAAAAAAATATTTAACAGGTAAATATTTTTTAATGTAAGTACCATAATTATTTCATGGTTAAGGTTTCCTATTAGATATTATATGTACTGTAGTAAACAAAGTATTTGAAGCAAGACAGATATTTTATAATTCAATATTTGGGTAGGCACGATAATCTAGTAAAAATAATTTTAACTTGATTTTTTTTATGATTAACTAATTCTTCAAAAGTAATACAAGTTAAAGATTAAAGAACAAATATGTTATAATTGATTATTATATTGATCCGGGTATTAAGTTAAAATTAGTTGCTTTGAAAATTAAAAACGATTTGTTTGTTATTTAATTGTTTTGATCAATGAATAACCGGCATCCGGAAATTTCCAAATATGGAACAAGAAAATGAATGGAATTTTCTGCTAAACCACTACAACCAAAATATTTTCCGTTGATAACGCTTATCACAAAAAAAAAACGATTTAATCAATTAGGAAAATTTCCTTATTTTAATAATGTTTATGAATGGGGAAAAGCAAGTTGATTTGACAAACCAAGCGCCATGAATTTACCGCAAAAATTATCTGTCCCATGCTTATATCCGTGTCAGATTAAAAAATTAGGATGTTTAAAATGAATTCATTGAATAATGATTTAAATATAATGGACAGATGTTGGTGCTAAGTTGAATAGCCGTTTCAGGTGAATGGTCGGCGACTGGAAACAGACACCTGAAAGTTTGTTGTGAGGAGAAGTAAAGTTTGCCATTATCTGAAACTAACGGAACTACATGTTCAACACTATTCTGCTGAAAAGGCACTGTAATGTTAACATGACGTTAGACATCGCGTTAGACTGTACCTACTGTTAAAAATATAAAAGATTTTTGGATTAAAGTTCTGTAATATATTTATTTAAATTATTGAAAATAATTCTTCATTAGTTACAAGGGAATCTGGGTGAATGTATCATTTATTATCTGGTGAATATTCAATAATTCGAAACGCTGGACAGAACCATGAGCTCTGATTTTGGGTAGGTATAGTAAGAGAAGTGTTTTAGCGCTGTACTATGTTCTTAAATTATTTTTATTGTTTAAAATGGCAGAAAAAACGACATACTTGTATTTTATACAAGGTGGTGCCTCAGACGACGTAGCATAGGGATTTCAATAGGGAAATTATTTGCTCCTCTAATTATTTTAGGGCAAAAATTCATTTAGATTTTATCTGTAATAATTCTGCATTTATTGATACCATTGTTCATAAATTTCCATTGTTCGGAAGAGGAGAAATCATAACACACGGACCACCACTATCCCTTCAAAAAAATACTCTGCCAAAAAATGACGTGAGAAATATGTTTCAAACAATAATTGTAGATAATAATATTAGAAATATTATTCTAATAACAAAAATTGTTATTTAATCATAATTTACTGAGATATTTCAAAATAACTTGATAGGTTTTCCAGTAAACTACCACTTGCAATTATTGGATTATTACCAAAAACTAATCAGCTCTTCCAAAAGGGATACAATTGATATATACAAAATATTCAGTATAGTAGTTTTTGAGAAACCTGAACTCCAGAGATCCACACATACTGACAGATAGACAGACCCACACACAGACATCATTCTAAAGACCCCCAAAATGAGCTCATCCACTGAAAACTTACTACTGAATTGTTAACAGGATTCCTTTACCTTACAGGATGTGGCGGGAGGTAAAAACAAATGCGCTAACATTTGTCCTATTACTTCATTCGCCAAATTACAATGTTGTGATCAGCTATTGGTTTGTTTTAATTTCCGGCACAAAACCATATCATTTCTACTTTTTCTTGTATTGAGAATTTCTTCTCTTCCGGACAAGGGAAATTTATGAAAATGAATAGATGCAGATTTTCGTTTTTTCTAAATAAAATCTAAATAAACTTTTGCACTAATATAACTAGGGGAGTAAATAATTGCACACTAAGAATTTACCATTGTAATCCTTATGCTGCGTTGTTCGAGCCACCATCCTGTATATCTCAAGTTTACTTCAGAAAACTTAAAAAAAATAATAGTATATGTCACTCGAAGTTGAACTTTCTTTTGTGTTTCGCTCAAATTGTATAGCCTCAGCTGACGCCTCGGCCACAAATATACAAACTCAACACAAAAAGTCCTGTAACATAATATACTATTATTACATATCATCAATACAGATCTCAGTCGGAGAACTCCATGAAAATCATGTTTTCTTTTCATGATTTCTATAGCTATGATATGTATAGATGCCGACGTTACATGCATCTTGTTCTTGCAGATGTACATTCCGCTTCCCGTCAACAAACATCCGGCTGCTCTTCCAGTCACTGGTGGACGAGTCAAGTGAGCCGCCCCCTGTACGAGCGATCTCTCCTCTTCGGCCGCGCGAGCGATGCGGGGGCGGCGGTGCGGGGGCGGGCGCGGGCGGACAACCGCTGCCGCCGCTGCGGATCAACATCCCCGACACCGACACCTTCGGCAGCCCGTTCCCCTCGCCCACCGGGACCATCAGCGCGGCGAATAGTTGTCCGGCTAGTCCTAGAGGTAGGCACGGCGGAGATGGTACTGGTAATGGTGGTCTGTGAGGGGAATCTCCTGGTGAAATATTGTAATACTGGGACATCACGCTATTCCCACGAACCCAGAAACACAGTCAACCAACAATCAATCTCCTCCAAACATTCCACCACTTTCGCCTCGTCCACATTCATACTTTCGTTCACGCAACAAACCATCAATCATACCCAAATTTGTTTCACCAACCTTTCGCTCGACATTCGCTCAAGATGTCCAAACCACCTCAACTGACTCACTCCCACTTTCTTAACAACCCTTACTAACGTTGAAAATGCGAGCCGAGAAATACAGGCTGATGTGGGAAACGTATCTTTGTCGTACAGTCCGCTTAGCAAGTTGATAAAAATAGTTATTTGTATACCAAGGCCGCGAAATCATTCTTTAGCGTACCGAGAGAAAAAATATCGTTGAGGCAGGACAATCTTGAGGGCGATAAAGGATTTCGTGGACAAGGTGTACACACTATTTTTTGTTCAACCGTAAAAAATATTAATTACTTTTAAACAGTTTTATTGTAAATAGAAAGTAGCGATGGAATTGACATTTGATAAACAAAACAATTACTTTTGAAAAAATTATGTCAATAATCAAATGTCAAAATGATTGTTTTTTACGCTTTAATAATGGTACCGGTCGCGAAATAGGATAAAAAACAATTATTTTGGGAAATTTAATTTCGCGGCTGTATTGCGGCTATGAAATGCTTATTTCGCGTCCTGTTACATAAAAAGATGAATTTAAAGAAATTTTCATATGATTGAACAACTCTGTTAAATATTAAGTATTTCCGCCTTCTATGTAAATGACACTTTACAGTTACTTTGGTAACTAAGTAAATGGGTAATTACAGCGCATAGACCTGTAAAGTTTTACGGTCTTCTAAAAGAGACCTGTAAAATTTTACAGGCTTATACAAGAGACCTGTAAAGTTTTACAGGCTTGTTGAAGGAACTGGTAAAATTTTACGGGCTTATATTTGAATAAAAATATTGTGAAGGTGGAAATAAAATTTGTACATCATTGTGACTGTTTTTTCGCTCGCACTTTTTACAAACAAATCCTAAGCCTATACTAATTCTACACATACAGTTTTACCATATAAATAAAACCTCTAGGAATGCAACCCTTCTGTCTTTATTAAACGATGTTTTACATAGCAACCGCACTACAAAGAAGTATTAGACAAAGAAAAATGGCCCTAAAACAAATCTGTTTCAAGCTCGTTTTTCGCTTTCATGAAAGATTACAAGTTAGCGTTCCAGTATTACTACATTTCAATGGTCACTGGGAGATTCCGTAGCATTAGTTAGCATATTGTATAATTGGCAGAGAATCGCGAATTAAGTTATTTATATTTTAGATTCGTGTAAATGCAATTATTTGTTCATAGTATTTTTTGAAATTATATGTTTTTAGCATTTAAAAAGTAATTAATTATCTATTGAAAAATAGAGCTAATTGTAAACAAATATATCGTCTAGTCAATAGCTAATTGCAGCATTTCAAAATAAATTATGATATTTAGAAATATCGTTACTTTTATATACGTGTTTATACGTTGCGTGCTAGTTTCAAAGTTAAGTTGTTTATTTACAGAAAAACTTTACATATTTGTTTCCCTATTTTATTCATCTAGTTTTATTTAATTTACGTACACATTCATTCATCATTTTACATATTATCCTCATTAATTTCAAGTACTGATACATACATATTAACTTATTTACGTTTTATTTAATATTTTTATTTTGCACGAACTTAACTGTTCAGTTTTTAAATTATTTGTCTAATAAACATAATCACTGTTTGCAATTTGTAAAATTATTTTTTATAGCATTACCCATAAATTCCACCCGTTGAACCCAGTTTCTGTTAAATATACACACTAAATTGCTAGACAAAAAAATGGATACATTTTTTACGATTTCCGTTAAATTTTAATAAAACGGTTGATTATATTCTGTAAAAAGTTTAAAGATATTTGGCTTGTACCACGAGTTGTTTTTGGGTGTTTTAGCGCTGCACAATGTTCTAAAACACTTCTCTTAGTATATACTCCATTTGTGAATGGAGAAAGTAATAAATCAAAATTTACAAGAGTAGTGTGGATTTTTGTCAGCTATGCGGCAAATAAATCCACCAGAAAAATAAAATATAACTTTACTAGGATGCTTATAGAAACACCGCTATAAACGTTCTGATAATCCCTTTTAGACCGTAACATAAACGTAGATAGAATATTTCAGAGTGATCTGTTTAAATATTTGTGTTTCGCGGACTTGCAGTCAAATTTTTTAATTACAAAAAACTATGCCAACGTTTTGGCAGTTACAACTGCCATCATCAGGGTTAAGTTTCAGGTTGAAAAAACTAATATACATGGACTCATACAACAAATTTAAAACACTTAGGAAAATATGAGAGTCAAATGTAAAAATGTACAAAAATTAGTAATAGAAATAAAATAATCTGGAGCTGAACTGTTTTTAGGAAGTATCTATTTAATTTCTATGGCAAATTTTTGTATATTTTAATATTTGACTCTGATATTTTTTACGTGTTTTTAATTTGTTGTACGTGTCCATGTATATTAGTTTTTTCGACCTGTAACTTAGCCCTGATTGATAGCAGTTGTAACTGCTGAAACGTCTGCGTATTTTTTTATTATTAAATATTTGGACTGCAAGTTCGTTTTATTTTTCTTCTCAATATTCTCATCAGTTAGACTATCCCTGAGCACACAATTATTGGCGCGCCACTGGAATGTCTGACAGACTGATTTATTAGTCTATCTCATTCGCAAATGGAGTATACCCAAAAACAGAGCTCGTGGTACCAGTACCAGCTAATAAAATTAAAGTTTTATAATCAAGGAACAATAACATTTTAATTAATAAACATATGCTAAAGTAAGAAATGAAATTTATGCAAAATTTAAACAAACAGTAAAAATAGTTATTTACTTTACAAGTGGGCAAAGTAAGGAATTACCACGAGAGAAATTTTAGCACACGAAGCCGAAGGCTGAGTGTTATAATTTTATCGAGTGGGTAATTTCATTTTTCCCACGTGTGAAATATAACGTTTTATCCAACATCTCTTAATAATTGCAAAATTTATTAAAGAATATTATTTGACAGTGACATATGCTTTAAATGGTCTAAATTAAAATGTCAATCGAAGTGGTTATCAAGGTGTTGTGTTATTATTATTGTTATAAATAATATATTAACTCACTAGTGACTTTTCTCAAAATTATACCCACTAGTGGGTAATCTGTTACTTTCCTTGTTTAAAATCGCCTTAGTTATAGAGCATTTATTGAGAGGTGTTGGATAAAATCCTTTTTTGTCTAATAGTCTACATATTACATTGGTCAATGATCAAAAAGAAATTATCAAAATTAATTGCATACAAAAGTGCCACAGTTTTCATTTTAACTTAGCGAATTTATAAAATGTAGAAGTAAAACTATTTTTTGCACAAATAATTAGTGAAACAATTAATCAATGCAGTTATAGTACTCCTAATAGAATGGCCGAGCAGTAAAACTTACAACTTAAAATACTAAAATCTAATAATTTCGTCTTTCGCCGTTCATCCATCGCTTTTAAGTTTATGGTTTCACATCACGTTGGTGTTGATTTAATTGGTATTTTGTTCTGTACACAATTTGTTTTGATTTGTTTGGATGAAGGTGGCCATGGCAGACGCAATATCTCTGCCGATTTGCAAATGGTTGCAGCGTATGCTGCACAAGTAGTCAGAGGTGGCTCTGATGTTTCAGGATCTCATGCGTCGTCCAGTCACAGTCCTGAACATCAGTATCGGCAGCCTACCGCCAATGGAAACTCGGTAAGAAACACATTTATTTTAGGATTACTTCATACATTTTTCAACTGTAATTTTACACTCGAGCTTTTTGTTTTGCCGGATAAATTTCTGTTTGTAACGAAACCTTGTTACCTAGCAATTTGACAAGAAAACTGTTTTAATAAAATCACGACAAAACTTCAAAAAATATTCAATAGTTATATTACGAATGCTGAGAATTTAATCGATTAAATTTGACATGTCTAGCTTATACACAAAATTTTGCTTAAAAAGTGTTTGAGTACATAATAATTTGAAAAAATCCCGAGACCGTAGGTCGAGGGGATTTTATCTTAAATTATTATGTACGATTAACATTTTTAAAAGCAAAATTTTGTAAATAAGCTAGACATCAAATTTAATCGATTCAATTCTTTAGCACGAGGGGTATATGTCAAGATTATTTCATGAATTCATAGCACAAATTTTAATACTTGCCGAAGAAATTGTACTAAAACGTTGATTTTGACACATTTTCACATATATAAATCGGTACACATAAACAAAAAGCACCATAAAATTATGTTGTTATTAGTGTAACTATAGCAAATTGATTGTTTTTCTTTTTACTTGTCAAATAAATGTCAAAATTTTGTAAATAAAAATAGCTTGAATTGGATAATTCAGCATGTTGAAAGACGTAGAATACCAGTAAAGGTAAAAAACATGTAAGTATCTTGCTTCTGCAACTAATTATCCGGCTAAATATGCCTTCAAAATGTTCAAAATTTGCATATAAAAGCTAGCTTCATTTTAATCGCGAATAAACAGCATGGTGCTGTTTAATCATTTATCTAAAATGCACAACAATGGAAAATTAATCATTTTGATTGGTCAAATGGGGTCTTTCACCATTTTTTTTTTATATTTTTTTATGAAACTTTATCTATACTGAAGACTATCTACGGTTTTAAAAAGTCTTAATTGTTATTCATTAAGCCAAAATGATTTTTTAAAAATGTTGTGACGTCATAGTAGAGATCTAAAAGAGTAGATATTTAAATAATTTTTGTTACATAAATGTTCTATTTTATTGTAATAATAATAATAAAATTAGTAAAAAAATATATGACTACAATTATTTACAATCTGTACTGTTTTAGATCCAGCAACACCTCTACTATGACGTCACAACATTTAAAAAAAAATCATTGTGGCTTAATGACTAACAATTAAGACTTTTTAAAAGTGTAGATAGTCTTCAGTATAGATAAAGTTTCATAAAAAAAAATAAAAAAAAAATGGTGAAAGACCCCATTTGTAATGAGTGAAATAATCTGTCTTATAACACTGAAATATAATTACTGGAATACTCAATGTTTCTACATAACAACCGCTCAACAAACGCATAGGAACCGTTGTTTTTACATAGCAACCGCTTAACAAAAGCATAGCATAACAACCGTTCTAATACAAGTGTTAGTAGACAAAGAAAAGTAACCCACAACATCTATCTGTTTCAGGCTCGTTTTTTGTTTTCGTAAAAAACTACAAATGCGCGTTCCAGTATTACTATATTTCAGTGCCTTATAAAGCATTTCTAGTTGCCATAGAATATGTTATTTTGTTTATTTGTTTCATTTGTATACTGTCAAATTATTGAATTACAATCTTATTATTTTTCATAATATTGTACTTTGTCTGCCGCCGGAGTAAAAATGTTACCAAGAGACGGCGAAAAAATTTAACTTCTGCTTGTTGAATACAAGTACTTTTATACTTAACATTTGAAGAAAAAATAGTTTAGAAACGATTGGCAGGTTTAATTATTTATTTCGGTCAGTAATTTTTAAAAACAGCTCTGGAAAACATGATTCGTGTAATAGTATGAAATTATTTTCTTAACTATCTGGACTTTATGAAATTACTGGTTGTAAAATTAAAGATTTTTCATAATAACACATTGCATTTTTCGTATTGTCTGGACTCAGTTTCCGTTGCATTATAAAACAACCTACAATTAACTCCTGATCAAAATCATTTTGAATCTCATTTTAATTTTGATTACCGCCTATTGCAAATGAAGACTTCGAGCCAGAAAAATATTTTGAAGGCTAGTTGAAGTGAAACAGAATCAAAACCCCTTAGTCACGCACGCCACTGGCTGCTGACTCAATATATCTTCCTGACAGTAGATAAATAAAGTCGTAAGGATATAAGGATAATATGTAACTGGAAGCGATTTGTATTGGAAAGTTTCCATTGAACATAGTATTTGATTTATTTATGAATCTATCACGAACTGTTGGGACTTGACTTGTGGTCCTAGAGGTCTTGATTTCGATGTTAGCTCGCTTTTACAACTGAAAAAATAAATCGCAACTGTTGTATTCGTTTGCGTTTTAATTTAGAATAATGAATGTGTTTTACGCGCAAAAATATATCACATACCGAGGTCTGTGAAAGCACAGTTCTACATCCAATTTAAATATGTTTATTTTTGCCGATTGACATTAATAGTGCAACTTATTTGACACCTCGTCCATAAAATGACAGTTTTACTGCCTATGCTGCTATGGTGAAACAACAATTTAATATTTTTGTATTTCATCAATATAACAGCAAGTTGTATCTTCCAAATATACTCGTGTATCGTATATCTTACGAATTAAAGAATTTAAAACAAAATCTCTCTCCATTTTATTTAATAAATTGATTGGAATTTTTATAAAGCAACAGAATTAAATTTTATGAAAATATAAATAACGCATAGCAATATAATTTTATGGCGATAACTTTTTAAATAGGTATTAAAAATAATCAACAAATTAATATTAATTTCAAATCGGTAAAAAACTAGTGGCTGGTACCACGAGCTCTGTTTTAGCGCTGTAAAATGTTCTAAAATTATTTTATGTTTGACCGTGTTATAATCACTTGTTTATCACATTGTTTAACAGCCATAAGGAGGCTTTTTATAGACTAGTTCGATAATGTAAGAGACCTATTATCAAAATAAACGTCAAAACAAATTTCATTAATTTATTAGTCAAGTAATTAAATAGGAACATCATTTTTAGTAATAATATTAATTACACAATTAGAAGTATTACTTTGATGCTTTTTGAGTGATTTCTTCCATAATCACAGATCATAATGTTTGAAATGTAAAACGACAGTGTGCACAATTTTTTTAAAACAAATAATAATAAACAATAAATAACATGGTATCCAAACAACTGAAAAAAGCATACTTCGAAATTATAATGTATGTAACAAGTACATAATAGGGTTTTATTGACTCGCCCTTAAATTCGCTGCGCTCGCTAGGCCCCTAAACTGTCTCGTCTATAAAACTCTAAATTATGTACTTGTTACATAAATATCTTTTATAAAAATACTAAATTAATACTAAAAGTGGTAGTTAATATATTTCTCTGTAACTTTTATTTGAAGTATTTTTTATAAAAGAAATTTAGAACATTGTACAGCGCTAAAACACTTTTCTTACGTCCGGTATTATAATAGTTTTGTACACCAAGGCCGCGAAATCACTATTTAGTGTACCGAGAGAAAAATTATCGCCGAGGCCGTTTGCGGCCGAGGCAAGACAACCTCGACGGCGATAAAGGATTTCGCTCGTGGTAGCAGCCAATGTATTCAACACGGCACCAAACAGATTTACAGCTTCGGCAGCATTCATTGCTGTAAATCTGGTATTTTGGTGCCTAGTTAAACAAATAACAATTATTTTTTATTCAATAAAAAATTATGAAGCAATGGGCAGTTACTTTATCATGTCATCTAATTTTTAATCACAAAAATTTACTGAAAATCTTTGTACTGATAGATTGTAAATACACTGCTCAAAAAAAAAATCGAGTCACTTGGCCGAACCAAGAAAATGACTGTGTTTAAAATGTGGGGCATTTCTTTCAGGGACATGTTAACCTAAATCTGGAAATTCTCTCTAGAGATACATTCCTCCTCTACGTTCTCCAAAAATCCTGAAGAGATTCGCACCCCCCGACCCTCTGAAAAATCGCTTTATGTGATGTTATGTCTGAGCAATGAAAAATCCCCTTAAGAAAGGATTTTTTGGAGCTGCAAGCCTTCAAACTTTGAGATTTTTCATTGCTCAGACATGATATCACATAAAGCGATTTTTCAGGGGGTCGGGGGGGAGCGAATCTCTTCGGGATTTTTGGAGAACGTAGAGGAGCAATGTATCTCCAGAGAGAATTTCCAGATTTTGGTTAACATGTCCCTGAAAGAAATGCCCCACATTTTAAAACAGACATTTTCTTGGTTCGGCCAAGTGGCTCGATTTTTTTTTTTTGAGCAGTGTATGAATGGAATCACCAGAAATAAAAAACAATGAAAATGTGTTCGTTGCAGGTGCCCCCAGTGGTGATAAACGACGGCTACGGTTCCAGCAGTTCCAGCAAAGACGACTCAAAACCTCCATACTCCTACGCCCAACTAATCGTCCAGGCGATCGCGTCCGCCCAAGACAAACAACTAACCCTTTCCGGGATCTACTCCTACATCACAAAGAACTACCCCTACTACAGAACTGCGGACAAGGGCTGGCAGAACTCCATCCGCCATAACCTCAGCCTCAACAGATACTTCATCAAGGTAGGCGTTGATGCAGAGCAGTCGTTGTGGAGATGTTGATGGTGTGCGCTGTTGCAGGTTCCCAGAAGTCAGGAGGAGCCTGGCAAGGGCAGTTTCTGGAGGATTGATCCGCAGAGTGAGTCCAAGTTGATTGAGCAAGCGTTTAGGAGGCGGAGGCAGAGGGGGGTGCCTTGTTTTAGAGCGCCCTTCGGTCTCAGTTCCAGGTATTTTTCATTTCTAATTTATTTACTTTTTTTACATACAAGTAAAAGGTGAACAGCACATAGATTTCTTATCAAACAATGCAGGCACACGGACCACCACTAACAAGAAACGCTCATCCCTTCCAAAATTTGGTTTTTAATTATGACAGATCTTAAAAATTTACATTTTTCAAGCGTTGTTTTTTTTTTCAAAAAGCACAGTTTATAGATTTAAACGAAAACGTCTAAATATAAATTTCTTTAACGCGTTGTAATTCGTAAATGAAGACAGTAAGAGAAATATGTTTCAAACAATAATTGTAGATAATAATATTTGAAATATTATTCTGAAACGAAATTTTCATTAAATCATAATTTACTGAGATATTTCAAAATAACTTAATACTGCCTCAAGTAAACTACCACTTCCGGTTAATGGATTATCACAAAAAAATATCCAGCTCTTCCAAAGGGTACACAATTGATATATAAAAAATATCAAAATTTTCAGTTTACTAGTTTTTGAGAAACCGTAACTCCAGAGATCCACACAGACTGACAGACAGACACACACAGACATTATTTTGAAACTATTAAAATCGTATTCTAGAGACCCTAAAACGTGCTCATCTACTAAAAACCCACTACCGAATTTTTAGCATGATTCCTAAACTAAAAATCTGATGTGGCCAGCACATAACCTCCCGCCCAATACTACTCTTAAACGGTACAAAATAGTATTTGATGATACAGAAACATACCTTCTTATTTGTTTATTTTCTTTATATTTGAAAATTTTAATGTTCTTTCGTATATTTATTTAATTTTATGACATATATTTCACTAAGAAAACAGCTTCACAATCACAATGACATGTGTCACATTTCGTAAAAATTTGAAAATTTTTAAATGTTTTCATGGTGTACTAGGAATGCAAGATTTGTAAAATCTAATTTCTTTATATTTTATTATCTTTAAATCTAAAGGAAATTAATAAAATTAGTGTAATCAAAACACATGTAAAATTAAATATTCTTCAACTTTCAAAATAACATAAATTGTTGAAAAAGGAAATTTAACCGTGTTTTTTCACGAAAAACTGTTAAGGGCTTCAAGTAAACTGCTACTTCCGGTTGACCAATTTTATCCAAAATCTAATCAGCTCTTCATTTAAATATAAGAAGCAATAATTCACAAAATTGTATTTTTTGGTATTATAGTATTTGAGTTATGCGAGACGAAAAAATTGCCACAGACTACACACACACACACATACATACATACATACATACATACATACATACATACATACATACATACATACATACATACAGACATCATCGCGAAAATAGTAAAATCGTAATGTAGGGACCCTAAAACGTGCTTATTCATTAAAAACTCACTACCCAATTTTTTGACCAAAAACAATACCTCCCTTACCTAGAGGTAGGCGGGAGGTAAAAACTATGTCGACGTTTCTATAACTACAGCTGTCATTCTGAACCAATTTTATCATCTTGACTCAGAATTTTTCTGTGTTTTTAAATTTGTATATGTCCATGTAAAATAGTTGTTTTCAACCCTAACTTAGCCCTGATGATGTCGAAACTTCGGTATAGTTTTTTTTAAATAAATAATTGACTGCAGTCCGTGTTTTGATTCTTTCCATCTTTACTTGAGACATATCAAATATAGAATGTTCAATTTAAAATTGTGTTTAAGCCACGAGGTTGGTTAAATTAGCAAACTATTTCTACTGAAATAATAGTATAAAAAACGATTGAATATACAAGGTGATCAAAACAAAATTGGCAATAAAAAAAATTAAACCAATCTCGATGGCATAGTAGCTGTGTCACTAGTTTAGCACGCTAGAGGTCATGGGTTCAAATCTCACAGAAAAGCATAATCATTTCTGTTGTTCACATAAATTCAGTCATCCACTCATCAGGTGGCATACTACTATAGAAGTTAGTCCGCTTCTCGTCTTCGAAATAATAATAATAAAAAAAAAAACTATATTCCATTTGAGAATGATTGAGAATAATAAACCAGTCTGTTAAAGGCATTCCAGTGGCACGAAAATAATTGTTTGCTCAGGTATAGTCGAAAAGACTTAATTTGTTAGTTTTGTTCCAAATATTAGATGACTGTCTTCCTTCAGCATCTTTACTCGCCAAACCAGGCTCCTTGCGATTTTTCTTATTTCCGAAATTAAAATCTGTGCCGAAAGGATGCTTTTTCACACTATTAATGATACTAAAGTAAAAGCGTCACATCATAAAAGCCATTTCAAATGAAGCTATCCAGGACTATTTCGCAAAATGAAAACACCGCTGAGAAAAGTGCGTGAATAGAGGATAGTTTTTGCTCATTGTTAATCTTGTTAATTTAACCAAGTTCTTGAACAATACACAAAAAAGCTTGCGGCAGTTGTTACGTTCATTTTTTAAAAACTTTGTAGCGAATAAAAATGAATTATTTCTTTATTTGATACAATATTTTATCTGGATCATAAATTTTCCCAAAAGAAAACTTATTAAGAGATAAAACAAATGTTTAATAAACGTGTTGTTTTGAATTTTCATTACATTATTTCCATTAAATAGGTTTATTTACATCAGTGGTTTTATTTATTTATATTAAAAATTTAGTTCACTGACATTTAGAAATAATTAAATAAACACACGTTGGAAATAATTTGACATTAAATTGATTATTATTTAATTGCGGTAAATGCGATTAAAATAATTTTCAAATATTATTGTTTCAAACAAATGATTGCTTTGTGATTATTTTTCATTTGTCGTAGGTCATTTCAAACAATTGTAATCGATATTTCTTTTGTAAATAATAAATAAACAAAGCAATATTCTCGGAAAGGTGAAACATACTAATATTAATTCAAAACCTTGAAATAAAAAACCAATCGTTTTGCTAAGCTTTGCCAAAATCTTTAGTCTAACATAAACAACTAGCCGTACAAAATATATAAATGTTCGGAGTCTTTGATTTGTTTAGAACCGTTTTTCAACTCAGGACTATTAATACTAAACCGAACATAAAATATTAACGGAGTGTTATTGATCCTGGGTCATCAAACTATGACGTTAGTTATGTTCGAAGAACTGAGCAGTAAATGTAATTTGCTCAGCCTTTTTACCCTGCATTTCAACCCACCCTTACCGTTAATAATTAATTAATTTTTAACCGAGTTGCTTAGCTATAAAAGCAACGATATTTTACGGGAAATATGTGGTGTCACTTACACTTGCTCTGAAATATTTCGCTGGAAATGATGAAGGACTTTAGTCGGAATTGAAAATCAATGTTTTTTTTTTTTTTTTGCTATTTTAACCTTGGTGAAAACGTGTGTACAAAATATAGAGTAGGTTTTGTTTCCTAATATTCTGTATTAAAATAATATACAAAACTACTCATCTCATCTTTTATCTGTCGAAAGTAAATCAATAAAAATACAAGATTTTAATGTCAC
The DNA here is from genome assembly GCA_963942605.1 of Poecilus cupreus. NCBI lineage: Eukaryota > Metazoa > Arthropoda > Insecta > Coleoptera > Carabidae > Poecilus > Poecilus cupreus. The sequence continues at coordinate 21,771,646 of OZ012724.1, forward strand.
AGCAAATCAAAATTAATTATAATAAATATTTTGCACCAGTGTCGTTGTGTCGACTATTCAGTACTGAATATTTCAAACAAATGAGCATTTTTATTAAAAATACATAACATATATTTATGAAACAAGTACATAAATTAGGGTTTTATGGACGAGACAGTTTAAGGATCAAGCGAGAGCAGCAAATCGAGGCACATAAAAGTGCAAGTCTGTAAAACCTTATTATCTACGTGTTACATACAATATTTTATGTTCCACTGCATTGCAATTTTTTTTTTCTTAGAATGGCAGTTATATTTGACACATGGCGTTGATATTAAAAAATTTGATAGTGTTCTTTTTTCTGTTGTTTGGTTACCAAGTTTATTGTTTATTGTTTTTACTTTATCAGATTAGTCCATAAAGATCTACTTTATGGACACTAAACAATATCATAAACAAGTGATTATAATATAGTCGAACATAATAGCTATATCTGTGACAAGTATACAGGGTGGTGACTTGGACAACGCAGCATAGGGATTACAATGGTAAATTCTTAGTGTGCACTTATTTGCTACCCTAATTATTTTAGAGCAATAGCTTATTTAGATTTTATCTAGAGAAAAAAATTCTGCATCTATTGATACCATTGTTTATAAATTTCCATTGTTCAGAAGAGAAAAAATCGAAGAAATTAAAATTAACTTTTTTACAAAAATCATTGAAGCCATGGAACAAATAAAACAATAAATAAAAACAAGCGGCCTAACATTTGACGTTTAAATGATTAAATATCGTTGTTATATTGTATTCAATACAAGAAAAAGTAGAAATGATTAATTGGTTTTATTCCGGAAGTAGTGAACGCGAAGTAAGTGCCATGTTTGGTGTTAAATATCCGAAACGGCCAATTCGAGCAAGTACTATCCACAGGATAATTTTGAAGTTTGAGACTACAGGCACTGTAATAAATAGTTACAAGTGTAATAATGACGTTCAGAATTTAATTCAGAACGAGGAAATTAAGAACACCTTTAATGTTTTGATATACATCATTCCCGAGTACTGCGAATTAAAAAAAAAAAAAACAACAAATACCAATCATATAAGTACCATTTTCACCAAGAGTTCCGAAAACATGATTTGGCGAGAAGAATTACATTTTGCTTCCAAATGATGGAAAAATGAAATGAGGCCAGAGAATTTAAAAATTTAGAAGAATTAAACAATTCTATTCAAGTTGAGTGTGCTAAAATATCACAGACAATTAGCAAATGTCAGACGAGAATTTTACGACAGGTTGGGCCATTTTTATGGTAAATGGTGGTTTGTTTGAACATTTGCTATGATTTGTTATAATTTTGTGTTTATATGTTGTTAAAATAAAATCCTGTTTCCTAATACTCTTTTTATGGTTTTTCAATTAATTTATAATAAGTTTAGGGTCGTTACTTAATATGAACCTAAATTATACTGTTGCCAAATGACATTGTTGTAATCAGCTTTTAATTTGATTTAATTTCCGGAATAAATCCATTTAGTCATTTCTTTTCGTTGAATTGAGTGGATACATTATAAAAGCTGTATTTAATAATTAGTTTAAACGTCAAAAACCAAGGGCAAATGTTAACGCGCTTGTTTTTTATTTATTGTTTAAATTGTTCCATGGCATCGTTGATTTTAGCAAAAGAGTTAATTTTATTTTTTTCGATTTTGCTTCTTCCGGACAATGGAAATTTGTAAACAATGGTATCAATAGAACCAGAATTTTTTTCTCTAAATAAAATCTTAATAAAGTTTTGCTCTAAAATAATTAGGGGAGCAAATAATTGCACACTAAGAATTTACCATTGTAATTCCTATGCTGCGTCGTCCAAGTCACCACCCTGTATGATTCAGGGTTTTATGGACGAGACAGTTTAAGGGCTGAGCGAGCGCAGCAAAGCGAGTCAATAAACTCCTATTATGTATGTGTTACATACAATATTTTTTGTTTGATTGCATTGCAAATTATTATTATTTTTTTTTTTTTAGTTAAGAATTATATTTGAAGCATGACATTGATATAAAAAAATGTAATATCAAAGTCTGCTATTTTTCTGTTTGGTTACAAGTTAATTATTGTTTATTATTTTTACTTTATTGGACTAGCCACTTTATGGACGCTAAACAATATCATGAACATATGGTTATAATACAGTCGAACATAGAATTATTTTGTATTAAAATGAAATGTACAATTTTAAAAACAGTTTTGCAAATGTAATAATGTAAACTAATAATTTCTGTACTCTTGAATACAATTCGTAGTCAATGTCAAAAATATTCGACCACTCATGCTATTATAAGTGAGAATGAAAGTTGATGTTTGCATTACTTAATGACTGAGATTAATTCTTTTTGCAGAAGTGCTCCAGCATCACCATCGCACGTAGGCATGTCAGGAATCATGACCCCGGAGTGTCTGTCTCGAGAAGGTTCCCCAGGTCCGGAACAGTGTCCCGACGCCAGCCAGTCTGCTCCGGGAAGTCCAGGACACCCCACGCTTGCGTATCCCGGTTCCGGGGGCATGATTGGTCACCAGCAGATGTCTGCACTTGTTGGGGCCACCAAGGCGAGGTTGCTGCTGCCACATAGGAATGGGCAGGATAATGGCAGAGAAGGTTAGTGGTAGACATAGGTTTTATTTTATTTAAAACTCAAAATTTGTTGATGCGTTGTGTATATATTTACTTATTGTATACGTCAATGAAATATAGTAATACTGGAAAGTGCACTTGTAGTCTTTTACGAAAGCGAAATATGAGATAGATATTGCGGGCGTCTCTTCTTTGTCTAATACTTAACGTCGGATCTTTAGAAATCTAACAAATATTTTGACTGCAATCCTAAAAAGTGTTTTATTTCATAACTCAACAAAGATAGATAGTCCTCAACTAACTAGCTGTCTCTCTCGGCTCGCAACGTCAGTGAGCGTTCCAGTATTATTATATTTCAGTGGTATAAAATGTAATAATTTTCTACTTTTTGTATGCAGCTTGATAATCTTATATCTTATCTTTTACTTATGTAATTTTTTATTTGATTTATTTTTTGTTATTTTGAAATGCATGAATAAATTATGCTTATTGTACACAGCTCATCCAGATTTATATTTCTGGATGAATTACAACTTCAGAGCACTGAAATGTAGTAATACTGGAACGTGCACTGCCATGCTCTAGCAGCTGATATCACCATCATTATCTAACACTTCTGCGCTTGTTTTCCTAAAAATAATGAAGCGTTGGCAAGTCAGTAGAAAGAGATAGTTTTTAATAATGTGTGATTGTTGTAATTTTGGCGTTTTTATAAAATAAAAATTGTCTTCTTGTAAACTTCAAAACAAAACGATGAGTTATTTATAAGAGCTACTTTTTGAACGGACTATACAAAAATGATTCAGATACTTGTTGGTCGTTTTCTCTCTCGGCTTGTATTTACGGCACTAATACACGTTCCAGTATTACTTAATATCAGGTTTCGTACACATGTTTATGTCTGATAATATGATTGTTCAGGTATTTAATCACACTCGGGTGCTACAGGCTGATCACTTGTTCAGTTTACAATGTAGTTTTGGCCGTACAAGAACTCTCGCATACTGCTTTGGTTACACTAGTAAGCAAAGACCGTCGCAAAGATTGATATAAGTGCAGCAAGACGAATTGGTCGCGAATCAAGTACTATGATACTTGAAACCTTGGTTCTCCTAGAATTATCGTGGTACTGATGATGAATATGATTTCTATAAATTATTCGAAATGTAGAGTGTAATTTGATAGATTTAAAATATTTAATTAACTTAGGGTTGTATAAATCGATTCTTTAGGTATTTACAGTAAAGCTTTTTGCACATAAAAAAAAATAAATAAAAATTCGTTAATTTTATTGCATTAGTCTTCAGAATTGAAGCGTTCTATCTCAGAGAAATAATATTTGGTATAAATAAAACCACAAACAAATTTTCTAGAAGCAAATCACTGTAACTTGAGCACAAGTGATGAAGATTTGTGAAAGAAGAGGGTAGTTTATGAGGACGAATAAGAAATGTTGTGTTGATTTTACAGAAAAATATCTGAGCAGTGCAAGCGCTGCGTCAATGGAAGAAAGATCCATGTCCCCTGCCGCATATTCGCCACAACCGGTCATTGTGCAGTCATCGTCGTACTCCCCCTACAAGTGAGTTACTCTGCCTCTGGTGCTGGATGTTTCATTACCCCATTAATCTTCCTAAAATTAATTTCCGATTCTAATCCTCATCCTTTAAAGCTTCAAGTTGTGTTTTGATTGGTGTAGTTAAACAGATTTTGTCGTTACATACATACAAAATGTCACACTATATCCCGCTCAGTGGAGTAGCATAAACCCAGAAATACAGTCAACAAACAATCAATCACCTCCAAACATTCCTATCCTGACAAACCACTTTCCCCTCTTCCACATTCATACATGCTCGTCTATTCTTCACACTCGGAATCATTCGTTCACGAAACGAAACATCAGCCATATCCAACCACTTATTCCTCGAATGCTTACACAATAGTTCAACGTCAATCTCTCCCGCATATATTAGTTTCATCAACCTTTCATTCGATCTTCGCTCAAGATGTCCAAACCATCTCAACTGACTCACTTCCATTTTCTTAACAACATTCTTCTTAGTCTCACACTCACCATACACCAATGTATTTCGGACACGATCACGTCTCAAATTATAACCTCAGTAGTTATACGTCCTTCATGCTTCTTCATCCATACACAACATTTAGAACCATACATCAATATAGACACTAACACATCATTATAAACACTGAATCGAGCATCGCTAGATACATTCACGTTTCGAGCAAATGTACACAGAGCACCTTACACCCTGCAGACATTCGCCTTTCAATCTCCCTATGATTTGTAATTGCTTTTTATTCTGAATTATACAGAATATTCTATATTATAGAATCTATAAGAATAAATGTTATTCTAAATTAACGAACTCATTGAAGAGTAAACTGTTTTAAACTGAACGGACCTCGAATTCATCCTTGAAGAACCTACCGAAATCTTTTCGAAGATCTAGCATTTTGAAGCATCTGGAAAAACCTGATTTCCTTAACCACAACACGTTCATATAATCCGAAAAAACCTGCACACCTTAACAACACAAACCACAAGATCCTAAATTGTCAGAATATTTGTATCGATAACACCAACGATATTTCTCCAGCACGGGCTACTCAAACGTGAGCACCCTCGACGTGAAGCGCCACCTGGACGAGGGCAGCATGGGCAGCCCCATGAGCAGCTCTGGGGCCGACCACGAGCCCGACATCAAGCGTGCGCGTGTGGACGATCAGTACGAGACCGAGTGAATCACGCCCCGTCTACGTCGCCTTCGCTTCACAGAGTACCGTACCACCCTGCTACCCGGCTACCAGCTACCATCATCACCTGGACACAACGCAGTACTGATTGTTTGGTATTTTATGGTTTCTCAGTTTGATGGTTGCGATGGTTCGATCAGGAATTAATGATAAAATTACAGAGATGATATTTTTATTTGTAACTTTTACTCCAAAATAATTTGGCACCTCAGTAAAAATCGTTCGTTCATATTCGCGAAATATATCGAATGGATAGTTTGACAGTGTAAGTTGAACGTTTGAATATAAAATAAATACTTTAACCCTGGAGAGTCACACTTCTTTCACAATTACATAAACGTCACCCTGGGGTCTGAGAAACCCTAAGAAAAGAAAAACTACTTTCATATAACCGGATGTAATTTTTCTAGTGATTTTACTAGAGCTCTAGAAGAATGTAGGTATTCTCGTCCGCCATTTTGGGTCCAGATGTCATAAATAAAACAAGTTATTGGAATCCAGTTAAGTACTTAAAAAAAACATTTCAAATTTGTATCTGTCAAATTTGAAAACATTTCTTGAAATTCTGTAAAATCCTACGGTAATATATTATTAGAAAGTATTCTGTACACTTACCTGTTAGATATGGAATATAATAATTGAGGGTATGATATATCACAATTATTAATCAATATCAACTTTAAATATGACAGAAAAGAATTAAAGTAACTGGATTCCAATAATTTGTTTTATTTATGACACTTGAACCCAAAATGGCGGATGAGAATACTCATATATTCTAGTACCTTAATTTTACCTGTGGAATATTTGTTTTTATTTATAGAAAAATATTAGACACTTAATAAACTTTCTGAACCATATATTTTATTCTCAAAATACAGCATTTTGGACTATGAGAACAAAAACATAGGGATTTTTACATTGAATATTTGTTTAGGATTATAGAAACTGAATTTACGAAGTAGCATCGAAGTTACGCGAATGTTGCGCATGTGGAAAATAAATGATAATCGTGAGGTGTCTTAGACCCCAGTGTAACGTTCCAGGGTTAAAATGAGATGAATTTTGAAGTACTAAATAATACTGATATTAAATTATCTACGTTGATAATGTCCTAACGTTTAGGACGATACTGCTTTGTTTATTATTTAATTAATATTTTAATTATTGTTTAGCGAATATTCAAAATAAGTTATTGAAGAAAATCATGAGATTTTGTGTTGTTAAATAATTTTAAGTTGTTAAAAATCACAAAACCGATAAAAATCATGATGGTAAGACAGCGTTATTTTTAGTAGGTATTTTATATTAAGTGTACAGTTATTCAAGACAGAGTTTCGAAACAAACGTAAGAAAAGTTTTGACTTAAATTATATTACTTCGCCCTGTGGTCAATACTTTTCTTCAACCAAGATTGAAACTGCATTTGCCACATTATTCATACAAATTTTGTATATTTTTAATAAAAGGAAGTTATAGGTGAGAAAATATTAATCGTCATTTATTTAAAAGTGCAATTTATTGTCATTGGTGAATATACAAAAAGAAATTTAAAGCTCAGTTTAAATGAGTAATATCGTGACGTACTATTTTAAACTTTCCTTTACTCATTTAAACTTAGCTTATTTTTTTGTGTAGCGCTATTTTAACAAAATCTGATTAATTTTATCGTCAATTTCTGCTCGATCCAACGAATGGTGTAAATGCACATAAGTGTGACATAAAGCTGCCGATATTTGTATAATTTAGCGACGATTTGTATTTTAATATTTGACGGGCTGTAGTGGCTTATTTTGCAACAAACATTGTGCATAGCTGGTATATGTACAACGGTTTGGCTTCTTGGCTACTGCAAATGGTAGCACATTGTTGAACATATAAAATTTACAAATATATATTATTATTATTATTAAAAAGAATGTCGAGTATTTTTACCTTCCGACTAAAGACAGGAACTTTATATTTTACTGTCAACAATCCGAATTTACTCGAGAAAAATTAATACACTGAAGAAAATTACAACTCACATTTTAAGAAATTGATACAGTTATTTATTTATTTTTATTTACAGTTAGGTATTTTATCATTTTTTCGTATAAATTTGGCATGAAAGGAAAATGTTTCAAATACAAATTTTCTACTATGTATTTCTATTTGAAACTATTGTTCGACATTTTAAAATAAAGTTGCTCGTTTTTAGTAGGAAAGTGAAAATATAAGTCTATATATCTATATACAAAATTATGTACTAGATAATAATTTAATAAATTCAATGTTATTGATCCGATGTTTGTCTGTGTTGTTGATTTTATGTTGACTAGTGAATTTTTTGTGACTCAAAAGGCAAATAAACCTAGTTGTGTGTATTGTACATTAATTAATACTTCATGTGGTTAAATATTAAGTGAAAGGTGTGTGAAGTGGTGTGTAACTAAAATCAAGTCAAATTGTTTCCTAATTAATCTTAAACGCACTTCTTTTGTTAACTGCAAGTCGAAGGTTTGTACTGTTAGTGGATGTACATAAAAAACTGTTTTAATCATTGTGTTCGAACTAATAAAAGAAAAACTACAACCGATGACATAGTTTTATTTATTTATTTATCAAATCTATACTTGTATTTTAACATGTACTATATTATGTTTAAATTGTATATAATAAGCGGCTTACATCGTATCAATAACGAAGTATACAGAGTAAAATATCAAGAAGATTGGTACAAATATATATTTATATATTGTAGCTAACAATATGTGGTAGATAAATATGAAATTTTAAACCAATATACAGATATCCACCTGAAATCGTACCTAGAATATATCCCGAATACCTAAAGCATTTCTTCTGATTATTGTAAAATGTATAAAACAAAAGTAATAAATCAAGTTAATGGAAATTTTAACACAATATTTATTTGTTTTCGGGGCTATTTTTAATATGTAATTTCGCATGGATATCTGTAATTAGTAAGTAGAAGTGTGCATTAAGATTTTTTTAATTGATCTGAATATAGGTGGTAGAATTTGTATGAAAAAATTAATTTTATTTACAAGAATTGTATAGGTGTTATACCAACGATATTTATGTTCCACTATCTAGATGAAAACTTCATGTTAATCATATTTTATCAGATTAATTGCTACAAAATTTCTGTCATATTACGTAGAAATTAATTTGAGTGATATTCTTGACATGAGTTTTCAAATGTGGAAACTGGAAATTGAATTTCCCGAAAAAAATGTCGTTGAAACACAGTTGTGTTAATGTTATTAATAATAGAATGCCTGAAAATTATAACAGTCCATTTATACTAGAGTTTTTGCTCAACTTCCTATGTTATTTTAAGTGTTATGCTTTTTTGAGTAGCGTGCGTTGATTTCAACAAATTACTATAAACATCACGGTACAAATTATGCTTGTATTGTAATTATTGTCTAATACATTTGTTTTATTAAAATTTGTACCATTATTGTAATTATTACCAAATCGTGCTATAAAATAAGTAAATATATTCAAATGGGGACTTTGTTATACAAATATTGTGGAGCATTGAATTTTACTTGTAACATTTTTATAAATTTATATTTATTGCGGAGAAATCTGGGACGAAAATATTTTGAAACTTGTTGGAATGCCATAAAAATTATGTAAATTAATAACTGGTGAATGTTAATTCATAATTGTAATAAAATCTGAGCAAATTAAATTTGTAAAATGTACATACGATATATTTTTAGAACTGTTTGTTTTAAATTTAGCAATTTTAAGTATGCTTGGTCTTGTATATTAATTATGTAGTTAGATTCTGTACCTTTAATTATGTATATATGTAATTAGGCAGATAAAATCTCACGAATTAAGGAAACTATTTATTAATTTTATTTTTCAATATAAACCTGAAATATATTTCCAGAAGCAACGCCATCTATTGTATAAAAGACAAATAAGCCATATTGGCTTGCCATAACTTGTTATCGTTCTTGTCAGTTGTCAAATGTATGTTATCAAAAATTTAAAAAGCTGAGTGAAAATAATAAAATATCTATTTTTTAGGTAATAAATACATCAACAATGGCTGAACCCGGTCCTACAGTAACAAAAGATCCATCACTGAAGCGATACTTCAAGTTTATGTTGACAAATCGTAAAATGTCAGTACAATTTACCTCTCGTAAAATACGAGAGATCATTGAATTAGATCTTGGAATTAAATTAGAACCTACACAATCATTATACGCTCGTGTGTGTATTGAAGCCTTTGCTTATTACATGCAAAGTTGGCCGGAATGGAATTTGGCGATCAAGTCACAATATTCTGAGGCCCTTTACGAATGTTTAATTACTTATTTGAGGAACAAACTGTTGTATTTGAAACAGAGAGAGCAAGGTTTCAAGCAAGCCAACATTGAGAAGAATACAGTGGTATTACAAAGACCGGTAAACATGCAAATTGTTCCTCAGAAAGGATGCAAAAAGGTTAAAGCACCTTATAGTTTAAAAGTGAACGTTCCAAAACATTTATGGAATACTACTAAAGTAAATTTACGTAATTATGGAACTCATCACATTTATTTGGAGTTTGGAAACATTTCTCCAATTGATTACGACTTGGGAATTAAGGATATATTGAGTTATCCATTCATCTATACGGAATTCTGCCTTCCAGGACTGATTACCTTTAATAGAAGTACACCGTTTAAAGTTGAAAGATATTTACAAACTTTATCTGATGATCCATTACCAACTGAAATTGGCAACAATATTATTTCAATTGTTGATTCAGATAAATACTCTCCTCATAAAGTGTACACTTATCAGTTAATGACAGCTTTGTTCAATTGCTTGAATAAAACTTTAGTGAAATTTAAATCTGAAGTAAATTACTTATTTATGAAATAAAGGGTAGTTTATTTTAATTTTAATTCATTTCAGATTCCTGAAGCGCTCAGATTACAAATTTCTGTGCTATGTGATGCATTTCTGTTAGATATTTTCGATTCAAATATCAAGAAAATTACAGTCTGTGAAGGTTCTACTGTTACATATAACATTGGAAAGTCGACGTATTTCATTGATTCGGAACTAAATAATTCCAACAGTTTGTAAGTATTTCTTGTTATTAAAATGATTCAAATATCTAAGTAAAACTGAATTTCAGGAATGAAAAACTGGTGTACAGAAAACTATTAACACCAGTCTTATCCTACAATTTGACGTCTTGTGAAGTAAATCATTCAAATGTACTAGCAGATGGCAATTTTGAATTTTTCAATTTTAAAGCTGAACCTAATCGACTAAAAGAAATGCACTTTGTACAACGGATTAAAAATTCTATAACTTATAAATGTCTAATTTGTGACGCGATCTTTTCTATAAATGATTTAAAAGACCATTTGAAAGATGTTCATCCGACACACAAGAAACTGAAGTGTGTTAGGTGTTTGAAAAGATTCACTGTTGGTAAATTGTTGATAAAGAGATGGAAGCACGAGTGTAATTTTGTTCCAGTTCCTCAGAACAATAGTTAATTTTAATTGTAATATTTTATAATCAATTTAATTTGTAAGTATAAAAGTTGTAAAAGTATGTTTTGAAATATGTCTTTGATCTGTACAATTAAAAGTAAATCAATTTTTATGGGAGCATATTCAATAAAATAATAATAATAATATTTATTTAGATAGCAGCTTTACGAATACATTGCACATTTAATAGGTATAATACAAATTATGTTTTGATAATTACAATTTCAAATAAATAAAGAAATAAGATGTAAGTAGTAACATAAATAATATTTATAATAATAATCAGGTATTATAATAACATTAACAATCAGGTAGTACATTGCAGATAGTTTTTTAATGTAACTTTAAATAATTTAAGCGAACTTATTTCTTTAATATTTGCAGGTAACTTGTTAAAGTGATCTAGGCCTTTATGAAAAATAGTATTAAAGGTTTTCTTTTTATGTTTTGATTCTATATAAAAACACTCACCGTTTCTTGTGTATGCATATCCTTTTGATACTTTATGTTTACTTTCAAATACTCAGGTAATAAACCATTAATAATTTTAAAAATAAATACCATGCTATAATATTCACACATTTGAAATAAATAATAATATTCGTAACAGTATTTTGGTCATTATTGTTTACGAAAATCTGTTGTGTAGATGCAGAAATATATGTAAATATTAATATAAATAATATTATGACCTTCCTTTTAAACAATTTTAAAAGGTGCAAAATAGAAAAAAGTTTCAAACAATGTATCTAATATTATGTATCATCTTTTTTTATAATAAAAAAAATTATTCTAACTCAATAATTTAATGAGATATGCTCAAAATACCATATGGGCCTTCAAGTAAACTACCACTTCCGGTTGATAGTCAGTCACCAAAATTTAACCAGTTCTTAATTTTAACATACAAGGTCTAAATATTAAGTTTGAAAATGATATTGTCATTAGAATCTAATGTGGCATCCACTTAATTTCCCAAAAATTATAATTTCAAAACGGTGCAAAATATAGAAAAAAGTTTCAAATAAAAATTATAGCCAATAGTATTCTACATCTTTTTTATTACGACAAAATTTACTGTAACTCAATTATTTACTGAAATATACCCAAAAATCTGACAAGTCTTCCGATTTATAGATTGCTACCAAAATCTAATCAGCTCGTAAACTCAATACTCAAATTTTAAATAAGAAATTTCAAAATAATATCTTTATTAGTTATCGTGGACGAAAAATCGCCACACAGACTAACACACACACACACACACACAATTTGTTTTGTTAATTTAAAAAAGAAAAATTAAATTATAAAATTTTTGCGTGAATAAATAATCTTACTATGCCGCAAAAATTGATATTTACCGAAATAAAAAGTGTGGGTGCTCTTGTTCAGGCTTTATTTATTTAATTTTATGAATTAAATATTATTTATCCTACACCTTTCAAATGCTCTAAAACTATGGTGGTTTAAAACAAGGAAAGTAACAGATTACCCGCTAGTGGGTATAATTTTGAGAAAAGTCACTAGTGAGTAATTTTTTACATCAATAATAATAAGACAACACCTTGGTAACTACTTCGATTGACATTTTAATTTAGAAAATTTAAAGCATATGTCACTGTCGAATAATATTTCTTTAATAAATTTTGTATTTATTAAGAGATATCGGATAAAACGTTATACTTCACACATGGGCAAAAAGGAATTACCCACTCGATAAAATTATCACAATCAGCTTTCGGCTTCGTGTGCTAAAATTTCTCTCGTGGGTAATTCCTTACTGAACCTACTTGTAAAGTAAATAAACTATTGTCTCACCCTTTGCGCATCGTTATTTTTATATATTCGTATTTTTAATTTGTTCACTGATTCAGATGCAGTTATTAAATCTCTTCAAATTTTATTTGAAACATTTTACTCTAAATTGATTAGGGAAGCAGGAAATTGCATAAGTATTATTTAACATGTAAAATCACTTCTTGAGATGCAAGTTATCAAATAAATAAATCCACATCGAATGAAAGCAAAATAAGTGTAGTAAACAGTCCTCCCGGCCGTTTAACACAATATAAAAGACTGCAAAGTGTGCAGGAGGATGTTAAACTGCTTCCTCGCAATTTTTGACAAGCCGTTTGCGCTCGTATGAAGCGCTGTCAGATCTGAGTGACGCCTGCGGCTGCGGCTGGGCTGAGGGCTGCACCCGGCATTTATAACGTGACGAGCATACAGATTACGACATTTTTTCAGGAAGATTTCCTGCTTTTCTGGCGTTTTGACACATGTATAAAGCCTAAGATGTCCTCGAATTCTTACAGCGGAATATTTTTGCGCTTGTGTAGATCTTAGATAGATGGTTTTGTATAAATAAATATATTGGGCAGTGGTAGATTTGCTGAGTAACTACTTTGAGTGCAGTGTTTAAATTAGTTAAATATATCATTAGGCCATTTATTTATTTTTGACTGCGGCACTCTGTTTTAATTAGATCTCGGTATGATACTAGCCCAGAATCATATCATTGGCCCAGTTAAAATCATACATAGTTTAATTCACCATATTTATATCTTTAAATTCTACCATTTTTACCTTCCGCATATACATTTATGTGAGAGCGAAGATTTTGAAGGTTGGAGTCAAACATTTCCAGCAGTCATGAGATAATATGGGAAAAGACCGTCAACCAATTAGGAATTAGATAATGAAAAACAATAATATCTAGGTGATGAAAAAACGTCAAATAATAATAATAATAATAAAAACGACAGTTTTTGTTTTTGGATTAATTTCTTTAAAGTGTATTTGTATTTATTTTGTCATTAAATTTAACATTACTCACTTAAATCTTTATTAATTCCTGTAATTTGATCCCACATAATATGTAAGGAATGTATTATGTTTATGTTACGAATTGATTAAATTTAGGGAACAAATTATTAACAGTAAGTGGAAGATTATTTGGGCATATTTTAGAAAATAAATGAGATAGAATAAATTTCATTGGAGGCAAAAAGATGTAGAATAATATAATCTACAATGTTTACCTATTTGAAACATTTTTCTATATTTTGTTCTCATCAGATTGAAAAACAGTGTTCGTGGTACCAGTCAATACCTTTGGGCCAAATAAAATCTTTGTTTGTGATTTTTGTTAATTTGCCATTATTTCAGTTTTCCTTAAAATACCAGTAAATTGAATACAGCAATTTTCAATTTGTAAGATCAGAACAATTTTTATTCTAAAAGTCTTAAGATCGCTGTCTAATACAGTCCAATCGTAATTCCATTTTTTTTCAACAATAATTGCATTGTTTATAACAAAAAATAATGCAGAAAAACAAAAATATAGGTTCAAAATATGAGCAAACTGTAAAGAAATATATTTTATAATGAATAATGAAAAGAAAAATTGAATAAAATAAGTAATTGTAAACAAACGGAATTAGAATATTGCCGTTCCATAATGTAAATTTAGTGCAGCATTTTGCCGGAACGCGATCTGAAACTCAATCTTCGCTATCTCTGTAACGTATGGAAAATATAAAAAAATGTATATAGGAGGGCACAAAATAATGTCTTTTTCTTAATTTACATTTGACAAAAACTCAATAACAAAAAAGTTACAATATATCGATTTTGCTATTATTTTTTGTTGGATACATAATTTAAAATTAAAATAACAAATTGTGAGATTTGAAAGTAACATTTTTATGGCAATGAGAAAATAATTATTCTTCTCAATAATTTTCAGCGATATTCAATAGGTAGACGTTAATTTAAAAGAACTTTAATTTGCTGCAACTTTTTGGTTATTGAGTTTAGTTATTATGCCCCCTAGCTACACTTTAAATCTTTTCCATATGTTATGAATCATTCTATATCTTTATAATATCAAGTCTTTGTTAAACGAACACTACTTTATTTCAATATGTATTTTATTTATTAAGGAATAAACTTGTTCAATCTTATCGAACTCGAGCGCATGTACGACTTCGTCCGAACGATTTTATTCGTAATGAATGAGAAATATTTCGTTAGTAATAACAAAATGTATGCAGTGAAATGTAGTGTTGTGGTGTTTCTGTGTTAGAAAATGGATAAATCCACCAAAATTCAGCAACTATCAGCCCTTAAAGTTTTCGACAGACATCATGAAGGTAAGTCCTAAACATATTATTAATTTTTGTACGCAATTACGTTGTACGATAAATGTACTATCTACAAATAAATTGAAATTTTGAGGAACGAATGTAGGTATATTTTCTGAATTCAGTTCGAAATCTTTAGAAAAACACTTGAAATGGAGAAACACTTTACGTTCAAGTATTTCGTGTTCCTGTAAGAATATTTGTTCAGCTCAAAACCGTTTCGTTGCTATTTTATTCAAATGCTTATTTATTTTGTTTTACTTGTACAAATACTTCCGTATCTTTTACATGGAAATACCCTTAGATATATGTTTAAATAATTAAACATTTTGCCCCTAAGCTGGACCTACAATAGCTGGACTAGGTCGCTGCTTGTATACCAAATATTACATATTTAAATTAGAACAATACGAGAAATGAACGAATTTATTTCTATCTATATTTGCATCGTCAATAATACAAAGATCTGGTCAAATAGAATTTTAGATATACCGGATGTAAAAGTATAATGTGGCCTATAGGGATTTCAATGGTATTTTTTAATTGCAGTATATTTTTACCTATTAACTTTACAACAAAAGTATAAATACAGAAGTTGTTAAGAACTTAAAAATGCATGCAATAAGGCCCCTTTGGTTACCCATATGATAGTCATGCACGATAAATCAATCAAATTAAAATTAATATTTATTAGGAACATTGTAATACGGCCATGGAAAATTAAACAAGAACGAAACATATTTGACATTTCAGAAAACAGATTTAGATTTATTTATTACAGTGTTGTATTATTTTCTGTAGAAATTTAGCTGAAAATTGTAAAATGTTTTCTTGGAAGAAACAGATTCCTCTTAAATGAAAAGAAAAATTGATTTGAATAGTGCCAATCCGATGTCGTTTTCATTAAAAAATTTTATAGGTTTAATAAATATTCTTTTATGAAATTTATTTAGTTTTAAAGGAACCTATCAAAGTATTCAACTGAGACTCATTATGGAGACGAAGTAGTTTGAATAGGAGTAGTTTTAATTAAAAATGATATCGTTTTAAATGAAAATGTTTTGTTTAAAATTAAAACGACTTCTTTTTCATTATTTTTAAGAACAAAATTGAAAATATAATCATTTTCTTTCGAAGCAGAAAAAGGATGATAAATAATATTTATATTCAAAATTAATATTTTTTTAATTGAACCTAATTATTTTGTAAGAAATGACATTTTTTTCAACAAATGCATACAAAAGGAAAACTGAAAATTTTCTTGACACAGGAAGATATTTTTATGATTATAGGTAACCAAATGAGCCTTGTTGCATGCATTTTTAAATTCTGAACCATTTTTGTATTTACATTTTTTGCTGTAATATGAAAATATAAAAATTTGCAGCTATGTAAAAAACACCATCAAAATTCAGAATCATATCATTTGACCCAATTAAGACTTTTAGAATAACTTAAAGAAAACTGTTGGGGTCTTTAAAAGGGAAAATTATTGTACTTAATTTATTTCTGTTATTTTGAAGAATATTTTAAGGTAAAATATCAACTGAATTAATAACAAATTAACAAACATCACTAACATAATGATTTCATTTGGCCCAAAGTTATTGGCTGGTACCACGAACACTGATAACAACAAAATATAGAAAATGTTTCAAATAAATTTGTTAGTAATATTATTCGGTATCTTTCTGATTTCAATTTATTTATTACGATATGTCTAAAGACCTTCAAATAATCTACAACTTACTGTTGATGAATTGTTCCCAAAATCGGCAAATTATAATCAATTTGTAACATAAACATAATACCTCCCTTACATGTATGTGCGGGAAATAAAAATGAAATAATTTAAGATATAAGTATGGCGAATAAAACAATTTTCCTTTATATGATTTTAACTGGGGTAAATGATATGATTTTGAGCTTGTATATGTTACACTCTGTATGGAAAAAATTTCTGGGTGTAGTATTCTTCTTAAAACAGATTTCGATTTAATATATTTTTACGCGAGCAGTTCCGTCAAATAAGACCCCCCAAATATGTTATTGTAGGAGAAGCTAGAAGTTAGATTAATATTTGATTTATAGAATTATCAAAATTTCTAATAATCCCCAGCATTCCTGTTCTTTGCTCCTCTTAGATACCTTACATAGTATCCGTCGCTGTGCCAGGCTTACAGTAATATTGAAATTCCACACACACTTGATCATAAATTCTTCGTCTCGTTTGTGCAATATTTCTTCGCGAATCTGTTATCAATTCTCTACCTCCATTCTTTGCACTAAATTATTCTGTTCTTTCCGCACTATTGACACGTCCTCGACGCCGTTTCTGTCTCCTTCTACACGTAGAAGAAGTAGAGATTGTCTTTGTTCGACGCACGGGTGATTGGGTGGCGTTATTCGACTGTTTCTGCCGAGACGCCGACGACTGCTATCCAAGGATGTGAGCCTGAGCTTTAAACATTTTTTTATCGTTTTGTTGGACGTCATCGTTTGTATAAGTTTGTGATGAATTAGGAACAGGGCGGAAGTCCAGAAAAAGCAAGAATTTTATATGTATACAGATAGGACAAATAGCGGACTGTGCATCAAGAGGTTCTCAGTTCGAGTTCCACTGGGTTCGATTGGGTTGTTAATATCTCACTGGTTCCTCCTTCACTAAAATCTGCGCTAAGCCATACTAAAAATGAGTAAATAGAATGAATACACAAAAAAATGGATTGCTACAAAAGCAATCTGTATCTTACGTATAATGTCAGCAATCTTTATATTTATTTATTTCTCAGCAATAATACATATTTATCATAAATAAAGATCTTGCAGTGAAATAGCAATATTGATTTGAAAATATATTACATTTTTAATAATATAGCGCAACATATTTAAGGCAACATGATTGTAATATATATAGTTATATAATGCAACAATATTAGATTATTAAAAAAATAAAAATATTTAGATTATTGTAGCAGCAATCGAAAATAATATCGTATTACTAATATAAATTAAAATATTGTTGAAAAATACAAATTTACAATAACAATTTTTTTATTTATATTAGCAATATGGCATTATTTTCGGTTGTTGCTACAACAATCTAAATATTTTTGTTTTTTAATAATCCAATATTGTTGCAGTATATATCTGGATATAAATTACAATACGTTGTCTCAAATATATTCAAATCAACAGTTAATATTGCTATTTCACTGCAAGATATTTATTTATGATAAATATGTGTTGATTGACATTAAAAGTTCGATTATTTTTACAACTAACAGTCTGTAAAATGTTACTTGTATTGCTGAGGCAGTAAAAATATGTATTGTTCTTATGGAAACAACAAATTTACATTTCTATATTTCATTATCATAACAGCAATCTGCATCTTCCAAATATTCACGAATATCGTGTATCTTACGAATTAGGTATAGTTTTTGTTTAACTAGGCACAAAAATACCAGATTTGCAGTAGAGGCTGCCGAAGCTATAAATCTGTGTTTGGTAACGTGTTGAACACATTATTTTTTTGGCTATTTGGATTTAATATTAATTTCGTGATTATTTTCAACACATATTTTGAAGGTTATTGCCATTAAATTACGTTGCCATGCGTTTGTTGAACCGTTACTATGCGTTTGTTCAGCGGTTGCTATGTAAAATATTTTTACAATCGAGTCAGCGAAAGTGACACTTTACAGACTGTTAGCAGTCTTTAAAGGGTTATTTTTAATATCAATCGTAAAAAAAATTAAAAATGCGTTAAAACATAATAATTAAGATTTTATTAAAATATAAATATAAATAAATTAATTCTTACATAGCAACCGCTCAAATATCCCATAGTAACCTTTTACCAAACCCTTAGCAACAATTTGATGACGATAACTCTCAGAATAGGTATTAAAAATAATCGACAAAAAAAATTATTTATTCAATACGGCACCAAATATAGATTTCGCTTCTCCTCGTCAATGAATACTGTCGAAGCTGTAAATCTGGTATTTTGGTACCTAGTTAAACAAATAACTATTATTTTAAAGTCCAATGGTGTTTGCTAAAAGATGAAAATTCAAAAAATATGTTTACATAAATCACACTTCAATTTGAAACAATACTAGAAAATTACAAATTTATTTCTGTTTAAAAAATGACAATTTTGCGAAATTCGATTACCAGCCGTCAAATCACGCCCCCCAAAGATGTTAGTATTATAATCTACAGTCCGATGCGGTACCGTTTTTTTTGTGTATCAGTACTTAATTTTTTATTCGGAATGTACAATTTAAGCTTGTATAAATTAACGCTATTCGTTATGTACTTGGTTGGATGGAAGTAACGCGTATTTCTGCCGGGGACAAATCGATTTGTCTACAAATATCTAAAAAAAATCAGTCCGCCTCTGATGAAAATATCTGGGTCTACACAATATGATTTCATTGGAAAATATGATACCAATCTTTTCCTGATATCTTTCCTACATTATTTTATGGGAATACGATAAAATCATTTTCATCATTTTGTCAAAGCACAAGGCCTAGATTATCTTCCTTAAAGTTTAAATGGTTTAAAACAGTCGCTTGAAAGAGTAAAAAGAAATATTAGCACAACAGTTTCTTCAAATAAAAGTAATAACATGAACACCTGAATGAAAAGAAAAATAAGTTGTCATCGTCAACTTGAAAACAATCCACAACATTTTCCACAGAACGACAGCGATTACCAAAACTTCTCGTGTTGCATCACACATTGTTCGCAACATACAAGTAGAACGGTCTCCATTTTTAGTTAATTAAAAAGTTTCTAAAGTTCCCGCTGGTTTCACGTTATACTTAAAACTTCTAATGCAACTAGAAATGAATTCTCTTGGGTGTAGAGAAACCACGCGTAAAGTTTTCAGTTTTCTGGTTGAAGGTATAACGTATGTTGTAAACGTCAGAGAGAAACGTAAAGTTTTGTTCAAGTGTCCTAAATACCAGCAATCCATCATTCGACAGAGTTTTTAAAATTTGTTGAATTTGCGCTTTTTTGCCAATGAAAGAATTTACTTGCTGGAAAATTCGGGGTGTTAGATATTCACACTAGAGTGTGTAGTACTGTGATGGTAAGAGTCATGGGTTCAAACCTCGCTCACTTTAACTTATAATAAAAGTACTACTGCAATTGAGTGACCTGTGATACTAAAAATATATCCGAGGATCAGCGACAAAACAAAGGTGACAAAAAACTGATAGCTGCCAAATATTATTTATCCGTTTTGAGTAAGAGTTATTACAAATTCTAAATTCAAAGGAATTACAATCAATAGATTTATTCATGGCAGCATCCTTTCATATAGCAGCTCATCTGCAACTTAGTTGCCAACAGCTGCAACTGCAACTATCGGAACAAGTTGCTGTAGTTCCAGTTGAACTGTCGCGCGAGTTGTCATAATGTACGCTGGACTCATATTGCCGTTTCTGTAAATGTTCAATCTATGTCGTTCTGTATTGAGTAGGTACATGTTTTGTAATATGGATATATGAAGGGTGTCTACTTTTTTTATAGGACATAGAAAATACAATATTAAATTTGAGAACAAAAGCGTAAATTGAAAAGTGTTTGGAATCAAAAACTGCATCAAATGAGCCTAAATTTATTGATGTGATACCTGTCTGTCATGAGATAGACGTAAGATAAAATGTATAATTTTTAGCTGTTTCGAAAGTGGCATGGTACACAAAACATACAAACAGTCATATTATTTAAGTTTGATACATGGTATTTGGTATAGATTTAATGATTATTGACTTGTTTACATTTCTAAATGGTACATGTGTCAATGATTACTGAGAATAGTTATTTACTTCACAAGTGGGTAATTTCACTTTGCCCACATGTGAAGTATAACGTTTTATGAAACCTCTCTTAATAAATGCAAAATTTATTAAAGAAATATTATTTGACAGTGGCATATGCTTTTAATTTTCTAAATTAAAATGGCAATCGAAATAGTTACCAAGGTGTTGTGTGTTATTATTATTGTTATAGAGCATTTATTGAGAGGTGTTATGTTAATTTCATGTGTGCCTATTTGTTTCGTAATTAAAGGAACGAGAAAAGATAGAGTGAAATTTTATAGCCGATACTGGACTAAAAAGCAATTCAATTTATTTCATTATATAGAAACAACAAAAAATAAGTTGCAAGCGAAGAAGTTACCAATAATATTTGGAATAACAAATATTACATACCTAGTATCTAATAGCGCGTTGATTGTATTAATAAACACATTAATGTTGAATAATTTTGCTCAGGACGATGACTGAAATCCCATAAAATATATTTTAACTGGTGTAAATTTAGAATTATCAGATCAATTTAAAAAATTTTGTGTGAGACGCTGGACGAAATAAAAAAATATTTTTTAATTGGTGAAATTAGAATTTTCAAATTCTGAATTTTGGCGTAAATTTGAATTAACAATAGTTATTTGTGTATCAAGTGCGGATAGAGCATTGTTTGTTGCACGCGGCGAGAAATTGTTGATCGAGGCGAAGCCGAGATCAACAACTCGACAAGTGCACCGAACAAGCTCTATCCGACGAGATACAAACAATATTTTTTCTACAATCGTTGAACAATGTCAAGCTGTAGAAAAAAATTAATTTTCAAAATTATCTTTGGTCACGCCTATAACAATTCAGTAAAATTGTAGTCACCCATGTCACCGTAATCATGACAACGTTTATAAACAAAATAAAAATTTTCAAAGAAATCATAATTTGACACATGGAGTACATTTGACATATGGAGTACATTTGACATAAAGTCTACAGAGTGAATACGTTTATGGTGATTAAATTGAAGTGTATGTACGTATATGCCAACTGTATTTGCAATAGCAAGGTTATTACCAGAAAAATCCAATGCATCATTTACTTCTTTTACCTAATTTATTTTTGTTTTGTTTTTGTCGCACTATGTCACTTTGTCGCCCTAGAGCGACAATTTTGAACATTTCCTAACCAAAAATGGAATAACAATGTCGATATTATGCAACGATTGTAGAAAAATAAATCCTATGAAATATTTTATAATTAAATTATCAGATCAATTTAAAAAAAATTTGCGTGGGACGTTGGCCGAAAACCGTTTTAATTGACATAATTTGATATATTTCAAATAAATATGAAGTTAAAGGACCTACCATTCTAGACACATTCATTTATCATATTCATTCACGACGTACCTTCAACTTTTATCACTGACAATATACAAATCTACATTTCACCTAATACGCTAGAATATGCAATAAAATTCTTAAATCTGTATAGGGGGGGCTATATCCCAAAGTAGTGTTGAACCATATGTTTCATCTGAAATGCACACAAATACCCAACACCCCTCACAATATTTCTTTTATTCAACAATTGTCGAAAGTTAGAATCGATCTACTCTTTGGATCAGACTGACGTCGACTTAAAAAAACAATAATATTTTCCTTATACTTTGTATATGAAAGTAAAAATCCACGCCAGATTTTATACTTATTCTATTTCTTCTGTCCCCACACTTTCCCTAATATTAACCGCCGTGTTTTCTGCGTCTCCAGTGCGTCTTCTCAGCGTCTACTCTTCGGCGTCTGGGTCCGAGTGAAAACTTTGTGATTTCAGTCCCCGTCTGTAGATTAGACGGCGAAGTTTTCACTTGGTGGTGTCGGTAGGAGACGCGACATTTGCTGAACTTTACCTAAATTAATTGTAGCCGAAGAACCGCGCCATTGACAAGCTGCTGTAAAAGCCTTTGCAAACAAAGAAATTTATACTTTATACCCTGAATTATACAGTGACAATTGCTTTTGTCAGTTCTCACTAAGCAATCGTGTTTTCGTAAATAAATACTTCTCTAATAGAATCACTGGTCGATCTCGGTGGTGTAGTGGTTACCTATGTCACTTGACTAGCACACCAAAGATTGTGAGTTCGAATCCCACTATAGAGCATCACACAATATCATAATCATTCACTAATTAGGCGACATATAACTAAAGCCATGTACCATCTTTAAAAAAAAATCTAATGTGGCCAGCGCATAACCTCCCGCCCAATACAACTCTTAAACTGTACAAAATAGTATTTAATGATACAGAAAAATATCTTATTTGTTTATTTTCTATTTATATTTGAGAATTTTAATTTTCTTTCGTATATTTATTTAATTTTCTGACATATATTTCACTAAGATTATTTCACTCACTACAAATTTGACCAATCAGAATGTCTCATTTTCCATTGTTGTGCATTTTAGATAAGTGACTAAACAGCACCATGCTGTTTATTCACGATTAAATTAAAGCTAGCTTTTATATGCAAATTTTTAACATTTTGAAGGCATATTTAACTGGATAATTAGTTGCAGAAGCAAGATGCTTACATGTTTTTTTCCTTTACTGGTATTCTATGTCTTTACACATGCTGAATTATTCAATTCAAGCTATTTTTATTTACAAAATTTTAACATTTATTTGACAAGTAAAAAGAAAAACAATCAATTTGTTATAGTTACACTATAACAACAAAATTTTATGGTGCAATTTATCTATGTGTGTACCGATTTCTTTATCTGAAAATGTGTCAAAATCAACGTTTTAGTACAATTTCTTCGGCAATTATTGAAGTTTATGCTATGAATTCATGAAATAATCTTGACATATACCCCTCGTGCTAAAGAATTAAATCGATTACATTTGATGTCTAGCTTATTTATAAAATTTTGCTTTTAAAAAAGTGTTATCGTACATAATAATTTAAGATAAAACCCCTCGACCTGCGGTCTCAGGCTTTTTTCAAATTATTATGTACTCAAACACTTTTTAAGCAAAATTTTTTACATAAGCTGGACATGTCAAATTTAATCTATTAAATTCTTAGCACTCGTGATATAACTATTGAATAAAACCTAAACTTCTTCTGGTATTACATTCGGAACTAGTTAGTTGAACTTGAACAGAATTTGACTGATGCTGCATTTGTATTGTTAACATCTCGTCATGCATCCAGTAATCAAACATAACATAAAAAATCCCATTTCATTTTGGATAATAAAACCCAGTATCAAATTTATCGGTGGCCGATTTGTCTCGCCCGTACGTTTAAGCGTTTCACGCGCAGCGATCGCCATTAATTGCGCGTGATTTTTCACGGCGCTTATCTATTTTTCCATCGCTAGAATTAATGTCTTTATGGCGTTGGAAACGACCCCGCTGCTACGGTTCGCGCTGCATGCGAAATCGATGCATCGATAGCCCAGGTTTTTTATTTGGTGCCCGGGGTTGTTGGTGATCACGAATTGCTTCTTTGATAAGAAGAGAGTTTTAATTGTATTCAAATATGGATGCATGTGCAGTGCACACAGAGAAATCGACTTACTTAAAATTTATTTAAAAAAGTAGTTCAGTTACTCTTACTTTATTATTCAATCAATTTAGGAAAATAATTTTAAAAATATCTTTATAAAAATATACTGCGTCTGTCTTAAAAGTGTACATAAGATTTAAGGTCAAGCATACGCGTCGTAACAACGAATCCTTTATTTAAAAAAACAGCAAATTCTGTATTCTTCATTTATTTTCATGTTCTTTATGGTCCAACAACCTCCATCCGTCAAATTTTCATGTATTTTTTACAGTGACTTGTACATTGCAATATCAGATGAAGTACATATTTTCGTTGAGTTCGTTCACTCCCATGAATTTTGTTTTGCAAATTTAAATTTGAATAAATTATTTCTTACAATTATTCTTATCGAAAAACAAAACAATTATTACAGTAAGGTCTTTGAACATTCTAGTATTTATATATGTGGATGAAAAGGATAGTTAAAACATTCAACTATAAAAAAATATTCGTTGAAGTCTATTTGGTCAAAAATTCAGAATTTTGAAACTATATTTCTTATTCCTATGAACGACTACAGTAATGAAAATAATTCGTATATTTATAAATATGATCGTCTATAACATACTAAGATTATTTTTCTTTTGAATTTAGAGTTTTTGAGAAACAAATAAAAATGTACCAAAAAACACACTTTTTGGTATATCTTTATTTGTTTCTCAAATCTGTAAATTCAAATGAAAAATAATCTTAGTATGTTATAGACGATCATATTTATAAATATACAAATTATTTGCATTACTGTAGTCATTCATGGGAATGTGAAAATTATGTTCATGTATAATTTGTAAACAAAATTAGCTTTTTAAAATTTATTACAAAACTTTGGGCATTTATCTACTAATGTAGATATAAAACATTATATGTTTCATTTATTATAATAATGATATATTGTTTTAAAAGTTAACACGGGAAATCAGTTTTTTGCGTGCTTTTACTCAGTGTTCTACCGGCTAACAATGATTATAGTACCAATCGAAAAATATCATTTTTCTGAATCAAACGATGCAACATACATTACAATTTAATAGTAATTTGGCTCAGTAAATTAATTTTAAAGTTATAAAAATTCTCAGATTTATTCAATTTATATCGAAATTAAATTATAGTTACCTATGACTGTTTTGTTTTGATTACTTTGAAGCTATTTATTGACTTTTAAAAATTAATTTACGGAACCAAATTACTACTAAATTGTAATGTATGTTTACATCGTTTGATTCAGAAAAATGATATTTTTTGATTGGTACTACAATCATTGTTGTCCCCAAAAAACTGATTTCCCATATTAATCTCCAATGTACACCTTTAAGACAGACACACGGTATAATATTAATACGGTATATGTACTCCCAAATTCAACATTCTAAACAATAAAATTATTGCAGTATATGTTTTCAAGATAGACAGTAGGTTTGTTACGGACAATATAAAAGACATATTTGTTAAAACGAGTAGTAGCAAAATTCTTCAAACAATATTTCAATGTTTTATTCTTTTACTTACTTGCAAAATCGCGGATCTAGATTCAGCGGTCACAAGCTAAAAATAGAAACATCACTTCTCAGGATTTTTCAGGTTCAGCCTTACTTTAAATCGTCTAAAAGTTCACACGCTACTAGATTTTATATTCGACTTTGATTATAAATTAATTGCATCGACTGCGCAAGTCACTAATTTCATAAAAGTAGTGGGAAAAATTTTGTTGGTTTAAATAATACTTATTTACTTTACAAGTGGGCAAAGTAAGAATTTTTCCCACGAGAGAAATTTTAGCACACGAAGTCGAAGGCAGAGTGCGATAATTTTATCGAGTGGGTAATTCCACTTTGCCCACATGTGATGTATAACGTTTTATCCAACACCTCTTAATAAATGAATAATTTATTAAAGAAATATTATTTGACAGTGATATATGCTTTAAATTTTTAAATTAAAATATCAATCGAAGTAGTTACCATGGTGTTATGTGTTATTATTATTGTTATAAATAAAAAAATACTCACAAGTGACTTTCCTCAAAATTTTACTCGCTAGTGGGTAATCTGTTACTTTTCTTGTTTTAAATCGCCATAGTTATAGAACATTTATTGAGAGGTTTTGGATGCTTTGAAATAAATGAAACTTTACCGTAGATACAATTCCATAAAATTGTGACAATTTTTAAAAATATTACAATGAAATTAGAGCACATAAATAATTAAAATACAATACAAGGAATCCTATATAGTATATAATAATAATAATAATAATATATATTTATTGCCCAACAGAAAACCAGTTACAGGGCTAATTTACAATCATACAAAAAATATTTACTGCACAATTACAAAAGTTTTGATAAACAAAATAATACATAAATTACAGAAACACATCATCAATGTGAAGTTCTGCGTTTCGTTTTTATATATAAGTATATATTAATACTTCTGAATATTTCATTAGTTGTCAAAAAATGATTCATATTTGTCACAGTTAGTAAGTTGTTAGAGAATAGGTCCACTCGCTAACGAATTTTTAGTATGATTACAGTTGCTACAATTTTTATTTGAAACATTTCTCTATTTTAAAGCGTATTCACTTATTTTTGTTAAAACTACCCTAATTGTTGTGATTTCCTTAATGGCCCAAATGTGTAGTGCGTTTTAAGTGTGCGGAATGCGGATATAAGATTATTAACCACCTTTATATTTCGGGCAAGATTAATTAAGTTTGACTTTGCTTTGAATCACCGTGTCGTGGAACGCTCTTAATTAGAAATCGTATTTTAAATTACGCCCTATGATATTAAAATTTAACTTTCATATCGGAGGGTGAGACGACGACATTTTAATTAGCGGCTACACTTTTATCACGCCCTCCTCTTTATCTACTCTGTTATTCCGAACGTGATCATGAACTTCAATATTCGAGGAGTAATTAATTTTTAGATCAAAGATCATATACATTCGTATTTTTAATTGGTCGTGATTGAATTTATTTTGGACTTAAATAAAACTTTAAGAATTTTTTTCAAGGATTCATCTTTAATTAAAATTGAAATGATAAATTCGGTAAACAATGACATGTGTTCTGACTTTTCTATTATCACTGAAATATAGTAATTCTGGAACGCGTACTTGTAGGTTTTTATGAAAGATTTATTATTATTCTTTCAAATACCTGATGTTTGTAGAGCGATTGCTATGGGTTTGTTGAGCGGTTACTATGTAAAGTGTTATCCAAGAGTGATAAAAGTAGTTTATATAGCAAGGAGCTGAAGTGCATGATTTAATCCCGAGGGTGAAGTTTACTTCACGAGCCGTAGGCGAGGGAAATAATCACCTCATTGAAGAGTAAAATGTTTTATCCAACACCGACTCATAATATGGCTGTAACTATGGATATTTGAAATAAATATTGTCCAACATTCCTCACGCAGTGATAGAATAATAGAGAGGTCACGGAGAATAGTATGTTCTACAATAATGGAATGGCACATATTCCACGCGAGCAAAAAGTTTGTAGTCCGAGCCGAAGGCGAGGACTACGGTTTGCAAGTGCGGGATATGTCATTCCGTTACATGTTATAGACTATAGTTTCTATAACAAGATTTTGGAAATTATACAAAAATTACAAATACAATACTGTTGAAAACGTCAAACTCAAATAAATAGAATTAAAACAAACAGACGTAACCATAGTAACTGAATTAAGATACTTCATATATCGCGCTAATATGCGGCTCTAATTCGTTGAATTTATTCCATACACGGGCGTAAGGAATGATAGTTATTCTAGTACAATTTTTCGTTTTGGAATATGTAGTTTCCAAAACAGTGTTATAGAAATTATATTTTCGTGTTCTACATCGAAGTAAATAAATAATTCAAGTATGGTAACTTTAATAATGGCGTAGATATTGACGATGTGAAATATTAAAAATGAAGATATTAATTTTTGAACTGCAGCAAATTTGGCTGTTCTTTCACAAGGAGCATTTACTAAATATGAGTCAGTCACAATAAGATGGATTTGAAAGTTGTTTATTCAAAAGATTCTTGGGTGCAGAGAATAGCTTTTTGAGTCAAAGCACCATTGAATACACGAAAGACATATTGTACAGAAAATCATACATACAATTAATATAGGTATATAACTCTCTATATATGTAGATATAAATCTAGGTGTTTATATTGAATACAAACATATTAAAGATTTAAAGAAGGAAGTGCAAAGTTTTCTGTATCCATAAAGAAAACTTTGGTGGTAAATGGCTGAATAATTCACAAGACCACAAAAGTCCAGTGACTGGACTAGTAAACAATTTACAACAAAAAGTTCCAGAGCGACTTAACACCCAATAGTTGAACAGAAACAAAACCCAACTCAATTCGAAAACATTCCAACGTTCTAAGAAACCCGAACAAAATATCTAACGCTGGAATCCGGAGGAAAACTGGATCTTGACCTTGCTGTTAATTATTAATGAGATTTTGTACATGTGGCAGCACTGTAATTGCAGGAATTGTTTGTTACCTTCTTCATATATAACAGAATGTGGCATTTGAACTTGGCCATATAGATTTAACATGGGAAATCAGTTTTTCCTTGCCAGTTATTTTAAGCAAAAATGCGTCAAATAAATGTTGTATAGTAGAAACTTAAATTTTGCAAAAGCATAAACGATGTATTGGGCTTCCAAATTATCAAGAGATGGTGTTGATCACAATTCCAAAAAGGTACCTACATGTCAAATGCATTTTGTATGATATCTTATGATGGCGAATGCTTGCATTAGCATTGGTAGTTTGCTTTTATTAGCAGAATAACTGTTGCCATACACACTGCTTTTAACCTATAATCTACAAATACAATGAAACTTTCATTTTTACAACTTATTGAAATAATACGGCTTAAATAAATGTTATACTTACATTGAAACACTTGAAACTAACTGCTATTGTTATTAATTTTTAAAACATAGCAATTAATTTCTAAATACAATGAAATTTATGTACCTTATGGTTAGTTTAGCTTTCTACCACTCACCACATTCGTGAGTGGGAAATAGCGTAACGTTATATACCGTATGTCCCACTTAATGTTGGCATAGACAGTTAACATGTAAAATCAGTTTTTTGTAAATAAAAAGTGTCCGGCAAAAGATTATGCATCCAAATTTTATATCACAATACTGTCAATATCCCTACATCTTATTTAATATAGATTAATTTATTTTGATACCGTAATTTATGAAATTAATAATAATAATTCCTAATTTTCTGCCTACCCTTTTTATTGCTACTGACGTATAGTGCTTGCAATTTGTTTTAAATATTGTAATTTATCACTGTCAATTTCTGGCGATGGAAACCATTCAGCGTTCATTCCTGTGAAGTATTCAGATATTTGTCTTGCACTGCGCCCCCATAATACATTCTAATAATATTTACACGGTTCTCGATATTTAATGTATTTATGATGACAGTGACAGATTAAAATATTTAAAACAAATTGTAAGCACTATACGTCAGTAGCAATAAAAACAATAGGCGGAAAATTATGAATTATTATTATTAAATTGCGGTATCAAAATAAATAAATCTGTATTAAATAAAATGTAGGGATATGGCAGTATTTGGATGCATAATTCTTTGCCGGACACTTTTTATTTACAAAATAGTATATTGTGTCATTAGGAGTAAATGTGATACTTTGGGTGCTGAGCATGTAAGTTTGAACGACGAGCGAAGCGAGTCGAACAATTACATGCGAAGCATCCAAAGACACATTTACTCCGAATAACACATGCTATTTTTTCTTCAAACATAGAAAATAAAATTATAAATATTATAAAATGCTCAAAACTTCAAAAAATATTCTGTCTTATCTAGCATTTCAAGTTGCCGTAGAATATGCTGTTTTGTTATTTTTGTTTATTTGTTTCATTTTTAACTGTCAAATTATTGAATTACAACCTAACTATTTTTCATAATATTTTACGTTGTCCGCCGCCGGCGTAAATGTGTTGCCAAGGATACACTTTTACGCCGGCGGCGACAATATTGAACTTCTGCTTGTTGAATACAAATACATAATAACGTACTTTTATGACGTTTGAAGAAAAAACTGATTTTACATGTTAACTGCCTATGCCAACATTTACTTGGGACACACGGTATGTAATTATATATGTATGTTGAACGTAAACAGAAAATAGTGAAAAATATTAGATAATCATATCTACATATCTAACACATTGTCATAATAATAATATTGCAACGGCCATGGCAGCTAGCGTTAAAACCGGATCACTCGATAACGCAAGTTAAGCAGCACTGTCCGCGGTCAGTAGTTGAATGGGTGACCGCTTTTTGAAAACCCATACCATATAACATTGAACACTGCGTACTGTTGTCACACCATTGAAAACGAGGAATCATTAGGAATTGTTGTATGACGTTGGTACTAAATAGGAAGATAAATATTTGAATTTTGATTTGGAGAAATATAAGTATATATTAATCGGTTTATGGTACAAAATATACCCGCGTAGGTTTTATAACTTTTAACATAGAATTTTCAAAGAGAACGTGTGGGATAAAGTACTCTTACAGCAATGCAAAATTTAAGTTTCCATAAAAAATCCAAATCATTTCATCAAGGTTCCCGCAAAATAACAGTCTCATTCCATTAATCCACACATAGGTTGCCATCTACCCATCCTAGTGTCCATTCTCCGTGATTGCGTCCCGAACTGACCGATCAATACCCCATCTGTTTGACCCGTAATTAATTTTTCACATAAAGCGAACATTTCAAAAGATTAATCAGTGACGTCGGTCTTCGTTGGGATGGGTTCAGTCACCAACAGTTCCCCATTCAACCCCTACTGTCTCAAAAACTGTACGATTGTAGAAGTGTTATGGTATGTAACATATGGAACCAGGAGGCTTAGGTTGAATAAGTATTCGAACCCGGAGTTCTAGGAACTCGTATTCTAAAGTTATTAATAAATAGAAAATAAAACACTTTTGGTATAAGTTCTGTACAGGAATGTCTTCAGACAATAATCGAACTTTTTTGATAGCTTCATTTGAAATTTAAAATTAAAATGACAGCAAATTGTCAGATTTGAAAGGAACATACCGTGTGTCCCACGTAAATGTTGGCATAGACAATTAACATGTAAAATCAGTTTTTTTTGTAAATAAAAAGTGCCCGGCAAAAAATTATGCATCCAAATTTTATATCACAATATTGCCAATATCCCTACATCTTATTTAATACAGAATAATTTATTTTGATACCGCAATTTAATGAAATTAATAATAATAATTCCTAATTTTCCGACTACTCTTTTTACTGCAACTGATGTATAGTGCTTGCAATTTGTTTTAAATATTTTAATCTGTCACTGTCATCATGAATACATTAAATGTCGAGAACCGTGTAAATATTATTAGAATGTATTATGTGGGGCGCAGTGCAAGACAAATATCTAAATACTTCACAGGAATGGACGCCGAATTGTTTCCATCGCCAGAAATTGACAGTGACAGATTAAAATATTTAAAACAAATTGCAGGCACTATACGTCAGTAGCAATAAAAAGAGTAGGCGGAAAATTAGAATTATTATTATTAATTTCATTAAATTGCGGTATCAAAATAAATTAACCTGTATTAAATGAGATGTAGGGATATTGGCAGTATTGTGATATAAAATTTGGATGCATAATTTTTTTCCGGACACTTTTTATTCACAAAAAACTGATTTTACATGTTAATTGCCTATGCCAACATTTACGTGGGACACACGGTATATCTATTTATTATTATTTTCAGCGGTATTCAATAGCTTGGCGTTAATTTAAAAGAACTTTAATTTGTTATTGAGTTTTTGTCAAAAGTTTATTAAGTTATTAGTTTGGCCCCCCCTATCTACACTTTCAATCTTTTCCATATGTTATGAATCATTCTGTACACATAACAATATCAAATGAATAACCTGACATAGTTTATTCAGTTTGAAATGCTATAGCCTGACAGAAACATTGGGCGCGTTCAGCCGAATCTAGCAGCTACCTAGCGTTTGCTAGTAATAGATTCTAGCAGATGAAAAGTGTTATGAACATGAACGGAATTTTGCTGGTACTGTCATCTTGTGTCAGTCCAGTTAGGTGGAATTAACCTCAAATTTTGTTAACAGACAAATCCACAACAGTATTTTAAAATTGATAAGTAATAGATGTGAAATACTTCACATATTTCACTACCTTTTAAGTTATTTTTACAGTTTTTTTGCAGACATGGTTAATATTGATGATATTACAAATGAATTTTAATACATTTGACAGTTCTAGAAGGTTCGCTAACTAATCTAGCGCAAATTTATTTCTCTGGGTCGCTAGTCTAGCTGCTGAAATCTAGCGGTTACTTAGCAATACGTTCAGCTGTGACCGCTAGGTTAGCGATCTAGCTGCTAGGTGCGGCTGAACGCGACGATCATCTTTAGCGTATGGTCTATCATACGCTGGGCGTTAATGGGTTAACATCACGAGTTGAAAATACGCTTCCAGGCGACAGAGCATACGAACAAGACAATGACAATGTGTTTCGAAGCGGAGTTATAAACAACGGCTCTAAAAATATCCGCACATTCAGGTATGATGCGACTGTAGGTACTCATACATACGTGCAGTCGTACAAGCTATAAAGCACTTGTGGAATTGGAAATTTCTGTGGATTTATTGTTGAGCTACGATTTAGAGTTCGGCCATTGTTCATATACGCTTCGTTCGGTTTTTCAGGTGCAATAGGCTTGATGATAGATTCGTTTTGCGACCGAGTTTTAACCACAAGTTTACAATCGGTTTGTGTTGTAAATCAACAAATTCGTTTTACCAATTTTATGCTATTTAATATCTGGGTAGATTCAGAAATTTTGTTAGTTTTGAAAAACAAAAACCAAGAAACCAAGTAAAACAGTCGCTACTCCACCAAATATCACTTAAAACTTTTTTTGCTACGTTTCTATATAAGACAAACCCAAAGAAATTCATTGCCATCATAAATTATGGAAAAAATTTGTTAGTAAGTTTTCAATGGTTAGGGTCCCTAGAATATGATTTTAATAATTTCGCGATGATGTCTGAGTGTGTATCTGTCTGTCTGTGTGTGTGTGGATCTCTGATTATACAGCTTCTCAAAAACTACTAAACAGAAAATTTTAATATTTTGTATAGGGTCAACTGGGATTGACTATATTCATTATATATGCACAAATATAACAATATAAGCAGCGAAATATGCAAAAAAATTAAATTATTAGATAAAAAGTATAAATTAATGCATTATGAATTATTGCACAATACATTCTTAATCCTGATTCACAATTAACAAATATACTACTAATATACATATAAACTAAGTCTATTATAAGATATTTACATAATTACAATAACAAATTTTTAAAAATTTTCTAAAAAATTAAAGTGAAACATAAGTAAAAGATATATCTAGCTAAGAATTCTCGGTCTTGTATTCATTGTACCCAGTTTTACCAGCATTCGTGTATACAATGAATACCTACCGTTACCGTTACAGGAATTTCCCTAGAAATATTAGAGATTATTGGTTTGTGTATTTGCTTATTGTATTGTTTATTGCTTTTTCCGTTGCATTCTTCTATTTATTGCGGCCTCTTCCAATATTTGGGAATTATCAATGTGCATTACTAGAAATTTCAGAATGTTTATCACTAAACAATGTCTTAAAAATATTGAAATATGTATTTATATGCAACTTTTGTAAAAATATGCATATTAATGCCCAAATATGCAATATATGAAATTAAGAATAAGCATTAATTAACTCTAATCAATGTAATTCGCCCAGAAAACTAATTTTATTTAAAGAAACGCAAAAACTATAGTATACAACGAGCATGGAATGGAATTCATTTCCTACGAGTATGAAAGTTTGTAGCATGAGCCGAAGGTGAATGCTGCAAATCATACGAGTATGAAATGGAAATTCCATATGAGTTGTACACTATACTTTTTCTACGACCACGATATTATTTCAAAATTAATTAAATTTTAATAATAAATTTGTCCCGCTTTCACTATTCCAATATTTGACAATTCTAAATAAGTATCCTAACAATGGCACCTGTACTTAAATGAGCTGATCTGTATTGAAATACTCACAAAACAAATCCATTTCGCACGATGCTTGCAATGTACCTCATATCCCTAGCAACAACAAACATACAATGAGCAGATTTCTCAGTGGTCGTAGAAAAAAATATATGCACTTTGCATGTAATCCGCTCTCCAGTAATTAGAGTCATATTTGAAATATTTGTTTTGAAGTTAACTTCAATATATCTAA
Organism: Poecilus cupreus; assembly: GCA_963942605.1. Taxonomy (NCBI): domain Eukaryota; kingdom Metazoa; phylum Arthropoda; class Insecta; order Coleoptera; family Carabidae; genus Poecilus; species Poecilus cupreus. The sequence goes on from OZ012724.1 coordinate 21,806,538, forward strand.
ACAGCAAGTGTCAACTAAATGTAAACTAATAGTACAAAGGCCTTTCCAGTTTCCACCTTTAATTAAAACGATACATCATTTAACTTCATCACTACAAGTTCACATATCCGCTGGAGCAGCCTTCCAAGTTGACTCTGCGTCTACGTCTGCACAAACAACCCCGCACAAAATCACAGAGACATGTAAACAAATCATTACATCGTTCTACAAATTCGAATCAAACTAAAATCTAATTTGATTAACTCTATTCGTAATTAGCACAGAGCACAGCGCTCGGCATCCAAGTTCGATTGAAGCATGCAAATACTCCATGGGCGTAGAGGCCGCGAGGGGTTCAGGGGGCTCACGCGCTGGGCTTAATCAATCTAAATTTAAAGTTTGCCTCCGGATTTTGTCCGGGTGGAGTACGGAACCCGGAACTGTGGAGTTAAACGGCGCCCTGTGCTGTATTAAGATTTATAGATATTAGGAATTTTCTTTCTCATATTCCCGGAAACTCTATAAATTTCTCTGGCTGTTAATGAAACAACGCGTCGAGAGGAAATTGAAATTTTATTCTGGTTCAACTATTCCAGAATGAAATACAATAAGGGCTGATATATTAAAAAATATATGGGACATGTTCTGTGATACGAAACCGTGATTTCAAAATATAAAAGAATATAGCTAACAGAATAAGGGCCAGTTTTTCAATATACAATGTGTTCAAAAAGTTCCGCGACGGTGAAATATCTCGAGAAATACTTCTTGAACACCCTATATAGTTAAACTCGTAGTAAATTAATGTTGAGTTGTAAGTTAACTTATAATTAAAACTATATCGTTGTTTATAGCAATAGTTTGTTAATTTATGTTTAAGTTGGTAAATTAATAATAGTATATTGTGTTATTAGGAGTAAATGATACTTTGGGTACAAAGTAACATTTACTCCGAATAACACATGCTATTTTTTTCTTCAAACATAGAAAATAGACATTAAAACATTAAAAAATGTTCATAACTTCAACAAATATTCTACCGTATCCAGTATTTCTAGTTGCCACAGAATATGTTATTTTGTTATTTTTGTTTATTTGTTTTATACTTAACTGTCAAATTATTGAATTACAACCTTACTATTTTGCAAGATATTTTACTTTTACCGCCGCCGGAGTAAATGTGTTGCCAAGGAAACACTTTTACGCCGGTGGCGACAATATTGAACTTCTGCTTTTTGAATACAAATACAGAACAACGTACTTGATTTATCGGCGTAGATTACCGACTTCAGATATCCCACAGCAAATGATCCAAAGGTGTTAAATCATAAGATAAGAAAGAAACGTATAAGTATCAAAAGGATAGTACTAGTAAATTGTTTACTAGAAAATAAATAAAATACTCCCCCAAACTTAACTTGAAATTTATTACTTATGTATAACTTAAACATGAATAAACTCATTGCTGTAGTACGCATCGTAATATGTCTTATATTTATCGAAATATGGCAATTTATAATATTTTTCAAAATACGAAAATTTCCCCAAATATGACTTAAAATTGTAATTTTTTTTTCATTACATTTCTTTATAATATTCGCGCTAGGAAACCCATTACAGCAGAGCGCATCGTCATAACTCTAATATTTTTCGAGTTATGACGATTTTTTATATTTTCCGAAGAGCAACTTTGAGAGGCTGTAACTCGAAAACTAGACAAGATATCGAAAAATATCTCCAGTTTTGTGTTTTTCGTGCCATTTATAATAAATTAGCAAATTTTGAAAATTTTGAAATTTTTTGAATTTTTTTTCAAAATTTTGATTGGAGATATCTCAACAAATATGAAAGATACAGACTTGCAGTGTTCACCAATCGATTCAGCTCGATGAAATACATAAACCCTGAAAATTTCAGAAAATTCGGACAATTGGTTGAAATGTTAGAGCAAAAAGTCTTAAAATGGCCAAAATCGGGCCAAACGCCAAGGGGTACCTATTGACTTTTAGGACAAAAAACGCCATTTTCAAGCTTTTTGCTCTAACTTTCCATCTCGTTAAGCGATTTTTATGAAACTTTGCATACTTATGTATTTCGACGAGCTGAATCGATTGGTGAACACTGAAAATCTGTATCTTTAATATTTGTCGAGTTATGGCCGATCGAAATTTTGAACAAATATACAAAAAAAATTTAAAATTTTAAAAATTTCCTAATTTGTTATATAAGGCACCGAAAACGCTAAATTGAAGAGAATTTTTAGATATCTCGTGTAGTTTTTGAATTACAGGCCCTTAAAGTTGCACTTCGAAAAATACCAAAAATCGACGTATCTCGAAAAATATTAGAGATCTGACGATGCGCTCTGCTGCAATGGGTTTCTTAGCGCTTATATTATAAAGAAATGTAATAAAAAAATATTACAATTTTAAGTGAGGATATTCCATGATTTTCAAATTTTTCTATCGGTATGTGAATCTGTATTGAATGATTAATAATTACAGTTTCTGTTATTTGTTTGTTCCCATAGCAACTAAAATTAGTTTATTAAACTTATAATTCAGTTTTGTCAAAAGAAGCAAACAAAATCTGGTGTGGGCACCACATTTTTCCATAAAAGTTATAAATTCCAAGTTTCGTTCACATATCTTGTCTAGTTCATGAGATATTGCGCACACGGATATCCATCCATCCATGCATCATCCATCCATTCATCCATTCATCCATACATCCATCCATCCATCCATCCTCACACACAGACATCATTGAGAAATTGGTCTTAACGGATTCATCTCGTCAGTGATTTTTTTCGTGATTCCAATACTTCCTTATACTTTGTATAAGAAAGTAAAAATGAGCTCAAGAAAAAAAACTGAACACAAAACAGGTGACAGCAATGAAATTGGTGGGAAAAGAGTTAGCAAATCGAAAAATAAATTTCTAAAAAAATACACACGTTAGTCTTTCTTCCACTAACATCTTTTTAGGTTGATATTGTTGTAAAAATGTATCAGTAATCGAGACCTGCGAAAGCAGAGTGCCACACTCAAAATAGACAAAAGGCGTGATAATATATTTGCAAAGTAGTAATAGTCTTCAATAAAATGGTCGCAATTCTTGTTAATTTAAAATGTAAATATTTAATTTTTAAATAGCAGAAACTTTCCTCTCAATATGTTGGACCCAAAGCAATTCAACCCGAAATTAAAAGTCATTTAACACCTCCAGGCATTTCGTTAGTCCCTGCTAATCCTGCATCTAGGGTATCTAATATCCCTTACGTAACAAAACCCACCCCGAACGTGGGGAGGGGCTGTAACGAGAAACAATTTACCGTTCGAAAGCGCGGGCACAACCATAAACGTTAATAATTAATTTATCGTAGTCTGAACGTGTGTATTAAATATTCAGGAAAGTGTACTAAACTAATTACGACTATACACTGCGTACTCGCGTGCGTGGACGGTGCGCATGCGCGAGTTATTAAATGCTGTGCGAGAATTAATATACGGTTCCGTTTGCGCGGTGTATGAGTATTAAGGGGAGCATATATTTTAATTAAAAATACATCTGTTCGCAGCAGAAACTACGCGAAAAGTGATGCAGAACAAGCTGAAATCACAACTCGTATGTGGTGTGAATTTTGGTGGCAGTTGAGGAGAAAATCTTTAAAATTGATTCTACCTTCTTATACATATAAAAAAATCTGTTGTGGACACCACAATACCTACCACCATAGATTTCTTATCAAATAATGCGCGGACCACCATTAACAAGAAACGCACAAAAATAGACATTTTTCAATTGTTGTTTTACTATTTTAAAAAGCACAGGTGAATAGATTAAAACGCAACTTTTAAAATATAATTTTTACTTTCTTATACAAAGTATAAGGAAGTTTTGGAATTATGAAAAAAATCGTTGACGAGATTTTTGCGGAAATACATATTTTGACGTCCACTGAATCTGTTAAGACTAATTTCTCAATGATGTCTGTGTGTGAGGATGGATGAATGGATGGATGTTCGTGTGCGCAATATCTCAAGAACGAGACAAAATATGTAAACGAAACTTGGAATTTATAGGTTTCATGAAAATATGAAGAGCTGAGTTGATTTTGAATGAAATTGAAAAACCGGAATAGGACGTTTACTGAACACAAAAGACAATAAATTCCATTTTTACAAAAATAGAATCAGGTGTGAAAAAAAGTTTCAAATGAAAGATGTTGGCAAGAATATTTGAAATATAAAATGTTATTTGCACTTTTCTTGTACATGCTTCTAATTTTGAGAAAAACTAAATTATATAAGGTATGATTTCTATATGTCAAATAATTGTCTCAATAGTTATACACAAGGAACCAGACATACATGTTCAGTTGGTTTTATTTATATAAGAAAGTAGTGTGGTGTCCACGACAGATTTTTGTAAACTTATAATTCGTAAATGGAGACAGTAAGAGAAAAATGTTTCAAACAATAATTGTAGATAATAATATCTTCCAAAAACAATTTCATTGTAAGGGATGCGGCAAGAGTAGTGCAGAGAGCAACAAAAAAAAGTGATACCATTTTAATAAGGCAAGTTTGAAATTCACCTTAAAAAATCGAAATCGTAACATGTAAAAATCGAAAAACTATATTAGCTGTTAGTTTTGATAGTTTTGTTAGTTTAACGAAAAAAAACTTGCCGATCCGTATATTGGCATCCATACAAATATGCTATAAATAAAGGCGGATCGGCAAGTTTTTTTTTCCGTTAAACTAACAAAACTATCAAAACTAACAGCTAATATAGTTTTTCGATTTTTACATGTTACGATTTCGATTTTTTAAGGTGAATTTCAAACTTGCCTTATTAAAATGGTATCACTTTTTTTTGTTGCTCTCTGCACTACTCTTGCCGCATCCCTTACAATGAAATTGTTTTTGGAAGATATCAGTTCTTTTTGTTGATTTCGTTTTTGGACTGGGCCTTAAAGCCTCATTCACAAATAGAAATTAGTATTAGTGTTATGTTTTTGTTTTAACAACTTTGCAGATGTGTTATCTTATGCAACCGTTTACAAATCGGGTTTACGTTTTAGTTTTAACGCACAAGTTCACAAATTCGTTAGTTCTGTTTAAGTTTTACGTGTTATACTTAAGAATTGATTAATAGAAAGACGCGTAAAATGATGCAGCGATATACAGTTATCTTTTTCTTCCAACTTTCATTCAAAATATGTACATAACCAAATATTTTGTACCATAGAAATAGAAATAAACGCTTCTTTGGCATTAATCTAGAATAATTTATATATTAAAAAGTATCTTTTTTTATAATTTTATAATATATTTACCACTAGATAATACACTGCATGCGTTGCAATGCCACTCAAATAAATTTTCTGAAATACCAGGCAATTGGCGAAGCAAGCTCGACACTTCGTTCCTCGCTTCCATGTCAATACATTGACGAAGCAAGCTCGTCACTTCATTCCTCGCTTTCATTCTTTTCAACTAATATGTATTCTAAATAGAACCAAATCTGATCATAAATACAATTATTCGAAATAATCAATCTAATTCAGGAACCTTCGCAGGGGTGCTCACAACAACTCACTGAAGTTTCATTGCAATCGAATGTATGGTATAAGAAAGTATATGGGACAAACAACCAAACTGTAGTTCATATCAATAAAATACATACCTAACCTATGAAATTCTCTGACAGTTCAATTTAATATGGCCCATTGCAGATAACTACGTTACCGATCTTCTTGAATTTATTTACTATATTTGTCACATGTCGCTACTCATTAAAATCAACAAGTAAAACGTCATTTGTGAATGTTACTTGCAAATATAATAAAACATAGAACATAAAACTAACACTAGTTTCGATCAGTAAATGAGGCTTTCGTACTCATGGTCGTGCGTTAGAATTTTTCAAATCTACGGACAATGTGCTGCCTTCTTTTGGCAAAAATTTGTAAAGGAATTTTTAAGTTCCTAACTTAACGCGTGAGAAAGAGAGATTTCACATTTCTGTCGTCGGCTAAAATACATAATCGAAAATAAAGAGTTATATGCACATAAATCGTAAAAAAACTAATAAATAAGTTTAAGGTATGTATTATATCGTCCCTGGTGCCAGTTTTAATGGAAATTATAATAGCATATTTTAATTAAACAAGTTTGAAAAATTTGGAGGTTAGGTTTTCCTAATAGTTGCCGTAAGTAAGTGTTGTCGGTGAACTTCCTGGTGAACTGGGACTCTTGCCGGCGTCGTTCTACCGAACGACTTGATTTGAAATAGTATTCTAATAACAAAAATTGTCATTTAACCATAATTTACTGAGATAATTTAGTGATATATTTTAAAATAACTTGAGGGCTTCAAGAAAACTACCACTTTCGGTTATTGGATTATCACCAAAAACTAATCAACTCTTCTAAAAGGGATACAATTGATATACACAAAATATCAATATTTTCAGTTTAGAAGTTTTTGAGAAACCGTAACTCCAGAGATCCACACAGACTGACAGAGAAACAGTCAGACAAACAGACAGACAGACTGACAGACACACAGATACACAAAGACATCATCGCGAAACTATTAAAATCGTATTCTAGGAACCCTAAAACGTAATAATTCACTAAAAACTTACTACCGAATTTTTAGCATGATTCCTATACCTCCCTTACAGGATTTGCCGGGAGATAAAAATATATATTCAATTATATATAATATATAATTATTAAATAATCAAACCCGACTTATATTTCTGAACACAAAACAATCTCACAAAAGAGCTGCTAAACTGGTCGTTGAAGATGGTTTTAATGCATCAATTGTAGTAAAGAAAAACATAATAATTATAATAAAGTGTATTTTCCGCAATGTAAGCGTTTTGTTGTGCGGTAAAACCAGTCGATAATACACCCAGCTGGGGGCGTTGAAAATTTCATTTCCAATTTAGCAAAAGAGCCGTCGAACTTGAACAGCGAAACAAATAAATCAATACGGCACTGCATTAATATTAAACGGCAAATCGCTCTCCAAAACTTTGTCAATTAAAAATAAATTCTCTGATTGTTTCGCACTTTTCGATTCTCGACTGTAGGGGCGGGGGTGCACGGAGGGGGCTTTGACGGTCTTGTCAAAGCGGAGCTGCTCAAACTTCATTAGACGTATTAAATTATTCCATTCATTAACCATTCGTCGTTGACAATTGACGTCGGTCTAACGAACACCGCGAATAACGCAAAGAATTTTGCGAAGCGGGTTCCACCTGCTGGGCTTAGGGCTTTGTAATTATTTTATAAAGTAGCTAAATATAAGATAATTAGTACCACACTTAATACAAAACATCCATCAATCTGTATAACATTTGAATTCTAAGTATATTTCAGTTTTTATTCGACCTATTTCCTGTAGCACGGCGGGACGTGACTGAACTAAAGGGTTGACAAATAAACACAACATTTCTTAAAATGATATTTAATTAAAATGATGAAACGGTGAATAAAACAATTAATACACAAATACAAATATTACAAACGACGACAACGAATGAATATGCTTAAATAGTTACAGTTACCAAAACATATGACGAATTTATTTGAATTACATTTTATAGAGCACCGCAGACGTAAGAAAACGTCTGCTAATTTTCGAAGCCTGACAACCAACTAGCATCTACCCCATAAGCGGGTACGTGGGGGCAGGAAATCTCTTGAGGACCAACACAAAGATTGCATAAAAACTAAAACACTTAAAATTGGGTTCGAACAGGGTCTGTAAGTCTGTTAACTGCAGATGGTATCTCAAGCAGATATTTCAGAATATTTGCCGCGATAATCTCAAATGACTGTTTATGATAACTAAAATTCCAACACACATGTGTAGAAATAAATTAAACTCTAGATCTCCTCTCAAAACGATTTTCGATGCATTGAAGTCAAAACGCAGTTTGTAACTTGATATTTTAAAATCGTTTTGACAGTAAAAACAATAAATCGTATTCTGAATGTTCGCCTTGTTACATTCCATTAGGCTCCTCCACCATAAAGTTCATGAGATACACTTTTGCGAAATTCACGTACAAAAAATTATCATAGACAGATCTTCTTACCTGAAATCAATTATTTACTGAAATACATTACAATAATCTGCTGTGGCCAGCACAAAACCTCCCATGCATTTATCTTTTTTTAAATATTGGACAACGACTTGGCAGGTAGCATTAAAGCCAGATTACTTGATAATGCAAGTTAAGCAAAGCTGCCTGGGGTTAGTAGTTGGATGGGTGACCGCTTTGTGAAAACCTATACCAGCGAATACTGCGAGCCGTTGTCACACCACCGATAACGAGGTTCCGATGCGGCATATAACCTCAGCAGTTGAGATCGTTTAATAATAATAATAATAATAATAATATAGTATATTACAGGGTTGTGATCGACTCAGCCGATGATAGGCAGTTTACATGTTAAATAATACTTATACAATTTCCTGTTTTCCTAATCATATTTGAGTTAAATATTTCAGATTAAAGTAAAAGAGATTTTAAATCTCCATCTGAATCAGTGAACAAATTTCATTTTACTTATTTAAGAAACGCTAATAAAACATCAAAAATTAAGTTTTTACTTCTGTATAAATATATTCCCATTATTTAAATTTTTCGATGAATGGGGTCTTTCACCATTTTTTTTATATTTTTTTATGAAACTTTATCTATATTGAAGACTATCTACGCTTTTAAAAAGTCTTAATTGTTATTCATTAAGCCACAATGATTTTTTAAAAATGTTGTGACGTCATAGTAGAGATCGAAAACAGTAGATATTTAAATAATTTTTGTTACATAAATGTTCTATTTTATTGTTATAATATTAATAAAATAAGTAAAAAAATATATGACTACAATTACTTACAATCTGTACTGTTTTAGATCCAGCAACACCTCTAGTATGACGTCACAACATTTTTTAAAAAATCATTGTGGCTTCATGAATAACAATTAAGACTTTTTAAAAGTGTAGATAGTCTTTAGTATAGATAAAGTTTCATAAAAAAAATAAAAAAAAATGGTGAAAGACCCCATTGTAGTATCCATAATTCACGACAGTGATTTATGATTCATAATTCACTCTTCTTGACCAATCACAGAGTCAGAAATCCATAATTCAAGGTTATTTTAAAGACGTGATGTGGATCACCAAGCAACAGCCGTCTGACAGTTAACAATGTTATTATTCCCTGGGATGATTTGCATCACTCGCCTACGGTTCATGACGCAAACTTCATTTTCGTAAATAATGACTATCATAATCCCTCATATAATAATATACGTACTATTTATACGTGTTGTAATTCGTAAATGATCACAGTAAGAGAAAAATGTTTCAAACAACAACTGTAGATAATAATATTAAAAACATTATTCTAACAGCAAAATAGTTATTTACGATACAAGTATGTAAAGCTAGTCTAAGTGATTGAAGATGCTTTACGTATGTGTATCGTACAATACTTTATCTGCGATATGAATGAATATGAAAAGAACCCAATAAATTTTAAAAAATTACCTTTATTTATGAATTAGGATTACAATATTAAATAAGAAGTTTTCCATGATAACAAAATTTGGTGTATTTAAAAAATTTAATCACTAGTTGCTCGGCAACCCGTGACTAATGAGATCGTGTTTCTAAACAACCGTTTTACAAACAAACAACTAAATATCAATTTTACACACTATTGTAGATAAATTGTCATTAAACCATAATTTATTGAGATACTTCAGAGTAATTTGATAGGGCTTCAAGTAAACTACCATTCTGGTTATTGGATTATCACCAAAAACTAATCAGCTCTTCTCAAGGGGATGCAGCTTGTATATACAAATTATCAAAATATTCTGTTTAGTAGTTTTTGAGAAACCCTAACTCCAGAGTAATGTACGATTTTTGGATGTAGGACACAAACAATATGATAAAACAGCAAAGATTACACTTCCTGACGTTCAAAATCAAAACCAGAAGAAAATAAAGCAGTCTTTGCATCTTTAGTTTGCTCTTTGAAAGTTCTAGTTCAATTAACTTGAGTTCCTAATTAAATAATAAAACTAAAATCAGCAATATTTTCGTTTGAAACTCTCCGGGAGATCATTACGAACATTTCCTGCAAAGGAGCAAAGTTTTCCCATGTTTTCCTCTAATGTTCATTTACCGGTTGAAGAAAAAACGAAAGAAAAATGTCTGCAATTCAATTACACGCTCGGAACACTCATTATAAGGGTGTATTTAAATAATCAATGGCGGCTGGGCTGTCGGGGCTTCCCCGGCGTAGTGCTCGCGCCCGCCACCGACGGGTAGTGGCGCTAGTGGCGCTAGACGTGACGGAAGCGCTGTTTCCGGTTCTTCTAATCTCGATTCATTATGGATTTTATTGAACGGTATTGCTTAAGATACTGAGTGGTTGCCAGGAATTTATAAGACGCGTTGCTTCTAGTTCTTGAATTTCTTTAGGGTAGTTTTCAGAAACTGAAATGCTGTACACCTGAAGCTGAAAGCACTGCTAGAGTAAATAAGGTTATTTACTTTAATGGATTAAAATGCTTCTGAAAGAAATTGCAGGAATATTCAGATTTGCAATTATTTATTTATTTAAAATTCTGCATAAATAATAATTCTCAATACAAATTCACTCAAACTCAACTATCTTTTTTATTATTGTCAAAATTGTAAATCCGCATTCATTAGTGTAATTTTAATACTATTTTTTTTTCTTAAGCGGTTTCAAATGTCGAGGTTATATGTCGCCTTGGTACCTTGTTTTCGGTGGTGTGACAACGGCACGCAGTGTTCGCTGGTATGGATTTTCGCAACGTTACTTGCCATAGCCGTTGCCATTTAATACTCTTTTAAAATATGAAGTATTATATTTGAGAATAAGAAAGTGTTGAATCCATGAATTATTGCTTGATAGAGTTTGGATTAGAGCTGGCAATTGGATCCGGATTTGATATGTATCTGGATACCCGGATTACATAAATAATAAATAAATAAGGTATGACTTTTCAATAAAACTCTTATTTTCGAAAGTACCTTGATTACAAAAATTAGAAAATTTCGTGTTATTTGTAGAACTTCAACCTCTTGTATTTTGGTAACTAGAAGGAATAGGACATATGTTCATATGACATTTTTGGCTCACAATGACCTCAGGAATAAGCTGTTAAAGTTTGTTACACTAGTCCTGAAACACCCTGTATATTATCAAAAATGTAAATTTGTTTTCTTCTTAATTTTGTTATTAAACATTTGCTATTAATTACATTTACTTCAAAACAGTAAATTGATCTTGAATATAAATATGTAAGTACACTAATAAAATAACGTAGATATTAAAAAGGATATTATTATTTGCATAAAAAGAGTTTTCGAAAATCTAACATACAGTCCCTTCAAAAATATTAAAAATTCGAGATCCGGATCTTACAATTATCCGGATACCCAAATGTACGGATCTGAGATCCGGATAATTGGCAGCCCTAGTTTGGATTGACATTATTTGATGGTTACGGTTTCTTGTTAGGGTTTAAAAATACCCATGAAATATCAGCATTTCTTGTTTAAAATGTTTGAGTTATAAAATAAGATAAAATGAAAATAGAGTAGCCAGTATTGGAACTAATTGGCCAAAATCGGCCAGGTGTCGTAGTTTAACAATTCAAAGCCAAAGTTAGGTATAGAACTAAGAAATTCAGTTGGTTAGCAAGCTATGCAATCTTGATTCTTTCTTTTTCTTTTCTTTTCCTCTTAGTACTACTAATGATGAAATCTTAGTTCTCGAAATTGTTTCATAGATATTTTGTTTATAGTGCGAAGACGGTTAAAAGAGTGATTTTCTAATAAATTCCTTTGCTGACTACAAAAAAGAACAATTATTAAATAACAACCTTAAATATAATTAAAATCTATACAAAATTAGTGTCTATAGGAACACAGTTCAATCGAATACCTATTGTATCGTCTCCGCGTTGTAATTTCGCTTTCTGAACCGTCCCCAAGTATCAGAACATCCCCTGTCTTTCACCTACCCCAAATTATTTTTACACCCTCTTTTGCCATCTCTACCTGCTCTCAGGGCTCTTTCTAGCCCCCTATGAAGGGAGAAGAACCACCTACACCTACCCTTGTGCTACCCAAGCTACCCTAGTGTTCCTTGAACGACTGTCACAGTGTTTGAATAAAATTTCCATCTGGTGGATCAGGCAGCAGGCTGAGTGTGTAACCGTGTAAAGTGCGGAATGGAGTTCTGTTCTTAACAGAGGCAAAGAGTCTTGAGCGGTTGCTGACTTTCGGGAGAAGAGGTTGTCAAAATTTGAGTCATGAAACTAGATTTTGAAAGGTTTATATTTACAGTTTCATATCTGTTTAATCCAGTTCAGATAATTTGACGATTGGTCCATATTTTCTCAGATCTATGAATAGAGAACCAACTCATTATCAGTAGGGTATATTAGGCGAGAAAATTACATATCGAATATCATTATTATTATTTAATAATATGATGGTTACAGTACAAAACTTTCTGCAAATTTTCATTGCTAAACCATAAATAATACAAAAAACAATATTTTAAATTAAAATTGTAGCCAATATCATTCTACATTTTTTTGAATATAACAAAGTTAACTCACTCAAAATACTCTAATTTCATATTTTATATAATTTTTATTTAATTTATATAATAGTATATTATAATACAAGTGTATAAGTAAGCTTTTAAAGCACGTACGAGTTTAATAGCACGACGCGAAGCGGAGTGCTTTTAACGTCGCTAGTGCTTTAAAAGCACTTATACACGTGTGTCATACGCTATTTTTTATTACACCTGCATCATACTCTGGAAAAAACTGGAAAGCAACATTTTGATTTTGATTCATTTCATAATTTTGCGCGTGTGACGTTTGACGTATATTGTTTACATGGAGACTGGTTAGCATTTGTTGTTTACGTTTACAGTTTTGACAGATATTAATAGTAATTATATTTATTGTTGCTTAGCAACCTTTAAAGCACGGCGTGTTTTAATCTTGCGTTTATGGACATTGTATAATAAAAAAAAATAATTAGAAATTTTTAATAGTTTTATTGTAAATAGAAAGTGGCTATGGGATTGACATTTGATAAAAAAAAATTAGTTTCGAAAAAATAATATCAATTCTCAAATGTCAAAATGATTGTTTTTTACGCGAAATAGGATAAAAAAACAATCATTTTGGATTTCGCGTTCTGTATAGCGGCTGCGAAATGTTTAGTTCGCGTCCGGTTGCACAAAAAAAAGTTGTTGAACTAAGTGAATATAGTAAATAATAATTCTTAAAGATCTGACAGAAACTAATCTGATTGTATTCACACACAATTTTATGGAATATTTTCTGTATGATTATTTAATCATAAGAACATGAATGTACTGATCCTTTTAGAACTATAATGAATAAGAACTTATTTAAAGATAAAAATAAGCTTTTTAAAATTTTGTATAAATATATAGTGTTCAATTTAAAAATACTAAGTTGCATACTATTGCGCGAAAACGGAGCACCCGGTAGAAAAACTAATACTGTAGATATTTGGGAATTTCAATGCAATATAAAATTTGTTTCAAAAAATTGCCGGTATGTATACATATCTACTAGCACAATAAGTAAAATATGAAAATATGGTGAAAAATTATATAACCATATTGTAATAAAACTAAAGAATTTTAATCGATAGGATTAAGTTTTATTTTTATGTATGACGAGAGTAAGAGATACGAAACAATTTTGTCTAATATCAAATTGTTTGAGCGTTTTATCTTAAAGTATCCATATTTGAGTGAATAAATAAAGGCTTGTCCTGGTGAAAAACAAAACATTGAGTAGTGCTTGTTAAGACAATTTGTCGTTGTCAAGGAAATGAAGGTAAATAAAAGTTTATCCACTTGAAAATAGTTAATTTCCTTGTATACCCGATGTAAATGTATCATTGTAACCAACTAGTATGTTATTGTCTAAAGACGATATATTAAATTTGTATGATTGCAAATGAGCAGAAATTTAGGATAACAGTTTGAGAAGCTCTGGTTTGTACGACGCGAATTGAAAGTGAATTGTCAATACAGAATAAAGATTAATTGTTCTCCTGAATTTTATTTAAAATTCATGTCATTCAAAACATATTAAAATTGGTTCATAATTCTTATACATCAATCAATAATAAACCCGAATAATAATGTAGAAATTCTGCTGATGAAATCAAGTAAAATTCCGAGTAATTTCAAAAGCAAATCTACATTAAATTCCAGTAAATGAATAATGAAAAATAATCTATATTGTCAAAGGAAAATCTCTATGTATGCGGATTTGAAAGCATAAATTGCAATTTGAATAATTTGTTATTCAGTTAATGAGATTTCCTGGTATCTACCCGGTTTAATCGCATGTCTTCTTTTTATTCTCCGTGTCTTTGTCGCTTTTCGAACGTCGTCCACTGAGTAATTTAATTTTGTCACTGATGGGAAATTATAATTAACAAAGTTTTAAGTTTTACAGTTTTTATAAAACTTGATTGAATATTAAAATTTAATCTCGAAACTTATTTCATAAGGTGCATGCCTCAGCGTAAAAAAATTGGATTTTGATACAGATCATTATGAAATTTGGTAATTAACTTCTTTGTTAAGATAAATATGCTTAGAATAAACAATAATTGGCTTCGTTAATCTGCACTATTAAATGATTATGTAGGAGGTAGGAGTTTTAATCATAAATCCACCATCAAATTAGTGGAGGTGTAACACAAATATTTTCTTTTTAAAGATGCATTCGACAGAATAGCAGGTTACATATTGAAATTAATCATTTTTGTTCCACTTACATTCGTAAACTATATTTTTTTACATATTTGTAATCATATTTTTAAGAACTAGTACATCAGATAATTTTTATTTTTAATTGAACTATATTAGTGTTAATAATATTTGAAATCATATACATTGAGCAAAGTATTTATTTAAAAATAGCTCTTTTACTAGATATTATTACACTGGGTGTTAAAAATTTTCAGGGACGGTGAAATATCTCGAGAAATATACATCGAATCAAAAAACAAAACAACACGTGTTTAATATTTTTCAAAAACCTATCTTATGTCACTAAACACTATCTCCCACCGCCACTCCCTGGGGTGGGACGGGGGTTATCGAAATTAACCCTACACTGCGCAATGTATCATTTATGCAACATCCACAAATTTTATACTGTATTTTATATACGTTTAGAAATATATCTTTGTATCTGATATGTTACAATTCTTACCGTAACTATACATAAGTTCTATATTTATTTAAGCTCGAATTTCCATCACAGCACTAAAAATAAATGCTGTGGCCGTTTTTACACGGATGGTTAATTGTGATATATTTAATAAATACATGGTTTTAAAGAAGTGTACATTAAAATATTGGACCAGAAAGGTAATAACATCATTTTCATATCATTGTTTCGACATTATTATGCAATAAATTGTATTAAATTTGATCTAAAATATGTTGTTGCGATCTGATACATAATGAAATTTCTTGGCTTATTTTTTTTTCAAAAATTTTCCGAGTTCTTCCTTTTATTACAACAAAAATTTTTTTTTTGAACAATTGTAGAAAATTGCATGTTGAATGATATAGATTAGCAAAATATATCAGTGGTAATCAAACATTTGACTAAAATATTTATTTACGTTTTTTTCTAGAATTAATGGTATTCATGTATATTTTAATTAATTACCACAGAAGGTTATTTTAATTCCATTTAAATAAATTTCTAAACAATAAAATAGAACAATTATGTGACTTCAATTATTTACAAACCTACTGTACAGATCCACAACATATGATGTCACAACTTAAAAAAAAATCATTGTGGCACAATGAATACCAATTAAAACTTTTAAAAATTTCAGATATACTTCAATTTAGATAGTTGCCTTTTGTTACTTGTGTAAGAATATATTATTCCTTGTTTATAATATGAAAAATCTATTATCAAAATATATATTTTTAACGTGTTGTAATTCGTAAATGAAGATAGTAAGAAACAAATATTTCAAACAATAATTGTAGATAATAACATTTGAAATATCATTCTAAAACAAAAATTGTCATTTAACTATAATTTACTGAGATATTTCGAAATAACTTGACAGGGCTTCAAGTAAACTACACTTCCGGTTATTAGATTATCACAAAAAACTAATCAGCTCTTCCTAAAGGGATACTATTGATATACAGGATGTTTCATAACTTCGAGTACATACATTAATGGTTTATGTTGTTTGATATGCTAATTACGAATCTAAAATAATTTTTTTTAAATTCGAAAAATTAAGGATTGTTTACCTAAAACATTTTTTGTAGTAATGCACTGGATTCGCTTTCCTATTAAACACAAACAATGAAGTAGGTAATCAACAATTTGAATTACATAATACTAGTAAAATAAACAAACAAAATTTAATTATTTTTAATGAAACGATAATTATTAACATAATTATCCACCCAGTGGCAGTGGCAACGAAAAATTTTGGACTGGGAAATATGGAAAAAACTTTTGCGATTTAAAAAAAATTTCTTTTTGATTCGTAATCAGCATATCAAATAACATATACCATTAACTTATGTACCTGAAGTTATGAAACAGCCTGTATACAAAATATAAGTACTTTCAGTTTAGCAGTTTTTGAGAAAACGTAACTCCAGAGATCCACACAGACTGACAGACTGTTACACACACAGACATCATCGCGAAACTATTAATATTGTATTCTAGGGACCCTAAAACGTGTTCATCCACTGAAAACTCACTACCTTACAGGATGTGGCGGGAGGTAAAAATTTGGTAATGGACCATGTACAGCTTAACACTTTAATATAATTCAATCGAGCATCTTCAGAAACATTCAAAAGTTATGAAACCATCCTCAATAGTATTGAATCGAAGCTTGTATGCAGAATTTCATATATTTCCTTTATTCTATTTCCACTTGCAACAACAAAGCCAGGTGGAATAACGTGCAAACGCTCATTGCAGTAATTTAGAAATCAGAGTAGGTTAATGCTATTTTCTTCAAGATACGTCGGAAACCACTTACCATCAATTTTCTAAAGAACCTTGCACAGAACTTTACCTCGCTCTATGCAAATTTCCGTTAGAGCAATCAAATTGATTCAAGCGATTCACAACAAATAGTACATTGACGGTAGAAAGCAACTTCTTTACTTTTGTGTGCAGCGAGAAATAATTATCCTGTATGTTTTCCAACGTTCCGAAAGCTTTCGAAGATTCAACTTCAAGAGGAAACTTAGTCTGGCAAATTGAGTTTGTGATTTTTAATAGTTAATATTTATTTTTAATTAAATGGGTTTTTGAATTTGTTATGTAAATTGGTTTGCGATTTATTATAGTTACAAGTTTGCTATTAAAGTTTCTAAACTAAAAAGTTTTGATTAAAGTTTAAATTTTATGATTTTCGCAACATTTTACTGCTCTATCGATACTCAGATAAAACTGAACGGAAACTTCAATATACACTCGTTTTCTGCAAAATCGAATTTCTGCGATATTTTTACTGATAGGCACTTTTAAAGTTCCACACTTTTAACTCTTTCCTTGCGGTTTTTCCCCTCTTCTAAAATATTTGAGTCCCATGTATTGACGACATTAAGAAGTATATCACTTACCCAGATTTCTAAAAACAGATAATTACATTTAATATTTAATTCCTGAAGAAATGATTGTTTTATTGGAGAAGTGATGTGGATTAATAATGATTAATGATACAGTCAAAGATCTTTATTTTCTACAATGCCGACGTTTTGACACCAACTTGTGTCGACTTCAAGGCTAGCAGAAACAGTTTATAGGATAATATAATTATAATATAAATAAAATAATAGTTATTTACTTTGCCCACGTGTGAAGTATAACGTTTTATCCAACACTTCTTAATAAATGAAAAATTTAATAAAGAAATATTATTTGACAGTGACATATGCTTTAAATTTTTAAATTAAAATGTCAATCGAAGTAGTTACCAAGGTGTTGTGTGTTATTAATATTGTTATAAATAAAAAAATACTCACTAGTGGATTTCCTCAAAATTATAACCACTAGTGGATAATCTGTTACTTTACTTGTTTAAAATCGCCATAGTAATAGAGCATTTATTGAGAGGTGTTGGATAAATAAATATATCATCACGCCATTTACCCATTATGGGTGTGACACTCTGCTTACGCAGATCTTGGTAGGTGATATATTTTTGCGTATGAAATGCGGTTACCAGCCGTCAAGTCATAGCCTCCAAAGCTGTTAGTGGAGCAGGAAACACAGGGGTAAATTTAAATTGGAAACTGTCAGCTGTGGGATTCGAACTGAGGATCTCACGATCCACAGTCCGATGCGTTACCACTGAGCTATTCACCCCATATAATTATAATATATGAATACTAATTCTGAAAATACAGATAAGTCGACGCAGTTAATAGTATATTCTACAATAAGTAATGGAATGGCACATATTCCACACGATCAAAAAGTTTGTAGTCCGAGCCGAAGGCGAGGGCTACAGTTCGCATGTGTGGGATATGCCATTGCGTTACCTGTTGTAGACTGTACTTTCTATAACAAGATTTTAGAAATTATACAAAAAAGTGTTGCTTATTAAACGAATAACTTTTGTAATCGTAAACGTATACAAGATACTACATATATCGCGCTAATGTGCGGTTCTGATTCGTCGAATTTATTCCACACGCGGCCTATGGAACGATAGTTATTCCAATACAATTTTTAGTTGTTGAATGCGTAGTTTCCAAAACAGTGTTATAGAAAATAAATTTGACACGTTAGCAAAATTCGTATGTTATTTGCGCAACCAAAAAAAAAACACAATTTAATATTTCTTTATTGTTTGCTGTTTAAATTGAGCCGAAAAATTTTTGCTTTTGAAATTTTGATTTGTCCTAATTTTATTCTGATTCCCAACCTAAGTTTGCTCCAATTATATAAAATAAAATAGCACCATTCTATATCTTATGCACCAACTTGCCGATGACAAACAATAAATGTAAATTTGTTTCGGTGACATCAAAGATATGCACTTCTCTCCATTGTAGTACTTACCGCTCAAAATAGACTTTCCTATTGTCACTGCTATCCTCGGGCAAGGAACCAACATTCGTGCGTGTTCGGGCGCCTCCACCAAGCGTCGAAAATTCCCGAACAGGATCAAATTCGCTGTCGTTCCGACCGATGAATATTTTCAATTTTCAAGGAAACCAACAAGAAGGCAAACATGAGAATCTACAAAGTTTTTGCGATACGTTCCCTGAGGTGGTTTTGTTTCTTTTGCTTTTTGTTTTTTGTTTACTTGTGTGTATCAGTTGTTAAATTAATAATATGAACTACGCGGAGAAATGATTTCTTTGGAGATCTGGAAAACTATACGGTTGAAAAGCTCTTCGGATGATAAAAACTGATGGATATAAAACAACAAGATATTTTATATACACATGAATTAAACGAAACGTGAATGTATCTAGAGGTGCTCGATTGAATCTCACTGAAGAGGCGGCATATGGTCAAAGTAGTTAGTCCGCTTCCCATCGTCATAAAAAAACAAATAAATAAATAAATACGAGAATGGCGCGGTATTTCCGCAAAATAAAGCTATTCATTTCGCAAAAATCCTTTCTTTCACAATGTGCGCATTTTCCCGCTAACATTTCACAGATTCGCAGCAATTTGGCAACGTTGCGGACAGGTGAGCCGCAACACCGCAAGGAAATGGCCGCACGCAAACGCACCCAGCCAACTTGAATACAAGCAATTTGTTAGTTTAATTACGCTATTTATTCTTCTCCTCATACACAGCGGAGCCTTTTATTAAATAAATTAGTCCTGTAAACGCGCAGGACCAGCGTGGCGCTAATTATATTCCTGATGTAAGGAATTTTTCAATGACCCCTTCAGCAGGGAGAACTTTGTCCCATTGTTGGTGAGATGAACATGAAATAAGAAAATTGTGGACGATAACAGAAAACACATTTTGTAGTCGTATATTTAACGTATTTAATTTTTTTGTTGTGCTAACAAACAAAGCAGAAAGAGAAGCAGAAATCAAAGAAATAATAATGGCATAAAAAATAAAATTTAACTATAGATACAAAAATGAAAATTTACCGAACGATTATAAGACTATAACAATGACAAAGAAAGTTGAAGAAGATTTAAGAATAATGGCAGAAAAAATAATAAGAACAGTATTAGGACAAATAAAGATATCATAAAACTAATACAGAATAAGAGCTAACCGTGTAGTAGAACAAGAATTGGAAGATATAAGGAAAAAGATCAATTAACAGAGAGTCAGATGACTTGGACATATATGGAGAACAGAAGGAAATGATCAGTAGTAGGATGGAGAGCAGACAAATTGAGGGAAGACGAAACGTACTCAGATCAGCATGGCTAAAGGAAGTAGAAGAAGATTTAAACACAGCAGAAATAAAAAAACTGGCATATTATTTTGCTCTTATTTATTTCTTAGTAGTTTTTATAGAAATAGTTGTTAAATATTACACTTGCTATTCGACTTTGATAGTTACAAAAAGTAAAGTAAATACGAATAAACAAAAACATTTATAAAATAATATATTTTATTTGAAATAGGAACTAAAGTGCTCAAAAATCGTCATTAATAGCTCAGAAATTATCACTAAATTAACCCATTATAAGACGATTTTGAGCAACTCAGTGTTGGCAACCGTTAAATAATTATTGTACAAGTAGGATAATTTTCGCAGATATATTGTACTATAGTAAATTTGGACGTAACGTGAAACAAAATTTGCAAGAAGAATTAACTAATTAATTCCGATGACGAAATTGAGGACAAAACACATAATTTTGAGTGTTTTTTACGATAGCTTCACTGTTCGAAGTTGGCAACACTGACTGTCAGTTTCAATTGACAACTGACAGATGTATAAACTTAACCTATATAGTAATTTTTTAATAGTTTTTTCGAATTTTAGATTTCAAATAAAACTTAATATGTACCTCGGCACTGAAGTTCCTTTTTAACACTTGCATGGTTTATTTTCCTCGGCCCTATGGACTACGGCAACTAAATTCCATATTCGTGATAAAAAATTAATCTTCAGTGCCTTGATACATAAATAATTATTGAATTAACGCCCATCTGTTGAACACCGCTGAAAATAACCATTATTTTTTCGTTTCCATAGAAATATGTTTCTTTCAAATTTGACAATTTGCTGTTATTTACTTTAACCCAACAAAAAATAATAGCAAAAGCAGTGAATTGTAGATTTTTTTTTTAATTAATGAACTTATTACATAAACCATAATTATGTCTACATATTCCTCGTTACTGAAAGTATTAACAATTTTGCACTTAACTATATTCTATTATACTTTGACATTTCAAGAATATCAAAGGCATCTAGCTTTCCAGTTTTTGTTTTTAAGTGCCTCACAACCATGTGGACAGCAATTTTTTTGAACAATAAAAGAACAATTTAAATAGTCATAAGAATAAAATATTATTTTTTTAACAAATTATTGTTCAACTAACTTTAAAGTATTCCCAGTTTCTATTAAAAACATAATTAACTGCTGTAGTTTGTAAGAAGTGTCCATTAATTGATTCAACTTTAACGTGCTGTAACTTTTTTGTTATTAAGTTTTTGCCAAAACTTTATTAAGGAAAAGTCATTATTTTGCCCCCTCCCCCACCCTAGATACATCTTAAACCTTTTCTGTACATTGTGAATCAACCTGTATACCAAAATAAATTTCTGTAATATCAAAAGGAAATCATCACATCTTCAAAGTTCCAACACACATTCATGTTTTCAGAACTTACATTATCTCACGTACAAATCTCAAATCGCCAAATCTTTCCAGATAACAACTCCAAGCGAATGACAGTGAATTCCTGCTTCCTATCAATGTATCTCACTCGATAATACAGCAAGAATTTTAGTTCATGATAAATATAATCATTTTCAAATGAAAAAAGGGCGCGTTCAGCCGAACCTAGCAGCTAGCTAGCGTTTGCTAGTGCTAGATTCTAGCAGATGAAAAGTAATATGAACATGAATGGAATTTTGTTGATGCTGTCATTTTATGTCAAGTCAAGTTTGGTGGAATTAACCTCAAATTCTGATCAAAGACAAATCTAAAACAGTCTTAAAATTAGTAAGAAATAGATATCAAATACTTCATGATACTTAAGTTATTTTTATAGATTTTTTGCAGTTATGATTAATGTTGATGATATTATAAATGAATTTTTGACAGTTGACAGTTCTAGAAGGTTCGCTATCTCATTTATTTCGCTAGGTCGCTAGTCTAGCTGCTGAAATATAGCGGTTACTTAGCAATACGTTCAGCTATGACCGCTAGGTTAGTAATCTAGCTGCTAGGTTCTGCTGAACGCGCCCATTGATACAAAATATAACAATTTCAGTCCCTCAGTAAAAACTCTCTCCTCATTATTATTCCTGGCATGCATAACTTCTTCCTGGCTGTCAAACCCCGCTACTCTGGAGCCACTCCGAGTGTAACAATCCTACTCTGGACTTTCCGGACTCAGCTCACTGTCCCGGATTAAAACGAGCAAATTAAATCATGACGCCGCTCAGCAGAAATTACAACAAGATTTTTCGCCCTGCTAGTCGTGCTTTCGCTGTTGTTTCCTGCTTCTCTCTTCAGGTGCGCATGCAAATTAGCCTTTAGACTGTGAGAGGAGGGGGAGAGAGTGGTTGGAATGTGTGTGGAAGGTAGGAAAAGGAGCAGTCTCATCGCGGGTTTTTTGTTTTGAGTAGGGATTCTTGTGGATATTGTCTGGCTTTTGTTTAGATAAAAATTTGGAAATTGAGATTGTTTTATAGTTTTTTTCTTTATTGTATGAGCTTGCTTTGGAATTCCTCTACAAACTTAAAATTAATTTTATACTTTAGAAAATATTTTATTAAGGAATACTGCTGCATTGGTAATCGGTTTATATGTAGAGAAATGTGTTGAAAATCAATTATTCTTCCTATTATATAAGTATTCGTAGTTCAGCTATTTATATAAAGCTGTTTTTTCCTATAAGTTGTTCTTAGAATTCATTGGAAATAAGAATAGAATTATTATACTTCGCGGAATATATATGCACTCATAGAAAATATCTGCCTTGTTATAAATATCTTTCTATAAAGGATGAGTTTTTTTGGGCAACTAATGAGTTTTGCTGGCTAACTAATAACTTTAGAGAAAAATAAATACACAGGCTTATACAGCAAAGAGGGAGACATAATGGGGTTGTTCACCATTTTATTATTTATTTTTTAATGAAACTATCTAAATTGAAGACTATTTACACTTTTAAAAACTCTTAATTGTTATTCATTAAGCCACAATGATTTTTTTAAAATGTTGTGACGTCATTATAGAGGTGGTGGTGGATTTCAAACAGTTGAGATTTAAATAATTTTTGTCACATAAATGTTCTATTTTATTGTACGAGTAATAATAATAATAATAAAATAAATAAAAAAATATATGACTACAATTATTTACAATCTCTACTGTTTTAGATCCAGCAACACCTCTACAATGACGTCTCAATATTTTTAAAAAATCATTGTGGCTTAATGCATAACAATTAAGAATTTTTAAAAGTGTACATAGTCTTCAATTTTTTTAAAGGTTCATAAAAAAAATTTTAAAAACTGTGAAAGACCCCATTGTATGGTTGGTAAAATAAAATTGTTAGGGGAATGTGGCGGTGGAATTAAAGATAAATTTTCTTAAATGAGTAGGAGTACTTTTTTTTATTTGAATGGATAGCCCGAAATATTCCCATTTCAACGATATAACATATTCCTGTATCTAAACTTAAAATTAAGGTAAGGTACAGAGTTCAAAGAAACATTAACATTTTTAATATGGAAAGTATAACTTTAGGTAGGCAGTAGAACAAAACAAGTTATCGTTTTTCTTTTATTGATACTCCTGTCAACAATGACTTTACATCGACAACAATTGTTGACATAGAATTAAAAAATGCATGCAATAACCCAGTGTTGGCAACCGTTAAATAATTATTGTACAATTAGGATAATTTTGGCAGATATATTGACGTACTATAGTAAATTTGAACGTAACATGGAATAAAATTAGCGAGAAGAATTAACAAAGTAATTCCGATGACGAAATTGAGGACAAAACACATAATTATTTACGATAACTTCACTTCTCGAGGTTGGCAAAACTGACTGTCAGTTTCAACTGACAACTGACAGATGTATAAACTTAACCTATATTGTAATTTTTTTACAGTTTTTTCGAATTTTAGATTTCAAATAAAACTTAATATGTACCTCGGCATTGAAGTTCCTTTTTATTACTTACATGGTTTATTTTCCTCGGCCCTACGGGCCTCGGCAACTAAATTCCATATTCGTGATAAAAAATTGAACTTCAGTTCCTTGATATATAAATAACTATTATAATTATAAAGTTAATTTTTAGTTATGTTAGAAGTTATTTAAATCTTAGGCCGGTATTCTGAAACCTATACGGAGCCTTGCCGAGAAAAGGGTAAACGTTGTGGTGATATATGAAATGATTAAAATTAAAATGTTGACTATTAGTTCTCCCTAAAATTTAATTACAGCCAGCAGGTTAACTTTAATCGTAGATTCCCGTTATGGGGGCTATGTACCCCAATTAAAATAATTTACAACTACAACAAAACTCCCCGATAACCCTCCCGGCCGTGTGTTCAATCCACGCTTGCGCATTTTCCCTTTTCCCATTCAGGGCACGTTCGCAACAAGCAACTTTTGCTCCCTGCAAACTATTCGCATTGTTGCCGGCCTGCCGCTATTCATAATCAAAAAGTTATCATGATATGCTGAAGTTAAACTAATATTTATGCCACCGTGACTCGAATAACCGTTTGGGGATTTTAACTTCTTGTGGAGTAAGAGTTTGCTCGCGACTGCAGCGCTGTCACTTTGACGTGGCGATATATAAAACTGAAAACTTTAGAAGAAGGCAGGAGCTGCTTTACAGACTTATCTTGCTTGAGTGACTGTACATGATGGTGGTATTCTTTCTTTCACTTTTTTTACATGTGATGTTTTATTGGAAACATTTTTTGGTCTGAAAAAGCTGAAGTGTTATTAGCTATTATCTTTGACAGTAGATTTATTTTTTTGAGGCCCTGTCGATGGTGCTTTTAAGATATTTGGGAAATTTGTTTATTTCATTTTTGGGTTTTATGGAAGACGGCGAAATATATTCTGTTGATCATTTAAATAATTCGGTACATTTATTATAGTTAAAATAATTATTTGGGGAGCACAGAACTTGCACAATAATTCCTCTGGCGAAAGCGGTAGAGGGATCGTGAAAAAAATTCAATTTTAGTCAATAAGCACGTTTTAGTACCCTTGGAACTCAGTTTTACTATGTTCACGAGAATGTCTGTGTGTGTGTGTGCGTATGATTGTTCGTGTGGATGGATGGATGTATGTGTAGAATTTTTTAAAAATACTACTGAACAGATAATTATAAAATTTTTAATTTTACATTTGTACACCCTAAGGAAGAGCCTAGTTGATTATGGTGAAAATTTGACAACTGGAAATTGCACCGCACTTCAAGCATTTGCATTATAACAATGTTCGTTAAAATCATATAAAATTTTGTGTTCATTATATTTTCATATAATATTATGAGAGAATATGTCGTTTTCACCCCTATTTAACCACTTTAACTTTACCTCCCTCCCCTTCATGGACATCTTTTTGGATTATTAATTAACATCATAAAAGCGATAGAAAAGTGCCACATCTAAAATGGATAATTGGCGTGATTATATATTTATTCTATTTTATAGAAAATATGTTTATTTACAGAGTAAAGCGATGTTATAATGTAGGAATATGTTTACTGAAAATAATCTTTTTGCAATACCTGTATTGTAAGTTACCCATTAATATCAAAATTTAAACACAGTAAGTGGAACTTTTATTGCACAATTGGTTTCCATGGTTACATCATTTACTTACCGTTCACGGTGGACGGTAAGTAAATATATATCATTCAAATTTTATTTTTAACCTCAATCTGACAGCTGTTAATTTTGATACCTATTTTTCTTTTTCTTATATTTACGCAGGTATTGCAAAAAATATCTTACTAACCTCGAACTATAAGTGATTTTTTAGGTCTCGAATGTTTAGGAAATCTCGACCCTACGGGTTTCGACATCCCAAACTACATTCTCGACCTAAAAATTATCAGTAATAATATAACAAGAGAGTGAGAATAAATTGAAAATAATTTGACAGATCTTTCGAAAACTTGTTGCCAGGCAATAGCCACGAAAGCCTGTAGGGCTTGAGTGGCTATTGCCAAATGGCGACAAGTTTGAGAAAGATACTTTAGAATTATTTTCTAATTTATCGAACTCTCGAGTTATATTTAATTAGATTATTTTTTGATTTCATCATCAGGCACGTCACTAAATCTATCTTTTTGACTCATTTTTCCTTGTGTTGATGATAACTATCTGACATCTGACATCTGTCAACAAAAACAAAAAAGCTACAGAGAAAATTGCCGGGAATAATCACAAGAGCATTATTCTCAGTATAATAATGACAGGATTGGTTAAAACGCAGAAACGTGACATATAATAAAGCATTTCATTGGTTTAAAGAAACGTCAAAAAATAATCACTTACAGTTCACGGTACGTAATATACTATTTTCTATCAGTTTGAAAAGTAGGTATTGTTTTGTTTGTATCCCACAGCGATTCACATTTTATAATAATCATAAAATACTACAACAAATGAAAGCGTAAAAACGTTTTTGAAAGTTGCATCAAGGAAAATAAAACAGATTTGTCGTAATATTAATTTTAAGTAATTAAATTATATCTTGTCCGTCTAAAGCTGTTTTTTATGTTACAGGGGTAAGTTTCAACTCTTTTATCAATTACCGTTGGGGATGGAAGGTTGATGGAAAAAGGTAGGATAATTTATAATTATAATGCAAACAGTATTATCAAGTCTTGATTAGATAGTTTGCCATCATTAATAATAAAATGTATCCTATATTTTCATTTAGGTGAAATATTTATAGTTTTTAATATATCTATGAATAACTATAAGTAATAGTTACCTATTTACGTTATAACTTTGGTAAATGAGTTTTTATGGAAATATTTCCGCAATTTCTAAATAGAGAAAACCAGCAATTACAAAAATGTACTGCTGCATTTATTTGTCCATAATGGAGTATTCAGAAATATTCTGTTTATTAATTTTTTCATTAGTTTAGGACACTAGAAATACAATTATGAAATTTCAATTATATAAAAAATGATTAAATGAGACATGATTAAAAAAAATTATCTAATTTTAAATACTCTGCCGTAACGTCACAACGATTGAAATTAACTTCAGCATAAACTAGCATCAGAATAACAAAACGTTAGAAAATAATATTTGCATTAATAAAATGCAGGCAAAGAATTATTTGTTTTTTGAAACTGAACAACATTAAGCATGA
Source organism: Poecilus cupreus (assembly GCA_963942605.1). Classification (NCBI taxonomy): domain Eukaryota; kingdom Metazoa; phylum Arthropoda; class Insecta; order Coleoptera; family Carabidae; genus Poecilus; species Poecilus cupreus. The sequence goes on from OZ012724.1 coordinate 21,834,225, forward strand.
CGTGAATAATAGGTATTGTGACGTCACAATTTTCAGTGACGTTTTTGATCGCGTAAAAATTGCTGTATTCTGATATAAAATTATTAATGAAAACTTGCAATTAAAAATGTTTTTTTGTAAATACTCCATTACAAAAATAGACTGCTCCTTTCATTCGTTCATAATTTTTGAATACTTCAAACAGAGAAACACTTTTAGTTATCTGAACACCCTTGCAACTATTTGGCAGCCCTGTATTCCACAGCACACTTAAATCACATCTACCCCATCCATCAGCGGCGCTAGTATCGCAGATATCCGCAGAGCTAGATTCGCGCGAAATCGTTCGGAACAGGAACAATTGCCGGTTTAATTATTCATGTCCTGCAGGCGATATGCATAGCCAATAAAACGGTGTTAATTTATTCACTTCGCAACCACTGGAACAATAAAAGCTAGCATGTAACCCCCTCCTCCCACCCCGCCGGCCCTCTTACTGGGGTAGGCCTAGCAGTCCTGCCGCAGACGTGTTCGAATATTCAAAGTGTATTAATTTTGTACATTCGCCCTTCGCCCGAACGAATAACTGCGAGGGATGTGAGAATATGGACTATTTTAAAATTCGGGAGAATGATGGAGTCACTACCTATTCGATACTTGACGGCTGGTTACCACTGTTTATACTGCTTACCGAGATCTTCTATAAGCAGAACGTTATATCCAATAATGTGTAAAGAGCGTGATGATATATTTATGTATAGGAGGTGGTGAAATAAATGCTATCTTTGAAATGTTCAATTATTGGTTGCTCTAATTATTTTACATAAAAAAAGTTAAATTAGTTTATTGAAGAGAATTTGTTTTTACATTTTTACTTTCTTGTACAAAGTATAAGGAAGTATGGGAATCATGAAGAAAGTCGTTGACGAGATTTTTGCGGAAATACTTATTTTGACGTCCACTGAATCCGTTAAGACCAATTTCTCAATGATGTCTGTGTGTGCGAAAGGATGGATGTTCGTGTGCGCAATATCTCATGAACGAGACAAGATATGTAAACAAAACTAGGAATTTATAAGTTTCATGAAAATATGAAGAGTTGAGCTGATTTTGAATGAAACTGACTAACTAGAAGAAGAAGTTTACTGAATACATAAACAATAAATTCCATTTTTTTCAAAAATAGAATCAGCTGTGAAGTGAAAGTTTCAGATGAAAGATGTTAGCAGAAATATTTGGAATATACAATGTTATTTGCACTTTTCTTGTACATGCTTCTAATTTTGAGAAACACTAACTTATGTATTTAAGAATATATTTCAATAATCTTTGTTACAATGAGAACAAAAACTAAAACATTTTTTACATATATAGGGGCCTATTCTGTAACTTACCTGTTAATTTGTAACTGCCAGTTAAAAAATTTAACCAATAAAAATATATGTGTATATGAAAATTTCAATATTTTTTCAGTGACGGCAGTTATTATTGGTTAAAATTTTTAACCGGTCGTTAAAAATTAACATGAAAGTTACGGAATAGGCCCCATAGGTCGAATAATCAGTGTCAAAAATATGTGTCGTTTGAAATATTATAAAAGCAATATTTGTGTTATTAGTTGGAAAGTTTTAAAGACTAGATATTAATTAATATCTATTTTAAAATAAATTCATAGTTACAATGAGAACATAAAATTAAACATGTTTAACAATTATATATCAAATAATTGTCAAAAAAAGTTATATGCAAGGAACGAGTTATACGTATTTAGTTGGTTTTATTTGTATAAGAAAGTAGTGTGGTGACCACACTAGATTTTTTTATACTAATATTTATAATTTTACTCCACCTAGAATCGGAAAAATGACGGAAATGTTTATTGGTAATTTTCTTAAAATCATCAGTGCCCAGTTTATTTTATTTAATACATTTTTGTCAAGCACTCTTTTAATCATAAAACCATTTCACTATATCTAATTTTTCTTCCAAATTAAAAATATTTGATCAAGACACTTGAAATCAATCACTAATGGTAGCAGATGACAGATAAAACCAATAACTTTGAATTGGTGCATTTATTATGTTAATTTGTTATTGTTTTACAATTGCATAATGGGGTAAATAGCTCCGTGGTAGCGTGTCGGACTGTGGATCGTGAGATTCTCAGTTCGAATCCCACAGCTGACAGTTGCCAATTAAATTTACCTCTGTGGTTCCCCCTCCACTAACATCTTTGGGGGCTATGATTTGACGGCTGGTAACCGCACTTCATACGCAAAAATATATCACTTACCGAGATCTGCATAAGCAGAGTGCCACACCCATAATGGGTAAAAGGCGTGATGATATATTTATTTTATTTTAGGAAATGCAGAAATTTTGATATAAAATAATTACGACAGCCAATGCTTGAACATTTCAAAAATAGCATTAAAAACGCTATTGTGCGTCTTTCGATTCACTACCCAGTATGTATAAATGTATTATCTATTTGCTGTCATATTTATTATTAGTAAAACTCATTTGTTCATATTTTCTGCTACCGCTAAACGCGGCATTGTTAACATGCCCTCTGTCAGGCCATCGCAGCCACAAGCACATCGTCGGTCGTGTTGTGTTCACATCGTGTATTACACTCATCCGTCAGTCCAATATGCCGAGCGAGCAGTTCTTTCGTTTCATTTAGCGATGAATGGAAAACGGACGGCCGCCGTTGGCTGCTGTGGGGCTGCTGCCAGTGCTGGATGTTGCCTGTTCATTTGTGGACAGATTCTGCTGACTGCCCACAGATCATCAGCTGGAAACCAGCTGATGATGTAGTTACGCTACGAGCTTATTTTTCTAACAAACCTGTGTGATTTATTACAAATAAAAGTGTTGCTGTATGATTGCTAAATAGAAATTACATTACGAGTAAGACAGAAAACATTGTTATTCGCTACAATTTTTATTCAACTTTGTTTTGCGTTGTTGAACAATGATACCTTATATAGAATTGTAAATTTTTATTCATTGTAGAATCTATATACTGTGTGTCCCACGTAAATGTTGGCATAGGCAGTTAACATGTAAAATCAGTTTTTTTGTAAATAAAAAGTGTCCGATAAAAAATTATGCATCCAAATTTTATATCACAATACTGCCAATATCCCTACATTTATTTAATACAGATTACTTTATTTTGATACTACAATTTAATAAATTTAATAATAATAATTCCTAATTTTCCGCCTACTCTTTTTATTGCTACTGACGTATAGTGCCTGCAATTTGTGCCTTCGGATTCGTGAGCTAAAATTTCTCTCGTGGGTAATTCTACTTTGCCCACGTGTAAAGTATAACGTTTTATCCAACATCTTTTAATAACAAAAAAATTATTAAAGAAATATTATTTGACAGTGACATATGCTTTAAATTTTTAAATTAAAATATCAATCGAAGTAGTTACCAAGGTGCTGTGTGTTATTATTTTTATAAATAAAAAAATATTCACTAGTGACTTTTATCAAAATTATACCCACTAGTAGGTAACCTGTTACTTTCCTTGTTTAAAATCGCCATAGTTATAGTGCATTTATTGAGAGGTGTTGGATAATAGTATATTGTACAACGAGCATGGAATGGTACACATTTCCTACGAGTATGAAATGGACATTCCATGCGAGTTGTACACTATACTTTTTCTACGACCACGATATTATTTCAAAATTAATTTAATTTTAATAATAAAATAGTCCCGCTTTCACCATTTCAATATTTGACAATTCTAAATAAGTATCCTAGCAATGGCACCTGTACTGAAATGAACTGATCTGTATTGAAATACTCACAAAACAAATTCATTTCGCACGATGCTTGCAATGTATCTTATATCTCTAGCAACAACAAACATACAATGAGCAGATTTCTCAGTGGTCGTAGAAAAAATATATTACAATAATACATAGAATTTCCGATTTTAATAGGTTAATTTTTCACTATTATGTACGATATATGGTGGAGGCGCAGATTACATGGTAAAACAACGATTTGTACGAAAACTATGGGATCCATGATTTAATATTGTTAGGAATATGTGTATCCCATAAAACATTTCTATATACCACAGAAAAGCCCACATTTTCTTTAACCATCACATCATCATCGCCAATTCCATAACTTCACACGATAATTCCCTTCGCATTCACAACATCTCACGAACAATTTAAAAAAATCACCCACCGTATCTCCCAACAACCCTGTTGGAAATCCAGCACCGCACAGTATCTGTTGCTACGACACATAGCGACATATAGCAGCACATAGCGACACCGCGGTTCACTGGGACACGCAGCCGAGGCTTGGGTTCGCGGGCAAAATAAAAGCAACAGTTTATATTCATAATTGTATTTCCCAGCGGCTCTATCCGCTTGATTAAATGCCCAATTCCGCGGGCGTGGGTGGACTCGGGCGAGGCTTACACTGGGATGCCGGCCTTGAAGAAGGGGCGGGAGGGTGCACATAATGGGGATGGTTTCATAAAGAGGGTGCTTTGATTTTTGTTTAATTATTTGATATACCAAATAATTTTTATTTTATTTAGGAAATGAAATGCTACATTCGTATTATAACGACTGTTTGTTTCCTAAGGATTTTAGACTATAAGCGTAAATACAAAAAATATTCTGCATCTAATAAACCTTAATTATGTTAATCAAAACTATCTCCTTCACGAAATAAAACCTAACAAATATTTACAATTTGAGCTATGAGAAATGAAACAAATAATTTGAACATTTTTGTTGACAGATCTGTTAAAATATTATTTTTAATATTTCTAAACTGTTCTATTTGTTTTCAAAAAGTTGAAAATTGTCTATGAAACATATATATTAAAAAATATAGACAATAAAAATTGTCAACTGTTTCATAAAAAACAGCCTCAGAATAATAACTAAGTTATTAATTCATTGAAACCGGCCAAGCCAATCAATCGGGAACTACAGACGCGTTTCGCTCTTATTGGAGCACATCAGTGTAGTGAACCCACCAGCTGCTGTGAGGCAGTGGTACCGAATGACTGGCTTAGCGAGATCTAAGATCCCAACAGATTTGTTGCTGATTTATTATTGATATTTTGTACTAAAAATGGAAAAATATAGCATAATAAAAAATACAATGCCTTAAAAGGTATTATATGAGGGATTATAATAACCATTATTCACAAATATGTAGTTTGCGTCACGAGCCGTAGGCGAGCGATGTAAATCATCCAAGTGAATAATGATCATAATCCCTAATATAATGCTGTACTGTTTCTACTCCTGTAAATTCGGAAATAACGTTTAGCACTTTTTAAAATGATAGAAATCGGTTGAAAACACACGTTGAAAAAAGTCAATATGAAAATATACAATAACAAATGACTACACTGTCAACTGTCAGACGGGCGTAGTTTGCCGATCCAAATCATGGTTTAAAAAAATATATTTGATTTATGGTTCTGTGATTGGCCGAGAAGAGTGAATTATGGTTAGTATAATTAAACGAAAAAAATTAAATAATGGAACACTTTTACTCTGGCGGCGGACAAAGTGAAATATTATGAAAAATAGTTAGGATGTAATTCAATAATTTGACAGTTAAAAATAAAACGAATAAGCAAAAATAACAAAACAGCATATTCTATGGCAACTAGAAATGCTGAATAAGACAGAATATTTTTGAAGTTTTAAACATTTTTTAATGATTTATAATTCTATTTGAAGAAAAAAATAGCATGTGTTATTCGGAGTAAATGTGCATGATAATTTACTCCTAATAACACAAACTATTCTATCATTTTTATACCAATAATTTAATTCTGGTTTAAAAAAAAATGTATCCGAAATTATTTTTACCGCAATACGATAAAACCTAAAAATAGTCATCCTCTCATACATTCCATATTACTTTTTCCCTTTGTTTCTGTTTCGATTGCTATTCCCCCTTCCTATCCCCTAGCAACAGTGCTGCCAACTGCTCGGGGTCTTGATGAAACACTGAAATCGTTCGCAAACCATTTGTCCCCATTGTAGTAGGCCAGAACATGGGAAATGTGTTAGTAAGCGATGAGATATTTAAATGGAATGGAATGGTCACGATATTGTGGTAGAATCAATGAGTGGTGAAGCCAATGGATTGAAATATATGCGACAATAGCTCATTTGAAGATGTACATGCATGATGTGTTATTATTTAATTAGCAAAGGCTTAAAATATTTATTCGGGTAAATAGCTCTATGGTAAAGCATCGGACTGTGAGGAAAATTAAATGAGTTAATTCTTTTATTACACGTTGACTGAAACTTTAAAAATCTAACATGGCCAGTACATTACCTACCACCATACACTTTATGATTAAGGTCAACCATACGGGCTGGAGATAGCGCAACATGGACATGACTTTTTTGAAACAATATACCATTATTATAATAAATTAAATATATAATGCTGTATAGCTACATTTGTAGATAAAAGTCCTAAGTTTTGTAATAAATTTTAAAAAGCTAATTTTGTTTACAAATTATACATGAACATAATTTTCAAAGTAGTAAAATATTTGGCACACATTCCCATGAACGACTACAGTAATGCAAATAATTTGTATATTTATAAATATGATCATCTATAACATACTAAGATTATTTTTAATTTGGATTTACAGTTTATGAGAAACAAATAAAAATATACCAAAAAGTGTATTTTTTGGTTTATTTTTATTTGTTTTGCACTTTTCAATTATGACGTAAAGAAATGACTTTCTTGTATGTAGTTGCATTTCTTTTCAAAAGGCAGAGGTCACAAAATTTTAACGAATATCTCAAATTTTGAATGTATAGTATTTCCTAAAGCTTTATTTATTGTATTATCCTTTTAAACATATAAGTTTTCTTTTCACCTCTATCTAATCTTGAAAAAAAAAAAAATCAAGTAAAGACTTATTTTGTGATAGCAACATGAAATACAACAACACGGGTAGAATATAAATACAAGGCGTTTATTTTTAATTCGCAAATTTAATAAAAATGTTGATGTGATGATACTCTGGGGCCTGTTGAAGCTGAATTCAATAGCGGTATAAGTTTATGGGAAAATCCCCCATGGACGTACCGAGAGAATTCTGCGGAAACTGCCGGCTATTTTCAACAAAGGGTTTTTAAAATATACAAGCCGTAAATGTCTATTATTTCATAACAATGTGCGATATTTTAAATATATTATGTACATACACCGTGTAATAGCTTCGTGTTCGTACGCCTTCATTATTCATTTTAAACTGGATCTTTTATATTTCAGTTTTTGTGGACTGGAAGAATTATAAACGGGAGAATTCGATCTTCTGGTGAATAAAAGGAACGGTTATTATACATACAGAGAAAGATATAATGCGTGTATGAGAAAGAGATATTTTAATTTAATGAGGTATATTTTTAATAAAGTGTAAATAATACTCGCAATTTCAGTCATACAGCATTTATTCTTCTTACATTACCGACGTTTCGGTTTATACGAACCTTCTTCAGGGTTAGTAAGAATTAATATGAATGGGGTCCTTCACCATTTTTTAAAATTTTTTTATGAAACTTTATCTAATTTGAATATTATCTACACTTTTAAAAAGTCTTAATTGTTATTTATTAAGCCATAATGATTTAAAAAAAAATGTTGTGACGTCATTGTAGAGGTGTTGCAAAAATAATTGTGGCTTAATGAATAAAAATTAAGACTTTTTAAAAGTGTAGATAGTCTTCAAATTAGATAAAGTTTCATAAAAAAAATTTTAAAAAAATGGTGAAAGACCCCATTATTAATATCATAAAAAAAATATACGCGACTTTAAAATCTCCTTCTTTTTTCATCGATTAAAATTACTGAGCAGCAAAGAAAAATGGCAAAAGAAGTAAGAAAACTATCGGAATATAGAGAAAATAAAATAATTCGTACAAAAGTACCTGAATATATATAACAAATATATTCAAGTTCCCTTCTAGCATAAGGAGTAGGGATTCTTCAATTCTTGTACGAATTTTTTCTATTGCATTTTTTTCCATCCCCACAGCCAACCATTATTTAACAAATGTTTTATTATGTCATGTTTGAAGTTAGATAGAAAACAAGAAACGATGTTTTCTTACAATTAGCGAAATAACAAGAAAATAAAGCCTTGAACATCTGCGTGAGGGGAAAATATATATTAAGACAAATAATCAAAGAAAAATATCATTCCCAATAAATGATATCAAAGACACGAAATTATTACAAGAGTGTAATGAATGAACATCATACAAAAGCAACAGAGAATTATTTCATGTACAATAATAAGAGTATCTCATGTTCCACACAACAAAAGGAAATAAAACTATTCAGTAGATACGTTCGTATAATGCACCTGCAGCTAATATTTACTTTCAGAGTAGCAACAACATTGAGCATAATTTACATGAAACTAGAGCATGTGTTTTAATGTTATTCAAAGGTTGGGAGAAAATCCCGACGGACATTTTCCCGGTAGATGAATTCACGACATACTTAAACCTTTTTGTATCATTATAGTTTTTCTTTAAACACTTTTTTTAATTACCAATGTTATATTTAATTATTTTCAGTAATAATATAACAACAGAGTGAGAATAAATTAAAAATAATTTGACAGATCTCTCAAAAACTTGTTACAAGGCAATAGCCATGAATGCTCGTAGGGATAGAAGGCTACTGTCAAATGGCAACAAGTTTGAGAAAGATACTGGAAAATCATTTTCTAATTTATCAAACTCTCGAGTTATATTTAATTAGATTAGTTTTTGACGTTTGTTAAAACCAATGAAATGCTTCATTGTATGTCACGTGTCTGCGTTCCAATCCTGTCATTATTATACTGAGAATAAAGCTCTAGTAATTAATCCTGGGAATAATTTCTATAGCTTTTTTGTTTTTTCTGACAAATGTCAGATGTCAGATAGTTATCATCAAAACAAGTAAAAAATGAGCAAAAAAGGTTAATTTAGTGGCGTGCCTGGTGATGGAATAAAAAAATAATCTAGTTGAATGTAACTCGAGAGTTCGATAAATTAGAAAATAATTCTCCAGTATCTTTATCAAACTTGTTGCTATTTGGCAATAGAGACGAAAGCCCGTACAGGCTTTGATTAAAAAAAAATAGTTCTCTCACTTATAACATCAAATACTTCTAGCTGAATCTATTAAGTGCTAGTTATGATTTCCGGAAATTTACCTTCTGGAACATTTCGTTTTTATTGCTACTTTAAAATCACCACTCGTCTTCGACTCTTGGTAATTTTAGTAGCAAAGAAACTTAATAGATCAGGCGATAAATTTCCGGAAATCATACCTAGCACTTAATAGATTATGTTTGAAAATAATAATATTTTTTTATTTAGCTGATTTCATATTTCGAATAATTTGAATTTATTGTTTTGTTTGTGCATTAAATATCCAATTCTCGTTTTGTAATTATGACTGAAATCAACCTAGTTCTGTGTATTGGTGTAAAACTTATACTTATGGAGTTTCGGCATTCTATACGTTCTTATTTTTGAGATCGCAAATACAGATACATTTCTCCATTCGTTCATCCATTCATTCACACAGACTTGATTGGGGAATAACCAAAAAGGATGATTTCCCACTAAAATCTTGTCCTCTCCATTCGAAATAAAACAAACGTTGATTAAATATTATTGTCTTTAATTTTGCAAATTTGTAATCGGATATGTTTTTTATTATGATGAAATCATAGATTCAAAGACTTTAAACTTCCCTAGTTGGAGAAAGTAATCGCAACACCCTTCGCCGTTGCTGTACACCCCAATTTGTGCATCAACCCTCATATACTTCTAATAACTTTCAAAGTAAAATGTGTTTAAAAATTAAAGTGACTCTTCTACCGAACTGCTGAAAAATGTTGCGCAAGTTCTGAAATTAAATTACCGTTATTTGTTCTGCAGTAGAGGAAAGTTTCCTATGACAAAATTACACTTCTTTAAGAGCACTCCAAAGGACTTCTACAGTTGTATTCGAAGCGCAGAGTGGAGGAGTGCACCATTGTAATGTTCTTCGACACGGAACTAACCTTTATTTTAAACAATATTAGCTTTTAAAAGAAGTATTTCAAATAAACCAATACCCAGGCGTAAGTAAAATGAAAGTTGGCTTTTATAATTATTTCTATATTGGTTTATTAGTATGTGAGTGTTTACGTGTTTGATTATAGAGGATAGTTATTTGAGGAATATATTGAGAGATAATATACGAATACAGTTTTGTAAAGTAGCAATAAAAAGAACAAACGAACGAGAACAGGTGAAATTAGATGAAAACTAACTTAAAGATAATGGCAAAGATGTTACAGGAAATAGTAGTAGGAGGAAACAAAATGGAATTAATTAAATAAGGGCTCAAAAAAATTATGTTTTACAAAAGGAATATTCATATATTTATAATAAGTGTGTTGCATACATTTTTTTCTTAAAATAAAAATAATTTCTATTGGGAACATTATGAACAAATTCAACTTACAATAGAACTTTGGTCTATTGGGTCGTCTTCGCGTACTATACAAAATTGTTTGATAAACAACCTCTTCTAGGAAAACATCAGATAAAAAAAATTTTGGAAATTTTGTAAAGGTGTATTTAGCTGTAATATGTCAGCAGGTTATAAGCTGCTTCCTTCAAATTTTACATTTTCTATCTCAGTTTCTGTAATTATCCTTTTTCCACTTCAACTTTTTTTTATGTTGGTCAAATTGGGAGGAATGACCTAATCGGCAATTGATAAAGTGTACATAATGTTCCCAAATGGTTACAAAATGATTGCCATGAATGTAAACTGCATAAGAAAAGAAAAGAAGAATTTTAAATTTTATGTTCCCGATTGGGAACAGTATGCAATAGAGGGTTAACAATAATTGAAACAAAAACAAAAATAATGCTATTTAAAAATGTTTGATAATATATTTATACTTATTTATTTATCAATTCCACAATGAGTGAAATACTATTTCCAGTTACAAGTCTCCAGAAGCAAAGTTGTAAACTACATTTAAAGTTTCCTTCATTTCTTATCGTTCCTTAAAGTTTGTATGTATTTTAACAGTATTTCCATGTTATTTAAAAATTAAAGTAGACCTCAAAACTCGCCATCAGAATTTCTCCTCTCAACAAAAAAAGCAACGAGTGAGATTTGCAGTGAAATTTAAACCCGGGCATTAAAACAAACAAGCAAACAGAATATCAACCGCAAAGCTTCAGCAAACATGAACACTGCGGCGTAATTTTTACAACAAAACGCTACAACTTCATTTCATTATCATCTTCCACTCTCCGTAAAAAATGTTTGAACATTACAGCAGCCAACAACGAAACAGGAAACAGAAAAGGGTTGATCAGTCCTCTCATATACACTTCATTCCCGCCAGAAACACAATCCAAGTTGTCCGAACAAATTAGTTCTCTGCGCAAGCTTTCATTTGTTTAAATCGCCGCCGCGACGCCAGAGGAGCGCAGTGCATGCTGGGAGGCCCGGCGAGGTGTAGTAGACAGTGGAGTAGGGTGGAAAAACTTACGGGGCTTTTAAAATCATTTGGGGTATTTGTGAAGTTATAATTATTAGATTGAAGGGTTCTGAAAACATCACTTGTATTGTTTATAATAATTAGCTTTATTTTTTTTAAAGATTTTTAGGATTTTGTGATGATAAATTTTCACATAAGCCCAAATAAATTACACTAGGTATAGGAAATGTGGTGTATTGAGCTTCCAAATTATTAAGAGATGGCGTTGATCACAATGGAGGGTTATACAGAAGCAAATTTTCATGCTGCTATCTATTGATGTTTTCATTGAACTACGATGAAATTCACGTGTACGAAACACAAACAAAACGCTGTCAAAATGACAGTTCTTAAAATGATGCTAAATATGAAAAATAAATTGTGTGTATGGTTTCTGCAATAGTAACTCCCTTTATTACTATAAAGAATATATGGCCAGTGTTAAATTTATTAAGTTTCCAAAATAATAAACTTCAAAAATAAAAACATAACCTTGTTAAAACACCATCTCAAACGTCAAAACATGGATGTTTGTGTTACGAACTTCCATCTCAACTTTTACCTCATCTTTCTCTTTCTTGCCTTTGACTTCAAAATCATAACCCTCCATTCCCGAAAGGTACATTCATTGTGTATGATATCTTATGATGGTGAATGCGTGCTTTAGGATTGGTAGTTAGCTTTTATTGGCAGCAGAACTGTTGCCATACACACTGCAAATTTTCATGTTTTCATAGGTTTTTTTTTTTGAAAAAAATTCAATCTTAACCTATAATCTACAAAGTACCTTTCATTTTTACATCTTATTTAAATAATATGGCTTAAACAAATACAATACTTCTAAAATAACTACTCTTGTTATTAATTTTAAAAAAATAATTAATTTAAAAATACAATGAAATTTATGTACCTTATGATTAGTTCAGCTTTCTACCAATAGTTAGCGTATTTTAATTTTGGATGCCCAATAGGATTTTCAGTGCTACTCGTAATTTTCTAATATTACTGCATCTTTTTATTTACTCACTTTACAGCAAAAGTGTAAATACAAAAGTACAAAAGAATTTAAATATGCATGAAATAAGACCCATTTAGTTACCTATATTAGTATTTCTCGATATATCAATCAAATTAAAATTAATATTTATAGAAGAATAGTAATGTAACCATGGAAATTAAACAAAATGAATAGTATGTTGTACATTAAAGAAGAGAAGTGTATTATTTTTTCCCGCGGAGTAAATTGAAGCACGAGTCATAGACGATACAACAAGGAAAAAAAATGTACTTCTCTCCTGTGGTGTATATAATATTTTTTTCACGGCCACAATATTTATGAAACATTATAATCAGTCACCAAATCATTCTTCTCAAACACCAACACTTTACATTTATAGACACTCATTAACAGATTTAAACCTTTCCCTACTTCATTTATGCTCACAATCATTCTTTTAATTGCTCTTTAGTTTTTGTATCAAATTTATTTGTTTTTATCTCAAGAAACTCATCATATTTGAAATACCTCTTCCATAAAAAATAATCCAATTTGAAGTAGTAAGTTTAATTTTGTAAAAAACACCGTGCTCCTTTTGGAAATGTGTTTTCTACGCCACTGTCACGCACAGGGAACTGCTGCGTGTTTGCGTGACTGGTTCCCGTGAAAATAAAGTGCTCCGAATCTTTCATTGACTTTACAAACGTTCCCGGCAATTTTTCTGGACGAAATAATGCATTTCCAACGGGCCGTACTTCGGTACTTGCTTTGCTGCTCTGTTCCTTGATTGATGCTTATTTGTACAGAAATATATTTTGTTTTCCGTGTTTTTAACATTTCTTTAGTATTTTGGCCCACTAACACATAGGGTTTGAAACGTTTTAACATTTTGTTAAATGATTCCAAATGATCTACTCAATGGGGCCCTTCACTATTTAAATTAGTTAAATATCAAATTACCACTGATTAATTTTGCTAATCTCTGTCATTCAACATGTCTTTTTATTATCGCGCGAATTCTTAAACAAGTGTGATTAAAGTTATTTTGTTGCGAATTCAAAACAAAACAATAATCTTCAAATTAGTTGCCAACCATTTGACACTTTGATAATCGGACAGCTCAATGATAAGAGAAGTACGAAGAATTTAGAATAGAATAGATTGTGAAAGAGAAACTTAAACAGAGAAATATAATATAATATAATACGCCAGAATTGCTATCTTTAAAACTAAAATATCTTAATAATGAATAATATATTTTAAACTTCTATTATATCTAATACGATGTTTCTGGATCTAGTTACAATATTAACTGACTCTTTTGCCATTTTGTGACTCTAGTGAACAACCTTAAAGCTATTATTTTTAATAACCCACGCGCAGAATTCATGCGCAAAAGGAAAAAGAGTACGCCGTTGAACTGAAATAAAAAATAATAACGGAAGAAATATATCATCCCTCGGAAACAAATGCGATCTATACACAGCGGCGTTTAAGTAAAAGAGCTACGAAATCTCGTACAGATTAATATAATGGATCTTATTTTAAGCTGGGGCTATTAATATGCACGTTATTAAAATGTCAGAATTAAGTGAGAAACATTCATTTCATGTCTGTGAAGAAAAATGAAAAGAGGGCCGGAATTTTTGTGACATGTACAATCAATTAAGATGATATCTCGTTATTTTTTGTATTTTATATTCTTTAGAAAATGTACTTTTGTATTCTATATTTTTGATATGCTGTTGCGCTGCCACCATTTTTGTTGGTCTTTTTAAAAAGTTTTATTTTCAACTATACGTAGAATTGTACGTTGTATAAGGTGTTGTTGACTAGCTAATAATGAGTATAAAATTAACAATGGCCGGGATGGCTAACCTCACATTCAATTCGATAATGTTTGTAATAATTAATTATTAGTTTAATGTGTTTTTCTACTCCTGTGTAATTATATCATCATTATTTAAATTTTTTCTCTGAATTATAGTACCCATAATTCACGTTGGTGAATTATGATTCATAATTCACTCTTCTCGATCAATCACAGAGCCAGAATCTATAATTCACGGTTATTTTAAAAACGTGATGTGGATCACCAAGCAACGGCCGTCTAACAGTTGACATGTAGTCTGTTGTCATTGTGTATTTTTATGTTGACGTTTTTCAACGAATTTCGATCATTTTCAAGTGATTTCCGAATTTACAGGACTCGGATGATTTGCATCACTCGCCTACGGCTTGTGACGCAAACTTAATCGTCGCGTCATGGATAATGACTATCATAATCCCTCATATAATAACATACTATATTCGTGGATCTGTCAAGCATTTTATATAATTTTTTTTTTTATTATTTTTTTATATACCGGAAGTTTTTTTTATCAGTATACATAGGGATGTGTCATTACCATAGTTACAGTTAAAGTTATTGACAGCAATGTATTAACGCGTTTTTTTAAAGAGTAAACTTTATTATTAATAGTTAATCATAATGAAACAATCAATGCAAGTTTATACAAATAAGAAATTTGTTTTAATTGCTTTAGTACTTAATAAATTGCATTGAATTGATAGGAATTATTATTTTTAATTACTGTAAGTTATCCCTATGTTCACTCATAAAAAAACGCTTTAATACATTACTGTCAATCATTTTGACTGTAACTATGATAATGACACATCCCTATGTATACTGATAAAAAAAACTCTCGGTAGAAAAATATTCGAATATCTCTATCTTCATATCTGACCGAGATAGTTTTTTCTTCTTTGTTGAATAAGATGAACATTTTGTTAGATTTCTTCAGATGTAGACGCTCATATTTTGATTCACTTCTTCCTCATTTTCTTTTTGTTATTTTATTTATTTTTTATTTATTATTATTATTATTATTATGCGGTCTAAACTGCAGATGTTATAAGCCGCCTCGCAACCCCGTTTTTGGTGTTGTGACAATTTCAATTTATCTTTGTAGATGTCAAATCATGGATTTATAGATTATTTCGTCATTATTTAGAACAATTAAACAACACATCGACAAACGTTGGGCAAATAAATGACAGAAATAATATTATATGATTAACATACATAACATCACGCTATATTCCTCTCAGTGGGGTAGCACGAACCCAAAAACACAGTCAACCAACAATCAATCCTCCAAACATTTCTACCTGACACAAAACTTTCGCCTCATCCACATTCATAGTGCGATTCATACATGATTAAAATTACTACTTTTTCAAATTCTCCACCACTTTACGATCGCTCCATCAAAAATAGTAAACATCATCGTAACTCCTGGCAATAACCAGCAAAATTTATAGCAATACGTGCGAATGCAGCTTCTTCGAGGAGTTCCATCGTAGCATTATCTGCCAGTCCCATCGGAAACTTTCAAATCATATGCAATAGAGAAGTTCATTTTATTGTTGGCAAGTAGAACAGCATACAACGATGTCAGGACACCCGGGAGTAATCCGCTGCTGCCCTGAAGAGTTCCAGTTTGACAAACACTGCCAAAGAAAAGAGCAAATGAAAAAGTTTGCCAATGCCGACCAGCGAGCACTTCGCCTGTAAGCGGAGTTTTAAATTGTATATTTGGTGGAACCCATTGCTCTGTGGTTCATTTGAGATCCTAGGAGTCCACAACAAATAATTAAATAATAGTATATTGTGTTATTAGGAGTAAATGTGATACTTTGGGTGCTGAGCATGTAAGTTTGAACGACGAGAGAAGCGAGTCGGACAATTATATGCGAAGCATACAAAGTCACATTTACTCCGAATAACACATGCTATTTTTTCTTCAAACATAGAAAATAGACATTAAAACATTTAAAAATGCTCAAAACTTCAACAAATATTCTACCGTACCCAATATTTCTAGTTGCCACAGAATATGCTATTTTGTTATTTTTGTTTATTTGTTTTATTCTTAATTGTCAAATTATTGAATTACAACCTTACTATTTTGCATGGTATTTTACTTTGTCCACCGCCGGAGTAAATGTGTTGCCAAGGATACACTTTTACGCCGCCGGCGACAATATTGAACTTCTGCTTGTTGAATACAAATACATAACAACGTACTTTTATGACGTTTGAAGAAAAAAGATATTTTTGATTGTTTTGTATTTTTTTTTAGGAAAATAAAACATTTCGAATAATAAAGTGAAACAGAGGAAGCTATGGTTTGTTCAACTCGTAACCTTCATTCTGATTCATTGTATTGTATTCGGGACTTGCTAGAATTTTTTTTATCCAAATTTATTTTGTGCAAAAATTCTAAGATGTAATTTAATTTACCAAAATTTAACGTTTAGAATTACTGTATGTAATACTTTGTCAGGAAAACATTTGAACATAAACCAGTAAACAGTAATATGATTTATAAATAAGTGTTCTTCTGCTTATACAATTTTTGTGAGTCTGCGATTGGCACATTTCGATCTTTTTTTTTTAAATTTATTCCATAGCATTGCTAAACACAACAGATTTCTCTAGTTGGTTAAGAAGAATGGTCCGTTTATGTTTTGTAATTCTTGTTCCTAATGTTCTGCTAGTCTGTTTAATGCAACATTTATCACATTCACATGGATTTTCGTAACGAAAAAAAATCCTTTACACTCTTCAACATACGTTGTAATTTGAGATGTGGAGCAAAAGTACTAAGATGTTAGTTTCAGTATTCATCCAATTTTGTAATATAACTAAAATATATAGTATTAATGAACCATAAACGGTAACATTATTAGTTGAAAATGGTTAAATGATGATAATATATTTATTTATTTTAGTACTTATTCCTCTTTATGTGAAGGGTCCATTTTCCTCATAATATTGTGTACTGTAGAGTTTTTCAACGTTTCTTTGCCTTTGGATCCTTTTTGACTTGTCGTCTTTTCTGAAGGAACCTATATGATTTGAGATCTTTCTAAATGCACTAAAATATAAATTTCTTGATTAAAATCCGTTCCAAGGGATTAGCAAAAATTCTAATGAATTAGAAATTGAGCTCACAGTTGTTTTGTACACCATGCTGCACTTCGGACATTATTTCTTATGGGCCATTTCGCAGTTCAAATGTACTTTTCCTCGTAACGCTTCGGAATTTTCTAAAATCTTCGTTTGTACAGTTTCTTTTGCAAAGAAAGTTAATCAAAGTGCAGGTATTCTCTGTGGGCTACAACGGTTTGAATGGTCGCCTCCTGGTGGTGCATGCAGGATCAGAGCAGGCTAGTGTATTATCAGCAGTAAGCTGATGGCAGCTGGTTTGCGGTTGCAATCCCGAGCGGACTTATTTACTACAAGTTCACCGGATTATGAGAGACAACAGAGGTGCTCTCGTATCAGGATGAAATCCTCTTCAGCTCTGACATCCACTGTGTTTACCATACCTTGAAAATCGTTGTTCATGAGAGAAATACTTTATTGTTAGAAACAAAATTAATTTCAACCATTATTTGAATAATCTGATGTGTAACCTTATAATATAGGTAACCTCTCGCTTAAGCAAATGATACAAAATGTAGGAAACCGTTTCAAATATTGTTCTACATTTTTTTAAATATGACCAAATTTACTCTAAATCTAGTAAACTTCCATTAGTATCATTTACATGTGGTGTTTATAGATTGCTACAAAAATCGAATTAGCTTGCAATTGTTTGACTCAAATTCTACATATCAAATTTCAAAATGTCTTCATTAGAATTTGTGTTTTCGTCACACACACAGAAACACATAGAATTCTACAGGGATCTCAAACGTGCTTATATGTCAAAAACTCGTAACCGAAAATTTTGATCCCTTACAATACACATATGTGAGAGATAAAACTTGAACAGAAACTAAAAAACTGTACTTATTTAAACCCAAAATTAAATTCTTACTAACTTGCATTAGCATTTTAAATATTTGCACAAATTTTCGATAGTAAGTTTTTAACAGATAAGTCCGTTTTGGTGCTCCTAGAATACGATTTTACTATTTTTCTCCATGATTCTCTGTGTGTATGTGTTTTTTTTTTTTTAGATTTTAGGTGTTCAGGTTATGAACTGATTATATTTCAGGAACAATCCATCAAAAGACAGTGGTGGTTCATTTGATGGCTTATCAGATTTATGTGGATATCTCAGTAAATAAATGAGTTAGAGTAATTTTTGTAATAATAAAATATGTGAAATAATATTGGATGCAATTTCTATTTAAAATTTGTTGGAGGTTATGTACGAAAGTGAGTTGATTTTGGTTGTAATTACAACATAAGAACTAAATGTTAACTAGGTATTCAAAACAATATTTAAAAAAATATAGAATCAATTCCAAAAATAGTTTTCACATTAAAGATTTACCTAGACAATATTCAATCTTGTTAGATTCCAGAGATAAAAGAAACTACTCAACGTTTCAAATATTTACAGGAACTATATCCAAAAGTTTTTTAAATTTTACATTTATGAGTTTTGAAAGGTTTTTAATTTATAAAAGAAACATATCATCACGTGATTTACCCATTTTGGAAGTTGCAATCTGCTTTCGCAGATCTCGATTACTAGACGTCAAGTCACAACCCCCAAAAGATATAAGTCGAAGAATTACCATTGGGTAAATTAATAGTGTCATCAGTTTTTGTACGATTCGAATTGAGGATCTCACAATCCACAATCTAATGCGTTACCACAGAACTATTCACCCTATCTGATCTGCTCATACCCAGTCAAATTCATGGCTTCAAAACCACCCCCAATATTCATCCCAATTCACGTATGACGAATCAACCAGAACCGGGGTGGGAATCACCCTGTCGTCCTACCCTGGGTCTCATGTGTTAACTTATTCACACACATATCGGTTACAGCGGGACGTGGTGAATAATTCAGTGCGTTGTGGCGAGATGGCGTTAGTGTCGCGTGTGTGCGGTACTTGAGGGGAAGACTCGTCACACCGGAAGCAAATAAACCGGAAATTGTGGTGGATGAACCTTGCTGGAGATGTAATTGGGGAAACTTTAGGAAATATATTTAAGACATGCTAGAAATTAATAAGTTTATCAGCATGCCATTTGAGATATTGGAAGTTATTTTAAGTTAAATAATTTTACTTGTTATTCAGTTTTACCTAAGCTCTCTATTGCCTTTGAAAATTATAATATTTAATTGTCAGCTGCATTGCAAAAATTTTACAGCTTAGTAAACAAGGTAAACAATGCACGTTGCCACAGTAATGCTTACAAGGCTTATGCGAAATCATTTCAATTAATTTTTGACAGAACAGTTGTGTGTAACTGACAGGATTTAGTTATAGTTTTTAAATTTTTATTTTGATTTGCCGATGAGTAACAAGTAAAGTGTTATACAATCCACGCCAAGTAAATGTTTTACTGCTTCAAGAAGGTGACAGGCTCGCCTGCCATTTCCTCCATTCAGTAATAAACACTGTTTTACCTTGCTTGTAATGTAAATAACTATTTTGCAATACCTGTACTGTAAGTTACCCATTAATAACAAAATTTAAACACAGTAACTGGAACTTTTATTTCACAATTGGTTTTCATGGTTACATCATTTACTTACCGTCCACGGTGGATGGTAAGTGAAATTTACCGTTCATGGTGGATGGTAAGTAAATATATATCATTCAAATTTTATTTTTAACCTCAATCTGACAGCTGTTAATTTTGATACCTATTTTTCCTTTTCTTATATTTATGCAAATATTGCAAAAAATAACTTACTAACCTCGAACTGTAAGTGATTTTTAGGTCTCGAATGTTTAGGAAATCTCGACCCTACGGGTCTCGACATCCCAAACTACATTCTCGACCTAAAAACTATCACTTACAGTTCACGGTACGTAATATACTATTACATCTTACCTGTAAAATACGAATTCTTTTCAGCAAACAACAGGACATTTTGAATTACACGCCAACATATATTTACTATTTAGTGATATGCGGTTCCGTTGTACCCACATGTTCTTGGATTGAGTGTTTATAATGGAGTGTTAGTGTCTACATTGATGTATGATTCTAAATGTTGGGTGTGGATGAAGAAGCATGAACGACGTATAACTGTTGTAGAACAATATTTGAGAGGAGTTTGTGGGTATACGAGACGTGATTGTATCTGGAATACATTGGTGTATGATGAGTGTAAGATTGAGAATAATATTGTTAAGAAAGTGGGAGTGAGTCAGTTGAGGTGGTTTAGCCATATTGAGCGAATGTCGAATGAAATGTTGATGGAACCAATATATGCGGGTGAGATTGAAGGTGAACGATTGCTAGGGCAACCGAGAAATAAATGGTTGGTATGATTGATGGTTTGTAGCATGAACGAACGATTCCCAGTATGAAGAATAGACGAGCATGTATGAATCGCACTATAAAAGGGGACGAGACGAAAGTGGTATGTCAGGAAAGAAATGTTTGAAGGATATTGATTGTTGGTTTTGGGTTCGTGCTACCCCACTGAGTGGGATATAGCGCGACGTTATATATGTATGTGTTTAAGTATTCGTAGCGATTTTCTAGAGAAAAAATGCAACATAATTTTGTATGAAACAGGGAAAAACTTTCAACGAAACACTAAAAGAGAACTGAGTTGTTGCACTACGACCATACGTCCACATACTCTGCTTTGTAAATCAGTCAGTTTTGTGCCAAAAACTAGATGATTGTCCTCTCTCAGCTTCCTTACTCGCCCAAATTAAAATCAGTGCTGAAAGGACGCCGTTATTGATGACATCAAAGCAAATGCGTCACAGAAGCCATTTCAAATGGAGCTATGCAGGACTGTTTGGCAAAATGGAAAGAGAGTTGTAGGGTACAAGAACCAATAATCTGTAATGTTTAAAAAAATAAAATTCGGTTATTATCTAGTCCTGGTACATCATAAATATATCTTTTTTTTTTCTTGTTAAAAACTATCTGCACTATCTAGCAAAAATAGACTGTTTGTTCGTTGGTCGTAACTACATGAGATCGTTGCAAACTTTCGCCAACTTATTTGAACAGCAATTCTGTTCCCGCGGTACTTTACGCTGATAAGAAAGATTTTATACGAACATTCGTACCTAATTAACATGGAAACTTATCTACAGAAAGATATTAATTATTTGTTATGCTAATTAAGTTTTGTTTCTTTTCTTGGTGTTTTACCAGTGAAGGTAAATGAAAAGGATGCCATCGTTTAAATTTCTTTTTTTTTGTTAATTAAGAATATGCTGAAATTGTTTTTGTTTTTCTTTGTAGAGGGAATTGCTTGTTCGATCGGTGATATAATGATGCTGATTATCTAGAGACGGGACATGAAATAAAAGCGTAAATTCTTATCAAAGATGCTTGGCTTCATTACAGAGAAAATAAATATTTATAAATTAAATGAAAGTAAATTTTAAGAATGATATTCTTGCATGCATATTGATACTAGAATTACCTTCATTCTTAAGTGAACAAACTATTTAGGTAAATGACAAATAATGGGGTAAATAGTTCAGTGGTAAAACGACGGTCTGTTGATCGTGAGATCCTCAGTTCGAATCCCACAGCTGACAGTTGCCAATTTAAGTTTACCTCTATGGTTCCTCCTCCACTAATATCTTTGGGGGCTATGATATGTCGGCTGGAAATCGCACTACATACGAGATCTGCGTAAGCAGAGTGCTGCGCCCATAATGGGTAAAAAGCGTGATGATATATTTATTTTATTTATTATGATACGAAAACTAAACGAGATATAAACAATTCAAGAACATTTGGTTACAGAGGAGTTTATGCGCCTCGCATTGCTACCAACCGCATATCAATAAGTATCTCCGTTAGTTTGTTAATTTTGCGGTTGTTACGTATTTTTAGTTAATATTGACAAATATATTGTGTTAAATTAATAATTTGAACAAATATACATTTTGTAAATTCTGAATTATTAACAAGAAACATTGTTGTTTTTATTTATTTGCTGAATTTATAAAATTTAACAAAAAGACTTGTCAATAATAACAAGTAAATTTATCTAACTTATCAACAATTTGACATTGTTAAAGAAAGTTTGTATCCTTTGTAAAATTATTATAATAACTATAATTTGTTGTTCTGCTTCAATATAATTACTAAATTATTTAGCTAAAGGTATATAAAAATAAATGTTAATTTGTATTATATTCACAAATATATTTAGTTACGAAATACACAAAAATAATTTAAAATTTGTTAAATTAACAAAAATTTTGTCAATTTTGACTTAAATTTGTTACTGTGTATATTTTTTCTTCTCCTGAAAAAAATTGGAAATTACTTTTGAAAATGATTCGTCGAAAACACACGTTGAAAAATGTCAACATAAAAATACACAATGACAACTGACATGTCAACAGTCAGACGGCCGTTGCTTGGTGATCCACATCATGTCTTTAAAATAATCGTGAATTATGGATTTCTGGCTCTGTGATTAGTCGGAAAGAGTGAATTATGAAATACAATCCACTAAAGTGAATTATGGATACTATAATATTAAGAGAAAAAAAATTCTTATATATTCTTCTGAGACTGAGACCTGATTTAAGCATAATTTTTAATATTTTTTAACAAATTTTCTTTTTTCGTAATCCTATTCATATTTACAATCTATCTGTTTAAAGATATTCAATAAATTTAGTGATAAAAGATAAAATGACATAAGAAAGTAACTGCCCTTTGGCAGTACTTTACTTACATTTACTTAATTATTATAATTACAATTAACTAATTCTATGAAGACACAGGGTTATATATCAAATTATTAAGGGCCGGATAAACAAAAAATATCGCATCCAAATCATAGCTTAAATGATGATTATTATTCTAGCTGTCATCTTTTGATGCGATATTTTTTGTTTATTCCATTGATAATTTATTCTATGATTTATTTGAGGTTGGAAATACCGGCCTTAAGTAAAATATATTGGCGTCGTAGGTTAATTTAAATTTCCTTAAAGACGCCTTGGTACATTTTTATAAAATGAACCATCTTCAAAACTTCAAATTATCCATTTGCATACATCTTGTCCCAGTGGTTCAGCTCCTCTTCGTCATCCGAGTCCTCCGCCGCGTTCCTCATTTCATTAGCTAAGTTTTTAGCCCGCCTGTCCCATCCTCGTGTAGGGGAAACGTGGGATGCATGGCCCACTGACTGTAATTAAAAAGACTCGCTGCGGCTGCACTGCGCCACTTATTACTTTGATGAGTGCCTTTTCATTATACACTCCTTAAGTGCCGCTGGATTCCTTCTTTTCGCGGGAGGGAGTAGGAAAGATGTCGAGGGAACTTTGTTGTAGCTGAGTTTTTGCGTTTTTAGTATGGTGGCAACTCCACCAATATTCACTGTTTGAGAGATTACGTTTTGTGTTAGCATTGCTTTCCTGAGTGGGTTAGATGAAAATTGTTTAAATAATATTTGTAGAGGATTGTATTCTGCATATGAATCAGTGAGCATTTTATTTAATTGTTATAAATATTGAGTGTAAATTTATGATGACATAAAATTATAAAAAATGCAATTTTTACTTTTAACCCTCCGAGAACACACCTATTTTTTCAACCTTGGAGAACGCTCTAAGTCAATATGACCCAATGTTTTTTACCTCCCGCCACATCCTGTAAGGGAGGTATAGGAATCATGCTAAAAAATTGGTAGTGAGTTTTCAGTGGATGAGCACGTTTTAGGATCCCTGAATACGATTTTAATAGTTTCGTGATGATGTCTGTGTGTGTCTTTCTGTCTATCTGTCAGTCTGTCTATCTGTCTGTCAGTCTGTATGTCTGTCTGTCAGTCTGTCTAAACTAAACTGAACTGAAAATTTTGATATTTCATATATGAAACTATCTATATTGAAGATTATCTACACTTTTAAAAAGTCTTAATTGTTATTAATTAAGCCACAATGATTTTTTTAAATTGTTGTGACGTCATTGTAGAGGTGTTGCTGGATCTAAAACAGTACAGATTGTAAATAATTGTGGCCATATATTTTTTTACTTATTTTATTATTATTATTACAATAAAATAGAACATTTGTTAGGAATTTTTTTTTAAAAATCTCTATTGTTTGAGATCCATCAACACCTCTATAATGACGTCACAACATTTAAAAAAAAGCATTGAGGCTTAATGAATAACAATTAAGACTTTAAAAGTGTAGATAGTCTTCAATTTAGATAAAGTTTCATAAAAAGAAATAAAAAAATGGTAAAAGACCCCATTGTATCTATTTGGGAACAACTGATTAGTTTTTGGTGATAATCCAATAACCGGAAAAGGTAGTTTACTGACTATCAAGTTATTTTGAAATATCTCAGTAAATTATGGTATAATGATAATTTTTGTTATTGTAATAATGTTTCAAATATTATTATCTACAATTGTTGTTTATAATATTTTTCTGTTACTGTTTCCATTTACGAATTACAACACGTTAAAAAACAATGAAATTTTGACATTTTCGTTTAAATCTGCTAACTTGTGCATTTTGAAAAAAAAAAACAACGCAACCTAATTATTCTACATAAACAGTGGGAAATAGTTTATTACAGGCAATAATATTTACCTAAAATTTTACTGTACCTGGAACCGGTAATATGACGGAAATTTGGTAATTTTATTAACATCATCAGAGCTATGAAATAACAAAACAAAAGTACCAATTACAAATTCAATCTGTGTTTGATTTTAAGTGCCTAGATTAAAAATGTATAATTTGAAAGAAAAATTGGATAAATTGAAATAGTTTTATGGTCAAAATTGTGCTCGATAAAAATTTATTTTATAAAATGAACTCTTATTTAATATTACATTTATTTTGTTATTTCATAGTACTGACGATTTAAAAAATACTAATAGACATTTTCTTCATTTTTTTGTTTCAGTGGAAGTAAAATTATTAATAGTACCAAATAATGCAGAAAGTCTTCCTCTATAATAATCTACCTATTTAATTTTTTTTTTGAATGTAAAATAATTTGGGAAGCCAATAATTGAACATTTAAAAAAAATATTGAAAACGCTATGGTGCGCCCTTGGATTCACCACCCTGTATATATACAAAATGAATCGTCCAAGCTGTATCTTCATTGATAGGCTTGAACATCTTCTAATCTATTTAGTACCTACATCAAACGAATACATTTAACGAACCATTACAACTAGATGAACATAGTAAACGCTATCTCCTCATAATCAGATTCTTTTTAGAATCCCAGCAAGCGAAACGTGTACCGGCCGTAATTTTTTAACGAGAGCAAAAAAAATCAGCCGTTACAAACATAATGAGATCATTTGATTCGAAATGTTTCCGAAATATTTATTTTTAATAAGATAATTAATGGAGATAATGCAGTTTTGATGTTCTTCCAAAACGGGGCTGTAAAATCTGCGCTTATCTTTGAGAGGAACTAAAATTATATTCGGATGTTTTCAATTCGAGAAATATCGTAAAAATTTTATTGTTTTGAAAGTTTTTATTTGTGCGGGCGACCGTAATTCCACCTGAATTAAAAATTTTATTTCGTTTCCTCAATTTAATGGAATTTTTGCTTTTAAGTGTTCTTATTATTTATTAACATTAATTTCGAATATTTTCTCGCTTTCATTCA
Source organism: Poecilus cupreus (assembly GCA_963942605.1). Lineage (NCBI taxonomy): Eukaryota > Metazoa > Arthropoda > Insecta > Coleoptera > Carabidae > Poecilus > Poecilus cupreus. Next base: position 21,860,427 of record OZ012724.1, read on the forward strand.
CGGTATGAAATTAATTATTTATTTAAATGGATGTTTAATATCTCAATAAGAGAGAAGGCATTAAAATGAATTTTCAAAGTTTTTGCCTCTTCAATATTTACTTTTGTTTTGTAATTCCCAGAAATGTTATGTTTTATTTACAGGAAACAATGAGATCCCAAATTTTGTTTTAAAGCTTTCTTTGATGTCTTTGTTTATTTATTTAAAGTAATAAATTCTAATACATTTTGTAAATGTGTAAATATTCATATTTAAAAATAAGGCGAATATTTTAAAATATTATTTTTATATACGTAATATAATAAAAAATCTCATGTGACAATACATAACTTATATCATTTAACAATTTTTTAGCTCCCGCCTACCTCTAGGTAAGGGAGGTATAGTTTTTGGTAAAAAAATTGTATAGTGAGTTTTCAATGAATAAACACGTTTTAGGGTCCCTACAATATGACTACTATTTTTGCCATGATAATAAAATATAAAGAAATCTTTCATTCCTTGTACACCATGGAAACACTTAAAAATTTTCAATTTTTTTTACGAAATGTGACACATGTCATTTTGATTGTGAAGCTGTTTTCTTAGTGAAATATATGCCAAAAAATTAAATATAAATAGAAAATAAATAAATAGGAAAGTATGTTTCTGTATCATCAAATACTATTTTGTACCGTTTAAGAGTAGTATTGAGCGGGAGGTTATGTGCTGGCCACATCAGATTTATTTAATATAACAAAATTTATTCCATTTGAATTATTTGCTGAAAAACGTTCAAACAATTTGATAGACCTTCAAGTAAACTGCCACTTCCAGTTGATGTGTTGCTTGCAAAATCTAATCATTTCATAAATTGAACATGCAAAATTTAAATAAGTACTGCCACGAAATAACTGTCATAAATATACATCATCGTAAGAAATCGTATTTTAGAAACCCTGAAACGTGATTATGTTAATTAAATATTTTACAGTGTTACCAATAACTTCCATAACGTATGAAAACGATGGTGGAGGAGCCCATATTATTATTAGCCATGATAGTTGTTACAATACAGTTTTTGCTGTAGTATGTGTAGTTTCCAACTCAGTGTTATAGAATGGTATATTCTACAACAAGTAATGGAATGGCGAGCAAAAAGTTTGCGAGTGTGGGATATGCCATTCCGTTTACATGTTGTAGACTATACTTTCTATAATAATATTTTGGAAATTATACAAAAAATACAAAAATAAAAACTGTTGAAAACTCAAACTCAAAAAATTAAATTAAAACAAACAGACTTTACCATAGTAACTGAATCAAGATACTTCACATATCGCGACTCGAAAATTCGTCGAAAATATTCCATACGCGGCGTATGGAATGCTAGTGATTCCATAACAATTTTTAGTTGTAGAATGCGTACTTTCCAAAACAGTGTTATAGAATAGTATATTCTACAACAAGTAATGGAATGGCACATATTCCACGCGAGCAAAAAGTTTGTAGTCCGAGCCGAAGGCGAGGGCTACGGTTTGCGAGCGTGTGATAGGCCATTCCGTTACATGTTATAGACTATACTTTCTATAAAAAGGTTTTGGAAATTATACAAAAATACAAATATAAATCTGTTGAAAACGTCAAACTCAAATAAATTAAATTAAAACAGACGTAACCATAGTAACTGAATCAAGATACTTCATATGTCGCGCTAATAAGCGGTTCTGATTCGTCGAAAATATTCCATACACCGCGTATGGAATGTTAGTGATTCCATAACAGTTTTTAGTAGTGGAATACCCAGTTTCCAAAACAGTGTTATAGAAATATGTTTTTTAGATAATTATGAGAGGGTTTACAGTGTAACCTATCAAGCTAAAACTTTGAGTTAATACCTAAAAATGAGAGAAAAAGTTCATTCAATATAAAAATGTATGTGATGGTTATATCATTTAATATTTTCGGGAAAAATTTCGCCAGAATTTTTTTATTGTCATGAATATAGCTGACTATCCCAATATTCTTCATAATTCCACTCACACACTTACTTAATGACTTCATCCGTCCGCTACTCCAATATTACAACTCTCCTACATATCCCATAACCCTATTTCTTGCCGTCCATTTCTGGGCCACATCTCGCAATATTCCGAAGAGTTACTTCTCAAGACAAAGGGCCCAACCGGCCCTAAATATACCTCACGCGACTCGATGCTAAGACGTGGGATTATTCGGTATATTAGAGCAGAGATCGGAGTGTCTTGATGTGCTGTACTAGTGCTGATGTAGGCCGGGCCAGGGTTCCTTTCTGCTTATGTGAAAGTTTAACGATAGGATTAATGGAGAATTGTGCGGCTTCATTGAGTTGCTGATTGATTGTTAGGAGGCGTTTTGTGGATATTAGACGACGGGTGAAGGAATGTATTCAATGGGTATCAATGTATATTGACAGGTTGAATATATATGCAAATGAACAATGGTTGAAGATATAAAAATACTGTATTAATTAATCCAATTGTATCTCTTGTACTTCTTGAGACGTCGAAGTTAATCTGTAATCGAAAAAGTTTGTTCTTTTCCTCCGTACCTAATAATAATAATAGTTTGTCTTGAAACGAAAATACAAATAGTAAATCTGGAAGAAATGTCAAAATAATATACATATTCAATTGCATTAATTAAAAGAATTATTTTACAGTGTTTTCAAAATATTCATTGATAGAGTAATAGGCTTTAGTTAACAAAAATTCTTTAAACGTGTTTTTAAATTTAGTTATAGGCAATTTTCTTATTTCTATAGGAATGTTGTTGTATATTTTAATCATTGCATTTTGTACTCCTTGCTGAACAACCGTTAAATTACTATGCTGAGCGACAAGATCATTTTTATTTCGTGTGTTTTTTCCATATCTTCAAACATATATTCATATTTTTAACAAATATTGCACACTCTAATATTGTAAGAATTTTTGAGGTTACAAACCAGTTCTTTCAATGATCTCTGGATTTAAGTTTACATATTATTCTAATGCATTTTTTTTTAATTTTAAATATTATATTAAACTTTGAAGATGCACCCCAAAAAATAATCCCGTAAGTAAAATTGGACTGTATTTTACCATAGTACACATTGTGTAATGTCGATTTATCTACTAGTGTTTGTAAATAACGTAACAAGTACACGTATTTGTTAACGTTACTTGCCAACATTTCAATATTTGCAATCCATTTTAAGCTATTTTCAATTATTAAACCCAGGAATGTAACGCTGTCTGTGAATGAAATATTTTCTATATCGGTTAGATTATCTAAAGAAACATTGTGGCTGTAGTTTCCAAATTTAATTGCTTGTGTTTTCTCGATATTTAATTTCATACAATTTTCTTGAACCAAATTTATAGTTTTGCTGTAAAAGGAATAGGTAAACAAATACAGCAATATAAACTAAATAGTAAAATCCATATACTCCACATTTCAGTTTTACACATTGTATATATATATATATAAATAAATAATTAAAAATATAAAACAAAAGTTTTTCCAATTTTAGTGCAGATTATGAAACAAAATCTGTCAACATTTCATTGTTAACAATGTTGTTTACGTTAGTAATTATTATTTAACAAAATTGACACATATAAATGAAAATTTACGATGAAATTATAGGTAAATTAGTGCAGCATTTTCACTGATACAATATCTATCCTCGTAAGCAGTGCACCAGCTAAATATTCGCGTCACATTTCGATCCTCCGTCGCCATGGCAACAAAGCGTCCATTTACAAAGACAAGAAACCCAACCTGACTAACCAAGAACAGTAACCCATTCAATACCACTCAGCATTCAAACATCCAACCTTTCATTGTAGCCAAATCGAATTTAAAACCAGATGATTCGAACCCGATCCGATGTGCGCGCAGCCAACAGCTTACGCTGACCGAACTCGGCGATTCCTAAACTGTTGCTCCTTGAACACGTACATACATCAGTAAAGAAAGAAAGATGGTTTTTTTGGAGGAATTATTTGTAGATGTATTTAGTTTGAGGTGTTTTTGTTGGGTAGGTGAAATTAATGGTGGCAGCGTTGTTATTCCATTTTTATAGTTAATGGAACAAAACTAATGCCTGTTTTACATGACGCAATTTATTTATCAATAAATTACCTAATTTATTTTGTCAATAAATTGTCAAGAATAAAAGTATTGTAGTTCGTTTTACACAGTTCAAGATTTTAGTAATACATGATATCAGACGTCACCTTTGCTAGTAATATTTTTGTTTCATGCTATATGCACAACTAACCTAAAGTTTCAGTGGTTGGCAATGACTAAAATCCTATAGAATTCCCTAAGAAATTGTCGAAAACTTATAAAATTAATAATTTTATCCAACACCTCTCAATAAATGCTCTATAACTATGGCGGTTTTAAACAAGGAAAGTAAAAGATTGCCCTCTAGTGGGTATAATTTTGAGTATTTTTTTATTTATAACAATAATAATAACACACAACACCTTGGTAACCACTTCGATTGACATTTTAATTTAAAAAATTTAAAGCATATGTCACTGTCAAATAATATTTCTTTAATAAATTTTACATTTATTAAGAGTTGTTGGATAAAACGATATACTTCACACGTGGGCAAAGTAGAATTACCCTGTCGATAAAATTGTCACACTCAACCTTCAGCTTAGTGTGCTAAAATTTCTCTCGTGGGTAATTCCTTACTTTGCCCACTTGTAAAGTAAATAACTATTAATCGTGTAAAAATTATGCTTACCCAATCTCAAATATGTTTAATTGATTTAGTGGCGTCAAACTCATCCTATTTAAAATAAATAAGTAATAAAACTTCATACGAAATTTTACTTCAATTTGTTATTGTTTCAATTTAAAATTAAATATTAAGAACGGACATGAGATAAATAAAATAATACGAGACCCATTTCACTTTCGTTCTATGGTTTACTTTCCACTAATAACAATCTACTGTTAATGCCCGGTAGTTCAGTTCAAGGTTAAACCAAACAAAAGTAGGTAACCACTTTATTTATTGGTTAGGCGTATTTCAGTTTCTAGTTAGCTGTTAAACGAGTTTAGTTTAACCGAAAAGTTAAACCTGCATATGTAGGCGGGTTAACCCAAAATTTCGTGGTCAACTCATGCGCAGAGCCGCAGAAAGGTTTTTAAAGTTAGGTTATAAGAGTGTTTATTATTTTGACATTTGGTGATATTGATAAGTAGCATAAAGTAATAATAGTATGAATCAGTAATTATAAGGCAAAATTCACGATCAAAAAATTGTAAATAAATATTATTAATATGTGATACAAAATTGAATTTATTTTACTTTACCAATTTGTGGGATGTTTTATGCTTTCATTAATTTCGTCCAACAATTCATTCACAGATTCCTTGGATAGCCGAAAAAGGCAACAAAATTCACCATCGTCTCAATAATTAAAATTATCATTTCTAATAAGCAATATGGAATCTTTCACACTCGTCCCAAACGACTAATAAAATAAATAATATGTTCATCATTCGAATCAGATAAAGGATTCACTTGGATTCGATGTGAAACCGTCCATAATATTAAAACGCAAAAATTATACTACCAAGTTAATTGGTTTTAAGCATGTCATACATGAATGACACTTCCAAATTACTACCAACACAACGAAATTATTGGTTACAAAATCCTGGTTTAGGTAACCAGGATTTAGATACTGATATACAGATGCGGAGTTAAAATGTCGGTTAAAAGTTAACCGAGATCATGTAACCAAGATTTTAACCGAGTACTGAAATACTGGGCCTAAGTGTTTTATTTTAATACCATCACAGCCTTCTATTTGGTATTAGGACAGCACCATCTTCTTAAAAGTTTACCATGCACTGATCAATCGCATTTACACGGTAGATTAGTCCAGGCGGCGCAAGAGGCGCTGGTAGCGATCGCGACGCACTCTAGCCGTGTTAAATTTACCGGCAAATCCCCGGGAAACACGTGGCAACGTGGCATCATCCACAGCACACGTGGATCATGTTAATCGCGTTTCACAGGTTCCCGGATTTTACTGGCGAGCGACAATCGGCCCATGGCATGGCCTATTTCCTTCTCCATTGCCCGAAAGATTTTTTGAATAATAAAATTCAAGAATTCAATATACAGTACACAAAATTCGAGAGTAGTATCATATCATTTGGTCCAATTAAGAGTTTTAGAATAACTTGAAAATATTTGTTCTAATCTTACAACGGGAAAATTGTTGTACTCAATTTATTTTTATCTTAAATTCTGTTGTTTTAAAAGATATTTGAAGGAGAAATAACAACTGAAATAATAACAAATTAACACAAAAATTTCATTTGGTTCAAAGGTATTGGCTGGTACCACGAATATTGTTTTTGAATCTGATGAAAATAAAATACAAAAAATTTGTTGTGGGCACCACAATACCTCCCGCCATAGATTTCATATCAAACAATCCAAAAACAGGGACCATCAGTATCAAGAAAGGCTCATCCCTTCAAAAAACTACTCTTCAATTATGACACATGTCAACAAATTACATTCTCTAACCGTTTTTGTTTTTTTTTTTTCAAAAAGCACAGATTAGCAGATTTATTCGAAACTGTGAAATAGTATATTCTACAAGTAATGGAATGGCACATATTCCACGCGAGCAAAAAGTTTGTAGTCCATGCCGAAGGCGAGGGATACGGTTTGCGTGTATGGGATATGCCATTCTGTTACATTTTGTAGACTATACTTTCTACAACAGGATTTTGGAAATTATACAAAAATTACAAATATAAAACTGTTGAAAAGTCAAACTCAAATAAATAAAATTAAAACAAACAGACATAACCATAGTAACAGAATCAAGATACTTCATATATCGCGCTAATATGCGGCTCTGATTCGTCGAAATTATTCCATACGCGGCGTATGGAATGATAGTTGTTCCAATACAGTTTTTAGTTGTAGTATGTGTAGTTTCCAAAACAGTTTTATAGAAATATAATTTTTCTTTAAGGTGTTGTAATTCGTTAATGGAGACAGTAAGAGCAAAATGTTTTAATCAATAATTGTAGATATAAATATTTGAAACATTATTTTTATAAAAAATTGTCATTTAACCATAATTAACTGATATATTTCAAAATAACTTGACAGTGTTTCAAGTAAACTACCACTTCCGGTTATTGGATTATCACCAAAAACTAATCAGCTCTTTCAAAGGGGATAACAATTGATATATACAAAATATCAAAATTTTCAGTTTAGTAAATTTTGAGAAACTGTAACTCCAGAGATCCACACAAACTGACAGACTGACAAATAGACAGAGACAGTCAAACATACACAGACATAATAGCGAAACTATTAAAATCTTATTCTAGGGACCCTAAAACGTGCTCAACTTCTGAAAACTCGCTACTTAATGTTTCCTATACCTCCCATACAGTATGTGGCGGGAGTTAAAAATGTTTCTAATGAAGATTATAGGTAACACTATTCTACATCTTCTCGATAAAAATGAAATTTACTCTATCTCTTTTATTTATTAAGATATGCCCAACAATCCTGATAGGCCTTCAACTAATCTACCACTTACTGTGGATGAATTGTTCCCAAAATATAATCAATTCGTAACATAAACATAATACCTCCCTTACATAAATATATGTGTGGGAGGTAAGAATTATAGAATTTAAGGTATAAATATGGTGAATTAAACAATTTTCGTTTGTATGATTTTAACTGGGCCAAATGCTATTATTTTAATCTTGAACAGCATACAAAATAAATAGCATCGCAATATTCGAAAGATTCAATTAAAATAATGAAAACAATTTCTAAACAATAGTGGAAAACGATGTACAAAAGAAAACATATGAACGAAAGACGTGCTTTTCTCGGAAAACAATGGCGTTTAGGTCGAGAGCACTTGGATCAAATCAAAATAAATATATTTATTCAGATGTTACGTCGGGTTTTCTGTACGCTGCACAATTTATATTCGTTGCTTCGAAATAAAGCCTGTTTGCTTCTATAACGAGCGAAAATCTTATTTGTCTAGCGAGTAATTTCTACTTCTACGAATATTTCATATATCTTCAGCTTTTACAACGTGTTTTCTCATAAATATTCTCGAGAGAAAAAGGCAAATTAAATGAATATATCACCATGCCGTTTTATCCAATACTTAATGGAGGAGGAGCCAGGTTCTTAAAATATGGTTAGGTCACCATATGACGAATTTATATTCGAGTGATTAATAATAACATTTTATACAAATACAGGGTGTAAAATGGAAATGTGTCTTACATCAGGGATTTCAATGTTATTTTTTTCATATTGCTGTATCCTTTATCTATTCACTTAACAATAAAAGTGTAAATACAAAAATTGTTCAGAATTAAAAAATACATGCAATAAGGCGTACTTAAATGTTAATATTTCATAATATATCAATCAATTTGAATTGAATGTTTATAAGAAAAATTGTAACATGTCTAAGGAATATTAAACCAAAAGGAAAATATTTTATAGTTTATAGATTTATTTATTACAGTGTTGTATTATTTTCTGTATAATTGGCTTTATAGCCTGTATATTTAAATCCTGAACAACTTTTGTAATTTACTTATGCTGTAAAGTAAAAAGGTAAAAAGATAGAAGTGTAAATCATCCGAGTCAGTAATGACCATAATCCCGAATATAATACTACACTTTTTCTATTCCTAAATAACGTTCAAGGCTAGGTAACTTACCAATAGGTTGCTATGGGAATCATTTTAATTGTCCTCTATAATAAGGGATGGTACCATTAGTATAAAAAATATGTTTTCTACTTCTGTATAAATATATCACCATTATTTTAATTTTCTCGATGAATTATAGTACCCATAATTCACTCTTCTCGACCAATCACAAAGTCAGATATCCATAATTCACGGTTAATTTAAAGACGTGATGTGGATCACCAAGCAACGGCCGTCTGACAGTTGACAGTTATCATTGTGTATTTTTATACTGACGAATTTACAGGAATAGAAAAAGTATAGTACTCGTATAATATAGAAAGTTCAAATAACAAATTGAATTTATTGTTTCGTCGGTGCGTATTGTTATGAAATTATCGGCACTTTTACCATTATCTCTATGTCTATCCTTCCATTTGAAATAGAATAAAATAAATTTTTTTTTCCAGCAAACTTCCACTTTGATTTTATAATTTCAATCAAATCAGTTCTGCGTTTTGTCATGAACCTTACAATTATTTAGTTTCATTACTTAATCTTATCTCGTTCATAAGTTATTGTACGAAACCGCAAACGTTAAGAATCTGGGAGAGAAACTGATTTCACTATTTTGGGTGTGAAGAAAATTCCACTACCCATTTTACAAATAAGTCCAAAATCAATTAAATTATTTACACTGATATAACACTTATAATTGTGTAAGTAAGGAAGTAAGAATACAATCTTAATTTGCTGTTAAACTCCCCGATATCTCCACGTATTTCTAACTAACTAACTGAGACTTAGAAATCGCTAAACTTCTCAACACTCCGTCAACAACTTGGAGGAAATACATCAGCTTTACAAGTCGCCAAGTTAACCGAACCGAACTTAAGTGCACATTATATCAGCAGGACTGGGAAGCTTGCAGGAATGGTATCAGCATTTACGTGGACAGGCAAGACACTCATACAAGTAATTATTATCGCGAGAGATGTCCGTCTGTCTTTGCAGTGCAACTTGAAGATGCAGAGTAACTTGCTACTTGGATGCTGAGACTGGAAGCATGATCACTAAAGATACCTTTCGAATATGGCTTGACATCTGTATGAGGTAACGTCGCTTCTTATGAAGCTCTTTAGAATCTTTTGTTGGAGTGGATCAATCTCCTTGGAGTTAGGTTTCTCTAGGTCTTCATATATTTTGTTTTACTTTGCCAGTTTTTAATGTTTTTCTACTGCATTTAGCAATGTTTATCTGGGTTCGTCTCGTTTTCTTCTTCCTCATGGTTTCCATTCTACTACTGATTCAATGACATCTTTTTCTTCTGCTCTCTATTTATATCCAAGCCATTTGACTTTGTTTCACTATGTATGTATTCTCCTTCCAATTCTTCTTCTATTTCAAATTTCATTCTTATTTTGTATTCGTTTTCTAATATCCTAATTGGTCGTAATAGTGTTCTTATTTTCTTCGTCTTCTTTTGTTATTGTCATAATTTCAGCATCATACATTGTTATTGGTCGTATAAGAGTTCGGTAAATTGTTGTTTTGTATCTTTTATTAAAATCTTACATTTTAGTAGTTTTTTGTTTACATGGAAAGCTGTATTTGTTGCTATTACTTTTTCTTTGGTATCTCTCTTTCTTCTTTGATTGTTGGTATAATATTGTAACGATCGCGGCAGCGACAAGTTGAAGCTTGCCGGTGTACGCCGCCACGCCGCCACGCCGCGCCGCCACACCGCGCGGCCGAGTGAATGACGCAACGCTTGCTGGTTCGAACAAGTCGTTTGCTCCACAATAGGGAATATTCCAGAACCTTCCAGAAACAAGGAACGCCATATATAAAAGGAATCGCCGGCAGCCGTCAGTCAGTCTTTTAGATGACTCCCGAGCAGTCAGTTACTTGACTAGGACTCAGTTAGTAGTTAGTTATGGTTTTTCAAAGTGACATAATTTTTATTTTTGTTTCAATTTAAAAATGTTAGTTCCGTTTGAAGAAACTTCCTTTCTAATATTTATTATTTTTGTTGGGGATAAATGGTGGTAGCAAAGTTTCAAATGTAATACATTTTTAGAAATGGAATTTGTATTTTTCTGGAACGATCTAGTGATTGTATTGACACTTCCTGGCTACAACTTGGTCATCAGGACACACAACATTTCGCAGGTGTATCTTCGCAATATTGTTTCATGTATACAGCATGGAAACACACGTCTAACTATATTGCTTTATTCACTGTACGCCTCACACTTCTTGCATTTAGTTAAGGTAGTACAAAAAGCCTATCGACTAGAATACGTCTGTGATAGATTAGTTAAATATATAAAAATTAATAAAGGTAAGTCGATACGAGAAACGAACAAATAAAAATAATAAGTGATTTTTTATTTAAATTCTGAATTAGTTTGAATAAAATTATAAGTTTAACTTAGATTAAAGTGTTACTTTGTAAGGTGTCCCATAAAAATATAGTTGGTGCAAATGGGCATTATGTTTTGAAATTATTATTACTATTATTTCTAATTATTGAACATAATTCTTAATCAGGTACCAAATGAAAAACCTAAATAAATAAATAGAAACAGTAACTATCCATCATCAATTATGACTTTTATGATAAAATAGGGGAAGCCATATCTTGTTTCGTCCGTAGCCTTCATTGACAATAGTCAGTTTTACGGAACAAAAGGTGTAGCAAAATATAAATTTTTTACCAATATTATTTATATATCCAATTTCGTTGTCTGTTTCCATCTGCGCGTTTTTCCTCCCCGTTCGTTTCCCTCGTTTTTCCTTCGCGGAAGAACAAAAAACGCATTACGTGCGGCGAGGCAAGAGACCTCTCGGATGAAAGTGCAAAGTGATCGTATTTTACACAACCGCGGAACGCGGACGAGCGAAACGACGAATGTTGTATTGGGGGGTGTGGACGGGGCGGGAGAGGGTTAGGCCAAGGGCTTGTGGTGCGCTTGGCTGCGTGTGACTGGGAAAGGTCCTGATGGCTGGATGTGAAGCCTGACGAACGAAGAATGCCATGGCTCGCCCACGGAGAATTTCCTCGGAATAGAATTAATTCAAAAATACTTAAATTAGACCTGTTGTAGGCATCGTGATGAAATGCTTGTTCACTTGAATGTACACACCTGACAAATTTGCTATAGTGAAATATAATTATATAATAAGATAGTGAGAATAAATTGGAAATAATTTGGCAGATCTTTCGAAAACTTGTTGCCAGGCGAACTTTCGTGGCTATTGCCAAATGGCAACAAGTTTGAGGATGATACTGGAATAGTATATTGTACAACGAGCATGGAATGGTACTCATTTCCTACGAGTATGAAATGGACATTCCATGAGTTGTACACTATACTTTTTCTACGACCACGACATTATTTCCTAATCAATTTAATTTTAATAACAAATTTGTCTCGCTTCCACAATTCCAATATTTGACAATTCTAAATATGTATCCTAGCAATGGCACCTGTATTTAAATGGAATGATCTGTATTGAAATACTCACAAAACAAATTCATTTCGCACGATGCTTGCAATGTACCTCATATCCCTAGTAACTACAAACATACAATGAGCAGATTTCTAACTTATCGTATTTTCTGTTTTATCGAACTCTAGAGTTATATTTAATTAGATTAATTTTTGATTTCGTCACAAGGCAGGACCTAAATTTATCTTTTTTGCTCACTTTTAATTGTGTTGATGATAACTATCTGACAACTGACATTTGTCAACAAAAACAAAAAGCTGCAGAGAATGTCCCCGAGAATAATCACTAGAGCTTTATTATCAGTATAATAATGACATGATTGGTTAAAAAACAGACACGTGACATACAATGAAGCATTTCATTGGTTTTAAGAAACGTTAAAAAATAATCAAGGGCAATATTACAAGACTTGATTGTATCGATATATATATATATATATATATATATATATATATATATATATATATATATATATATATATATATATATATATATTTTGCTTGGAAACAATCACGAAAGCAAACTGCAAGGTAAATCTCGACTCCGGAAGAGGAGGGGTTTTACCTAATGTCAGTTTGCTTGAGTGGTTTTACTTAAACGCAAAAAAATGAGTGCTTAAAAATAAAAATTTATCTGAGAAAATCAGAGAGGTCGCGTGGTATTTGATAAGATATATTCCCAAGACAAAGCAAATGTAACTTGAAATATTAATTAACTCTCACACTAACAGTTATTGACAGTAATAATAATTTATTTCCTTGGTAGCGGGAGTTTTATCAGGGGAACCCGAGTAACGAGGTTTTATCAGTATAATACTGTTCCCATTGATTGACTTTTCAGGTACTTTACATTACGATTGGTTAAAAACTAGTCGTGGGAATTTATCAACTATAATTACAGAAGAGCTTTTTATTTGGCCGGATAAATTTCTATCAGGTGGCAAGGTTGAATTATCAAACTGAAATTTATTCAAAGGAAATGAAATGCTCGAGTGCAATTCGGCGAGATAATTTAACATTTTATTAATGAAAAGGTTTATTTAAAAGTGCAATTTAAGATAATTATTATATATCGTATTTTTTGACATATTTTCTTCACGATGGGGTATGTGACCAATTTTTTTTTCTGACATTACATGATACTAGATACAAAAATAAAATACCCGTATTTTTTTAAATCAATTAATTGTTTATAGTTAACGAGAAATTAATTTTTAAATATTTGGAGAGGGGATTGAGACGTCACTGTGTCTTCTGAATAGATTGCGGCGGTAGGTATGGTGCTAGAAAAAGACCGAGATACTGTAAAGGAAAGAAATAGATATATATCAGCGGGCCATGCGTACGGCCACAGTGACGTCACATATCCCTTCTCCTAAACACAAAATTGCTAATAACTTTACTATTACAAAATAATTTACAGTTTTTATTGTTGTAATAAGAAACTACAATGAAGAACATTCATATTCTATGGCATATACATTGAAATTCGATTATGGTCACATACCCCATTGGCATTAATGTAGTTAGTATTTTAATCACGTTTCTAGGAGAAAGGTAAATAACGGTTTTTCACTTGCAAGAAGTTACCTTCCTATTTATTCGCTGTCAAAACGATAAAATTGTATTTTTCTTTATGGCTTATTTTATATTGGAGTTAAATTATCTTCAAATTATTCATAATGAATTATCACAAATTTTCACTTTGTTTATGTTATCTAGGCAACATACAAAATTTGAATAGTGCTATCGTTATTATGAAAACCATCCATTTTCAACATACGAGTATGTATTTTAAATCCTTTCAAATTAATCATTATTTATATTGTATTGCTGAAACGAGGGATGGAAGTGCAACAAGTGTATATATCACAGGACTGAAGTGCCTCTAATCCCTCAGGTGATTATGCACTTCAGTCCTTTGGTATTTAAACTAGTATTGTAGTATTTTTCGAAAATACCGATGACACTGTAACTATCTTCGATGGCACGCATAACAGTTTGCCAACCTATTTTTGAGTAACATTCAAAACTGAATAAATAAAATAAATTCATGTCTCTTTGGCATTAGGGAAAAATATTAAATACTTCCAAACTGAAATTGAAAAAATATCTGTCAAATACTTAAAACCTCATATTTATATTTCGTGTTCGCCAAGCCTGTGCGTAAATGTGCGAGGGAACGATCGGCGATCCTCCAAGCGAATCCGTTTTGAAATATCGTACAGAACGATATATAATAATAGATTTATATCGACCCTTTTTTGTTCTGCGAACAGGGAAACGCTCGAACGCGTCGAGAGAAGGAATATACACATATATATTTCGTTTCGTTTCGGTTTGTGACCGCGAAAGGAACGAGGAGAGTTTCGGATCACTTATCGAAGACGTTCCGATCAGAAACAGATCTGGGAAGCGACCCCGGAAAGGAAATACGTCCAAGGCGCTGCCCTATCACGAATACATGGAGATTTATAGATGTTTTGCTTCCTTGCAACTATTTTACTGTTTAGTTATAGTTGTAATTGTTTATTAAACTATTTTAGCAACATTTCGTCCATTGCCGGACGGATTCAATCCAATTTCTAAATTGTTTTTCTACGACCACTTAGAAATCTGCTCATTGTATGTTTGTTGTTGCTAGGGATGTACATTGCAAGCATCGTGCGAAATGAATTTCTTTTGTATTTCAATACAGGACAGCTCATTTAAGTACAAGTGCCATTGCTAGGATACTTATTTAAAATTGTCAAATATTGGAATGATGAAAGCGAGACAACTTTTCTATTAATATTAAATGAATTATGAAATAATATCTTGGTCGTAGAAAAAGTATAGTGTACAACTGGCATGGAATATCCATTTCATACTCGTATGATTTGCAAACTTTCATACTCGTAGGAAATGAGTATCATTCCATGCGCGTTGTACAATATATTATTGCTGTTATGAGTTCTGAAATCTTTCTAAACTTATTAAATAGTATTTACCTATGACTGCGACTTTTGCTAAAATTGGCCCTTTTAACGGTTGCTTTGCAAGTTAAAAGTGTCACTTTCTGACACTAGTATTAAAAGTAACAGCAACGTATTAAAAGTGATTTTATTGTTACTTTTAACACGTAGCTAACGATTTGTATCAATAAATCAACAAATATAACCCTACCTATCAAAATATCATTCTACATTTTTTAGTATTTACTAATACACTAGGAACATCGTAGATAAAATTTTGTATGATATACGTGTTAAAAGTGATTTCGCCTAGTTTCACAAACTTCCCCACTGTCACTTTTAACACTTATATCATAAATACCTATTTCGAGAGATTGGCAATTGTTTTTAAAGTAACGGAAATAAGGTGTTTGAGGTATTTGACAGGAGATCAATCGTACTCAGAATACTTTGGTGTACGGTGAGTGTGAGATTGAGAAGAATGTTAAAAAAATGCAGTAAGATAAAATGGCCATCTCGATAGATTGGTGAAATTTATATATGCGTTAGGAGATTAAGGGTGAACGATTGCGTGGGCATCCAAGGATAAAGTGGTTAAGTATGATTGAGAGATTATCGAATCTGGACGAGACGAAAGTGATATGGCAAGATAGGAATATTTGTTTATTGGTTGATTATATTTCAGGGTTCGTGCTACCCCACTCCGTGGGATATAAAATAATGTTATGTATATATTAGGGTGATCTTTAATGCAGTCAAAATGTTATTTTACTTTCAACGCCCCCTAGAACGTTTCCAAATACGAAACAAAAGTTTGAAACAAATTTTTAGCTCATAATTTTGGTAATAAACCGCACCTCTAGCGGTCTATCACCCACCTCATAAGTTTAATTCAATTTTTGAGGTAAAAAAATGTATACAATACAATTGTTTTCGAACAACTGAGTTATAATCTGAAGCATAAATATGTGGCATGACTATTGCTGTAAAATTTCAATAAATCAAAATAAAATACATGATTATATTCAAAAAAATGTCGCGTGCAGAATTCTTTGAAATTAAATTAATTAAATTTGTTCATTTTTTAAGTGTTACAATTTCTTTGATATTATTTTCATCACGATACACAATAAAGAGCATCCCACGTTATTAATTTACAATTCTCGAATTTCATAGAAAGTCAGTGTCGGAAATAAAAAGGGCGTACGTGTTTTCCACTGCGACACCTACGTGCTTTTATTGAATTTTTTGTTGAATATGTGACCATCATACGGTGTGGCCATTAATCGTATTTTCTGCACGTTCCAAAGGCTTCTTTTGCTGCGCACTGGACACTAAAGGTATGGACTAGATACTTTTTACAAGGAGAGAACAGTTTTTAAATATGTGACACTTCTAATAAACTTTCTTGTTTGTAAACTCTTTTAATAAGAAATCATTCTTATCTGAGATCTTATCTTATCATTCTGAGACAATGGATGTCCCTGGTTACTATACTATTTGTTTGTAGAACGGTTGCTATGCGTTTGCTGAGCGGTTGCTATGTAAAAACATTGTACAACAAAAACATTTAACCCTCAACCAGTTGTCTTTATTGTCTGTCATTGTCAACGTAAGTGAGCGTTCCAGTATTATATTTCAGTGATTTTATTGAATATTTTGTAAGTATTTTTTTCATATTGAAAATTGGAGTTTTAGGGTATTATTGTCGAACATCCAATACTCCACGATTTTTTTGCCTAATTTCTCAATATCAAAATCGCTCATTGCAATAATTTTTGTTTTTCATAAAGAGTGGCATAAATAACACTATTATAAATTACTGCTTGTTATTTAAATGCATAAGCAAATTTGTTTACATCTGTTATAAACAATTGCAACTACTGCTATTTGTATATTTAGAGTGCAAAGTTATGTTTTGTACATAAATACTTTGCACTTGAATTGTACACATTATATCTATAAAAGAATAGTTATTTGTCAAACTAGGGAGGAAAGCGCTTCTTTTTCCCAATCAAGTTCGAAGTTTGCCTCATGAGCGCAGCAAATGAGACATTTCGAGCGAGATTGGAAAAAGGGCTTTCCTCAGGTGTTAAACACAACATTTTTTTTACGACATGTTTCTAAAAATGATTTGCTCCGACCTAAAATACACTTTGACTACACAACTGACACGTTAAATTTAGGTTATCAGACACAAGGCGGTGTAGCAGTGTTGCCAATGAACTAATCTTAAATATAAATTAAAGTTGTCAAATTGTGATTTAATCTAGAAAATAAAAATATAAGACATAAATCTAAGACAATTAAAGTATGTATAATTACTAAAATAAGGATTTTCGATAAAATTAGGCATTCATTTGTAATTTTTACAATACATTTTTGGTAAATAGCATTCATATTGGTAACACTTCTATATTTTCCTCTCTAGAGAGGAAAATACATTTTCCTCATTATTTCGAGAGAAGAACGGTGGGTTTTCCTGATATGTCGTAAAAAAAATACATTTATATAATTACATTAAAAGAAAACGCATACATGTCATTCCAAATATTGTTGTAGCTACTCTTTTACTTTTTATCCATAGTGATGAATTAGTAAAAAAAAGAAATAATCAAATATTTATCGCTCGTTGCTATTGAAGACAAACGACAAAAAATTTACAGCTTGTTGCTATTAGAGATGAGCGACAAAGTAAAATTCCTCAGAAATCATCAACTCTGCTTTGATAAATAAAAGCGCAAAAGTCAACTTTCTATAGCAGTGATCAGAAAAATTTTAAAAGCATCACGAACGTTAAGGAATAGCTAATTTCTAAAGAAATTGTAGATGAGTAAATTATCTTTCAACAGTAAACTATCCTTACCGTCTTGATACTTAATATACTATTATTTATTTATTACAATTTGTTGTATTTATAGCACGAGTAGTATTGAGAGCAATGTTGAACCAGAACTTTCAATTGTTAAATATTTATGATGGCCAAACAAACCATATTTGTTACAAACAAGAGCGCATCAATAACATCGTCTTATTTATTTTTCATTCGCCCGTTCGTCCTGCGGTGTTTGTTTTCGCATTTGTTTCGTTACGTTTATGTTTCATGTCGTCTGTAATCTTTCTATTCCTCAGCTCCTCGCTAACGGGCGATATGGTGCAGTTTTTATGTGTTTAACGGATTTGACGAATGGTGGCTGAAGTGAAAAACGACGCGACCAATTTTCTTTTTCTTGCTGGTGCTGGTCTTTGGAATAATATGTATTCATGATCGGCTTGTGCTGCGATGGAGTCAAGAAAATGAAACGATAGATTTAACTGTTGAATTTATTGTAATAAAAGAATATTGGAGAATTCATAGCGAATTTATGTATAAACGAAAGTTGTAATCAAAAATAGAAGTTACTTTTTGTTGTGCAGAGTACCACCTGAAAAATATGCTATAATCAAATTTAATAATTATTTTTTCACGTAGTTATTATCGCTATTCAAATCTAGTTCACTACCCATTGACAACAAATACATGTTAAGAAAGTTCTGCACAATTTCAGATTTCACGAAATATCACTAAAACTTGGCATATACTTTTAATGTATTTCTATATAATATAAACCCTAAGAAACTCAATACTGTAGAGCGCATCGTCATATCTCTTAAATTTATAGAGATATGGCAATTTTCGATGTTTTCCGAAATGCTACTTTGAGTGGCTGCAACTCAAATTCTATTAAAGATATTGGAAAATAGACTCAGTTATGTGCGTTTCGTGCATTTTATTACAAATTAGAAGATTTTGAAAATTTTGAAATTTTTCGATTTTTTCCTCAAATTTCGATACACGATAACTCGAAAAATGTAAAAGATACAGACTCGTAGGCTGGACCATTCGATTTAGCTCGTCAAAATACATAAGTATGTAAAATTTCATTACAATTGCTTTACGCGTTATAGAGTTAGAGCAAAAAGTGTAAAAATGACGTTTTTGGCCATAAACGTCAAAGGGTACCCTTTGACGTTTGGCCCGTAAAAGGCCATTTTCAGACTTTTTGCTCTAAAATTTCAACCCACCATCCGAATATTCTGAAATTTTTAGGGTTTATGTATTTCGATGAGCTGAATCCAATGGTTTAGTCTGCAAGTTCGTATCTCGTTTATTATTTGAGATATCGCTGATCGAAATATTGAAAAAAAATTCAAAAATTTTAATTTTTTTTAAAATTTGTTATTTTGCTATAATATGCACGAATAATACAAAACTGAAGAGTATTTTTCGATATCCTGCGTAATTTTTGAGTTGCAGTTCCTCAAAGTTGCACTTTGAAAAATATCAAAAAACCGTATATCTCTAAAAATTTAAGAGATATGATGATGCGCTCTGCACCAGTGAGTTTTTTAGGCTTTATATTATATAGAAATACAATAAAAGTATATGCCAATTTTTATTGATATTTCGTGAAATTGAAGTACAACATGAACTGTGTTTAAATGAGTAAGAATGTTTTACGGACGCATTAATTAATATAATAATAGTAGTTTATGTAACAAGTACATAATTTAGGTCTTTATTGGACGAGCCGAATTTTATGGCAGAGCGAGCGCAGCGATTTTTTTCGTGATTCCAATACTTCCTTATACTTTGTATAAGAATGTAAAAATTACAAGTTGTTACTTAGTATGTGTTTGAAATGTTCGCGAAGCCCTAAGAATTTAAATTTATTTTTCAACGATTATTAAGTGTTTGAAATCGTCTTTCAATATTTAATTTAATTAAACAATATTAACAATCTGTCATATAACATAATTCAACTTTATAAATGAGCTCACCTCCAGAATAAAATTAAGTGTAACTTCATGAATATCATCGTCACAAAATTTAAATCTTTGTGCCAAAAATGCCGTCTTGCTCGAGGCCAAACAACGTAAACATGATAATACTCCTCGTAATATTTATTAATACTCTGGCGTTTATTAAACGACGCGTTGATAAAGTCAGTTGGCCGTGGCGAGCACCAAGTAATGACGTCATAACTCTCGCGGTTAGGGGTAAAGCGGGGGTGCGTACCGCAAACCGCAAAGATTGAAGATGGCAAGCTTCGATATTGTGTTTAGGAAATTGTCATCAATCATTATGTTGTTATTGAAGTTAGGGGTAGTTTAAAGTTTATAATTATATTTTGGACATTAAGTAATATGTAACCATTGCACCATTCACTTGTTTCATAAAGTCTAAAATTGATTGTTTAATGATTACAATTGACACATGTTTAATATATAGAATAGACGTTTCATTAAAATTATTTGAAATATATTTAACACAAAATTAAGTTTTTCTCAAAATTGGAAATAGGAACAAGACATTTTTATTCCAAATAATTACTACGTTTACATGTAGGGTAAAATAGTTATTTACTTTACAAGTGGGAAAAGTAAGGTATTATCCACGAGAGAAATTTTAGCACACGAAGCCGAAGGCTGAGTGTGATAATTTTATCCAGTGGGAAATTCCACTTTGCTCACGTATAGTATAACGTTTTATTCAATATCTCTAATAAATGCAAAATTTTTTTAAAGAAATATTATTTGACAGTGACATATGCTTTAAATTTCTAAATTAAAATGTCAATTGAAATCTTGGTGTTGTGTGTTATTATTATTGTTATAAATAGAAAATATTTTAATGCCGAGGTGTACATTATATATTTTGGCTGTGCTAACAGAAGTACTGTCAAAGTGTCAAATTTGGTTATAATTTTCATTATTTTTTATGTATTCTCGTACGTGTTCACGTGCATATCATCTGCATTAAGTCCGACAAATTATTATCATAGGTAAATAATAAATAAATTCACCAATAGTATTATAGAATAATTTATTTGTTATTTTAGGTTTGCAATTCAAATTTGACATAAGAGTCTGTGAAGTAAAAATTTCACATAAGAGTTTTTAAAGTTTAACTTTACCTACTATTTTGGCTATCGATTACGGAATCAAAATAAAATAATTTTTTGTGATATAATAAACTTTTGACATGCAATGTACAATATAAATTTCCACAAGTAGATGTTAACGCCATTCATTGTGTAGTTGAGTAGTATGAAATATCCTGCATTCCTATTCGGTACGGATATCCGTTTGCATGGCCCGTAGGTAAATTAAAAAACTAAAAATATGAATAAAATTTCCAAGAAATCTTTATTAATTTTCTGATAAATAAACTAAAAAACTTGAAGAAAACGTTAAGGATGATGACGAGCGGAAAGAAGTATAAAACTTATTTTATTTTAGAAGTTTTCACGTCCGTTTAGAATTGAAAGCATAATTAAAATTCTAGGCCAAACAACGTAGTCCAGAGTGAAAAGCTAGTGAGTTATAAATATTTTATGCGCTTTTTTATGTTGTCAACCATTTTCTGCGTATTTGCATGATCCTGTGGGCATACAACAATAATAAAATTCTACAGGAAGATGGCGAATATATAAACTCGTAAATATTATATGACGGGCTAAAATTATTCAAGGCATAAAAACTTTGTAAATACTGTTTAGAAGAAAGTGGAAGATATTAAATTTATAATAAGAATCCTTCTGACTAGTGTTGCGTTGTTTTTCAGAACAAATTTAATATCAGAGCAGAAAATTGAATAACAGTGATTTTGTTTTAATAACAATAGTCGTAAAAGGAACATTTTATTGCATTCGGTATTATTTTTATGTTTTTTAAGGTTTTGTTTTACTTTCTCGACAATTATAGAAGCTCTTGGAGGGTGGTAAAAGCCTTTTTATTGCTTTTAAACTTTAGTGCCTTAAATAAAATAAATTACTAGTTTAATCACACCAAATAGTTTTTCTTCAAGATCTTTCTAACCTTCAAAGTTATACCTGGACCTTTTTCCACAGCCGACAATTTTGAATTTGGACCTAAAATAGTATATTTTTCTACAATCGTTGCACAATATCGACATTGTTATTCCATTTTTAGTTAGGAAATGTTCAAAATTGTCGCTCTAGGGCGACAAAGTGACATATTGTCGCACTAGTGCGACAAAAATAAAACAAAAATAAATTAGATGAAAGTAAATGATGCATTGGATTTTTCTGGTAATAACCTTGCTAATGCAAATACAGTTGGCATATACGTACATACACTTCAACTTAATCACCATAAACGTATTCACTCTGTAGACTTTATGTCAAATGTACTCCATATGTCAAATCTACTCCATGTGTCAAATTATGATTTCTTTGAAAATTTTTATTTTGTTCATAAACGTTGTCATGATTACGGTGACATGGGTAACTACAATTTTACTGAATTGTTATAGGCGGGACCAAAGATAATTTTGAAAATTAATTTTTTTCTACAGCTTGACATTGGTCAACGATTGTAGAAAAAATGTTGTGTGTATCTCGTCGGATAGAGCTTGTTCGGTGCACTTGTCGAGTTGTTGATCTCGGCTTCGCCTCGATCAACAATTTCTCGCCGCGTGCAAAAAACAATGCTCTATCCGCACTTGATACACAAATAACTATTGTATCACTAGTCTAGAACCTGAACTTTTGCGAGTTCGAGAAAATCTTCGCCTCGATCAACAATTTCTCGCCGCGTGCAACAAACAATGCTCTATCCGCACTTGATACACAAATAACTATTGTATCACTAGTCTAGAACCTGAACTTTTGCGAGTTCGAGAAAATTTTGACAGTTCGAGCCGAAAGCGAGCATCTGCAAAACAGTTTCTGGACGTGTGATACACATTATTTTTCGTGTCGTTTGTATTTATAAAATGAAATTACTGATTTATTTTTCAAATATGAAATACTATAGGAATTTATACTTTCTTATTCAAAGTATAAGGAAGTATTGGAATCATGAAAAAAATCGCTGACGAGATTTTTGCAGAAATACAAATTTTAACGTCCACTGAATCCGTTAACACCAATTTCTCAATGATGTCTGTGTGTGAGGATGGATGGATGTTCGCGTGCGCAATATCTCATGACCGAGACAAGATATGAAAATTAAATTTATACGTTTCATGAAAATATGAAGAGCTGAGTAGATTTTGAATGAAATTGAAAAACCGGAAGAGGAAGTTTACTTCACAAAACTATAAATTAAATTTTTTTTTAAAATAAAATCATCTATGAAAAAAAGTTTCAAATGAAAGATGTTAGCAAAACATTTGGAATATAAAATGTTACTTGCACTTTTCTTGTACAATCTTCTTATTTTGAATAAAACTAAATTATGTATTTAATAATATATTTCAGTAATCTTAGTTACAATGGGAACACAAACTAAAATATTTTTTACATCTATATATCAAATTGTTAAATTGTGAAGTGTCAAAAATATGTGTCGCTTGAAATATTATTAAAGTAATATTTGTATTATTAGTTTGAAAGTTTTAAAGACACTTTGAATCCGATTTTACAGCTCAAATTCTATATTTGATAATGTTAAGGATTTATTCCTTTAAACACTTTAAAGTATTCTGAAAATTCTTTATATTTACTCTTATACATCTGTAATAGTATATTACATGTGAGGTGGGAATTGTTTCATTACAACCGAGGGCTTATTATATGACCGAGAGGCTCAGATATAGCGCAAGGCTGTAATGAAACTCCCACCGAACTATGTTTACTAATTTATTCACAATCATCCTTAATTATCGAAATTAACTTCTCATTCTACTCGTATATCCAACAAACAAAGATGTATGGTAGTAATCTATGAAAATAAATGTTTAAATTTATGTCAATAATTTGACATGTGTCAACAGTTCAGGAAACTTAAATCCTAATAAAACAGCATTACATTTGAATTTTGTATTACTTTATAAGATAAATGATTCTGTTCAATATTAATATTGTTATTATTGATGTTTTATTGTAATTATAAGGTTTTATCAATATGTTTGACAGCACTGTTCAACTTACTTTCAGAGATTTATGACTGTGTTGCTAGGCAATTCTATAAAACACTTTCCACCCATGGGATAAATCTGTCACTTCCAAAATTGTCATATTAGTAAGGTATAACGTATTTCCCAACCTATAAAAGGTTTAGAATTGACATATTACTATACAGGCAGATTCATCAAAGGGATTAGCGTTAACTCCATTTTTTCAATCATCTGTAACTTCGTTTCTAAATTAATTATATTATCGAAATGTGTCAAATTTTGTGCTAACCAATCTTGATTATAACCTTAGTTAAAATAATTATGTTCTGAGATTGGAGTATGAAGTTACGTGTAATAATAAAAATGGAGTTAGCGCTAATCCCTTTGATGAATCTGCCTGATAGAGATTAGGCGATTTCGACTGGCACTGGTTACTTGCCGGTTACGTGTTTGGTTGGTTTCAAACAATGACGTCATACTGACCGAACGGTTACTGAAAACGCGCGGTAGATTTTGACATTAATCAAATTTGACAGAAAACATGAAAAATATGACAGCATACTAGTTTGCAATCATTACAAGTGAAATTCAACCAATCAGAATACTAACCGTTGGACGAACCGAGCTCTCGAGCATGTTACTGATTTGACATACTAAAACTGTCACTGGTTACATATGACTTCATATAAGTGTCAGTCGAAATCAATTGGTTACTCTATTTACCAACCATTTCTGTTACCATGTACTAACCGGTGCCAGTCGAAATCGCCTATTGTGAATAATAAATATTTGTTAATCTCTATAACCAAAAGGGTATTATAAAGCATTACCAACCTTACATCCCTTCAAAAGCAGTGTCACTCTTACAAAACTAATCCAATTCATAATTGAGTAACGCATTAGACATGGACATCCCTCACACTCCTACCCATAAAGCACATTACGTTCACTAAGATGATTTGAATATTAGATCACATTCTTTGTATCTGCTTACAACGTTACATTGCGTTTACGTTGCGTTAGCGTTAGCTGATCGCAGCCGGTCGCTTTAAAGCACTTAGCGTAAGTGGCCGTTAAAACGGGGTTGAATTATTCATTGACAATTAGCCATTGTGAAATATTTAGTCTGTCACTTAAAAACACGATCAGCTGTAAGTGCGGGAAAGTTTTTTATGGTGAGAATAGTTATTTTTTCTGGGGGTATTAACCTTACAAGAAAAATTTTATTGTTGTTGGTTAGAATATGATAAAAACTGCAAAGGATTGAAAGAGAAAAGGGAAAGAAATTAATTTTGCAGTTATAGAAACAATAAAAGAAACTAAGTTTCGCGTTTTGTAGGTATAATTTCTGTTATTCGCGACGTTCCTTTGGTTCCTCTTTAAAACGGTACTTATTCATTATAGTCCCCAAATGATCAGTACAGGGACTATTAATGTTTTTATTAATAAAGAATCACACACAGAAAATATGCCAGTTTTTCCAGTACATTAAAAGCTATTTTACTTTACGGACTTATCTATCAAACTTGAATTACAAACCTAAAATAACAAATATATTATTTTATAATACTATTGGTGAATTTATTTATTATTTACCTTTGATAATAACTTATCGGATTAAATGCAGATTACATGCTGACATATAACAGTTATTTACTTTACAAGTGGGCAAAGTATGGAATTACCCACGAGAGAAATTTTAGCTCACGAAGCCGAAGGCTGAGTGAGATAATTTTATCGAGTGGTTAATTCCACTTTGCCCACGTGTGAAGTATAACGTTTTATCCAACACGTCTTAATAAATGAAAAATTTATTAAAGAAATATTATTTGACAGTGACATAAGCTTTAAATTTTTAAATTAAAATGTCAATCGAAGTAGTTACCAAGGTGTTGTGTGTTATTATTGTTATAAATAAAAAAATACTCACTAGTGGCTTTCCTCAAAATTATACCCACTAGTGGATAATCTGTTACTTTGCTTATTTAAAATCGCCATAGTTATAGAGCATTTATTGATAGGTGTTGGATAAAAAATTATAACCATCTTTTTACACCTTGACAGTACTTTTGTTATCACAGCCATCCTCGTCGTAACAGCTGGCTCACGTTTTGCAAATACATAATGCTATTTAATATAATTATTATTATCTTATTATTTTTATGGGGTAAATGGCTCCGTGGTAACGCGTCGGACTGTAGATCGTGAGATCCTCAGTTCGAATCCCACAGCTGAGAGTTGCCAATTTAAATTTACCGCTCCACTAACATATTTTGGGGGCTATATTTGACGGCTGGTAATCGCACTTCATACGCAAAAATATATCACTTACCGAGATTTGCGTAAGCAGAGTGCCACACCCATAATGGATAGAAGGCATGATGATATATTTATTTATTTTATAATGCTATTTATGTTTTAATTATAAAATTAACGATTTTGAAAAAATATAATGTATACTTCGGCACTACAGTACACTCATAAAAATAACTTTTTGTTTCAAGAAAATTTTCAGTTGCTATTTCTTACAAAATGATTAGGTTCAATTCAAAGAAATATTCATTTTGAATATAAACTTTATTTATCTTCTTTTTTCTGCATTACAAAAATATGAATACCTATTTTATATTTTGTTTTCAAAAAAATGAAAATGAAGTTTAAATTTTAAACAATAGTTATTTACTTTACAAGTGGGCAAAGTAAGGAATTACCCACGAGAGAAATTTTAGCTCACGAAGCCGAAGGCTGAGTGAGATAATTTTATCGAGTGGGTAATTCCACTTTGCCCACGTGTGAAGTATAACGTTTTATCCAACCCCTCTTAATAAATGAAAAATTTATTAAAGAAATATTATTTGACAGTGACATATGCTTTAAATTTTGTATTAAAATGTCAATCAAAGTAGTTACCAAGGTGTTATGTGTTATTATTATTGTTATAAATAAAAAAATACCCACTAGTGGCTTTCCTCAAAATTATACCCACTAGTGGATAATCTGTTACTTTGCTTGTTTAAAATCGCCATAGTTATAGAGCATTTATTGAGAGGTGTTGGATAAATTTTTTTATTTAAAACGGTATCATTTTGAATATAAATTACTCCTATTCAAACTACTTCATCCTCATAATGAGTCTCAGTTGAATACTTTGATATATTCCTTCAAAACTAAATTAATTTTCATACAAGAATATTTATTAAACCTACAAAAGTTTTTAATGAAAACAAAATCGGATTGGCACTATTCAAATCATTTTTCTCTTCATTTAAGAGGAATCTGTTTGTTCCAAGAAAACCTTTTTATCAGTGTATTTTCATATTATTCATATGGTATATTCCGTATTCGTAATAAAATATATTTTAGTGCCTTGATAAACAAATAACTATTTATAGAATTAATTATTTTTTTACCAATTTGAAGTAGGGATTACAATTTAACGCCTGGTAATCGCACTTCACACACAATAATGTATCAGATATAGAGATCAATGCATGCATAGTGCCATAGACAGTTTCAATAAATAGCGTGATGATATTTAATAAAGATTAAATACCTATCCAAATATAAATATTGAATAAATATAAATATTTTAATTAAAATTAATTAAGTTGAAAAATTTCTATGACTATAATTTTAAACTACATAAAACACCAAATTGTTTTAGTGTTTTCAAATTGCCGAAAGACATGTTATATTATTTTAAATGTGAATCTTCAAAAGACACCACTAATTAGTACAAAATCGGATTATTAATTTCGAGGCAAAACCCCAATTTAAAAAATAATCTGCCGTTGAAATCAGCATATAATATCCGCTGTATTCTGATTAGACTCCATTTGAACATCAATCAAAGCTCAGAGCACTCATCATTTCATCATATTACCCGTTCGCATGACAACAGTAACAGTTTTGTTAAAAAGTTGAAAGAGGCACATTGTTGAATTATCTGTCCTGCATATTTGGGCCATTTTAGCGCTCTACAGAGAGAAAAACTTTGATAAAAACCGTCGGATCTCATTTGTTTGGAGCACGCAACAATAAAATGTTTTAGTACCTCCATTAACCGCACTGGGCGAGGGCGCTGGCGTTGGTCGACAGTAAATTGTTTACGATACGGTTTATTTGTTTAGTTTTATGGAATTTTGCTATTTAATTAGCTGGAATTTCACGCTGTAA
Organism: Poecilus cupreus; assembly: GCA_963942605.1. NCBI lineage: Eukaryota > Metazoa > Arthropoda > Insecta > Coleoptera > Carabidae > Poecilus > Poecilus cupreus. The sequence goes on from OZ012724.1 coordinate 21,888,716, forward strand.
ATAGTTTTAACTACTAAGAGACCGCAATTGGCTTTATTTCTACGTAAGGTGCTACATTTCCGCACTTTTTCATGTCGTTCCGTTCATTAAACTGATTCGTTTTTGTCTAAATTTTAACGTCAAGACAAATTTATAATATCACGAAGATACAATTAAAAGTTAGCGTGGGTAACAAACAGAATTTAGGTTTCAGTTTTGGATAATCGAATGCAGTTTTTACATCCCGCCATATCCTGTAAGGGAGGAGTAAGAATCATGCTAAATAGTCGGTAGTGAGTTTTCAGTGGATGCGTACGTTTTAGGGTCCTTAGAATACGATTTTAATAATTTCCCGATGATGTCTGTGTGGATTTCTGGAGCTACGGTTTCTCAAAAACTACTAAACAGAAAGTTTAATATTTTGTATATATCAACTGTATATCCCCTTAGGAAGAGCTGATTAGTTTTTGGTGATAAATTACTAGGATTAGTTTTTTAACTAATCATGATCCAAAACTTTTGAAAATGGGATAGTGATAAAATCCTGTTATCCCGATTAAATCCCGTTTCCCCGAAAAAATTCCTCTTGGTAATTTGGTAATAAACAAACCTTTATTTTATAAGTGTGACAGTTAATTAATATTTCAAGTTTCATTTTGCGTTGTCTTTGGAATTTATCTCATGATATACCACACGACTACTCTGATTTTCTCAGATAAATTTGTATTTTTAGGCACTCATTTTTCTGCTTTTAAGCAAAACCACTCAAGCAAACTGACATTAAGTAAATGCAGTTTGGTTTCGTGTTTGTTGCTGAGCAAAAAAATTCGTGCAAAATAATAATTATCGATAAAATCAGAAGGTCTTGTGATATTACCCCCGTTAATTTAATAACTGGAAATGGAAATTTACTTGAAGCCCTATCAAATTATTTTGAAATATCTGGTTATGCAATTGTGATTTAAAATTAGAAATTTGGTGGAGGTGCAAAGTGTAATAAACGATATTTGCTTTTATTACGATTAAAGATTGCAAACTATATTCAGAGATTTCAAACTAAGTAAATGGTTCATTGTTAAGTGCTCGTGGAAAATTCCAATTCTTTAGTATTTCAGTTCAGTTCCCACCTAATCAGCGGATGTCAGTATGTTATAGGAAATCTTTAACCAGTGTCTTATGCGAGACTAGTGCCCATTTAGAGTTATTTAGAGTGCCAATCTCCCATTCCTTAAGTAATAAATTGTGAACCTTGGGCAGTAAGCACCACTTGTATTTTAGTTTTTCTTGTGAAATGTTCAAAGAATTACTACACAGTTCTAGGGCTCCTCTCGATTGTATGTGTAACAGGTACCTCGCACTTGGTACCAAGAGGTAACTGACATACGAAAGGGTTTTACTTGATTAAATGAATAACCAAGGGTAGCGTAGTCGCTGGCCACCACGGAATATTTTAACTCGATTCCGAAGAGTATTTCAAAAAAATGACTTCTGATCAAATGGCGGGAAATATGCGCGCAGGCGGGAATTAAACACGTATTCAACAATAACAAAATTATATAATATTTAATAACGAATAAGCAAAGAAAATTATATAAATCAAATACTTTTACGAGCTGAATAATTCGACGCTATATAATCCAAAGTATCGCTTACTCACTAACTTTTACAATAACTTTCAAAGATCGAAACTGATATAACATTCGCTATTAACAATACTCATACATAAAACTCAAATTTTCTTACATGAACTCACCAAATAAACTTCACAAAAACTATATATACAATCGACAATCGAGAAGAGCCCTTAAACTGTGTAGTAATTCTTTCAACATTTCACAAGAAAAGCCAAAATGCAAGTGTCTGCTCACTGCCCAAGGTTCGCAATTTATTACTTTAGGGATGGGACAGTGGCACTCAAAATAACTCTATCTGGGCACTACTCTCTCATAAGACTCTGGTTAAATATTTTCTACAACATATTGACTTCCGCTGATTAAGCGGGAACTGAACTGAAAAACTAAAGCAGTGGAATTTTCCACGAACAACTAACAATGAACCATTTACTTAGTTTGAAATCTCTAAATATCATTTGCAATCTTTAATCGTAATAAATGCAAATACCGTTTATTACATATGCATAGTTTTTGTGAAGTTATTTTTGTAAGTTCATGTAAGTAGATTTTAGTTTTATGTATGACGATTCTTAATAGCTAATTTATATCACTCTCGTCCTTTGAAAGTTATTGTAAAATTTAGTGAGTAAGCGATACTTTGGATTAAATAGCGTCGAATTATTCAGCTCGTAACAGTATTTGATTTGTATAATTTAATTTGCTTGTTCGTTATTAAATATTTTTTACAATTTTGTTTTGCATGTAGCATAAGTTTTCAACGCTCATTTGTATAATAAATGCATACTTTTATTTTACATACAGCAGGTATAGCAGCTAATGATACGATTTCTCTCTAAAATGACGTACAAAACTCAGAAATTGTCCAAATAAATAAATATTACCCGTAGCGAAAACGAATATAAAATTAGCAGGGATTAAGTATTAAATAATTAAAACACGTTCAAATCATTTAATTAGCAGCAAATCCCCAGCCACCGAATCGCGGAAATGTAGAAAAGCGAAGAGCTCAGCAAACAAATACTGAGTCCGGATTGAAACAAAATAACAACGGTTATCTGCTGGGAATGAAAAAACAAAAAACCAATGGCGGATGGCGTTATTTAGCCTTGTAAATCTGCATTTAATTTCCGTGCAGATCAAATGGTCCATCAGAGAGCATCAATGTTAATTGGCTTCGACTGTAAACAAAAATACCTCGTAGATCAAATGAGTCACGTGGCTGATTTCCCAGAATACATAAGCGCGCGTAATTCGCTTGGTTAACAACTTTTTTACGCCCCAATCACAAGGGATGAAACGCATATGCGAAATAATCACACAAATTGAAGATTAAAATCGAAATCGTGGTATTTATGTGGGGTTGTTAATTAATTTGTTACTTCTATACGAGGTCTGTATAAACAGATAATAAGAGGAAAGTGTCCAAATGTGGAATATCATAGTTTTATTTCTAGACAAAAGAAAAAATCATGGTATAAATAAAAGACTTTTAATGATAATTGTAATCAGCCATACGTTTCCGTATAATTTAGTAACAGTTTTATGTTTTTAATATTAATTGATATTATTATAATTGCACAAAAAATAACAATAATATAGCTAATTATGGAATAGAAAAAATAAAAATAAGTAAAATATTTTTACCTTTTACCTATTGCGGGTGTGACACTCTGCTTACGCAGATCTCGGTAAGTGATATATTTTTGCGTATGATATGCGGTTACCAGCCGTCAAGTCATAGCCCCCAAAGTTGTTAGTGGAGGGAGTACAGGAGTAAATTTAATTGGCAACTATCGGAAGTGGGATTCGAACTGAGGAACTCACGGTCTACAGTACGATGTATCACGGAGTTGTTATGGAATAGACACCCAAATATGGATCATATGTCGAATTAAAGGTTGGTGAAATTGCGGGTAAATGATTTCGTGGGCGTCCGAGGAATAAATGGTAGGGTATCATTAATGGTTTGTTGCGTGAACGAATGATTCCGAGTATGAAAAATAGACGAGCATCTATGAATCTCACTATGAATGTGGACGAGACGAAAATGATGTATACGGAATGTTTGGGGGAGATTGATTGTTGGTTGACTGTGTTTCTGGGTTCGAACTAGCCCACTGAATGAGATATAGCATAACGTTATATATCTATGTACCCTTCAAAGTACTCCTCTCCCTTATTCACAAACATTCCTGGATAGCATAATTTGAAATGGCCTTTTAGGTCTTTGATGTCATCAATAGTCTGAAAACGGCGTCCTTTCAGCACTGATTTTAATTTCGGAAATAAGAAAAAATCGCTAGGAATTTGTTTTAGCTAGTATGTAGGCTGAGAGAGGACAGTCATTTGATTTTTGGCACAAAACTGACGAATTGACAAACCTAAAAGCGCGCGCGCGAATTGTCGTGGTGCAAGAACCATAAGTTGTCTCGCCATAACTCTGGTCTCTTTTTTTGTTTTTCCGATTGTTTTTCCCAGCTTCACACAAAATTATATATTGCACTGTTACTCGAGAAAATCGCACATTTACAAATTGCTACTAACACTTAATTAAATTAACTACTTCCGAAACTACTTTTTTTTGACATGCTATCTCTACGATTCCCTAGTTTTTTCAAAACGTTAAAATGACAGAAATCAAACAATATCAAATTTAATACTTTAAAATAACTATTTTCAAACGGTAGTATAAAAAAATCTTGTGTATAACACGAAGGAAAAGTATTAATTTCCGTATATGGTGTGTTTTTAATCTCGGCTACGCCTCTATTACAAATTTCACACCTAAAACAGAAAAATATTACTTTTCCTTACTTGTTGTACAAATAGCTATTAACTCTTTTAGGACCTTATTAATTTCCTCCCAGACTCTTCGTAAGACACCAAACAAATCTGTTTTGTTAGTTTATGATTGTACCCTAATTGTTTGATCCAGTATTTCCTAAAGATTTTCAATAAGGTTTTAATCTAGATATTGCAATTGTCATGCCATAACTTTGTTATGTTTGAATCAATTTTTTATGATCGTGGAAGTTTGCTTCGGATCATTGTCTAGTTGGAAAATATGTTTCAGAGGCATATATTCATCAGTATATGGATTCAACACTTTCTCCAATGTGTCTCTATACTTAAACTTATCCATTTTTGCTTCTATATGATGTAGTGGACTGGTCTACAACACACTAATACTACATGTATTTAGTACTATTTAAAATAAAATGTGAGGCGGGATTTTTATGTGACAACAAAGGCCCTGAGGAAAATATCAACAAAATTTCACAATGTATAAATTTTCGATCCTCTGCAAATATTAGAGAATAAATATCACAGTCAACATTAAAGCAAACATTCGTCCTCATACCCTTAATTAAACAATAAAAAATCCTGCAATCAACTCTCCGCTTTAATGAACCCTCCCCTCTGTCCCCACTCTTCCATTCCAGTGCAGTAACCTCCCCTAACTAACGAACAACGGTGTCGGAGACAAATGCAGGCGACACAGTTACTGTAGATACAAATTCAGTCACAGTCGTAGCAGCCAGATTGATCCAGAGCAACAATAAATGTAGAGATTCAATACGAGAGATACGATTAACTAAGCCAATAGGGTTGACTTTGATTGGACGGGTGGAGAAATTCACACAGGGCGGGGTGATGAATGTTAGAAAATAACCGAATATGCGATTGATAGTATTGCATTGTATAGCCACATATTCTTGGATTGCTGATATCTCGTTTATGGTGCAATTTTTATATTTAATCGTAAAACTGTAGTGTACGAGACAATCGTAACAAGTCAAGTTACAGATTTACGATAAATGCAATTCTATGCAAAAAACTGTATCAATGAACGTTACAGATTAGCTTTACGATTGACGTCATAGTTTACGGTCAGTGTCTAACTTCATTTCTAATACAGTATCTGAAGATTGAATATGACAGTTGTTTTTTTTTTATTATTTATTTACTTATCAAATACAGCCATGTGGTGAGTTTTCATTACAAATTTTAAGAAAAAAATTAAAAAAGATCTTCATTTACATCCCCATCGTCAACAATCATCCATGAACAATCGGTGACATGTGTCATTGTCAATTATGACGTACGAAAAATTTGTCTGGGCAGTATTTGATGCCATTTTTATTTAATCACCCAATATATTTAAATATAAATGGAATACGTTAATATGCAATGGAATTCTTGAATATTATGGATTATAAATGGTTCTATATTACAAATAAAATTGATTTGTTGGAAATTTGCAATAGTAATGTCAAAAGGGTTTACCAAATCTCTCATATCTGTGTCTGCGCAAGAGACACAAGTAATATCTAAAATATGTATAAGGTAATTTTTCTTGATGTATAATTAACATATTTTTATTATGCATTATCTGTTATATTCAACAAGAAGGACAGCAATATTCAAAATATTTATATTTCCATTCATTTTATTGACAAAATTGAGCAATGTTTAGAGAGAAAAATCAAAACCGTAATGTTACGTCCAGTTGCCCTCTCAACGTAAAGTTTTCGAGAAATCGTAAGATACTTACGAGTGATCGTAAGCAATAGTTTTGCACAGAATTGCTGTTTGATTCGTAAACTGTTACGAGTCTTACGAGAATATCGAGCCTTACGATTATGCTAATGGTGATAAAATCGCATCGAAATTTCATATGTACTGGAAAATATTTTAGTACGTGTCAAAAAACGTTTCATTTTTGTCACAATTAGCAAGTTGTTACCGTAACAACTTTTTAGAGAATTGGCCCGAATGTTATTTGAATGCAAGAATTTCTCAAACAAATCTCCTGAAGTTATAGTTTCAAAATGTAAGAATGTTACTGTTAATATTTGCAATAAATAAAGTTTTTGTTACAAAATGAATTGATTTACATTTCCAAACCAAACTAAAACATTACTGCAAGGTGTTAATATAATTATCGTTTTTCTGTTCGCAGCAATCATGTCCATCGGCTGCAAAACCGTCGAAGCAACAACCCACAATCGAAACCGCAACAAAACGAAAAATTAGGGTAAGTTCCTTTCTGTGTTCGTCTGTTCGCAGTTCGTTTGCTTTCTATTTGAAATCTCCGTCTCGGAGGTTGTAAGAGCAGAGCAAAAACCCAAATGATTTCACAATCCTCTATATGCGGTTCCGATTTCATGCAAATGAGCACGATACGGATAGTTCGCTGCTGGTCCGACAGATAGCAGCGCAGAGCTTAGCGGGGGCAAAAACCACTCATGAATTATTTACAAATAAATTAAAAAGGTCAATTTAATTTAACCAAAACGATCGCAATTTGAAATGGAAATGCCCCGAAGTAAAAAATAAACAAGTGGAGATCCGCTAATCAAAGAAAGCCGGTCGCTTTCTGCCAGCAACGCAGCCAATTTATTTAAAATAAATATTGATTCGGCGCTTGACAACTGATGGATATGGGAATCGCGAATGCGACTGTAGCGCTACCAGCGCCGTGTCGCGTAACTAAATTAATTACAAAGGTGGTACGTGCTCGCGCTGTGGCAATTTTTGTGCGGGGAAATTGGATTTGCTTACGTGTGACCTGACCATAGATTTCGCACATGCACGGAATGCTAAACACACCTGAGGGTTTCAATACGACCTCTTCTCTTCCATCGACCTCTTTGCGCGCTGCTAAGATCTCTAATTTATTACTAATTATTATCAGCTCGTTTAGAATTTTTCGTTTGGATGTTTCAAAAGTCGAAAGCGTGTATCTTATATTTTCTAAATTCTACCATTAATTTCTAATATTTTTTTCTACGACCACTTACGAGTAGAAATCTGTTCATTGTATGTTTGTTGTTGCTAGGGATATGAGGTACATTGCAAGCATCGTGCGAAATGAATTTGTTTTGTAAGTATTTCAATACAGATCATTCCATTTCAGTACAGGTGCTATTTCTAAGATACTTATTTAGAATTGTTAAATATTGAAATGGTGAAAGCGGGACAAATTTGTTATTAAAATTAAATTAATTTGGAAATAATATCGTGGTCGTAGAAAAAGTATAGTGTACAACTCGCATGGAATGTCTATTTCATACTCGTAGGAAATGAGTACTATTCCATGCTTTTTGTACAATATACTATTATCCACAACTGTCAAATAATATACCCATAATTCAACCGTTGTTTATCAATTAATGACCTTTGTTACTGTTACTAATGAAATAATATTGACAGTTCGATGAATTAATATTATTTATTCGTTATGTCAAATTCAAATCTTACCTGTCAAAGGAGTAAAATCAAAATGTCTTTGAAGTAATTTTCATACATTTATTTTATATTAAATGTCAAATTACTTTTGTTACAATACGTAGCCTAGTGATGGTTGCTACAATTTGTCTATGTTTATTAAAAAAAAAAAACAGTTTTTAGTATTTGTCAAAGCAAAATTTTACTTTTCTTATAATTTCAAAACAAATATTTGACAAAATGTTCCGGATAAAGTACAGTATTCTACTCTTATATAATGGCTATTACTCATTCAAATGAGTAATAGCATACATTACATGCTCATTGAATAATATACTATTACATACGTATAACAAAATAAAACTAATAATATTTCAGTATAACTGTATTTATCCAAAATAATCACTATTTTGAATAGTTTCATTCATAATTTTAAGTTAGAAAACTGCAATTCTTAGGCTTTTGTAAAATGTTTGGTTTTGTGCATATTTTTGTAAATTTAAATATAATTTTTATTTTACATTATGTGTTGTTAACAACTATGAACAAATCATTGAGACACTCTTTTCCTCTAAATGTACCACATTGTACAAAATATTGACTAAATATCTTCATTGGAACATCTCTAGATATCCAGAGATATCTAGCGGCTTATAGATACTGTTGTCTTAATTTTATCTCATTGATATTAGACTAAAATATTTTTGCTGCTTTCTTTTGGATACAGTTTGTTTGATGTATAAAAGAAGAACAATTATTGTAATAATACTAAATGTTTTTCGCCCCAATTCATTGTCCATTTTCTGCATGTCCTCCTTGCAAGTACAGCCAGTGCTATGATGTGCAAACAATTGCTTGCGATGTTTATTTTATTTACAATTGCTAGCGGGATATGTTCGCTTCACGTTCGTTCTCCCCGTCTGCTGTGATCAGCCAACAAGAATCAAATTGTGTTTTCACAACGATATTAGCCCACAACCATATTACAGGCTGGCCAACATTGTACGGACAGCTACCGGGCTGAAACCAACCTCGGAATTGAATTATTGTTGAGGTAATTAGATGCTAGGGCATGGTTACTCTCTTCGTCTGTTAGCATTGGGGTAGAGGTTACAGGGCGTAGTAGTCAAAATTTAAATGGTTCTTTGTAAAAGTGTCAAGTTTATTCTTAAAACATACAAGATTTGTAGCAAAAATTTAATAACATAAATGAATCTACAGTTCTTTCACGTAGATCATCAAAGTTATTAACTGATATTAAAATAAAAATATACTAGATATAAGTCTAGTGTCTGTAGATGTACAGGTTTCTAACAAAACAATCATAAGTAAATAAACAATGAAAAAAAAGACTGTCTTGATTGTGTTTCCTCGTGTTTTGACACTACAATTTTATTTAAAGTGAAAAGCATTGGAAAAAATTAGACTGACATCGTATCTAAGAAACCTTACAATTTTCATCTAATTTTCCAACTTCGATGGTACCTGGTAAATTCATGGATAATCCTGAACAAATATTCAATATGTAAAATCCCTATGTGTATGTTTTCATAGTCCAAAATCAAAAAGTTGAGTTTTGACAAAATGCTGTGTTTTGAATACAATGGGTGCAATTCACGGGTCTATACTGAGGGCTACTAACTAGGGCCTCGTATGATTTAACATTGTTACTATGAAAAAATTGTTGATCTCCAAGGTAATTAATTAGTTTTGCAAAGTAACAGTGCAAAATTATATATATTGACCTCTATTTATTGAACACCCTATATATCTTTTTTAACCTACAATTGATAATATAATAAATAAATTATCGCCGATCTCGAGGTGGCGTAATAGCAATGTCATTCGAATATCACTAGCCTAGCACGCCAAAGGTAGTGGGTTCAAATCCCACTGAAGAACATGGTCGTTTGTGTTCACATAGATTAGCAATCGTCTCTTATAGGTCTCGGTAAGCGATTTATTTTGCACATGCAACGCCGTCAATATACAACCCCCAAAATTGTTAGTGGAGGAGTAAAGTTAAAACGGCAACTGTCGACGGTGTGATTCGAACTGAGGATATTATGATCCACAATCTGATGCGTTACAAAATATAAATCGTTTTAAAATAAATCAAAAATTGTTGCTTTACATAAGTGCCCAAAAGAATTATTGAGGAAGTACTACAAGAGTATATATCGATCGTCTTTCATAAACCCATAAAGAATAATTTCATAATTATTTATAAAATAATAGGTGAATTTTTTTGTGTGTTCAATTTCCATAACCATATGACTTCTACCGAGATCTGCACCAAGCCGAGTGCCACATCCAGAAACTGGTAAATGGCGTAATGATATATCTATTTATATTAACTGTTTGATTTTCTAAATTCCAGTGTCCCTTTTTCCCCTGGTTTTTCCCGAACTTCCCTAACAATATCCCCACTTTTTACTTTTCACAAAACCAAGCTTCAGAAAAACCAAAACTTGCCATAGTTGGCATTCCTGCCTCGGGGTTCCTGTGGGACCTTCTCCTCACTCCGGCCCTGCTTTCCAGAATCCTGGAGGTCCCAGGAGTCCCATCAGCTCCAGGACTTCATCCAGCTCGTTAACGGAAGTAGGTACGCGTAATAAAAAGTTTGATTGCATACTTAAAAAATAACGTTTGTTGGCTACGAACAAACGGGCGACAGAGGGCGCTAAATTCTGTGATACACTCCTAGGTGGTGCAACTAGTTGGATTGTTTAATTGTTTATTGTTATGCGCAGTTCTTTAATGAGGTTTTTTGGTGTAGACGGTTTTTTCATTGCTGGACTTGGAATAATACAGCGAAGTATTGTAACAACACTTTTTTCCTATTGCAATATTTCATTTCCTTTTTAATATTTTTAATTTCTCTTTTTGTTTTGAATATTTCATGAATTTTTACTATTACTTGTTTTATCGATCAATGTCGTTTGATTAGAATATATTTTGAATTAATTATTTTCAGTAATAATATAAAAAGAGAGTGAGACTAAATTGAAAATAATTTGACAAATCTTTCGAATAGTTGTCAATACGTTCATCCTTTAAAACTATACCAATGGCCAAACCAAATTGATAGATTATACCACTGATTAATAAAGTTCCAGAATCTTTTATTCTCTCGGTCAATACTTTCATACATTGAAAATATTCTAATGGCCAAACCAAATCAATTGCTTATACCACCATTCAATCATGTTCCAATATTCCTTTTGTTTTAGTTATTTTATTTAGAACAAACAAATTGTCAAAAACCACGATTATAAATGATAGTTTTTTATATGAATAATTAATTGTGTTAGCTAAATATATTTTAAACGAGTTAAATTAAAGTTTGAATGGAACTTTGTAACAGTTCCAACAAAATAATTATGCGTTCAAAAGTTTTTGATTATTATTTTATTCGAATATAACTTCACAATAGTTGTAACGTCATTTATCGTATAATTTAACAACAACTTGATAACAAATTTACAGAATATTTTAGTACTGTACAAAATAAACAATATACAAAATAAGAATCATCATTGAATATAAGAGAAAATACGAATAACATTATTAAAGTATTACTTATAATTTAATCTTAGTTAGGATGAAAGTAAATCGATTTAGAATTACATCCATCAACAAGACTTCCTTTACAATTATCGCAATGAAACCCTTCTCCAAGACAATACAATTTCATCGGTTTAAGATCTCTTTTACACTTAAAGCAAATACTTCCTTTCTTCTTAATCCAAACCACAAACGAAATACTGTCATTTGTCCCCAAAAAATCGATCAGAGTCTTCACATTAACTTCAATACAATTTCCCCGGTTCATAATCAAATTCTCCCGGGCCGAAACCTTTTTAGTTTTCTTCATCAATGCTTGAAAATTTCTAACTTCCAAACTAAACTCGAAATTGGAGATGAATGAAGAATTCCCTAAATATCTAACACAGCTCCAAAGTTTTCCTATGGAAGCGTTGAGTTTGATTTGAACAAGAAATAAGAAACCAAAACAGGTTAACAAGAAATTCTCTTCACCATCTTTGTCCAAATCTGGAGTTATTTTGCAAGGGTGGTCCAAAAGAAGATGTGGGTGTTCTTCTTTGTAATGTTCCAGCAACTCTGAGTTAGTCCCGACCCAATTGCAGGATCCCAAAGGAACCACAGGACAATCAAATGTCTTAAAATCGCATTTTTCTTCGTGGGTGATAACTTGGTTCCATTGTAACATCTTCGTACAACCTGCTTGGCGATATCGGCAAGGAAAAGCAACTTCGGATGCGATATCTTCATATACTCTGTTTCGGACGGCATGGACTGATTTCTCTTCTTCTTCTGGGTGTGTACTACATCGTCCACAGATGTTTTGACCGTTTAGTTTTAGCATAACTGGAGAACATGATAAATATGCATGGCATTTCGAACATTTTAGTTTTTCGATTATTGCGTCTTTTAGTTCAATCATCTGTAACGAAAATATAGGGTTTATTTAGTAATTTGTTTGTTTTTAATAAACAAAAATTTAATCTGGATTTTTATGTTTCTAATAGGATGGTTTCTATTTGATTGATTATTAATTACTTTTACAGATGATTTAATTTGAATGACAATTTAATGAATTTTTTAAATCATATCAAACTAAAAGCCAAATTAAGCTTTTTATAATCCACATACATATTGACGGTATTTTGATTTGATATCTGGAAACTTCAATAATAGACATCAAGAATATATCTTAATTTAATATTGCGTAAGACAATGATTTTATAATTAGTGATTTTTCAAATTTCTATGTAAATAAATAAATATATCAGTACACCTTTTACCGGTGTGGCACTCTCCTCAAGGCAGATCTCGGTATTGTGATATATTTTCTCGCGTAAAGTACGGGTACCAGCCGTCAAATCACGGCCTCCAAGGAAGGAATTTAATTAATTTGTCGGCTGGGGGGCTCGAACCAAGGATCTTATGATCCACAGTTCGATGCGTTACCACGGAGCTATTTATTTCATTAAATTTCAGTCTATGGTGTACTTTGCGCACATACAGTTCCGTCAAAATAAGTCCCCCAAAGAGTTTAGTGGGATATAGTTACGAGAAACATTTATAGTTTAACTAGAGTATTAAAGTTGACATTATATTACTTTATGGTTGCGGTTTCTTATCATAGGAACTAAGGGTCTGTTTCCATATTCCCAGTCAAGTATTGGTTTGAAAATTTCAGAAAAACATTAGCTTGTTTGGCATAAAATAGATGTATCATTGCCGCAAAGTTATAATCTCCGAATAACAAAAATTTCATATTTAAATAATTTTTGGTTCAATTTACGTTTTGATTTTACAAACACAACATTCAAAACGTCAAATCTTAGGTGAAAACTGTTTTTACCTCCCGCCACATTCTGTAAGGGAGGTATAGGAAACATGCAAAAAATTCTGTAGTTAGTTTTCAGTGGATGAGTATGTTTTAGGGTACTTAGAATACGATTCTAATAGTTTTGTTTTGATATCTGTGCGTGTGTCTGTCTGTCGGTCTGTGTGGATTTCTGGAGTTGCGGTTTCACAAAACCTACTAAACTGAAAATTTGGATATTTTGTATTTATCAACTGTATCCCTTTTGGAAGAGCTGATTAGTTTTTGGTGATAATCCAATAACCGGAAGTGGTAGTTTACTTGAAGCCCTATTAAGTTATTTTGAAATATCTCAGTGAATTATGGTTTAATGACAATATTTTTTTATTAGAATAATATTTTAAATATTATTATCTACAATTATTGTTTGAATATTTTTTTTTTAGTGTCTCCATTTATGAATTACAACACGTTGAAGAAATTTATATTTTGACATTCTCATTTAAATCTGCTAACCTGTGCATTTTGAAAAGAACAAACGATTGTAAAATGTCTTTATCCAACACCTCTCAATAACTGCTCTAAAACTATAGTGATTTTAAACAAGGAAATTAACAGATTACCCACTAGTGGGTATAATTTTGAGGAAAGTCACTAGTGAGTATTTTTTTATTTATAACAATAATAATAACATACAACACCTTGGTAACTACTTCGATTGACATTTTAATTTAAAAATTCAAAACATATGTCACTGTCAAATAATATTTCTTTAATAAATTTTTCATTTATTAAGAGATGTTGGATAAAACGTTATAAATAAATATTATTTGACAGGTGTAACAAAAACACTAATTTTTTTGAAAGGAGGAGCGTTTCGTGATAATTATGGTCCGTGTTCCAGTATTATTTGATAAGAAATCTATGGCGGTAGGTATTTTGGTGCCCACAACAGATTTTTTGTTGTTGGATTGGCAAGATTTGACGAATGACCTTGTAATTACTACAGTTGGTAGTTGTGATTCTAGACAAAAAAGTTTCTAAAATCTAGCCAAAAATAGTATAATGTAAAACAAGCTTTAGAAAAGAACAGATATTATTTAGGTTTCTTACAATTGTAGTTCTTCATAGCAGAATACATAAAGGTCCAATTACATTCAAACTTTTTTCATAGCGCAGACTGAAGAAAAGAAACCAGAGAGCATAAGTTAATTAAAACGTCAATGTTCATTCTCTAGTTAACTATACACCTGTCAAAATAGAGCACTCGAAATGAGTAAACTGTATGAAGATATATATGCTTAATTTATTTTATAATATTAATGTATGATGGATCTTACCATGGAGTATATTCCGACAGTTACAAAAATAAATCAGTTGGCAATATAATATGTAAACTGCAAAACTACAAGTCACAAAAGCAGACGAACAACTAAAAGTAACAAGTAGCCACTCACCTCCTCTGTTAGTTTCAATGTTAAAGACAACCTTAACCAACAAAACTCGCGTAAAAACTTCGTCAACACTCCACAATGTCAAGCAACCGTTGTCCATCCATCCACATGAGCAATTATTTAATGGTATTGAATTCGAAATTCCAGTGTTTGCGTTCGAAATTAGTTCGGAGCGTGCATTTGACAAGTTAATGCCCAGATGTGTATGTGTATTATTGAGCGAGAATCGTGGCATTATACTGCGAATGAATTCAGTTTTGTAATCTTCTATTCATTAACGACTCGGCTGGATTACTCTTGTTTAATAATTTATCTGAACAGTGGGTTTGTTCATTTGTACGGGAGAGCGTTTTGTTGATGTTGAGACTTAGTTAGTTGTTGTTAAAATTATTTCGGGTGTGTTGTTTTGAAGAGATATAATGGTTGAATTATTTTGTGAATAATTTTTTTAGAATTATTAAATGTTCTGCCATTTAAATATTGGGTTAAAAAACAGTTATTAAATCATTTGGACAACAATGTTTTCGTTGACGGAGAAAAAACATCAGGTTCACTACATGGTAAGCAAATAAACTAAATTGCATCAATAAGTAAACATATTTAAGTCAGTTTAATATTTATGCGTATTCAAAATTAAATAGAAATGAAACCGAATTATTACTTGGCCAACAGAATATATCGCCATTATTTAAAATTTTTCGATGAATTATAGTAACCATAATTTAATAGAGTGAATTATGATTCCTACATAATTCACTCTTCTCGACAAATCACAAAGCCAGAAATTCGTAATACACGTTTATTTTAAAGACGTAATGTGGATCACCAAGCAACGGCTGTTTGACAGTCAATTGTCATTGTGTATTTTGAGTTGACGTTTTTCAACCGATTTTCAAGAGTTATTTCCAAAGTTACTGGAGTAGAAAAAGTATAGTATTATATTCGGGATTATGGTCATTGTTCACTCGGATTATTAAAAATGAGCTGCACAAGGTTTCTCAATTATTTTAGAGATAAATATTTCAAATAGAAATTACTTCTCAACAACTTTTATTCAACACCTCTCAATAAATGCTCTATAACTATGGCGATTTTAAACAAGGAAAGTAACAGATTACCCACTAGTGGGTATAATTTTGAGGAATGTCACTAGTGAATATTTTTTTATTTATAACAATAATAATAACACCAACACCTTGGTAACTACTTTGATTGACATTTTAATTTAAAAATTTAAAGCATATGTCACTGTCAAATAATATTTCTTTAATAAATTTTCCATTTATTAAGAGGTGTTGGATAAAAAGTTAAACTTCACACTTGGGCAAAGTGGAATTACCCACTCGATAAAATTATCACACTCAGCCTTCGGCATCGTGTGCTAAAATTTCTCACGTGGGTAATTCCTTACTTTGCCCACTTGTAAAGTAAATAACTATTATTCGAAACATTTTCTCTAAAATAATTTAGAAAGGTTTGCCATGAATATACCATCGCTTAATATAAATTTGGCCCTGATACAGATTACCTAAAGATTTTAGAGAAAAATGTTTCAAATCGAGTTTTTTCTTCTGTATTCATCTTCATTAATTTTGACTGGTCCTAAAATTGTTTTTAATGTATTCCATATACTGGGTAAGTAGGACATAGGAAATACAATATTAAAACTTTCATTAGTTCGTTCCCTAAGAATTTTAGAACAAAAGTGTAAATACAAAATATATTCAGAAACAAAAACTGCACCAAATGAGCCTAATATTATTAATGTGATACATTTCTGTCATGAGATAGACGTAAAATAAAATGTATAAGTTTTAGCTATTTCCAGAGTGCCATGGTAAACAAAACATAAAAAACAAGCAAGCAGTTCTATTGTTTGAGTTTCACAGATGACATTTGACATAATTTTAATGAGTATTGACATGTTTAAATTATTTCTCAGTAATCATGGACACATTTGCCATTTAGAAATAATTTAGTTTTCATCTAAATATGAGAAAATTGCAGAAAAATATTTTTAATTTTTAAAATCTAAACGAGAAATCAAATTTTAATGCATGCAACATTTCTGTTTATATTTGAAGGGAAAATAGCCTTTTGTTTAACAAATGAAATATTTTTTTAAATGGAAATTATTGTTGATAGGTATTTATTCGAATATTAGTGATCGATGAACATCATTCGACATAATGTTCAAATAAATAAATTATGGTATCGTAAACAAAATTAATCCGTCACTCACGCATTTATTAATTGATCATACATCATTTAATTCGTAATTAAATATAAAATCCAGAATCATTTACGGATTGTAAATAAAATGAGAAATAAATTCCATTTCGAGCCATTGCTAAACTACAATGCTGACATTCAATAACTTTTATCAGAAATAGAGGACAATCGAAGGAAAAAGAAATAAAACAATATTGAATATTTAATTGCGCTGGTAGAACCAATAACGTATTTTGTCTTTTATTCTTCCATGGCACGCCAGGATGTCACAGCCGTCTTGATAATCGACAAATACTCTTTTAGTTCGTCGTTCTTCCTCTGTTTCTTTTATTTTACTTTCTTTTTCTTTATGCAGAGCAGTGGTATTTGAAAATGTCGCTGGCTTGCTTACAAGGAACGTGAAGATTCACTGTCTTACTGCCTTATTTATGTTGCAAAAGGAAGAATTTTTTTTAATAAGAGTCAATTTTCTGTGCACTGTATTCCTCAGAAGTTCATTTAGACTATAGAATTTGTTTTTATGGAACGTTTACCTAGTAAATTGTGAATTAAATGAATATATTACTTTCTTATATACAATAAATCGAAAGTTTCATCTAAGATACAACATTTTTTTTTTTTTGATCGGACGAAAACTGACTCATTTCCGGTGTGTTTTCGAACCGCAAAGTACATTTTTTCGGTATTTTAGTGTCGTTACATGGTTACGATAAATAACAATACGGGAATATCTTTTTTCTACGACCACTTAGAAATTTGCACATTGTATGTTTGTTATTGCTAAGGATATGAGGTACATTGCAAGCATCGTGAGAAATGAATTTGTTTTGTGAGTATTTCAATACAGGTCAGCTCATTTAAGTACAGGTGTCATTGCTAGAATACTTATTTAGAATTGTCAAATATTGGAATGGTAAAAGCGAGACAATTTTTTTATTAATATTAAATGAATTAGGAAATAATATCGTGGCCGTAGAAAAAGTATAGTGTATAACTCGCATGGAATGTCCATTTCATACTCGTATGAAATGAGTACCATTCCATGTTCGTTGTACAATATACTATTCCGCACACTGGCAAATAATTCCCGTACGATTCAGCTTCACAAATAAATTTGACGTTTGTGTAAATAAATAAACAAACCATGGGTACGCTATCCTCAAATATTTTTATCAAAACAACGCAATATTTTTTGTCTTGTTGTTTGTCTGACGTTTATAAATAAAATATAAAATAACTAATTAGTGAATATAAACCGATAAAAAAAGTATGTGTACCACGTAGGAAAAGTAAACTTCCCGGACTCCTGGTGTTACAGAACGAGCCTATTATGGAGAAGAAAAATAAAACGGACTTGCAGTCAAAATATTTAATAAAAAACTACGTCGACATTTCGGCACTTACAACTGCCATCTTCACGGCTTTACAAATGTAACATAGTGAACATACATATGAAATATACAAAAATAATAAATTTGTAGAGCCCTGATAATGGCAGTTGTAACTGCCGAAACGTTGGCGTTATTTTTTTTTTTTATTAAATATTTTGACTGTAAGTCCGTTTTATTTTTTTCTCAATGTCCTCATCAGTCGAGCATTGCAACCTTTCAATTATTTATTATATTTGTTAGTGAAACATGTTATATTTCAAGGCTTAGAAGTTTGATTTTATTTTCTTAATAAGTTTCTAACCTTAGTTTATAATTGTAGAGTGGCTAAAACTTGAAAGTAGAATTAATCATTCGCAGAACAAATGGCAAAGTTTCTCTTGGAACTTGTGTACTCAAAACACTATCATTTTCAATGTCCGTTCGATGTCAGCGTTCAGAGCCGTTCAGGAGTCGCTGATAAATGAACTGACGATTTCCTTTTTGCGTATTTTTCACTCCTTGTTCGCTCGCAGTGCCGTCAACTTAAAATTAAAAGTCGAACAAAAAGCTGCGCGCGCCCGAATGAATATTTATGTTTGCGCGTTCGAACAGTACCCGTGTTTAAACCAGATGAAGATAAATAGCTTTCCTTTTTTGATTCTGTGTGGATTCTTTTCTTTCCTTTGTTTTCGATTGTTGAATGTTTTAAAAAACGATGTAGATACTATGGCCTGATGAAGGAAACGATGAATGCGAAGATTTCTGAACAATGCGGTTAAATGGATTGTATAGGATTTTTGGTATTTTTCCTAATGAAATTTTACAATTTTAAAATGATTTATAACTGTTGCCGAACCCACACCTATATTAAAAGAAAATTGAAATAATAATAACCTCAACTGGTATAGTGATATTTTATAACGTAACTGGTTAGGAGCCAAACGGAAAAAATTACAAATAAGTCAAGTTTAAAATATACTTTATCGTAACCTAGCAACGACACTAAAATAACGGATTAATGCATTTTGCAGTTCGAAAACACACCGGTCAAGAGTCAATTTTCGTCCGATCGAAAAAAAATTATCGTTAACTTTCATAATTTTGTAGTTTTCATTGAACAACAAAAATACTACTAAAGCAGTCATTATCTAATTTTGAAGCTGTTTAAGCTTATTTAGATTCCAAGGACAATCCACACATCCATCTCTAAAATCTATAAGAGCATTACCCGGCGCATCCACCATTTTTTTCATAACCTATTTAATATATAATATACAATATCTAAAATAGAACACTGCCCATCGGCTTTTTGAAGCGATACATTCACCCGGCCAAGCCAACAACCCTGGCCCGGGGGTGTAAACTATCGATCACCCTCTGCACCTTTCTACCTTCGCCGCCACCACTGGGGCCAAGTCGGCACGAAGGCGGCGCGGAAACAAAAGAAAAAATGGTTGAGAAAGGAATAGAACAAGCTGTAGATACTTAGATAGGTTAAGAAAACTTTAAGAAATGAATTTATAAATTTTAACTTTGGCGTGTTCTTTTTGGAAAATGTTTATAGCAGGTGTTTTTTTAGAGGTTTGTTTTTCTAGTTGACAACACTGTTTTTAGTGGCAACCAATTTGACAATTGACAGCTGTTGTGCTCAGTTTAGTTTGCAAATTTACCATATATAGACTTAAGCTAAAACTACGCTTTCAAATTGTGCAAATTTATTTCGAAAATTTTATTCAGCAATGAGGCTGCGTCAACAAGCAAAATCACCACGTTTGAGATAAAGAAAATATACAAGCTATTGTTGAGACGGTGTTACATAACCAAATTATTACTGTTTTGTGTGCTTTACGGGCTGTTGGAATCATTGGTCCATATTTATTCAAAAATGATATCGGCCAGAAGGTTACAGTTAATGGAGAACACTATAGAGCCATGATTACTGACTTTTTCGTTCTCCAGTTGAATGGCATTAATGTGGAGGATCGGTGGTTTCAACAAGACGGGATAACATGTCACACTACGTGCACCTCAATCGATTTATTGAGGGACACATGAGTGCATAATATCGCGCAATGAACCTGTGGATTAGTTTCCAAGATCTTGTGATTTAATTGGACTGCGAAATGGAAATATATTGGGAAAAATGTGTGAATAGGAGAGGGGAATACCTTTAATGGGAAAAGGAGGAATAATATTTAAATTTAATAATAAAATTTGATTGAAAATCGATTGTGTCTGCAGGGTACAAGGTATTGGGTGCTCTGGGTACATTTGCTCGAAACGTGAATGTATCTAGAGATGCTCGATTCAGTGTTTATAATGGTGTGTTAAATGGGGTAAATAGCTCCGTGGTAACGCATCGGACTGTGGATCGTGAGATCCTCAGTTCGAAACCCACTGCCGACAGTTGCCAATTTAAATTTACCCCTGTGGTTCCCCTTCCACTAACAACTTTGGGGGCTGTGACTTGATGCAAAAATATATCACCTACCGAGATATACGTAAGCAGAGTGCAACACCCATAATGGGTAAAAGGCGTGATGATATATTTATTTATTTTTTTAATGGTGTGTTGGTGCCTACATTGATGTATGGTTCTGAATGTTGGCTGTGGATGAAGAAGCATGAACGACGTATAACTGCTGTAGTAATTAGATATTTGAGAGGAGTGTGTGGGTATACGAGACGTAATCGTATACGGAATATATTGGTGTATGGTGAGTGTGAGATTGAGAAGAATGTTATTAAGAAAGTGGAAGTGAGTTAGTTGAGATGGTTTGGGCATGAATGTCGAATGAAAGGTTGGTGAAACTGATATATGTGGGTGAGATTGAAGGTAAATGATTGCGTGGGCGTCCGAGGAATAACTGGTTGGGTATAATTTATGTTTTGTTGCGTGAAAGAATGATTCCGAGTGTGATGAATAAACGAGCATGTATGAATCGCACTATGAATGTGGAGGCGAAAGTTATGTGTCAGGATAGGAATGTTTGGAGGAGATTGGTTGTTGGTTGACTGTGTTTCTGGGTTCGTGCTACCACACTAAGTGGGATATTGTCTGAAATACAATTCAATTGATAGGTATGTTCATGTTCTATATACCAAACTTCATACCCCCAATATATTTAAGCAAATTTCTGTTCAGATAATTTGTCGATTGGCAACATACACTTAAAATAATACCACTAAAATGTCTCTTTAAAATTCAAACCAACGAAAACTCAATACCTTTCAATTACATATACGTTCTCTCAATTTACGTGCCAATTCGTCATAAAGTTTTTATGATCAATTTTATAAACGCTGATCAAATATAATCTCAGAACTAAATGAACAATTTACGACGTAATATTTTCTCTTCTTCCTTCGTTTAAGATAGTAAAATTTCCTTCGTGTTCCTTCAACTTTATTCCACTATTATTGACGCCATGCGTTAATTTATCTCTAAAATATTTTATATAATATACATATTGGATTTATTATTTCTTTTTTCCAAAATCGATACTAAAGTACACGATATTAGTACGCGAAGTTAGCCAAAATAGTAGCTAAAGTTGAACTTTACTTGAATTGCAACCCTAAAATAACAAACAAATTATTCTGTAATACTATTGGTAAATTTATTTATTATTTACCTTCGACAATAATTTATTGGATATAATACTGACTACATCTAAGAACATATTAAAAAAATCTGGTGTGGGTACCACAATACCTCCCGCCATATATGAGAACCGTTCATCCCTTCAAAAAATTAACACATGTCAAAAAATGACATTTTAAACCGTTGATTTATTTTTTCAAAAAACACAGGTTAATTGATTTAAACGAAAATATCCAAAATATATTTTTTCTTTCACGTGTTGTAATTCGTAAATGATTGACAGTAAGAGGAAAATATTTCAAACAATATTTCTAGTTAATAATATTTGAAACATTATTCTAACAACCAAATTTTTATTAAACCATAATTTATTGAGATATTTTAAAATAGCTTGATAGGGCTTCAAGTAAACTACAACTTCCGGTTATTGGATTATCACCAAAAACTAATCAGCTCTTTTAAAGGGGATACAATTGATACATACAAAATATCAACCTTTTGCAGTTTAGTAGTTTTTGAGAAACACAGACTGACAGATACACACACACAGACATCATTGCGAAACTATTAAAATCGTATGCTAGTGACCCTAAACCGCGCTCATCCACTGAAAACTTACTATCCAATTTTTAACATGATTCCTATACCTCCCTTACAGGATGTGGCGGGAGGTAATAATGAAAATTATAACAAAATTTGACACTTTGACAGTACTTTTGTTATCACAGCCATCCCTTTCTCAATAGCTAGCTGACGTTTTACAAATACATAAGAGAATAAGTTCCATATTCCTAAAAACTAATTATTTTTTAGTGCTTTTATATACAAATAATTATTTTGCTACATGTTATATTAAATATTTATAATAATTTATTCTGTAATAATTTGTTTTAATATATTTGCATTAAATTATCATTATTTTGTATATTTAATGTTTAATTAATTTGTGTTTAATCGAACAAAATTACTTTTTCATCTATGTTTATTACATTATTTTCATTTCAGTTATTTGATTTACGCTATGATTACTAATAAATAAATAATAGTATTTTAAAATTCATTTTTATATATGTTAATTAATTTTAATTTAAACCACTAGGATTGCGCTATATTTTAGTTTGTTTATTTAGTTAGTAATTTTTAAACTATCTATAATCATAAACTTATATATAATCCTAATGAATAAAAATTAATTTGTAAAAAAATGTATGTTTCATTTGAAATTTCAAAGTTGATATTAATTACTAGTAAACCGGAAACGATATCATGAATATACATCCGCTATCAATTAGCTTATATATTGTTGTATAAGTCATGTTATGTGAAATTAATTGCTAAGTTGATAAATAAGTGAGATATTTGCCGGATCCATTTGAAAATAACACCCTGTTTAGTATATTCCTATCATAAATAATTATTAATCTATATCATTGTAAGTTCGACGGTTAAAGAAGAATTTTCCTTTGGCGAAACATTAAAATGCTGCTCCTTGAATAATACGAACGTATCACCAACAACTTTCTCTTTTCTTCGCTGCTTTCAACAGTTTCAGTTTTTTCCGGCGTGCGTTTGATGCGTGAGCCAACAAAAGAACCGTTCCCTCGTCGTCCAGTCATAGCCACTACGATCTCACTGACGATAACACTGTCCTTAGTCTCAACTCTGTCGGCTGTAAATTGACGCTATTATTCGGCAATTAACGTCGGACGTGATTCACTTAGATACGCGCCTTTAATTCTTAATTATATTCATAAAACTTAATGAAGATACTGAAAATTATAATCCAGATTTTACTGTCATCCCCAACTTATTCTTTTACTTTGAAAAGAATAAAAAAGTTTGTGTTACGCAAAGATGATAAAGTTTTCTTTATTCCAAGTTCGGTTGTAGTTATCAAACTTTGCCAAGATTTTTTCTGTAACTTAAATAATTCTATTGTGAAGATGGGGCATTATTAATAATTTTTAAACGCGGATTTGACATTGTTACAATAAACAGTACTATTAATTTTTTTACATAGACATTCGTTTTTAATTGTAGTGAACAATTATAAAAATTTGATGTACGCAAGAAATAAATATTGTGACAAAAATACTATGGAATTAAATTAGTAATAAAAATGTATACTTACAATGAATAAAGATATAAATTATATAAAAAGAAATTGACGTTCGCAACCAACATGAAAAGGAAAATTATATTTTTATTCGATCGGACGAAAACTGACTCCTTTCCGGGGTGTTTTCGAACAGCAAAGTGAATTAATCCGGTATTTTATTGCCGTTGCTTGGTTACGATAAATAACAGTACGGAAATATCTTCTTTTGTACTCATACATTGAAATGTGTTGTTTAGCGTTGCCTAAGCAACGTCCGAAATATCCATTTCCCAAGTCTCCACCAGATAGACAACCGGGTAATTTCGATGAAAACAATCCTATTTCTAAAGCGTTTATTAATAGATTATATTTATAATAAAAAAATATAGTATTTCAAACATTCCTTTACATAATATTAATATAACAATGATGGAAGAAGAATGAAATTGTATTTTAAATTAACAAATTTAGTGCATTTGTATAACAATGTTGGTAATAAAATCTGTCCGAAATGGTAGCTGTAAAATACATAACCTAGAAATGTAATGTTAGTTATCTCAATATAAATAAGAAATATAATAAATTTACAAGTGAAGACGGTAAGTATTATAAATATTTTAATTGTTTTCTAATATATTAGACAAATTAATTTGTGTGTTTATATTTATAGTGAAACTTTGACAAACATTAAAATAACTCCTTTAAGAACTTCATTTCTTTGTATGGACTGTTATTAGTTTTATACTTTTCGTACAAAAAATATTTTACAAACCTCTTTCGTGAACTTGTTTCCCGCATTTGGTATGTAAATAACTATTTCGCATACTGGAAAAGTATTCCCGTACGATTTAGCTTTTTAAATAAATTTGACGCTAGTGAAAATAAATATGTATGTTAATTTGTTGTAATTTTTTGGTTAAGTTTTCGTTACTAATTTATTAAGGAAACCCCATTATTTTGGCACCCCCTAGCTACACATTAAATATTTTCCGTATATTATAAATCACCCTGTATAACAAAAAGAAATAAACTCTCAAATTTGTCACTATATCATTACAATTTATTTAACAAACTTCAACAGAAAATAATAATTCATTTAATTGCTCTTGGAGGTAAAAAATAACCCAGAAAAATATAGCTTCCATCTCTCGTTGAATAAACCCTCTGAATTTCAAACACACTCCAAAACACATCGGCCATCAAGCATCCTCACCATCATTTTATCATTCCGTCTGCGTTGCGATGTCCATGTTACGCTAACTTCATGCTAACGCCACGCTACGGTAGCGCTAACGTTACCGGTGACAGTCACGAGACACAAGACACCGCAGTTCTTGGTTAGTCTTCGGTCTGTTTGAGCAGAGATAGAGATGAAAACAGCGAAATAGGGAACGAGAGTATAGAGGCTCCCTCTGTGAGGCGACAGTATAACGACGTCGTTATGTAGAGTGGTCATTCTGGAATACGAATTTTTATAGAGAGGAATGCTGAG
Organism: Poecilus cupreus; assembly: GCA_963942605.1. Lineage (NCBI taxonomy): Eukaryota > Metazoa > Arthropoda > Insecta > Coleoptera > Carabidae > Poecilus > Poecilus cupreus. Next base: position 21,914,166 of record OZ012724.1, read on the forward strand.
GCGCATTTCGTACTTGGGGGTGGATTATATATAAAGTATGTTAAAAAAGTATCCGACCTTATTTATGTTTTTGAGAAAACTTGGTGGATTTAAATCAAGCGCGCTTTCATGAGCCGACCTTGAACCATCGTGCGCATGCGTGAATTTTTGCCCGCCTGTCAATAGCGTTAGTTGCTGTCAAGAAGCATTTGAGCGAGATAGTGTATAGTGCTTTCGTTGGTTTTTCATTGCAAGGAAAATGACGGAATGACAAACTGAAAATGACAGAAACATCCAATTTAATATGTACGGGAAATTTGTGCATTTTCTCTCCCGGCGTGAGGGAAATTGCTCAACTAATGTGCAAAATGAACAAAATTAAACAAATCATAATAATATATTACGTACCGTGAACTGTAAGTGATAGTTTTTAGGTCGAGAATGTAGTTTGGGATGTCGAGACCCGTAGGGTCGAGATTTCCTAAACATTCGAGACCTAAAAAATCATTTACAGTTCGAGGTTAGTAAGATATTTTTTGCAATACTTGCGTAAATATAAGAAAAGGAAAAATAGGTATCAAAATTAACAGCTGTCAGATTGAGGTTAAAAATAAAATTTGAATGATATACATTTACTTATCATCCACCATGAACGGTAAGTTTCACTTACCATCCACCGTGGACGGTAAGTAAATGATGTAACCATGAAAACCAATTGTGTAATAAAAGTTCCACTTACTGTATTTAAATTTTGTTATTAATAGGTAACTTACAGTACAGGTATTCCAAAAATTATATTACAATTCAAATAATTTTGAAATACATAAGAACCATCATAAAAATTGGGGTCATGAAAAATAGTATATTATGAGGGATAATAACCATAATTCCGAATATAATACTATACTTTTTCTACTCCTGTAAATTTGGAATTCACTTTTGAAAACATCAACATAAAAATACAGAATGACAACTAACTACATGTCAACTGTCAGACGGCCGTTGCTTTGTGATCCACATCACGTCTTTAAAATAACCATGAATTATGGATTTCTGGCTCCGTGATTGGTCGTGAATAGTGAATTATGTATCATAATTCATTTTCGTGCATTATGGGTACTATAATCCATCGAAAAATTGAAATAAAGGGGATACATAACCTCCCGCCCAATACTACTCTTAAACGGTACAAAATAGTATTTGATGATATAGAAACATACCTTCTTATTTGTTTATTTTCTATTTATATTTGAGAATTTTAATTTTCTTTCGTATATTTATTGAATTTTTTGACATATATTTCACTAAGAAAACAGCTACACAATCACAATGACATGCGTCACATTTCGTAAAAAATTGGAAATTTTTATGTTTCTATAGTGTACTAGGAATGCAAGATTTGTAAAATCTAATTTCTTTATATTTTATTATCGCTAAATCAAATGAAAATGAATGAAATTAGTGTAATCAAAATACATATAAAATTAAATATTCTTCAACTTTCAAAATAACATAAATTGTTGAAAAAGAAAATTTAACCGGGGTTTTCACGAATAACTGTTAAGGGCTTCAAGTAAACTGTTACTTCCGGTTGACCAATTATATCCGACATCTAATCAGCTCTTCATTTAAGTATAAGAAGCAATAGTTTACAAAATTATATTTATTGGTATTATAGTATTTGAGTTATGTGTATCGTATCGTATTGTAGGGACCCTAACACGTGCTTATTCATTGAAAACTCACTACCCAATTTTTTGACCAAAAACAATACCTCCCTTACCTAAGAGGTATGCTGGAGGTAAAAATATAACTTTAATTGTTCCCCGCCACGTTCCCCTAATAATTTTATTTAACCAACCGTACCATTATGTATTAGTTGTTTTAAAAAACTCTCCCTGTTTAACTAATTGTTAATCTGTAGCAATATGATGTTGAATTATACAGTTTTACTGTCAGATATTGCCCGCACATAACCACAAAATCCTCTAAAATAAAAACAGATATATCTGATGAGTTGCATCCTTAAAACTTAAGAGTAACTGTTTCTTCTCTGCCGCGAAGTATAGTTCGCAAACACACATCCGGTGTCTTGTACAACTCTCGCCAGGTTGAAATATGTCGATTGCAGCACGATACCACATCCTCTTCTTCCTCTCTGCTCGCGAGTCGAGAGTCCGCGGAGAATTTCAATTTGGCGGCGGCGACGTCACGCATTCGGGCTTTTTGTGATTCTTCATTGGCATGGAATTTATCCTGCGGCCTCATTAGCGCGGACGACACCCGAGTAGCTCCGGGCGAGCTCTGGAGCAGGATGAGTACGAAGGGTGTATTGTTGAGGCTTCAGCGGTGTTGTATGCAAGTGTTAAGTGCAAAGCTACCTTGAATCCTTGGGAACATTGAATTTCTAATTGAAGTATTTTCAAATACTCCTTATCAAATGGGTTTGATGTGAGAAATAGTTTTAATATTTCGTATAGATGTCAGCAAGAGGAGCTTAACCAGGAAAACCTTCGATGATTTCTCTTTGTCTTTAGAGTATCCTTAAATCACTTCTTGCTCTGAATGAAGCTTTCTGCAATTACTAGCAAAAACGTGAGTAGTCTGAAACCTACTGTAGGGGAAGATGTAGTATCTTGAGATGCATGTAACTGGAATAATTTTAAGTTGATGAACTTATGGCGCGACATTTTGTATCAGTACGATTTAAATTTTTATCCTGACACTATTGGAAAAGAGAGTTTATCAGTAAAAATCAAAGCGCGAGTAAAATATACGGTGTTTTATGTTTATTAAGATTGCTTTGCAATAAAAATAATTCTTTATTTGAAATCGGCTCTAAAGTGCTCAAAAATCGTCATTAAAAGCTCAGAAATCGTCACTAAAGTAACCCATTCATTATACGACGATTTTTAAATAATTATTATAATAATAAATCTTTATTAACGGCACTACGGCCACATTGAGGACAAAACACATAATTTTGAGTGTTATTACTGTCAGTTTCAGCAATTTTTTTACACTTTTTTCGAATTTAAGATTTCAAATAAAACTTACTATGTACCTCGGCACTGAAGTTCCTTTTTATCACTCACATGGTATATTTTCCTCGGCTTTACGGGCCTCGGCAACTAAATTCCATTTTGGTGATAAAAAATTGAACTTCAGTGCCTTGATAATTAACTAATATTAAAAAAAATGAGGGAAAATTCAATAAATTAATTGATAGACAGAACCTTCCTGTCAAAATTCTTTAAGGAGTCCTATCTAGGATGTAGATTTGGAATTTTATCATAAATCTCTTTTATGTTATTTGCAATTTTATTGAGAAGTGAATCAAGTATATAATTAATCGCAGAATCTATATTCTTAAACAATATTATTGTACAACCATAAAAAACATATGAAATATGTCAATAGAAGTTATTAAATTATTAAAGATTTAGTAAACAAGATGTCAAAATAATTCCGTTGCGGAAATGACTTCTTTGATTTCCCGATTTATCCCCAATCGAAACTTTAGAGACCTGAATAAAAAAAATGCGAATTCATTTTTCAAGGACAATCGAAGAATTGCGATACAGACTGCAGGAAATTTAATATTCTTTCTTCAGAAAAGACTATCGAAGACTTGCGGATACTAAGCAGTTTTGAAAAGTAAAGTAGTTGTAAAGTAGATAATATTAAATATAACGAACCTACGATATACAACAAAAAAGTTTCCCAGCTGTACATCTTATTATCTCAATTTTATTTAATGTTAAATGTATGTATGAAACTTTGAAATTATTTGTACAGTTTAGTAAATATAAGATGTAGTGCGATGTACTTTACTTTAGGCTTAAATAAAACATTAAAACCAAAAATTGGAAATGGGCGAACTCATGTGACTTTGGGCTCGTCCATTCATATACGCATAGCTCTGAAACCCAATCAACTAACAATCAATCTCCTACAAACATTCCTATCCTGGTACACCACTTTGGTCTCGTACACATTCATAGTGCGCTGGCTATTCATCACATTCGGAAAAAGTGAATTTCTGAAATTAATTATCTTGTTGACATATTGAACTTTTGGATTGAACGGATTTCCAAAATTTTTGTGTTTCTATGAAAATTATTTGTGAGTGTAGCACTTTCTTTAGCGCATCACTGGGATCATGAAAAATTTGTAGTGTCGTTACTGTGTCTGCGAATTCTTATACTGTAATGCTATTGTATAAAATATCTACAAATAAATACCATTAATCTCTCTTTGAAGGCCGACACTGTAGCAACTATTCCACTAATTCCCACAACAAGCATCAATTTTTCTCTGAACTACAAACTCGAAATATTAACAAACTATTCTGCCACTGTCACACAAAACGAACGCGTGAAATTGATGGCATGTCATTGGTGCGAACAAACGCCTTCATGAATAATATCTCCCTCTGACAAAAAAACAGAAAAACCAGGCTCATCATTCATTCCATTCTTCCTACATACCGGGTGCTGCAGCAAGAGCGCACAATAAGAACACACACTAAAACGCTTTAATTTAATTAGCAAACGGGTCGACTTTGCTACGTGAGAATGGACTCTGCTAGAGGGGGACGGCAAGAGGGGTGGGCAGTGGCGGAGGGTGGCAAATATGGGGTGAGGGGCTCATTTTTAAGACAACGTTTAATTTTAAAATACCTTTGCAATTCAAATTATTCCGGTAACAAAAGCAACATACCTAATTGTCTAGCTTTTTAATATTACGTGTATTTTTGTATGAGTTTATATATACTCAATTGAGCATTTGACGGTGTGTTAGTGCCACGGTGTAAGAAGAGAGGTGTGTCGACTTTCCAGTATGGGGATTTCTTGTGTCGTTAGTTATTCACTATTCCGTGCGATGCGCTGGTGTCGTTAGAGGGTAGAGCTCTAGAAGAATGTAGGTATTCTCGTCCACCATTTTGGGTCCAAATGTCAAAAATAAAACAAGTTATTGGAATCCAGTTACTTTCAAAAAGAAAAAAAACATTAAAATTTGTATCTGTCAAATTTGAAGTTGATTGTAAATTTATTATTAAAACATCTATTTTAAATTTTAAACTGAGAATTTAAAAGAACCATTAGAAACCTTCTACATAGGTTTACTTTAGAAACGTTAAATAATACATCTTTAACTAGGATAAGCAGGATTAAGTAGTATAATTTTTATAAATCTGTGTTATGTAGTTAAATGTTTGTCTTCTTGTAAACCTTAGTCTTGTGTCACCATTTACATTGAAAAATCTTTATTAATCTTTAAATCATTAAAAAGTATTCCATTGTAATACAATAATACAATAATTGAAGGAATAATATATCACAATTCTTAATCAGTATCAACTTCAAATTTGACAGAGGAGAATTAAAGTAACTGGATTCCAATAATTTGTTTTATTTATGACACTTGGACCCAAAATGGCGGATGAGAATACTCATATATTTTAGTATCTTAGAGGGTAAAATAGGGTAAAACGATAGGGTGGGCGTCCGAGGAATAATATGATTGATGGTTTGTTGCGTGAACGAATGATTCCGAGTGTGAAGAATAGACGAGCATGTATGGATGTGGATGTGGCGAGAGTGGTGTGTCAGGATAGGAATATTTTGAGGAGACTGTGGTTGACTGTGTTTCGTGCTACCCCATTGAGTGGCATATAGCCTCACGTTATGTATATGGGTAATTTAACAATAAATAAAACGTAGATAATAAACTGTACAGCTGGCAAACTTTTTTTGTTGAATAACGTAAGTTAATTTTATCTGCTTTCCCTCTGTGTAACTCTATCTTTTCTTTTTAAAACTGCTTAGTATCTACAAGTTTTTGATAGCCTTCTCTAAAGAAAGAAATCCAAATTTCTTGCAATCTGTATCGCAATTCTTCGATTGTCCTTGCAGGGTGATTTTGCAATTTTTTTTCATTCTTCTCTACAATGTTTCCTTTGCGAATTATTTGGGACTAATAGAAGGCCATTTCAGCTGCGGAATATTATTTTTATAATAATGCAGCTTTAAAAATAGAAGACTGAAGACACTGGTTATTTCACTAATGTTTAGATTTTTATGTATACTTTTACAAAACATAAAAATATTTTTTTTTTATACTGGATAACTCATGTAAATTTGGGCGTGTATTTATAACATAAAATTGAAGAAAATATTTTCCAATTGGTTTTTGATTATAATCCGATTTCTAACAAAATTATTAAATAATTATGAAAACAATTAATAATAGTTATTTACTTTAAAAGTGGACAAAGTAAGGAATTAACCACGAGATATATTTTAGCACAATAAGCCGAAGGCTGAGTGTGATAATTTTTGTTATGTTATTTGACAGTGACATATGCTTTAAATTTTCTAAATTAAAATGCCTATCGAAGTAGTTACCAAGGTGTGTTATAAATAGAAAATTACTGACTAGTGACTTTTCTCAAAATTATACCCACTAGTCTGTAATCTATTACTTTCCTTGTTTAAAATCGGCATAGTTATTGTTTATTAAAAAATTATTTTAGTTTTGCTTCACAAAAAATACTACGAGTTATTTAAATTAACTTCAATTTTGATGGCCAATTTTAATCCTAATAATATTTCGGTATAATTCAAGGGATCCTCTTTTTTAAGATTTGACCAAATATCAGACTATTTGCAAGCATCTTCAAATTACTTAAAGAGAGCTTTATTCTAAAACTGATATGGAAGGAGAGTGGCCAAAGCATTCTTAATACGACAAACTTCATTTAAATTTTCAACCCCTTTAAACCTTCCCGCAATTCTCCAGCACTGGGACAAAAAGTGGGAAACCAATTACAGGCGCGTGCTCTTTGGGTGATATATGAGCGGCGATCCATTATTTGTTTCTCTTTATACGGCTGAAATGAATGGAGTCCGCATGAGCTCATAGGACCCGGACTTCGTGGTCCGCACGCCATGTAGATGTGCGCGTAACGAGGATAATCGGACGACGGAGTTTTATTTGCGTGAATAATAAAATGTCGTATTGTGTTGCTCTTTTATTTTGTTTGATGAGGGATCAAAATGAATTCATATTTGTTTGAAAGGTTAATTAAATTTTGGATGAAGGAAGGGTAACAAGGAATAATATGTTGTAATTTTAATTTATTCCTAATGAAGTCTATGTTCGTAGTTGAATCTAAAGAAACAATTTACTGAATATGTAAATTTAATATTGTTTTATCTCATTGCTAATTTATTATTTGTTTGTTCTCATAGCAACTACTGGAAATATTTTCAGTAATAATACGTATAACAAGAGAGTGAGAATAAATTGAAAATAATTTGACAGATATTTCGAAACACGTGACATACAATAAAGCTTTTCATTGGTTTAAAGAAACGTCAAAAATTATTCAATAGTTATATCACGAGTGCTAAGAATTTAATCGATTAAATTTGACATGTCTAGCTTATAAAAAAATTTTGCTTAAAACGTGTTGGAATACATAATAATTTTATCTTAAATTATTATGTATGATAAAACTTTTTTAAAAGCAAAATTTTGTAAATAAGCAAGACATCAAATTTAATCGATTCACTTCTTTAGCACGAGGGGTATATGTCAAGATTATTTCATGAATTTAGAACATAAACTTTAATATATGTCGAAGAGATTATATTAAAACGTTGATTTTGACACATTTTCACATAAATAAATCGGTACACACATAATCAAAAGGCACCATAAAATTTTGTTGTTATAGTGTAACTATATCAATTTAATTGTTTTTCTTTTTATTTGTGAAACAAATGTCAAAAATTTGTAAATAAAAATAGCTTGAATCGAATAATTCAGCATGTTTAAAGATATGGAATACCAGTAAAGGTAAAAAACATGTATCTTGCTTCTGCAACTAATTATCCGGCTAAATATGCCTTCAAAATGTTAATAATTTGCATATAAAAGCTAGCTTCAATTTAATCGCTGTTTATTCACTTATCTAAAATGCACAATAATGGAAAATGAGACATTCTGATTGGTCAATTTTGTAATGAGTGAAATAATCAAAATAATTTGATAGGGATTCAAGTAAACTACCACTTCCGGTTATTGGATTATCACAAATATTAATCATTTCTTCTTAAGGGGATACAATTGATATATACAAAATATCAAAATGTTCAGTTTAGTAGTTTTTGAGAAAGAGTAATTCCAGAGATCCACACAGACTGACAGGCTGACAGACAGACAGAGACACACAGACATCATCGCGAAACTATTAAAATCGTATGCTAGGGAAACGTGGGAAACTTAAAACGTGCTCATCCACTGAAAATTCACTACCCAATTTTTAGCATGATTCTTATACCTCCCTTACAGGATGTGGCGGGAGGTAAAAAAGAAACATCATAATCGGGCTACTATGTAAAAAGTTATGCATGGTCTTACATAAAAAAATATGTCAACATGAGAACCTCCTACTTTTTATCATCAGTTAACAATTATTTGACGCAATTACAATATGTGAATATACAAAATGTAAAAATTTTCAATTCAGTAGATTTTAAGAAACCGTAACTCCAGAGATCCAAACAGACAGACATCATCGCGAAACATTTAAAATCGTATTCTAGGGACCCTAAAATAGGCTCCTCTACTGAAAACTAACTACCAAATTTTTAGCATGTTTCCTATAACCCCCATTTCAGGTATGTGGCAGGAGGTAAAAAAAAATCTGGTGTGGGCACCACACTACTTTCTTATACAAATAAAACCAACTGAACACGTATGACTTTTCCTTGCGTAAGACTTTATTTTGACAATTATTTGATATAAAGATGTTAAACCTGCTAAATTTTTGTTCTCATTGTAACAATGAATTTATTTTAAAATATAAATTAATTAATATCTAGCCTTCAATACTAATAATACAAATATTACTTTCATAATATTTCACACGACACATATTTTTGATACTTCACAATTATTTGATACGTTTGACACAGATATTAAAACTGTTTTAGTTTTTGTTCCCATTGTAACTAAGATTATAGAAATATATTCTTAAATTTATAATTTAATTTTTCTCAAAATTAGTATCATGTTCAAGAAAAGTGCAATTAACATTTTATATTTCAAATATTTTTGCTAGCATCTTTTACTTAAAACTTTTTCTCACAGCTGATTCTATTTTTGAAATAAATGGAATTTATTGTTTTGTGTGTCTAGTAAACTCTTCCGGTTTTTCAATTTCATTCTTAATCAACTCAGCTCTTCATTTCTTCATGAAACTTAACATCATTGAGAAATTGGTCAAAACGGATTCAGTGGACATTCAAAATAAGTATATCCGCAAAAATCTCGTCAGCGATTTTTTTCGTGATCCCAATACTTTCTTATACTTTGTATAAGAAAGTAAAAATGGTGGCCAATTTCAATACAGGACAATTTGTTAGTGGAACTTAAATATAAAGAATTCATTATAAATATCCAGACGATGAACTCATCCAGAGATTGTTGGGTTGGCTTTCTTCCGGAATTCCAATTACAGAAACTAGGTTAAAATATGAAGGTCTCCTAGAAGCGGCTCAACTTCCGTGAGTCAAAGTTTGTCGCGCGAAAAAGGATTACTCAGCTAATTACTTGTAAATCCTGAGAACTCGCTGTGGAATCCTGTTCTTCCCGTAGACGGCAGCACTAGTTTAATTGGTTAAATTGGATCGCAAGGAAGTGTTAATCTCGCAATTAGAATATTTACCGAAGACTGCATGCGGTATCATCATTTATTTAAGGTGGTGCGAGAGTTCAAATAGTTTGGAAACGCGCCGCTAGATGGCGCCGGTGCTTGCGAGAAATGTTTCCTGAACTCGACGCTTTGGGTAAATATCTTACTGCTTTTAAGATACGGCAAGACGGAGCCAACTATCGTCATGTTTGATTTCATCTGTAATTAATTACTACTATCTTTGATCTTCAACTTGTTTCGCAATTAGGTTTCACTTGTTTTTCTAATTAATTAAGTGTTTGTCGTCTGCGTACTTTAACGCAAATGAATTCAATTTTGGTGAAAACTGTCAATAAGGGAACATATTTTGAAAAATTGTAGCTTGGTAACATTTCATTTGTCGAGGAATGTTACATATATTTTTTTTATCCAACACCTCTCAATAAATGCTCTATAACAATGGAGATTTTAACAGATTACCCACTAGTGGGTATAATTTTTGGAAAAGTCACTAGTGAGTAATTTTTTATTTATAACAATAATAATAACAACAACTCATTGGTAACTACTTCGATTTACATTTTAATTTTAAAAATTTAAAGCCTATGTCACTGTCAAATTCTTTAATAATTTTTTTATCATTAAAAAATGTTGGATAAAACGTTATACTTCACACGTGGGCAAAGTGGAATTACCCACTTGTAAAATAAATAAATATTATCCACGATCCTTGTTAAAAGTGGCCCTTTTAACGGTTGCTTAGCAAATTAAAAGTGTCACTTTCTGACACTAGTATTAAAAGTAACAACGTGTTAAAAGTGATTGTATTTTTACTTTAACACGTTTCTAACAATATGTATCAATAAATCTACAAATATAACTCTACCTATCCAAATATCATTCTACATTTTTTAGTATTTACTAATACACTAGGAAGATCGTAGATAAAATTTTATATGATGTACTTTTACTTTTAACACGTGCCTAACGATATGTATCAATAAATCAACAAATATAACCCTATCTGTCAAAATATCATTCTACATTTTTTAGTATTTACTAATACACTACCAAGATCGTAGATAAAATTTTATATTATGTACGTGTTAAAAGTGACATGAGCAAGTGGGAAAGTTTGTGAAACGAGGCGAAGCCAAGTGAAACAACCCCACGAACGTAATAAATCACTTTTAACACGTATATCATACAAAATTTTATCTACGATCTTTTCAGCTATAATATCCCTAGGCCATTGATAATTACGAAATAATTTTATCACAGTTACCTTCAAGCAACGTTCTTGAGGTAGTTGTGATCAAATTATGAGAATTTATCATAGGTCGAGGGATATTCGGTGAGAAAATTTTTTGCGATAATTATTATTATTTTCATTCGCATACTGTAGAAATCACATTTTTAAATATACAAATAAAATGTTGAATTAACTGTCAACAACTGTTCCATTTCCCGGGGAAATTCGGCTCAATTCTCTAATTCAGTTGTCAATTTGCTAAGTTTTTTATCCAATGAAAATTCTTAACACACAAGAAAAAATCAAACTGTCACTTGTAACATTTGTTTGTATTTGTGAAAAATATTAGCAAGTGGTTAAAAGTTAACAACTGAGTTAGTGAATAGGGCCGATTATCAGTGTAATTGTGACCTGATTGGTTACTTTTACACAAGTGATCAGAGAAATAAGGAATCGATTAGATACTTTTTTAAACAAAAAATTTTCAGAAACATTTTCGTTCTGTCTCTAATTTTTTTTGTTTTTATGTTTTTAGAATCGTAGCAGAGTCAGCTACCTTGGGATGCAACACAATAGCTGAGACAGCTACCGAAGGAAATGGACAATGTAGCAGAGCCTACTACCGGTGAAGTTTGTCACCGTGGGACAAGTTGCGGATTCTACCACAGAGAAAAATTAATCGTTCACCAGGCAATGCAACATCTCGTCCAGAATTTCTCCATGCTTTTGTATTGTTGTATTTTTTCTCTCCCTCTTAGCACAGATGTTATCTGTTTTCATCGTTTGTTTTGTTGTTTGTGTTTTGTTCTGTTTCTTAAAACAGGAGTGAAGATAAAGCGGACCCAGTCAGTCGTCTTCGCTGGATTTCTACGAGTTTACTTTCTACTTCACACATGTAATTTTACAGTGTTTAATTTATTTTGCAATTTCTTATTTGTTTTGTTTATTTCAGTCATGAGTCTACGGCTGGGAGATGCAGTAGAAGAGTCTTCAAGAGAGCTTCACTTCTTGTGGTAAAGACCCTGCGACCAGAAGATACAGATGCAGAAACTTCAAGGGAGTCTTCAACATAGTTCGCCGTTCCCAACACAAATGTTAGTTTATTTAATTATTAACTTAATGATTTACTAATGTATTTGTGTTTGTTTAGTGGGCGGCGACACCACTTCTCTGTCTCAAGTTTTTGGAAGTTTTCTTGGGATGTCAGGCGAATGGCAGAGGAGTTTCAGACTCTTGCTTCCGAAGTCAATCCAGAAGATCTGAAGATTCCCAACTTTGTGTTTATTTCAATAAATATTCAACTAAAAATTATCAACATTGTACTTTTGTGTTTTATTTAAATATACAACTTAAGGAAATAATAAATTTTTAACTTACTTTGTATTTATTTATTGGTTTTTTTTGCAACTAGTGCAATTTTGTAGTGTAATTGCATTCTGTTTATATTTATTTATTATTATCTTGTAAAATATAATGACATGTAAATAATAAATTGTATTACATTTTTATTCTGTTTAAAAATAATAATAAATGGGTTAAAAATATTTATTATGTTTTATTTATACCAATATCACAACGAAAAACAAATAATTTTAAATTTAAAAAGGAGTTTTTAAAGTTTCAATACAAGTACTGCCATCTCTTATTATAATTTAAAAATAAAGGTTCCTAAACTTCATTAAAATGAAGCTCTTTAAACTGTTATTAATGAATTAGTTCAAAAAAATTCTTGTCGTCGCATCACTTCAGAATAGTTCACAAATTTGTCAATAGATGGCAGTAATGTCGGATGTGAATGCTGACAAATTGTTGATTTGAAATCAAAATCACATCAGTTCACTAATTGATAAGGGTATGTCCTACCCCCTTGCCCTTTTAGTATGTTGTAAAGGGCGGCACTGCAAGCAGGGGTGTACCCCGGCAGGGGGGCCCCCAATTTCAATATTTTTGCGATATCTCTTACCGTTTCCGAGATATGAGGGTTTTAAGATTTTTTTCGCATCCCCTAAGATATCTCCCTTATTTGAAGGTTTAGGGGTGTTTTTTCTCACTGGTTAGAATGTGCTCGGAAAAATAAAAACACAATTTTCTCAGATTTTTGATATCTGTTACCAGTTAAGAGATACAGCCCTTTAAAACCCTTTAAAAGTTAAAGTTTAAGGGGTAGTATCTCTTAACTGTTAATAGATATCGAAAATCCGAGAACACCTCCCCGAGATATTGCCTAGGCTCATTCGAATCAGTGAGAAAAAATATCCAAATACTTGAAAATAAGGGAGATATGTTAGGGGGTGAGTTAACTTTTAGAGGGCTGTATCTCTTAACTGGTAACAGATATCAAAAATCTGAGAAAATTGTGTTTTTATTTTGCCGAGCACATTCTAACCAGTGAGAAAAAACACCCCTAAACCTTCAAATAAGGGAGATATCTTAGGGGATGCGAAAAAAATCTTAAAACCCTCATAACTCGGAAACGGTAAGAGATATCGCAAAAATAATGAAATTGGGGGCCCCCCTGCCGGGGTACACCCCTGCTTGCAGTGCCGCCCTTTACAACATACTAGAAGGGCAAGGGCGTAGGGCATACCCTTATCAATTAGTGAACTGATGTGATTTTGATTTCAAATCGACAATTTGTCAGCATTCACATCCGACAGTACTGCCATCTATTGACAAATTTGTGAACTATTCTGAAATTATTTGAGAGCATCATTTTTACGATGGTAAGTAGTTTTATTTTTCAAATCTAAAAATCCACATCCAGTTAGTGCTGCCATCTTTAGCAAAATTTTGAACGATTACTATATGACTAACAGTTCAAAAAAATTTAACTCATAAACAATTTGATATAAATAAATAATTATATTTATATTATTTTACTGCATTTTTTTGAAGGACTTGGTGGTTAATAAAATATATATTATTTTCAAATAATTTATTATTTCTATATTTAAATACATGTCATAATAGTTTATTTATTGTTACAATATATAAATTTGTTATTACAGAAATATATTTATTTATAAATAGCCTTCTTGTTTTTTGACGTTGACCTCCTCACCGAAGGCTGTCGAACACCTGGTGCAGAGAAGTACCTTCTGGAAATCTCAGCAACTATAACTGTTCAAACACAACAAAGAAATTAGCAACAATTAACAATGCATATACAATAAACTCAATAATAATAGTAAAAACATAAAATTTTCTATTTTATAATAAATAGCAATATGAAACTACCTATTATCAAAATGAAATAAAACTTAATAGAATTTACGAAGTAGAAATAATTTACCAACACTTGTTTCGAAGTGTGGACTCCACCGAAGATGCTGTAAGCTAATGAGGAGATGCTGGCATCTTTGACGTCGTGGAAGATGGTATCACCTCGAAGATGACGTCCACTAACTTCCTGATTTTGTAGCAGAGAAGTGTGGCTTCGATGTTGCAACAGAAACCAGAAACAAATAACTAAATATTAAAACAATTTCATTACAATAATATATTTCTTTGTCTCTGGCCCTCTATGTGTAGATGTTGATGATGAGGACGACCAAGATGATGCAGACTCCGGTGACGACGATATAAACACCAGCTGCTGTAAGATGCTGCTGTAAGATGCTGCAGGTTAGGTTAGGTGAAAATGCTGTAAATATAAATAATAAATTAGTAAAAAACAATAGCAACAAAAATTTAGAAATATACATAATTATAGCAATTATCAAAATTAATCCAATGCGCTGGAATAAATTTTATAAATATAAACAATTTAATATTCGGAAATTGTTAACGGTGTTTCAAAAAATCATAAAAATCAATTCCAAGGTAAAATAAAACATGATTGATGCCACCATTTAAATAAAATATTTTCAAATACAGAACATAATTCAATACATTCCTATAGGGGTAGCGTGATCTATCTCTGAAAAAATCTTTAATTTCGGGCATGCGCATTGCCAATTTCTTGATACAAAAAATCAATACTTTGGATTCTGCGCAAGTGATAATTTGTATAAATATTTGAATTCAAATTGTATACAAGAAAATATTTTATGGCAATAATCTATTTAGATAAAATGTTCCTTAAAATTTAAAATTATTATTTACTGTATTTAATTGGTTTTAAAATTTTAAATAAATATTAAACGTGAAAAGTAAAAAATGATATTTAAAAATAAACAAAAATCGGTATGTACACCATACGATTTTCTTATACATATAGAATACATGTTTCAATTATATTCCTAGAGCAACTATTATTATTTAAACAAATACATACATAAAAGTTATTGAGGAATATCTGCGGGCCTCAAAAAATGTATGCCTGCATATCTTAAAAATATGTCTTATATAGTGATTTTTTGAAAACGGCATTTCACAGTCAACATAGGTAAACGACCTGATAATGTAAATTCCCTCTTCATTAATACTAAAAAGTCTGGTGTGGTCACCATACTACTTTCTTATACACATAATACCAACTGAACACGTTTAACTTGTTCTTGGCGTATGACTTTCTTTTGACATATAGATGTTAAACCTGTTTAATATTTTGTTGTTGTAACTGTGATTTTATTTTAAAATAGGTATTAATTAATAATATCTAATCTTTAAAACTTTATAACTAATAATACAAATATTACTTTTATAAAATTTCAAAGAACATATATTTTTGACACAATTATTTGGCACATAGATGTTAAAAATATTTTAGTTTTTGCTCACAAAGTAAATAAGATTATTAAAATATATTATTATAGTTATTTACTTTACAAGTGGACAAAGCAATTACCCACGAGCGAAATTTTAGCTCACGAAGTCGAAGGCTGAGTGTGATAATTTTATAGAGTGGGTAATTCCAATTTGCCCACGTGTGAAGTATAAAGTTTTATCCAACATGTCTTAATAAATGCCACTGTCACAAGCTTCAAATTTTCTAAATTGAAATGTCAATCGGAGTAGTTACCGAAGATGTTGTGTGTTATTATTATTGTTATAAATAGAAAATTACTTCTTAGTAACTTTTCTAAAATTATACCCACTAGTGGATAATCTTTTACCTTCCTTGTTTAAAATCGCTAGAGTTATAAAGCGTTTTTTGAGAGGTGTTGAATAAAATAAATAATTTTGTTTTTCTCGTTAATTCTCAAATTAGAAGCATGTACATGAAAAAAAGCAAAAAAAAATTTTTTCTGGCTTTCCAATTTTATTCAAAATTAACTCAGCTGTTCATATTTTTATTAAACTTATGAATTCCGTTTCGTTTAGATATCTTGTCTCGTTCATCCATCCATCCATTCATCTAAATATTAATTAAAACTTAAAATAAAATCATAGTTACAATGAGAACAAAAAATTAAACTGGTTTAACATATATTGTATATGTTAAATAATTATCAAAATAAAGTCATAGCAAGGAACAAGTCATACATGTTCAGAAAGTAGTGTGGTGCCCACACCAGATTTTTTTCATATAGAGAGAGCATAGCATTGCGCGTTCCAGTATTACCTCAATTTCGTGGCAACCGTAGAATTTTGGCGAAATAATTTTAGAGTACAACTTAAACAAATTAAATGTTGATAATTTCCAATACTTCGTTAAAATACCAATGGTTGTACGCTATAAATATCCAGGAATAATTCCTTTGTCCGCAGCGCCTCGTTCACATTCGAAAAGCAATCAACTTCGCCGAGTCTAATTCTGATTTAATTCCATGGCCTACTGCCTGGCGGCGCGTTTCCACACTCATTCTTTTATGTTCTCGTAGTCGTTCTCATTTCATTTGTCGTTGGTGTAATGAGAACGCGCTCAATTACACACATCGGAGAACAATTGAAAACCGGGAATAGTTTGACCTGAGATCCCGGTTACATTAGCATTAGCTGCATTCTTTTGTAGGGCCGGAGGATTCTTAGTGGTGGTAAACAGAACAGTAGGTCAGGGATGTTGAAAAATTCAATTTGATAGTCATACTCTGTTGTATAAAGTGTTGTCATTTATCGCGTTCAGTGGTAATATTAAAATAAATCTATTCGAACAACTTTTAAAAAGTAGAAACTAAAAACAGTTTCAAATGAAAATTGTAGCTAATCTTATTCTACATAGGTAAATATGTTTAATAGTTATATGTTTAACTAGGCACCAAAACACCAGATTTACAGCAGAGGCTGCCGTTTCTTTGACGAGGATTAGTATTAATTTAGTGATTATTTTATATACATATTTTGAAGGTTGCTATGCATTTGTTGAGGGTTACTATAAATTTGTTGAGCGGTTGCTATGTAAAAGCCTAAACATAAAAGTGACACTTTACAGACAGTAAGCAGTCCGTACAATGTCAACTTTAATGTCAATCGGCAAAAAAGTACTTTTTCTGAGATCGATACTAAAGTACAAGATGTTACTACGCGAAGTTATCAAAATAGTAGGTAAAGTTAAATTTTACAGACTCTTACGTCAAACTTGAATTACAAACCTTAAATTAAAAAAGAAAACAAATTATTCTATTATACTATTGGCGAATGTATTTATTATTTACCTTTGATAATAATTTATCGGATTTAATGCAGAACACATACAGAACACGCCTAAGAGTATACAGGGTGTTTCAGGACTAGTGTAACAAACTTTAACAGCTTATTCGTGAGGTCGTTTTGAGCTAAAAATATCATACGAACATATGTCCTATTCCTTCTAGTTACCAAAATACAAGAGGTTGAAGTTCTATAAATAATACGAAATTTTCTAATTTCTGTAATCAAGGTACTTTCGGAAAACAAGAGTTTTATTGAAAAGTCATATCTTATTTGTCTTTTTGTTTGTTTGTTACACTAGTCTTGAAACACCCTGTATAAAAAATATAATGAAAATTATAACCAAATTGGACACTTTGACAGTACTTTTGTTATCACAGCCATCCCCGTCGCAACAGCTAGCTGACGTTTTACAAATACAAAATGCTATTTATAAATGTTTTAATTAATAATTTAATGATTTCGTAAAAAATCATAATGTATACCTCGGCACTAAAGTATTTTTTATTATTCATATGGTTCATTATTAAATTATTATGCCTTGGTGCCTTGATATACAAATAAATAGAGCCAATGAAGAATATGTGTTGCCATTTAAAATTAAAAAGTAGGGTTTCTTATTTTGAGAACCTCTAGTTAAAAAATATATATTTTTGTACATTTTAATAGTCTTGTTAAATAGATTATCCAACACTATCGATAAATGGTCTATAACTATGGTGATTTTAGACAAGAAAAGTAATAAATTACTCACTGGTGGGTATAATTTTGAGAAAAGTTACTAGTGAGTAATTTTTCTTTTTATAACAATAATAATAACACCTTGGTAACCACTGAAATTGACATTTTAATTTCAAAAATTTAAAGTATATATCACTGTCAAATAATATTTCTTTAATAAATTGTGCATTTATTAAAAGATGTTGGATAAAACGTTATACTTCACACGTGGGCAAAGTGGAATTAGCTACTCCATATAATTTCTCTCGTGGGTAATTCCTTACTTTGTCCACTGGTATAGTTAATAACTATTGTTGCGCAATTTAAACAACTTCATATCTCTTAAATTTCTTGAGATAGCTATGGAGAAACACTTAAATGAAACATCCTGTAAATTTCATATTCGTAATAAAAATCGTACTTTAGTGCCTTGATATATAAATAAGTATTATAATATAATTTTTTTATATTGTTGACAAAATGATTCCCACCTTTCACTGCCATTCGCAGGTGTTGTAGTTTGACGACTGGTAAACGCTCCTTACAGAAAAATCATTCAAATTGAGGGAACAGCATCAGAATCCAGTTGCAGATCTGAAATTAATAGAATTTAGTCAATAGATATTATTAACAATTGCGCTATTTTGAAAAAACATGTGTAGATTTCCTCGCATAAAAATTATCCCAAATCGCTTTGCAGGTTACACCGTACAATTATTCCAATTTAAAACAAATTGCCCAATAAATCAAACTGTCCTTATTCCACCCCTGTAGCTAATTCCATCCAAAAACCTATTATATTCGTCGGCAGCCATTATTCGGTATGAAAATAGCAATACAAACGATCCATTATAACTAAAACAAAAGCATCACTACCCATAATTCAACAGATCATCCGATAAAATGCACACCGCAAGAAACAAACGCGCAGCGCGAAACTGAAGTAATGTATGCATCGATATTCCTCGGCTGACCACTGACCTTTTAGGAAAGGATATATATATGTGAACTTTGACCTTATTAAGAGGGCTGTAATGAATTGTGGATTCATTTGTATGAAGAACGTGTCTTGTGTAATTTACTTGTACTTACATAATTAGTGTGTTTTGTAAATATATCTATTTTGTATGAGATTAATTTACTCATATTCTTTAGTCGACCAATATTAATTAAAGTTTATTTTATGAATAAAATGCTTAATAAAATCATATATTATATACTGTATTAAATATATTACAACTATCAAAACGAGGAATGAAAAAAAAATTATCTATTCCACTGATATAAAAAACATATTATTCTCATCATTTTATTGGAGTTTTCTAACATATTATACCACTCAGTAAGGTAATTTGATGCATTTTTGTCTATTACCTCACTCAATGAGGTAATTTGAAGCGTTTTTGTTTATTACCTCACTCGTTGGCTCTCTATTACTCCATGGAAAATCTATTACTGGGCTGTTATCAAAATTGTCACAGAAAAAAATAAATTCGATCTATTCTGCTCCCTTCATTTTGAGTAAATAAATTGCAAATAATTATTTTTTTTATATTTCGAGAATGACTAAAAGGGATATTATATTTTTCATTACTGTAATCAAATCTATTTGCATGAATTTTTAAATTCTGAATAAATTTTGTTTTTAAAGTGAATAGGTAAAAATTAACATCAATATATAAAAAAAAAAAAACGTGAATATCTTATACGCCACATTTCAACTCTACTCCCTGTATATGTGCGGAAGATAATTAATATGATATTTACTTCGCAAATATTTAAATGTTGAATGAATGAATTAAAACGAGTTGTCAAATAATTTCATTTCTTGATTTTGCCTTATAAAGCAACTACAGAGAATGTAATGACAATAAATTAAAGTATGCATAACATTTCTACAATTTTGTATTTATAATTGAACTCAACATACTATGCCCTGCATATATACGTACATAACCTACTCCACAACTAAGTCCCAGTACTTAGTACTCAGCATCAAATCCAGCGCAATGCTAACTAGGTTATTAATCAAGCGTTCCCACGGGACCCGGGAAAAACCGCTCGGCGTGCCGTCTGGTGGGGCTGTAGTGAACCACACTACCGCCCCCAACTTCCCTCGCACCCTTCACCACTCAGCCAATTCAAACGATCTTCATTACTTATTAGATATCTTTGAGATTATGGTGGAGGAGCCTATATTGCTATTGGTGTTTTAGAAAGAGATTGTACATTATAGTTCAATGCGCACTGTCTATATAGTCGCAAAATAAATTATACGCAGAGATCTGTAAAAGCTGAGTGTCACACTTAACATGGATCAAGATCGTGGAAATGCTTTTATTTATATTGGGTACACAAAGAAATCGAGTTACAAGAGTCAATAAAAAAATGTAGTTCAGTTACTCTTGCTGTATTATTCGATCAATTTAACAGAAAAATTCAGTTTTCTACTATATATAACTGATTATTTTTTGACGTTTATTTAAACCAATCAAATGCTTTCTTGTATGTCACGTGTCTCCGTTTTAACCAATCCTGTCATTATTATACTGAGAATAATGCTCTTGTGATTATTCCCGGCAATTTTCTCTGTAGCTGTTTTGTTTTTGTTGACAGATGTCAGATGACAGATAGGTATCATCAACACAAGTAAAAATGAGCAAAGAAGATAGATTTAGTGCTGTACCTGATGATGAAATCAAAAAATAATCTAATTAAATATAACTTGCCTGGCAACAAGTTTTCGAAAGATCTGTCAAATTATTTTCAATTTATTCTCACCCTCTTGTTATATTATTATTGAGAATATCAGTGGTATTTATAGAGAAACAACTGAGCACTGCGCAAAATGACATTTCTCAATTGGATTAATTATTGAATAATTGAAAATTCAGTAGAAACTCAGTTCGATCAACTAAGAGTTCGTCACCAAATAATTGACATGTAAACTACGTTTTGTGATAAGTTTCCGTAACTTAAAATTATTTATAAATATTTGGTTTGTACAGATTTTTAGTTAATTAAATATTTTTTATATTTTCTAAATGTTTTAATATGTATTAAAAAATGAAATATTATAATTTGAACCTTTTTCAAAAAGATAAATCAGATATCATTTTATGTCATAATAATGCAAAAGAATATTTGAATAACATAGTCAGTAATAATTACTGAAGTATTCAGTTGTTTTAACTGATTACTCAGTTAAATTTATTGATCGGTGCCATTTTTACTGGAATCATGAAAAAAAAAATTGCTGACGTGATTTTTGCGGAAATACTTATTTTGATGTCCACTGAATCCGTTAAGACTAATTTCTCGATGTTTGTGTGTGAGAAATGAGAATGGATGGATGGATGTCTAAGTGCGCAAAATCTCTTGAACGAGACAAGATATGAAAACGAAACTTAAAATTTTATAGTTTCATGAAAATATTACGAGCTGAGTTGATTTTGAATGAAATTGAAAAACCGGAAAACCCGGAAAATGTGAAAAAGTTTCATATTAAATGCTAGCAAAAATATTTGGAATGTAAAATGTTATTTGCACTTTTCTTGTACATGCTTCTTATTTTGAGAAAAACTAAATTACAAATTTAATAATATATTTTTTCTTCAAACGTCATAAAAGTACGTTGGTATGTATTTGTATTCAACAAGCAGAAGTTAAACATTGTCGCCGGCGGCGTAAAAGTGTATCCTTGGCAACACATTTACGCCGGCGGCGGACAAAGTAAAATATTATGAAAAATAGTTAGGTTGTAATTCAATAATTTGACAGTTAAAAATGAAACAAATAAACAAAAATAACAAAACAGCATATTCTACGGCAACTTGAAATGCTAGATAAGACAGAATATTTTTTGAAGTTTTGAGCATTTTATAATATTTATAATGTTATTTTCTATGTTTGAAGAAAAAATAGCATGTGTTATTCGGAGTAAATGTGTCTTTGGGTGCTTCGCATGTAATTGTTCGACTCGCTTCGCTCGTCGTTCAAACTTACATGCTCAGCACCCAAAGTATCACATTTACTCCTAATGACACAATATACTATTATCCAACACCTCTCAATAAATGCTCTATAACTATGGCGATTTTAAACAAGCAATGTAACAGATTACCCACTAGAGGGTATAATTTTGACAAAAGCCACTAGTGAGAATTTTTTTATTTATAACAATAATAATAACACACAACACCTTGGTAACTACTTCGATTGACATTTTAATTTAAAAACTTAAAGCATATGTCACTGTCAAATAATATTTCTTTAATAAATTTTTCATTTATTAAGAGGTGTTGGATAAAACGTTATACACACGTTGGCAAAGTGGAATTACGCACTCGATAAAATTGGCACACTCAGCTAAAAATTCTCTCGTGGGTAATTTCTTACTTTGCCCACTTGTAAAGTAAATAACTATTAATAATCTTAATTACAATGAGAATGAAAACTAAGACATTTTTACATCTACATGTCAAATAATTATGAATTTTGTATTAGTTAGAAAGTTTTAAAGACTAGATATTAATTAATATTTTAAAATAAAATCATAGTTACAATGAGAATAATAAATAAGTAGGTTTAAGATCTATATGTCAAATAATTGTCAAAATAAATTCATACGCAAGAAATAAGTCATATGTATTCAATTGTTAGTGTGGTGTCCACTCCAGATTTTTCTATTATGTACCATTTGACAGTTGTTTATCACATTATTTTTATTTTACATACATTTTAAGTTCATTTTCTCTAGGGACAAAACCCGTCTGAATCCAGCCCTACGAATATTTAACATCTCTGCAAAGCGTGTTTCCGTATTGCTCCAGTTTACCTGTCGAACGTACAGCCATTGTTTGTTTTTCACCTTAAACCAAGCGCTGTTCTAATCGATGTAAACTGTGTATACGAAAACTGTAATTTAACACTAACTCATGTTTCCTGTTGTTGTATAAACTTATATATTAGCATCATACATGTGGGTATCATTCATCTAATGGATATGAAGCAGAAGTAAACACCAGGAATAATAGATCTGAGTTTGGATAAACTATAGTTTTGTTCCAGAAGCTTTTTACTAATATGTAATTTGTGTTTCAAACAAACTTCTGAATGCTGAATGTCAGGAATAATAAAGCTACGTATTAATTTATGTTTTCCCTCAGTAAGTAAATAAATGATAATTTATCTTTATCATAAATAAATATTTATTTATAAAATCTAAGTTTGTGAAGGCAAGAACCAGCAGTTGATTTAGTAGAGGAAAGTAACCAAATATGGAATATGATCCTAATGTGGAATACCGCCCTTTCTCTTATTGTTATTTATACTTCTATACAATTATATATTAATTAATTTTTAAAACATAAAACTGCTATTAAGTTAAGCGTAAATGTGTGTCTGATTATGATTACCAATAAACGTATTTAATTTGTGCAATGTTAAATTGCGGTATTCCATATAAAGATCCTATTCCATATTTGGTTACTTTTCTCTACTCCTGCACTTTTCAACGCTAAACAAAAGGAGATAGTTTTATCAAAGCTATTTTTTATCTTTTTAACTTTCGGAAAAGGAGGAGTTCTCTGGACGAAGCCTATAATTGTTTTATTTTTTTATGTATGACCACGCATACCTTTTTATAGAGTATTCCGATTTGTATTATTCTTTTTTTCTTGGATAAGATATATCTCGAAGTTGGTCCCATATGAATTTTTAAAAATTCCGCCTATTAAGTAGGAAAATAGGTTATTATTTGATTGTTCACCCACTGAATTTTTACCTGTTAACCGATTCTACCACGCAGAACTTTGTATTGGATTATTAAATTTCGATGATTTTTTATTCCACCCCAGAGGATTATTTTTTAATAGGTAGCCACAAAAAATAAACCTTTTAATAAAAAATTAAACCAACGAAAAATAAAACTAAAAACGAAAATTTAGACGAATCTTTTAGTCATTTATATGAGCCAAGTCTGATTTATTTTATATTGAGTTTAGGAAGAAAAGTACACACAAATATAACACCACGCTATGTCCCACTTAGTGGGGTAGCACGAACCCAGAAACACAGTCAACCAACTATTAGTCTCCTCCAAACATTCCTATCCTGACACACCACTTTCGCCTCGTCCACATTCATAGTGCGATTCATACATGCTCGTTTATTCTTCTCACTCGGAATCATTCGTTCACGCAACAAACCATCAATCATACCCAATCAGTTAGTAAGTAAGGAAAGAAGTTAGTCGATAGTGTTTACACGTGGTAAAAGTCGCCTTTCAAAGTCAAAGTCGAATCAAAGTACATTTTTGCTCTACGTATAAACATAGTCATTATAATTGCATTTCAACATCTGTTTATGTTTCTCATCAGGGATATGCATAGATGTTCCATTAGATTTCAAAGTGATTTCAAATTAGGTTGTAATCACATTAAATCCAAGTCGTAGACCTGTTACAATATTAATTAATTTGGACCACTAATAATGACGTTGAAATAAGAATTGATATGCGGTATCTGCCGTTGGATTGCACGGTTTTATAAGCAGATAGTACGTTAGATTTTGCCTGAATGTAAATATATATTTTCTCAGAGATTTGGACAGTAAATCAATAACAAACTAAAGAATTTTCATGAGACAGGCCACCCGAATACTGTAGCATAATTAATTTTAATATATGAGACTACATCAGTCTGTCATTTAATATTATATAAAAGTTAATTAGCCTGCTTCCAGTCTGAAAATAGAATATCATCCTGATAAATTCGCAATCACCTAAAAATCTTTTATACAAAAAATAAAAAACCATTTCATAACCTTTTATCGATCAAGTGAAAATAGCGAATCATATCAATCCACGTGTATATTTCAACAGCTTTTACATTACCCGAGTGAGTGCATTCAACTTTTTCAAATAAAACTATTAATCCGAGTTGAAATCATGGCGGCGTTGGAACGGATAATGGATCCGGAGAGAACCTGGAGCAACCGGAAGGTCCGTAAAACATTTCATTGCAACACCGTGTGAAAGTACCACACATTGTTATTTTGTTTTATTATTTTTAGTGGATCAATTAGTATTGGACAAAAATAAAATATGGATTGTTGATGCCATTGAATGAATTTAAGTGATATATGAGCCCAGAATCATATCATTTGACCCAATTAAGACTTTTAGAATAACTTTAGAATAGTATATTCTACAAGTAATGGAATGACACATATTCCACATGAGCAAAAAGTTTGTAGTCCAGGTTATGATTTGCGATTGCGGGATATGCCATTCCGTTACATGTTGTAGACTATAATTTCTATAACAAGATTTTAGAAATTATACAAAAAATACAAAACTGTTGAAAACGTCAAACTCAAATAAATCAAAATAAAACAAACAAACTTAACCATAGTAACTGAATCAAGATACTTCATATATCGCGCTAATATGCGGCTCTGATTCGTCGAAATTATTCCATGCGCGAAGTATGGAATGATAGTTGTTCCTATACAGTTTTTAGTTGTAGAATGTGTAGTTTTCAAAACAGTGTCATAGAAAAATTTGTTTTGATCTTACGAAATAGAAACGCATCAGATTGTGGATCGTGAGATCTTCAGTTCGAATCCCAATCCCGACAGTTGCCAACTTAAATTTACCCCTGTGGTTGCCCCTCCACTAACAATTTTGGGGGCTATGACTTGACGGCTGGTAACCGCATTTCATACGCAAAAATATATCACTTACCGAGATCTGCGTAAGCAGAGTACCACATACTTAATGGGTAAAAGGCGTGATGATATATTTATTTATCCAACACCTCTCAATAAATGCTCTATAACTATGGTGATTTTAAACAAGGAAAGTAATAGATTATCCACTAGTGGGTATAATTTTGAAAAAATCCACTAGTGACTATTTTTTTATTTATAACAATAACACACAACACCTTGGTAACTACTTCGATTGACATTTTAAATTCAAAAATTTAAAGCATATGTCACTGTCAAATAATATTTCTTTAATAAATTTTGCATTTATTAAGAGTTGTTGGATAAAACGTTATACTTCCCACGTGGGCAAAGTGGAATTACCCACTCGATAAAATTATCACACTTAGCCTTCGGCTTCGTGTGCTAAAATTTCTCTCGTGGGTAATTTCTTACTTTGCCCACTTGTAAAGTAAATAACTATTATATTTATTTATTTTAAAATAGTTATTTATGCACCTAGAATGAAATGTGAGACTT
The DNA here is from genome assembly GCA_963942605.1 of Poecilus cupreus. Taxonomy (NCBI): domain Eukaryota; kingdom Metazoa; phylum Arthropoda; class Insecta; order Coleoptera; family Carabidae; genus Poecilus; species Poecilus cupreus. The sequence goes on from OZ012724.1 coordinate 21,940,604, forward strand.
TTAAATAAAAGTTGTTTACGGCCTAGGCGTTAAGTAGTTTAGTTTTTGGTGTCAATTTATCTATCAGAATATATCTCAGCTTTTTAGGCATATCTCAATAATTAATTAATTAAGAGCAAATTTTGTTACATTCAAAAAAATATAGAATAATATTGTCTACAATTCATTCTTCAAACTTTCTTCTATATTTTGTATATATTTTGTATCGATCACAAGCTATTGTAATATGTGTCAAACGAGTACATAATCATTTGGGAGTTATATTTTAACATAACTATATGCGCAAGATTACTGAGATCTGCGTCAATTAACGTGCCACACTAATTGATGATATTTACAGACTGTTTTCTCTTATTGTAGGTGTTAAATTCAGGGTTAAAATTTCTCGCGATTAACTTGGGACTTCCTGTAGATAAAGATCAGGAAACGACTCTCCCCCAGAGATGTTTTTATTGAAAATAACCATCTCAATCTTCGGAAACAATTTCACTGATTTCATTGAAATCTTAAAGTTTTGATTAACGCGTCCCGCGTAAAATTTATAATGAATTTTTGTGAAAGTTTCCTTGTGATGTGATTTACGCGTTCAGTTTTTCGCGACCGCTCAAACAGCTGAAGGCGCTGAAGGAACTGAACGTAGTGAATTACAGCTTCAGCGGTGCTTTTCCGCTGAAAGCGCTACGGATTAATAACTGCTTCAGCTGAGCTAAGGACAGCCAAGTCATTTCATTTATTTTATGTTATCTGTGGAACACTGGCCAGTCATCTCCTCAAGGTATGTTCTGCGCAGCGGTGCAGTGAAGTGTGTGTACTTATATGTTGTAAGGAGAGGAGATATGGACTGAATGCTGCAGTTTCTAAGACATGAACACGGAAAATAGTTTTCTTACAAGATTTCTTTAAGCTTATAATACCTAGAGATTTTCCTATTTTGAGTATGGTCCTGCTTTTGCAGATCTCGGTAAGATATATTTTTGTGTCACAACCTCCAAAATGGAGGGGGAACCACAGAGGATAAGTTAAGTAAATATCGAACTCATGATGCGTTACCAGATAACTAAGGATGTTTTTTGGTGGAAGAGCACCTAGACAAATTTTTCAATAATTTTCGATTGTGAGATTCAAAATAAGGGGTAAATAGCTCCGTGGTAACGCATCGGGCTGTGGATCGTGAGATACTCAGTTCGAATCCCACTGCCGACAGTTACAAATTTAAATTTACCCCTGTGGTTCCCCCTCCTCTAACATCCTTGGGGGCTATGATTTGACGGCTGGTAACCGCACTTCATACGCAAAAATATATCACCTACCGAGATCTGCGTAAGCAGAGTACCACACCCATAAAGGTAAAAGGCGTGATGATATATTTAATTATTTTATTTGAGATTCAAAATAGTTATTTACTTTACCGGTTTCAGGAGATTAAGGCCCGGTTTTTTTCGGTCGTAATTAGCTCCGCCGTTAAAGTAACAACGTGATTAACCTATCAAAAATTAACATATATCATGTAACTAAGGAAATGGATTTATAAGATAACTTTTGATAGGTTAATCACGTTGTTACATTTACGATGGAGTTAACCACGACAGAAACAACCGGGCCTAAATCTATGTTTACATGCACAAAATTTGACATGGTAAGTATGTCATAACACTGCTGCTGTACGGTAATATTACTATACTGATCTGTCAAAACAGTCAAGAAAATGAAAATAAATCACAATGATAATATAACGCTATTTATTAATACTGGCGGAATTAAGCTGTTCATAGCTTCACCTGCTGCGTTCCAAATATTTTCAGGCAATTCAGCATCGCCAAAATCCACTTTTTATCTAGACATTATGAACACATTTAACGTTTAAGTAAAAAAATTATTTATTATAAATATGATACGAAACAAGTGTAACCATGGTGTTAAATAAAAACAAACAGACTTACTTGATCACCTAAAATTATGACAGACGTTATTCATATAAGAATTTCAAAAAATAATATTTATTAATGACATTAACGTCTTCATATTCTGAAACCAGTAAACTATTAAACAAACCACGGATGTTATGAGTCATAACAGGTCTTAGATGTCTTAAAATCCTCGCTCTATGAGCTCGGATTTCAAATTGACATCTGCGGCTGTTACTCATACTCATACTCATAACATCGCTATTATATATAAGAAAAAGTCAAGTGATACCAACACCAAATTCTTTCCAAAGTTTATCAAACTTGTTCGAAAGAAAATTTATTCCAAGATACATAGCTTAATTAATATATTCTATTATCAATTCGCAGCTAAAATTTTGGGACGCTATTGCTAGAGAAATATAAATTGTGTCAATCAACATTAAAGAGATTTTTATATCATGAAATTGGTCCTGTACAGAATTATATTGTCGAGTACACTGATTATATTTTGTAATTAAAAAGTCAGTATCGTCAGCGCCACGCAAAGAATTAATTTATAAATAATTATTATTTCATCCATTGACCCGACGATTAGATTTGTTTTTATTATATATTCATTGGATTTGTTTGAAAATTATATTATTGTTTGCGTTGAAAATTCTGTTTTGTTTTTGTGATTGAATTTTCAATGAGAAAACAATTAAATTTATGTTTGTCGTTTATATTAAAACGGTTTTTAATTTGTTTGTTATTCAAATGTTGGGGTTACGTTTAATTTTATTGAATAAATTACGAATTTATTGATATATCATAATTGTAAAGATTAAACTAAATCATTTTTATAGCATTATATTTATTCGTATATGTAACTAGAACTAAGATATAGTTTTCTTTGTACAATGGTTGGTACCTCGAACTCTGTTTTTTGGGTAGTTTAAGAGAAGTGTTTTAACCTCTCTTTTAGTGCTTTACAATGTTCTAAAATTATTTTATTAAAAATTCTTCCAGTAGAAGTAACATAAATATATATATATATATATATATATATATATATATATATATATAACACTACATATAGAATGCATAGCGTATTTAAATAAATATTTATTCAAAATTACTAATTGTCGTAGAATATTGGTAATTTTTTCCTTACCAGTATAAAATTGTCCAAGAAATCGATTTTTGAGGTCTGTAATTGCAGATCTCTTCTAGTTACTAGAATATAGAAGAAAATTTAATGAGGTAAATAGCAGTATATGTAGGATATATGTCGTATTTAATTAATTATTTATTTTAATTAATACTAAACGTAGAAAGTTGTATTTTTTGCATGGCAATGTATAATTGTCTGATAAATCGATTGTTGAAGTCTGCAGTTGCAGATCTCTTCTAGTTTCTAAGGATTATATTTGAGAAAAAATATTCAAATATCGTTTACAAATCTTGTTTCGTTCGTGAGTTATTGCGCACATGGACATACATCCATCCATCCATCCTCACACACAGACATAATTGAGAAATTGATTTTAGTGGATTGAGTGTACTCAAATATAGGTATTTTATATTTTCATTCCTTCTTTATACTTTTTTTCAGCGGTTAAAATGATATCGAAATGCACATTTAATCGACAGTGTACGCTTTGAAAAACTTCAACCCCGAATAATATGTAAATTGCGTGCTGATGTATTCTTTACAAGTAATTATATTTCAACACGATAACTTCTTACGAAAAACTGCTGTTTTCCTCAACGGTCAGCATTCCCAATTTCAGTTAGCGACTAAAATAAAGCCTTTTCCCCTACAAAGTCTTTATCAGCAGATCGTTTATAAAGCGATTAATCTACGAACAAACAGAAAAACCATCCGATTCTTTCCACGAGTAACTGCCCCCAATTACTTCCCCAAAACGGGGAGAGATGGCGCGCGACAAAACAAAAGAAAACGACAACGTGGCAACATGGCAACGATGTGGGATTCCCCGTAATGCAGGCTTATAGAGGCTGATATTGCAACGTCGCCGTTAGTGGAACGTAGAATGTGTTTCATATCTTTTAGATGCTTGGAGAACTACGGGGTGAGATAGGAAAATGCAGGGTGGAGTTAGGGGAGTTAATATTTAATTAGAAAGGGTGACAGGAATTTGAGGGGAGCGTTTGAAAAATGTGAATTATTTAGAAGGGCCTAGACATTCCACTGATTTTAATAGACATGGTTCACTTTATTTATTTAAAGGGATTAAGTTCTGGTTTTAAAGCAACTTACAAAACTTGTAGATATCATCATGTCATTTATCTATTTATAAATATACCGTGTGTCTCACGTAAATGTTGGCATAGGCAGTTAACATGTAAATAAAAAGTGTCCGGCAAAAAATTATGCATCCAAATTTTATATCACTATACTGCCAATATCCCTACATCTTATTTAATACAGATTCATTTATTTTAATACCGTAATTTAATGAAATTAATAATAATAATTCCTAATTTTCCGCCTACTCTTTTTATTGCTACTGACGTATAGTGCTTGCAATTTGTTTTAAATATTTTAATCTGTTACTGTCATCAAGAATACATTAAATGTCGAGAACCGTGTAAATATTATTAGAATGTATTATTGGGGCGCAGTGCAAGACAAATATCTGAATACTTCACAGGAATGAACGCCAAATGGTTTCCATCGCCAGAAATTGTCTGTAACAGATTAAAATATTTAAAACAAATTGCAGACACTATACGTCAGTAGCAATGAAAAGAGTAGGCGGAAAATTTGGAATTATTAATAATAATTTAATTAAATTGCAGTATCAAAATAAAGTATCTGTATTAAATAAGATGTAGGAATATTGACAGTATTGTGATATAAAATTTTGATGCATAATTTTTTGCCGGACACTTTTTATTTACAAAAAAACTGATTTTATATGTTAACTGCCTATGCCAACATTTACGTGGGACACACGGTATATAGAGAACTATGCTAAAAGTAAATATCTGTTATGAGATATTGTGTTTTCTGGTGGAGGCGCCATAATAGTAATGAATGTAAAGGAAAATGTCGACAACCAAATTATCTAACTAATGATGCCATAATTTTTGAGCGACTAATGAACAGACCTCTTACCAAAGAAATTGGGTTGTGTATGGGAACATTTCGACGGTAAATTTTAATAGTAAATTTAATATAACACATTAACAATTAATTATTTTTCGTAATTATTACAAAACGATACAAAGTAATTTGCGAAAGAATTATTATTACGAAGATGGAAAGCGGACTAACTATTATGGTTATATGCTGCCTTATGAATGGATGATTATAATTTTATGTGGACAGCACTACCGGCTATGCTCTTCAGTGGTATTCGAACCCACGACCTCTGGCGTGCTAGGTTAATGAAATAGAAACTACGCCACCCAGATCGGCATGCAAAAGACTTGTTAATTAATAAATTCTAGTATCAACAATTTTTTGTAAGGATGTAATTAAATATTCGACCGTGTCAAATTGTCATAGTTCCCTGAACCATAATATAAGAATTCACACAGTAGCGACACTCACAGTCGGTACCTTTGATATTTATGTCTCTTCGACCGATGACTATGAGCCCAGCGGCCATATTGGCAGCTGCGGCCTATGGCAGTAAATTTGAATAGCTGTGAATTGGAAAGGGGATAAAATCTAAAAAAAGATATTTCAACTGCACTACAAAAGTTCCTACAATATTTCATGGTACAAATAAATTTACCTCACTGTTTTGCATTCATTTTATGAACTTAACATGACAGAAATACTGTGGCTTGATATTTGACAAATACAACTGATATTGACATTGACATGCTATATTCCCTTTTACTAAGATAAAAAAAAAAGGTAGTATGTTCTCGAGGGATGGATGTATTGACCGGGAGATTGAAAGGCGAGTGCAAGGTATTGGGTGCTCTGGGTATATTTGCTCGAAACGTGAATGTATCTAGAGATGCTCGGTTGAGTGTTTATAATGGTGTGTTAGTGCCTACATTGATGTATGGTTCTGAATGTTGGGTGTGGATGAAGAAGCTTGAACGACGTATAGCTGCTGTGGAAATGAGATATTTGAGAGGAGTATGTGGGTATACGAGACGTGATCGTATACGGAATACATTGGTGTATGATGAGTGTGAGATTGAGAAGAATGTTGTTAAGAAAGTGGGAGTGAATCAGTTGAGGTGGTTTGGACATGTTGAGCAAATGTCGAATGAAAGGTTGGTGAAACTAATATATGTGGGTGAGATTGAAAGTGACCGATTGCGCGGGCGTCCGAGGAATAACTGGTTGGGTATGATTGATGGTTTGTTGCGTGAACGAATGATTCCGAGTGTGAAGAATAAACGAGCATGTATGAATCGCACTATGAATGTGGACGAGGCGAAAGTGGTGTGTCAGGATAGGAATGTTTGGAGGAGATTGATTGTTGGTTGACTGTTTTTCTGGGTTCGTGCTACCCCACTAAGTGGGACATAGCGTGACGTTATGTATGTATGTATGTATGTACTAAGATATCAACATATCACTAAGCCGCCATTTTCCCTTTTATTGAATTAAACTAAAAATATTTTCATTTCAATATATATTTGTTGAAGAAGACTGAGAACCATAGGGTTCAAAGTTAAAATTATCGACATTGCCGACAACTAATGAAAACTTGGTGGAGGCGCCGGCAAAAAATTCCTGAATAACTATCAAACTAAAATATTATAAATAACTAAGAAGCAGTTAATTTGCAGCTAGCCGGGCCTGTCTCAGCACCTCGAAACTTTATTAAACTATGACGGGAAAGGCGCAAGAAATCTCGCTGAGAACCATTCCTCACTGGAGCAAGGCGAGCTGTTCCGAGTGCTCTGTTAGTGTATCTGTACACTCCATTGAACAATCTCACATCCGGACCCGGCCTCTGCTAGACTCGAAACACTGAGTAGAACTTTCGATGTCTTGGGATGGGTTGTCACGTCGAGAGGAGCGAAAGAGGTGAGGAAGGAGAGAATATAGTGTGCTCAACAAATTATTTTAGGCTTCTTTAGAATATTATAATAATTGTAAACTATTTCAATTGTCTTCAGTGTAACTATAACCATGTTTAAAAATTAAGGTAGATCAGTAAAATGTACTTACATTTCTCAATGCAGGTTCAGCCTTGCAATTTGGGTAGTTCCTCAACTTTCTTAAACGTATTTGAATCTGAAAATTAAGCAGTATATGAGTCCAAATAAGAAAAGTATTCACTATTATACATCGCTTTGCTCACAATTGTAAGATTTGTGGAATCGATTAAATTAATTACCTACTATTGCTTTAAATCACACGCTTAATAATAAATTCATAATTAATTTACAAATACGTTTTGTCATTGAAATCTGAACATTCAAAATAAATCAATATATAATCACACCAATTACGTTTTGTGAAATATTTTTCGCTCAAGATAGCCAAACCACCTCAACTACTTCACTCCCACTTTCTTAATAACATTCTTCTCAATCTCACACTCACCATACACCAATGTATTCCAGACACGATCACCAGAGCCGGATTAATAAATTTTGGGGCCTAAAGCGGAATTATATATGAGGCCCCTACCTACTATATCAAGTTAATTAGATAGATAATGAAACTAAAGTATGATTATTTATATTTTAAATTTATTACAGAATGAAACAAATTACAGTAACTGTAAATTATAGAATATATAAATAATAAAAACAACATTAAAGTTATAGAATAAAAAATAATAATATTTTAATAATAAATAATAATAACAAACATATGAAGCGTCAAAGTTACGATATGACTATTTGTTTTGATTTTTTTAGTAAACTTTTCTATTATAATATAGTAATTTATCTCGTTACTACATTCTGCTTAAAATTTTTAATTTGTAATAAAGTTGAAGCATTGGGAAATGTTGATTTAAAATCCTTTAAAATTTATTTATATTTTTCTTTATTTTTATTTTACTGACTTCTTTGCAAAATAACAAAAATTGATGCATCTCATTTTCTAATATATTAGCATCTATATCATTACGATATATATCTTTTAATTTGTTAATAGATTCTGGTTGCTCTGTAATATCGTTAGTGAAAAAATAATTAAAATTGTTCTGCACCTCATAGTAAATTTCTAATCTTCTATTTAATTCTGATATTAAATTGTCACAAATAACAAAAAGAACGCACTCGTCATCGACGAAAAATAGAGGCTCCTATATTTTTCATCTATGATACAAACGTGTCTCACTACTTAACTAGTGTGAGGATTAGGGAACTTCACTGATGATGCAGGCGCAGGCGCTATACAACATAGACTTACCAGATCTAGCTTCGTCCGTTTGAAATTTCAAAATTTGCAATACATGTCTCTTTCTAAACGAAAAAATCTATAGGCGGGTGAAAAAGAGGGAGCCGTTGCCGTTCTACATTCTTGATATTGTTTTTGTTTGGTCACAATATTCTTAAGGAAATAAAAAAAAAATTGGGTCCCCTGTACAATCCGGGGCCTCTGTACAATCTGGGGCCTCAAGCGGCCGCTTTGTGCGCCTTATGGTTAATACGGCACTGACGATCACGTCTCAAATAACTCATTTCTACAGTATAACTGCTTGGTTTAAAAGTTGTGGTAACTGAATAGCTGTAAAATAACTAGAGATTGCGACAAAATAATAGGAATAGATTCTACTGAAATGTTATGGATGCATGTGAAAAATTTTTTTACCTATAATAATTAAAATAATAAATTATTTTAAACGATTCTTTTTACGAGAATGTTATTGATAGAATTAGAATGAACTATGAAATGGAGAAAGAGTTGGAAGGAGAAGATATAGTGAAAAATCAAGCAATAAGATCAGTAATAAAATGGAGACCTGGAGGAAGAAGACAAGAAGCAGACCCAGATCAACTTGACTAAAGGAAGTAGCAGATTTAAAAGCAAAAGGAATTGAAATCTGGTAAAGTAAAACAAAATATAGGAAGATGTTGAGAAATCTAACTACAAGGATCTAAAAGTAATTGATCCACTCCAACAAAATAATCTTAGGATTTTTGAAATCAATAACCTATAATAATAAAAATAATTAATAAGTTTAAATGATTACTTTCACATATCAAAACTTTGACTACTATATTAAACAGTGTAATTTTTAAATATTCCTTTTTGATCCTTAATCAGTAAGTAATACACTATCTGCCGTTAAATTCTTTCTGAATTATTGATGCACCTATATAATACTTTATTACTTTAGCTCCAAGTGAGTTTTCAACAGATAAGCACGTTTTGGGGGTACCTGGAATACTTTCGTCCACGGTAACTCATGCCTATTAATGAATGCATTTTGAAATTGCATATTTAGATTTTGGATGCTCAAGATATAAGATGAATAGATTTTAAAACCAATCTATCAGCCGTAAGTGGTAGTTTATTCGAAGGCCTATCAGGGTTTTTAGGCATATCTTAGTAAATAATTGATTTAGAGTAAATTTTGTTACACTTTTTTTTGCTGTATTTTGAACCATTTAAAAGTCAAAATTTCTAAAGTTATGTCTTAGAAACATCAGATTAAAAACACAAAAAATTATTAGCATGACTAGCTTAAAATATAGGGTTAAATACGATTGTTTTCCAGGTTTGTAATGATCCAATTATTTGAAGATGGAAATAGTATTGTTCCTTGTAGTTTTTAATTCCTTATTCGATTGGGTACCTTGTAGAAAATGAAAATTCAGAAAGATTAACCTCACCCACAAAATAATTCAAGTGTCAACAAAACTTACGCCATTTTGGTTAGACGTTCGGCACTTTCCCAAAGAGAGTAAACTATATCTCCTGTGTTGGATGTCAGGCATAGTTTGGGTGCGTGCATTTGGAGAACAATGCCGGCATTTTGATTTGCGCGATGAGTTCGCGAACAAGTGAACGTGTACATGTAAGAAGAATGGCTCAAAGTGTGCCTCTCCCCTCGAATGTCTTCTCTCTTCTGTCTTCTGTCTTCGTGGTGAAAACAATTATACGAAACTTGTATTTGAGAATGTGGAACTTTGCTTTAGTTACAATATGCTGATGGGAGATTATTTTGAACTGGAAGTAATTTGCTGAACAAGAGAATATGGGAAACCGCTAAATAATTTCAAATAGCTATTTATAATGTTGGGATGCCGCAAGACAGCGCTCTTGGTTGAGGCTGTCAGCTGGATTAATTTTGGAGAGGGCTCGAAGAATTACAAAACATTCTAAGACATTTAATTCGCACTGTACTACTGTTACACAAGACGATTAAATTATTTCGTGTGTATGAGGTGATTGTTTATATTATATTTGAGTGTTTTCTTAGGCTTACTCATTCAAATTCTGGATTTTATAATACAGGAGGAGCATCAGCAGGTCTTTCTTAAAATAAATTGCTCGGTACAGTACCTGAATGAATCTGTGACCCAATTTATATTTTTACTGTCTTAAGAAGACATAAAATATTAAATCAAACCCCTAAGCCCTGAAGTAATAAAGTAGATATCTAAATATTGGAAACAAAAGGGATAAAATTAAATTTACACAACTTGTAAACCAAGCAGTTATACTGTAGAAAAGAGATATTTGAGATGTGATTGTGTCCGGACATCTTCCTATCTTTTGTTTTACTTTTCCAGATTTCAATTCCTTCTGGTTTTAAATCTGCTACTTTCTTAGCCAAATTGATCTGGGTCTGCTTCGTGCTTTCTTCCTCCAGGTCTCCATTTTATCACTGATCTCATTGCTTGATTTTTTATTGTATCTTCTCCTTCCAACTCTTTCTCCATTTCATAGTTCATTCTAATTCTATCAATAATATTCTCGTAAAAAGAATCGTTTAAAATAATTTATTATTTTAATTGTTATAGGTAGAATATCGATATTTTTTACATGCATCCATAAAATTTCAGTAGAATCTATTCCAATTATTTTGTTGCAATTTTTAGTTATTTTCCAACTATTCAGTTACCACAACTTATAAACCAAGCAGTTATACTGTATAAATGAGTTATTTGAGACGTGATCGTGTCTGGAATACATTGGTTTATGGTGAGTGTGAGATTGAGAAGAATGCTGTTAAGAAAGTGGGAGTGAGTCAGTTGAGGTGGTTTGGGCATCTTGAGCGAATGTCGAATGAAAGGTTGTGAAACAAATATATGCGGGTGAAATTGAAGGTGAACGATTGCGTTGGCGACCGAGGAATAAATGGTTAGGTTTGATAGATGGTTTGGTGCGTGAATGAATGATTCCGAGTGTGAAAGTAGACAAGGCGAAAGTGGTGTGTCAGAATAGGAATGTTTTCAGGAGATTGATTGTTGGTTGACTGTGTTTCTGAGTTCGTGCTACCCCACTGAGTGGGATATATCTTGACCTTATATATGTATCAATGTATGCATATATACCGGGAAGTTCATCAGTCTCTATATTTTATATTATTCGATTAATTTAAATATTGCCGAAAATTAATTCAAATAAAGTTTACTTTAAATTAAATTGATTTTGTTTTAGTACCATAATGTACAACTTTATCTTTTTAAATGAAATATGCTATTTTTTTTCAAAACTATGAACATCTTTGGGTTCTCTTTAAATCAGTTCTTATTCATTAGAGTCCTGAAATGATTAGTACAGAAACTATTTATGTATTTGTTAATAAATAATCAGACACAGAAAGTATGCCAAGAATTGTGTACGATTGTTTAAACAATATTTTGATTAGTTGCTGTCACATATTTAATAATTTGTATTTTATTATTTCACTTACTTTATCAAATTTTGTTGTGATATTATTTAGTTTGTTGGTAATATTTTGAAGAGCAGACATTCAAATATCTTCTATAATCATAATAAATAAATAAAGTTAATTTTTTTTTATCAAAATCATTACTTAATATGAGCCCTTATGTACCGAGGGAAATAAAGAGATTCAAGACCATTGGTAGTGCCAACTAGAAACATCCGTTTTGTATCGGAGGTATTGAGACAGATCAAAATTTTCGGCAGTGAGTATTCAACAAGTGCATGATAATTTTTTCGTCCCCAGTAACTCAAAATTTAATAAAACCATCAATGCCAAATTTCAAATTTATATTTTAAATGTACGAGCTAATTAGATTTATTTGCAGACCATCAAGTTTCTGGGTATATCTCACTAAATAAATGATTTACAATAATTTAATTGTATTTAAAAATATATAAATATTGGTTACAATTTAGTATCGTGCAGAAATTAAAAGTTTCTGGAAGCTATGTGGTGTCCACATCAGATAAGAAGTTTTCATTAGTGCCGTCACATATTCTGCAAACTCAGGGCGAAACCCAACGGCCGGGGTCACCAAGTAGCACACTGCCCAGCATCGTGTCGTTTTGCGAGAACTCGGGCGTGGGAATCGCGGTCATTTGCGTGGTAGAGGTCCGTGATGACCGCTCCATTACACAAGTTTCGACACTCGAAGGAAATTTCGGGTGTGATGTATTAGGTTTCGCCACTTGATCAAATAGTTTCAACTTAGGGAGAAGTTTGGAACACTTTTTGAAGAGACAGATCTTTCATTTTGTGAAGCGTAGAACTTATATTTACGAGCCCGGAATCATATCATTTGGCCGAATTAAGAAACCCTGATCTAACAAAGGGAAAATTATTGTACTCAATTTATTTGTATAATAATTTCAGTTCTTTCTAAGAACATTTTAAGGAAAAATAACAACTGAAATAATAACAAATAAACAATTTGGTCTAAAGGTATTGGCTGGTACCAAGAACACTATTTTTAAAACTAATGATAACAAAATACAGAAAATTGTTTCAAACACAGATTGTAAGTAATATCTATTATTTTACATCTTTTTCATTTCAATGAAATTTACTCTATCTAATTTATTTATTATGATTTGGCCAAAAACCCTGATATGCCTTCAAATAATCTACCACTTACTGTTAATGAATTGTTCCCAATAACTAATTAATTCATAACAATACATTCCTTACATATATGTATCTGCGGAAGGAAAAATAAATGAATTTAAGATATAAATATGGCGAATTAAACAATTTTCCTTTGTATGACTTTAACTTTATGGGGTAAATAGCTCCGAGGTAACGTGTCGGACTGTGGATCGTGAGATCCTCAGTTCGAATCCCACTGCCGGCAGTTACAAATTTAAATTTACTCCTGTGGTTCCTCCTCCACTAACATTCTAGGAGGCTATGATTTGACGCCCGGTAACCGCACTTCATACGAAAAAATATATCACTTACAGAGATCTGCGTAGGCAGAGTGCCACACCCTTAATGGGTAAAAGGCGTGATGATATATATTTTTTTTATGACTTTAACTGGGCCAAATGATTTTATTCTGGACTCGTATACAGTGAGATATAATAATACTGGAACATGTACTTATACTTGAGAACGAAAAGTGAGTCTGAGACAGATAGCTATTGTGGGCTACTGTTCTTTGTCTAACACTTGTTTTTAATAGGTATTTTGGTATCCATGCGAATTGAACACTATACTTTTTCTACGACCACAATATTATTTCCTAATTAATTTAATTTAAATAATACATTTATGGTAAAAGGACAAACCAAACTGAGCACAAAACAGCTGTCAGTTGTCAAATTGGATGTTGCTGGAAAAAAGTGATGCCAATTCTAAAAACAAACCTCTAAAAAATACCCTGCTAAGCGTTTCTTGAGTGTGCACTATGTAAAAACAACGGTTGCTTTGCGTTTGTTGAACAGTTGCTTGAACAACTAGCTGTTTCTCTCGACTGGCATTTTCAACCTCTCAGAACGTTCAAGTATAATTATATTTCAGTGTATTTACTGGTAAACTAATATAAACGTAAACAAATTTATATTACGTATATCAAACATTAATTTAAAATTTTAATTTCATTTTGAAGAGGTCTACCTTTCTTAATTTCCTTAAACATTAATATTCCTACATATCTCCATCTCCTGCAGAGTCCAAGAACGGAAGTAAAGAGAAATTTAAGATGGATGAAATTTGAAAGTAACTCCATGCTGCTCTGTATGTACATACAGACAGCAAGGGAAATTAAAGCTATTCCATTGTGAGAATGTTCATCATTTTGACAAGTTCTTTCGAATGAATATTTTTTATTTTGCATCAGAATGGAAGATGAACATGAGAAATACAAATGAATAAATTTTAAAAAGTTTGCTCTGGTTTGAGTGTAAATTAAATATTGATGAATAACCTGACCAATATAACACCTTCTAATTGTTAACTCTACTACAGAAAGTTATTTTTTTTAACCGATTAAATGATTTTGCTTCACAATTTTATTTATTCACTTTACAAGAATAGTATAAACACAAAAGTTACCTCACAATAAGTCCCATTTGGTTACTTAAATATTAGTACTTGACGATATATATTTTAAGATTCTTGACATTTCTTTAAATAGTTTTAGATTTTCCTATTTATTTGACAGAAAGAAATGAATAGAAAACAACTCTTAATTCGATATTGTATCATTACAATCTTCTACGAAATTTCTACAGAAAATAATACAACACTGTAATAAACCTAAATCTAAATCTGATTTCGGAAATGTCAAATGTATTTCGTTTTTGTTTAATTTTCTATAGTACATATTTCCTAATAAATATTAATTTTAATTTGATTGGCATAATGTGAAGTACTAATATTTAGGTAACCAATTGGGCTTTATTTATAACATGCATTTTTAAATTCTGAAAAACTTGCTTATTTATACTGCTGTAATATTGATATGGTCAGCACATAACCTTCCGCCCACCTCTTAAATGGTACAAAATAGTATTTGATGATACAGAAAAATACCTTTTATTTGATTATTTTCTATTTATATTTGAGAAATTTAAATTTATTAAATTTTTCGACATACATTACACTAAGAAAATATCATCACAATCACAATGACATGTGTCACATTTCGTAAAAAATTAAATTTTTTTAAGCGTTTTCATGGTGCTCATGGAATGCAAGATTTACGAAATTTAATTTCTTTATATTTCATTATCTCCAAAACTAATGAAAAATAATAAAATTAGGGTGATCAAAATAGATTTTTTCACGGAAAACTCCGGCTTCTAGTGAACTGCTACTTCCAATTAACCAATTTTATCCAAAATCTAATCAGCTCTTCATTTAAATGTAGCAAAAATACACAAAATTGTATTATTTGGTATTATAGTATTCGAGGATCTATTTGAAAAATTGTTCACCACTTTTTCGAACAGTATACTATAGTGGCTCCTCCACCATTTATTTCCATGAAAGAAGTTGTTACTTAATAATATATGATTTATCAAAATCTCTTTAAACACATAGTTACAACTACACAAGATCATATACATGATCCACTGTCAAACATTAGAGTCGCCAAATCTCTCTTCCATTATGAAATAAGTTTTTGTGAAAATAATCAATAAGGTAGTTCCGGTTCATAATTAATATGAAATTTACAGTCTGACATCTCGTTCCATAATGCTACATGCTACATTCTCCATCTCTTATATTTTATCACACACAAAAAGCAGACAGCTTATTAAATTTTAATAGACTTTATCCTAATAGCAGCAACATGAAGTTCGCCGATAGTTTAAAACTATAATATGCAAATTCATAAAGTTGGAGTGTGTTTCGCGTTGGCACAAAATCACGGGCGGAAGTAATCACACGCTTAGAAACTAAACCCGGCGTGATGAGAAAAATTTCGCATTTTTACAAACTTGTAATCCATGTATAAATAAAGTTACGTCGATAGAACGGCCCAGGTCCGCCATATTGATTGGAGAAGGATTACGAAGTTTGTCTTGTCGCCCTTTGTAGAAACAGGGCCCGAGATATCAAGGAAATTTAATTAAAAAATTTAACAGCGAAATTATTAATTTAATTATTCATAACGGGGTAATAGATTTAAATGGTTGAACACTGATTTAATAGAAACAACGAGGAGGCTTACAAAAATTACTCTATATTGCCATAAAAATATATTATCCAACACCTCTCAATAAATGCTCTATAACTATGGCGATTTTAAACAAGCAAAGTAACATATTATCCACTAGTGGGTATAATTTTGAGGAAAGCCACTAGTGAGTATTTTTTATTTATAACAATAATAATAACACACAACACCTTGGTAGCCACTTCGATTGACATTTTAATTTCAAAAATTGACATTTTAATTTCAAAAATTTAATGTCACTGTCAAATAATATTACTTTAATAAATTTTGCATGTATTAAGAGTTGTTGGATAAAACGTTATACTTCACACGTGGGCAAAGTGTAATTACCCACTCGCTAAAATTTCTCTCGTGGGTAATTCCTTACTTTGCCCACTTGTAAAGTAAATAACTGTTAAGGTCAATAATGCATTAAAAATTATTGTGGATTATACACAAAAGATATGTATAGAAAGTTAAAGAAGAAGAAAAAAATCTTTCTGAACTATGAGTGAATATAAAGACTTTTTGATTAAGTTCTGTAATATTTTATTTAAACACAACTGTAATTACACAAGAGCTTTTTATTTTGCCGGATAAATTTTACGAAACCTTGTTACCTAGGAATTTGACAAGAAAACTGTTTTAATGAAATTTATCCGAAGAAAATAAAAGGCTCGAGTTTAATTCGGCGAGATAACTAAACGATATTTTATTTATTATATTTATTTATTGTTAAGTGCAATTGGTGAAAGCACAATTATTATATATCACATCATTAAAATATTCTCTTCACGAATGGTAATAAAGTAGTTAGTATTTTGATCTGGTTACTAGGAAAAAGTAAATAATTTTTATCCAACACCTCTCAATAAATGCTCTATAATTATGGCGATTTTCAACAAGAAAAGTAACAGATTACCCACTAGTTTTTGCCCACTTTGCCCACTTGTAAAGTAAATAACTATTATCACTTGGAAAAAGTAACTTTCCTCTATATCCGTTCTCAAAAGAATAAAAATGCTTTTTCCTTAAGGTTTACTTTATAATGGAGTTAAATTATCAGTAATTATATAACAAGGCAGTGAAAATAAATTCGATAAATTGAAAATAATTTCACAAATTTTTCGAAAACTTGTTGCCACGCTATTGACAAATGGTAACCTGTTTGAAAAAGATACTGGAAATTTATTTTCTAATATATCGAACTCTCGGGTGATATTAATTAGATTATTTTTTGATTTCATCATCAGGCACGTCACTAAATCTATCTTTTATTTGCTCATTTGTTGATGGTAATTATCTGACAACTGACATTTGTCAATAAAAACAAAAAAGCTACAGAGATAATTCCCGGAAATAATCACTAGAGCTTTATTCTCAGTATAATAGTGATAGGATTGGTTAAAACACAGACACGTAACATTCAATGAAGCATTAATTTTAAGAAACTTCAAAAAATAATTAAGGAACTCGTATATTTGATATATGTGTGAATTTTTACTTGTACATCAACGTAAAGTAGCGAATATAACTTATAGAAACCACTTTTAGTTTCTCCATTCGCAGAATCCAAAATTTAGAAACAAGCCAAACTTCTAGAATTCTTGTATTCGAAGTTTACAATAGCAGCTGTTGGGACATCTATTCCAAGCGTCTGTTCCAAACGAAATCATTTCCGCAGCACATTGATTAATGCTTTCTCATTAATTTCACCATTATCGTTGAACCAGCCTCTAGTAACTTCGCCAAACTCGCCCTTAAGTTCCCCCCTTTAAAGTCCAAGCCACTCGCGGACTCTTCGGCTATATTTAATTACGACAGGAACGGCAGTATTTTCATAAAACTTTGGCAATACTTGTTGATTGAAGGCATGACGGCTCTCATTGTAATTAGACTTCTACAAGAGGCATTGCCACTGGACTGGCTGCAGTGAAAAACGACGACTAGTCCTAATGAATTCGCTTTGAGGGCCTGCACTGTATTTGTAGGAAGTATAAAGGATTTTTTTATTTTCCTGTTCGTTAATTTGATAAGTTTGAATGTTCGAACAGAGTACGCTTATTGGAAGTTTTCGACGGGCGTACGTCATTGAAATTCGAGCTGCTCTATGGCCGTCAAACCTTTATTCAAGCTTTTGTGTTACTTTTATAGGTAGCTAGTAGTTGTAAATATTTGATTATTTGTTACTTTTCGGTGTTCAAATAACTACATTATATATGTTTACATTATCGTTTTGTATTTTTATTTATCTAACACCTCTCAATAAATATTCTATAATTATGGTGTTTTAAACAAGGAAAGTAATAGATTACCCACTTGTGGGTATAATTTTGAGAAAAGTCACTAACGAGTAATTTTTTATTTATAACACACAACACCTTGGTAACTACTTCAATTATCATTTTAATTTTGAAAATTTAAAGCATATGTCACTGTCAAATAATATTTATTTAATAAATTTTGCATTTATTAAGAGATGTTGGATAAAACGTTATACTTCATCCACTCGATAAAATTTCTCTCGTGCGTAATTCCTTACTTTGCCCACTTGTAAAGTTAATGACTATTATTTACGTCACTGATATAATAAAAATTTTATTCTCATCATTTTAGAGGAGTAATCTAACACATTATGCCACTAAGTTGATGCGTTTTTGTTTGTTCGCTCTACTTTACTCATTGGAATAGTTATTTACTTTACAAATGGGCAAAGTAAAGAATTACTCACGAGAGAAATTTTATCAAGTGAGTAATTCCACTTTGCCCAAGTGTGAAGTACAACGTTTTATCCAGCAATTTATAACAGAAATATTATTTGACAGATATGCTTTACATTTGCAAAATTAAAATGTCAATCGAAGTAGTAACCAGGATTTTGTGAGGTTATTATTATTGTTAAAAATAGAAAATAACTCACTAGTGACTTTTCTCAATATTATACCCACTAATGGATAATCTGTTACTTTCCTTGTTTAAAATCGCCATAGCTATAGAGCATTTATTGAGAGGTGTTGGTTATAAACTATTACCGAATTGTTATAAAAATTGTCATTAATAACAAACATATTTGATCTAATCTACTCCTTTGAGTAAATAAATTATTATAAATAATTTTTTTTTAAATTGAAATACTGTCAACTAAATTCTTATTTATAAATTCCTATATTTTTGGTTTTTGCATATGCCGTTTAAATAAAAATCTTATTCAGGTTTCTTGTATTTAAAGATAATACACCTCAAAATAGTTCGACATGAATAGGACCCCACTATTAACTGTCATGTCATAAGTAATTTATATCAATTGATATAATAAAACATATATTAACGTTAATCAGGATGTAATTATTGTAATGCACGGTCGGCCCTATTGAATTCTAAATATACAAATCTTTATATTATTCCCTCTGGGAATAGTGTACAATAGACATAGACGATAAATTTGAGAAATAATTATTATGTCAATTATGAACGTATGTATGTGTATTTATTCTTTATACAAATCAAATATGATATTTTCACGAAAATAATATTTAAGGTTCCCTGATTTTGTTTTGACAAATCTGGGTGGATGGATAGGTGGATATTATTAAAGAATAATTTAAATTCATTTCGAACATGAAATAATCGAGGAAGAAGAGCTGCAAATAAAGATGTTAGCAATATTATTTGAAATATAAAGAGTTTTTATATATTTAAAAACTTAACCCTATCGTGTTTGATATAAAATTAAAGTTTTCAGTGAAAACACTTGAAATCAAATTTGTAAAATCAATTATAGACGATAGCCAATTGTTTTTTATATATTTATTTGAATTTTGTCAAGTTTAA
This sequence comes from Poecilus cupreus, assembly GCA_963942605.1. Lineage (NCBI taxonomy): Eukaryota > Metazoa > Arthropoda > Insecta > Coleoptera > Carabidae > Poecilus > Poecilus cupreus. The sequence continues at coordinate 21,960,346 of OZ012724.1, forward strand.
AATCAAATTTAAAGGTTCATGGAGGAGATTTAAAAATGTCAAAAATTAATTTTGCGTGATCGTCAATTGTTAATTGAAATAGGAAATTGAATCTTGTCAAGTTTGATATCAAAGTAAAGGCCTTGTCAATTGTTTTTTAAAATAGTTAATTAAATATTGTCGAGTTTAGAGTTAAATTAAAAGGCTCACAGAACTGTACTAAAATATTAAATAATACTTTTAAGCGATCGCCAATAGTTTTTATCTGATTTATATGTAAAATTCAATTAATATTCTGACGGTCAATGTTCCAATAAATATTCTTTATTTATTTATTTTACAACGTGTATAAAATTGGTATATTTTCTCAATGTTTTTCTCAACGAAATCACAATTTCCAAGTTAGCAGGGCGAATAAAACCGTAGCTTTCTATTTGTATCGCAAATTAAAATGTCGCATTACATTCCAGCTCGCTGTGAATGTCTGTTGATTAACTAATACATGCACATCAAGGGGAAAGTAAATTACGGCCCTCGCCAGCCCTTGAACAGGTATTTATTCAGCTTGAACCGTACACAAACAGCGCATAAGGGCGGTTTTGTATTTGGTTAGAGTGTATATAAGTGAACATCAGTGGATGTTGTTAATTTTTCAGGTTGTAGAATGTGTTCGGTCTGTGTACAAGGATTAGTTTACTGTTGGTTATCCGTATGATTAATACAGTAAGCAAATCAATAGGGTCATTCACTAGAGTCACAAAATGGCATTATTTGAAATCTAAAATAAAAAAAAAAACTGTCAAAAAATTACAATTTATTGTAGCGGCTTGAATGTTTGTGAAATCTAACGGAAATTGAATGAACTTTATCATCTTGTTTGTCACACTAAGCCACGATTTTTTTCACGTCTGTTACAAGTTGTCAAACTTTGACATTTTTTGTCAATCTGAACATTTTTTTTTCACAGGGGTTTTATGAGGGTTAGATTCCAACTTACGACTCATCCCTTCACATGGCCTTAAAGAAAACATTTCAAACTTTCTCGGAGCTAAAGTTTCATCCATTTTCGTCGAAACTGAACAAAGTTACAGCGGTTTGAAAATTCGCGTTTTTTTTTTTTGTGCATTTTCAAGTGGCACGTTTTTTTTTTGCCGAGTGTAGATTAAGTTTATACATCTGTCAGTTGTCAATTGAAACTGACAGTCAGTGTTGCCAACCTCGAGAAGTGAAGTTATCGTAAATAACACTCAACATTATGTGTTTTGTCCTCAATTTTGCTTTCGGAATTAATTAGTTAATTCTTCTTGCAAATTTTGTTTCATGTTACGTCTAAATTTACTATAGTACGTTAATATATCTGCCAAAATTATCCTAATTGTACAATAATTATTTAACGGTTGCCAACACTGGGTTGCTCAAAATCGTCGTATAATGGGTTACTTTAGAGACGATTTCTAAGCTTTTAATGAAGATTTTTGAGCACTTTAGTGCCGATTTCAAATAAAGAAATACTAAAGATTAATCGGATACGAAATAGCTGTAAATACCATAGCTATCAAAACAGCGATTATAACAGAGTTCCATTTTGAAGAAAATCATCATACTTTCATCTTTAATCATCCTCAAAATAAAAAACATGTCAGTTTTCATTCGCACCAAGCCGAAAAGAACGATAAGATAGTGAAAATATAAATAACAATTAATATTTTTTAAAACTGCGGAAACCCTTCAATTTAGATAAAGTTTCATAAAACAAATTTTAAAAAATAGTGAAGTACCCCATTTCAATCGTTACAAACTTCTCCGTAAAAGCAACAAAGTAACACCAGCCCAACTAAAAACTCGAACCTATTGACAGACTTTTCATTGGTGAAGTTTGGCCGGGTAATTCTCCGTTCGGTTCATGGTTACCATATTAACTTCGGTCGCTCCACGGACGTGGAACATAAAGATAAATGACGGCTCGTGGCTTCGACTCTACAGTTTACAGTTCGCGTTTCTGTTCAACTGCTCTCTCGTTAGTTTTTACTGTGTAATACAGGTTTATTATGTTGGAGCACAAAATTGTTTTCAGAGAATTTCAAACGAGTGAGTGATGTTTTACAACCATTTTGTATTGTTGTTAGATTTGAATGCGGTTATCGTATGCTTGGAAATTAGTGGATAATGTTTGGATTTGCAACGGAAATGCTCGCAAATTTTCAAGAGAAATGATTCAGCGTTGTACTATGTACTAATATTGTTTTAGAGAAAATTGTTTCAAATAATATACAGAATTTTTAAAGAGGAAAGTTTACAATCCCAGAATTCAAATCTAGCAATTCATGGTTCTAAAACATCACTCACATGATTGAAATTCTCTGAAAACTATTTTATTTGTTTACTCGGTAAAACGTTATTATAATGAAGGCGAATTTTAAACACCGATAATCAAAAAATCGTACAATATAAATCCTCTCGTATAAATAACCTTTACAACAAATTAGATAAAAAAGTTTTAAGTTGAAATTATATTAATTTATTCATTTTTTTAATGTGTTGTAATATTATGTATATTTATATTGACGACGAAATTGTAAATTTTTAAATATTTCACATGTTAATTTTAATTCTTTCATGAATCTAAATTTCCCTGAAGGAGATCATAGTATGATCCAAACGTCGGATTTTTAGAAAATTTATAAACAGTAAATAACAAATATAACATTCAAAAAGCCGTACAATATAAATTCTCTCGTATAAATAACCTTTACAACAAATTAGATAAAAAAGTTTCAAGTTGAAATTATATTAATTTATTCATTTTTACCTCCTGCCTATCTCTAGGTAAGGGAGGTATTGTTTTTGGTCAAAAAAGTGTTTAGTAAATTTTCAATGAATAAGCATGTTTTAGGGTCCCTACAATACGATTTTACTATTTTCGCGATGATGTCTGTATGTATGTATGTATGTATATATGTATGCATGTATGTATGTGTGTGTGTGTGTGTGTGTGTTTGTGTGTGTTTGTGTGTGTGTGTGTGTGTGTGTGTGTGTGTGTGTGTGTGTGTGTGTGTGTGTGTGTGTGTGTGTGTGTGTGTGTGTGTGTGTGTGTGTGTGTGTGTGTGTGTGTGTGTGTAGTCTGTGGCAATTTTTTCGTCTCGCATAACTCAAATACTATAATGCCAAAAAATACAATTTTGTGAATTATTACTTCTTATATTTAAATGAAGAGCTGATTAGATTTTGGATAAAATTGGTCAACCGGAAGTAGCAGTTTACTTGAAGACCTTAACAGTTTTTCGTGAAAAACACGGTTAAATTTCCTTTTTCAACAATTTATGTTATTTTGAAAGTTGAAGAATATTTAATTTTACATGTGTTTTGATTACTCTAATTTTATTAATTTTCATTAGGTTTAGAGATAATAAAATATAAAAAATTAGATTTCATAAATCTTGCATTCCTAGTACACCATGGAAACATTTAAAAATTTTCAATTTTTTACGAAATGTGACACATGTCATTGTGATTGTGAAGCTGTTTTCTTACTGAATATGTCAAAAATTAAAATTATCAAATATAAAAAGAAAATTTCTCAAATAGAAGGTATGTTTCTGTATCATCAAATACTATTTTGTACCGTTTAAGAGTAGTATTGGGCGGGAGGTTATGTGCTGCCCACATCAGATTTTTTTAATGTGTTGTAATAATATGTATATTTATATTGACGACGAAATTGTATATTTTTAAATATTTCACATGTTAATTTTAATTCTTTCATGAATCTAAAATTCTCTGAAGAAGATTATAGTATGAATAAAACGTCGTATATTAAGAAAATTAATAAATATTTTGGCTGCAGTACAAAGAAGTCTTTTATTTCATTACTTGCCACACTACTTAAAATTAAAAAAAAATTCCAAATAGTACAAAATATAAAATGAAGTTTCAAATAAAAATTGTAGCCAATATTATCTACGTCATTGTGAAAATAGTGGAATCGTATTCTAAGGACCCTAAATCATGCTTATTGAAAAGTAAAAAGGCTAATTTAGTTAGATACCTAACTAAATATGTATAAATATATAACGAAAAATCAATCAAATAAAAATTAGGAGTAATATTTATTAGAAAAATAGTAACACGACATGGAAAATTAAATACAAACGTAAAATATTTGATATTGCATAAAATAGATTTAGAATTATTTATTACAGTTTAATATTATTACCTTTAATATGGATTCTTTTGAACACATATTTGAATTTTAATTATTAACTTTTCTATTGACACTTTTGCTGTAAGGTGAATAGGTAAAAATATACAACAATATAAAAAAAGTAGTATTGAAAACCCTATACGCCGCTACATTTCAATTCTATACCAGGTATGGTATGTGTAAGCAGTAAAATATATATTTTAAAAATATTATACGTAATTACATCAGTTTTACGACAAATAATTGCAAATACCTACCACCAAAGTAAATTGTTTTATCCAGCACCTCTCAATAAATGCTTTATAACTATGGCGATTTTAAACAAGCAAAGTAACAGATTACCCACTAGTGGGTATTATTTTGAGGAAAGCCACGATTGGGTATTTTTTTATTTATAACAATAATAATAACACACAACACCTTAGTAACTACTTCGATTGACATTTTAATTTAAAAATTTAAAGCATCTGTCACTGTCAAATAATATTTCTTTAATAAATTTTTCATTTATTAAGAAGTGTTGGATAAAACGTAATACTTCACACGTGGGCAAAGTAGAATTACCCACTCGATAAAATTATCTCTCAGCCTTCGGCTTCGTGAGCTAAAATTTCTCTCGTGGGTAATTCCTTACGTTGTCCACTTGTAAAGTAAATAACTATTATTTGATATTCTGGTTTTGACGCCTACTTAAATAGAAGTTACGCTCAATACCAAAATCAGTTAATACTATAACCACTATAATAAAGGAGCCCATAGGCCATAATCATCATTTGTCCCAGTTATAATCATATAAAGGAAAATTGTTTGATTCGCCATATTTATATCTTAAATTCTATCATTTTTGTACGCATTAATGAGAAGATTTATAGTTTAAAATAGTTTAAAATGTGAAACTAGCAAAAATAATATTCAAATTTGTGTATTTTATAACGTAGTTAATATTTAACAATGACCGAAACTTTGATTTTTTCCAAACAGAACTTCGTAACCGCCCCAATAAACAAGCTCTTCCAACCCTTGTTTGCGGGATAAAAGCCGACCTTGTACCTTTCCTGATTCCCGACAAAAACTTTCCTTTTTCCCGGCAAGTGTTGCGTCGTTCGCCAGCATCGTGTTTCTGCACTTGCCGTGATTATCCTATTTAATTCTATAAGTCAGGGATTGCCCTAATCCCATCGGGTTTTAATTGTCTTGTTAGCGGCTCTTATGGGGAAATTAATTTTCGGGTTTTTAAAACTTTTTTGTGTTTTTGTCCGGCCTGGTTTAAGTGTGTTTTTCTCTTGTGAAACTGGTGAGTTGTGATTTATTTTTTCCGGTTGTAAATTAGGGTTGTTTTGTCAGAAACGAAAAAATGTTTGGCTTTTTCTTTCTCCAACTTCATTAGGTAATTAGTTTGATTGACTTAAAAGAAATGCGGTGTTGAAAAAGCACCTAACTCAAAGTAAAAACTTTTGTAATTTACTATAGCAGAGGTATTACGTCTCTTCTAGCAATAAAGTGTGAGTGTAAAGTCTGGAACTATCGCGATAAATCTTTTATTAAATATTATTGATAAAATCCCCGAACATATTTTAGTGTAATTGTTACCTTTAGATTTTCTTTTGTCTTTGAGTAGGGTGTTAGCAAAAAATTTTTAGACCAAATAATGTAAAATAATACCTGATAGGCTTTCAAATAAACTAGCACTTTTGGCTGGTGGATTACTATCAAAATTTAATCAGGTCGCAAGATACGTACATATACCGGATGTCTACTTATTTTATAGAACATAGAAAATACAATGTACAAATTTTCATTATGCGATAATTCGTTACTATGAATTTTAGAACAAAAGTGTAAATATAATAAATGTACAGCAACAAAAACTGCACCAAATGAATATAAATTTATTGATGTAATATATTTCTCTCATGAGATAGACGTAAAATAAAATTTATAATTTTTGCTCCTTCCAGAGTGTCATGGTAACCAAAACATACAGTCGTATTGTTTGAGTTTGACAGATGACATTTGGCATAGTTTTAATGATTGTAGAGTTGTTCAAATTATTTCTCAGTAATCATGGACACATTTACCATTTAAAATTAATTTAAACAAGTCAGTAATCATTTAAACTCTGTCAAATGTCATCTGTCAAACTCAAACAATACGACTGTTTGAATGGTTTGTTTACAATGGCACTCTAGAAGGAGCCAAAATTATAAATACAAAAATGTATCACATCAATAAATTTAGGCTCATTTGATGCAGTTTTTGTTGCTGAACATTTTGTATGTTTACACTTTTTGTCTAAAATTCATAGGGAACGAACTATCGTATAATGAATATTTTAACGTTGTATTTCTTATGTTCTATGAAAAAGTAGACTGCCGGTATACACAACGTTACATCATATCCCATTCAGTGAGGTAACAATTAAACTCCTGTATACAGTCCACCATTTTTGCCTCGTCCACATTCATAGTACGACTCATACATGCTCGTCTATGCTTCACACTCGGAATCATTCGTTCACGCAACAAACCATCAATCATACCCAACCACTTATTCCTCGGGCGCCCATACAATCGTTCACCTTCAATCTCATCCGCATATATTAGTTCCACCAAACTTTCGTTCGATATTCACTCTAAATGTCGAAACTGCCACAACTCACTTTCTTAACAGCATTCTTCTCATTCTCACACTCACCATACACTACTGCATTCCGGATACAATTACACCTCGTATACCTACGCACTTCTCCCAAATATCTTCTTTCTACAGCAGTTATTCATCTATAACCAAGATTCAAAAATCATACATTAATGTAGGTACTAACATATAAATATAAATATTCATTGGGCATCTCTAGATACATTCCCGTTTCAAGCAAATGTACCCAGAGCACCCAATTCCTTTCACTCTACAGACACCCGCTTTTCAATCTCCCGGTCAATACCTTCACCTCTAATTTTTTAAACACTCTGTATTCATACGAGTATACTTAGACAAGAGTATAAAATTATTTTTTGGTTAAGATTTGTCTCGAGGTACTTTTCGTGATTGTAAATTAAATTAAATTCTAAATTAATTATAACTGAAAAAAATATGGAACTATAATAACTTTAGTTCAATTTTTGGCTTTGGTAATCCTGGAGCATATTTTGGTGGTTCCCTCTTTAAAATTCATTCAGCTCGAAGAAAACTTTATCAAATACGTTTGTGTTCCTTTCAATTCGCGATTACTAAATGAAGGAAAGAATCAATAAAGGTTTAGCATTAATAATTAAGGGATTCACGGAGGACCCGAGCAGTCCTTAAAGAAAGTGTTTAATATTTCAGGAGAGGTCTAAAAATATAGCGAAATATGGTGCGTGCTGGCTTTAAGGATCATCTTTATTACCTGTTCTAAGCGTTTTATTTATAAATGAAATTTATATGGTGTACTTTATGAGATCTGGAGATGTTATTGACTATTTCAGTTGCTACGGAGATGTGATGAAAGTACGTTATACACTAGGGCAAAGTGAGACGAACTGGCGTACTCTTAACATACCAAGATCATGGATTATATTGTAGAAAAGGAACTTTTACATTATTTCCAATTAATTTTTAATATTAATTGCATACATACACTGATAAAAATGTTTCTATAACACTGTTTTGGAAACTGGGCATTCCACTACTAAAAATTGTTATGGAATCATTAACATTCCATACGCAGCGTATGGAATATTTTCAACGAATCAGAACCGTTTATTAGCGCGACATATGAAGTATCTTGATTTAATTACTATGGTTACGTCTGTTTGTTTTAATTTGATTTATTTGAGTTTGACGTTTTCAACAGTTTTATATTTGTATTTTTGTATAATTTCCAAAACCTTTTTATAGAAAGTATAGTCTACAACATGTAACGGAATGGCCTATCCCACGCTCGCAAACCATAGCCCTCGCCTTTGGCTCGGGCTACAAACTTTTTGCTCGCGAGGAATATGTGCCATTCCATTACTTGTTGTAGAATATACTATTTCCTCTTAAATGAAGATTTGATTTGATTAGAATAGAGCAAATCCAATTTTGTTTACATGGAAAACTTTAGTAGATTTAATAAATATTCTTGTATGAAAATTAATTTAGTTTTGAGGGAATATATCAAAGTATTTTACTGACTCATTATGGGGACGAAGTAGTTTGAATGGGAGTGGTTTTAATACAAAATGATATCGTTTTAATGAAAAAGTTTTGTTTAAAATTAAAATTTTCATTATTTTTAAAAACAAAATCTAGATTATATTATTTTTTTTTCAATGCAGGAAAAAGAAAATAATTATAATTCATATGGTTTATTCTCCTCAGCTATCGCATGGGACAATAAATTCCACATTCGTAAAGAAATTATACTTCAGTGCCTTGATACAAATAACTATTTACGGCCTAGGCAGTAAAAGTGACACTGTACAGACTGTTAGTAGTCTGTAAAATGTCACCTTTAATGTCAATCAGCAAAAAAGTTATTAGTTAGGTCTTCAGTAGATTTTTCAAACATTCCGATTGAAATATTTAAAGAAGCTTTCCGAACTCATAATGTGATAAATAAATAATAACTGGGTATTTTTACCTGAAGAAGACAACACTTTTCTGTCGAAAAGTCGTTATTTCAATAAATATTTTACAGAATTTTTCCCAGTAATTGTTTACTTATTCCGGTGGAATTTAAATCGAAATCAAAATGACATTTTAGCAATGGGTGGAATACGCAATAGACTCCACTGTTCCCCAAATTTCTCCTTGTGTAATACATACAGATAAACAATTTTTCGTTTTTATTTCGAAAGCAATTTGCGTATTAATATTTATAAAAAAACAGTCCTTATTTATGTTTTATGTATGACTGGTGTCCTGTACAAAAAAAATGCAAATTTCTAAATTTACTTCCACCCTAGCATAATTAAATTTTTTAACAGAATTTTCGCCATATATTCGTTTATGTGGAACCTCGAAAATTCATTCTTTAGAAGTATGTGATGCGCTGCCTGAATAATAATTTTTAAAACAAGCCCTGAGGATTCTTCGTATTTATTTATTCGTAACAAGGACATAAATATGCAGACAATGTTTTTGGGATTTCTTAAATGAAGATAACAAAGAATTGTATTGTATTTGTTTGTTTTAATTTTTTTTTTTACTTGTTGTCTGTCATTATCATTTACTGCGAAAGTTAAAAAGCATGAAACTTATTAGTTTATACATTTGTTAATTAGATAATTTCGAAAAGATGTTGGTGTATTTCCTTGGTTGTTCAATTTTAATATGGATGTGTTGTTACAAAAGGCACTGAATGGAACTGGAACAGATGGTGTACGTAATGGTGGACGTATAGTGCCTGAAGAGCAATTGAGAAGAATGATTACAAGTATAAATGAAGTAGAGAAAGGTTTAAATCTGTTATTGAAAATAGATAAATGTAAAGTGTTTGTGTTGCCGACTGATTGTAAATTTTCAGGGAACAAGAGAATGAATATTTGGGTGATCTGGGTACATTAGCTCTAAACTTGAATGTATTTAGAGATGCTCGATTGAGTGTTTATAATGGTGTGTTAGTGTCTACAAATGATGTATTTGAGAAGAAAGTAATCGTATTCGGAATACGTTCGTCTGCAGTGAATGAGAGATTGGGAAGAATGTTGTTAAAAAGTGGGAGTGAGTCGGTAATATATCCGGACAAAATGTAGTCTTTCTTTAAACTGATTTGCAAATAGATTCAATTCCACAGCAACAATGTAACAATTCAATTGTTTAAAATTATCGATGGGATCACTAGTGAAAATTGACGATGAGATCACTAGTGAAAAATGTCAGTATAATTGTTTCTAATTGGTAGAAAATTTTAAATCCTCAAAATCTATTGGACCAATTTTGACAGATGAGTTGAATTGCTACTCAAAAAACTTTTCGCACTGAAAAACACTCTTTCCTTAATTGTGTCTGGATAACAGTTAAAATCATACTGATACAAAATGTCGCGCTATAAGTTCACCAGTATTACTAAATACAACTTGAAATTAGTTTCATATTTTCCAGAGGTAAATGCGTCCCTACCTTTATATTGTAAAGGACGCGGTAGCGACAAGTTAAAACTTGCCGGCCTACGCCGCGCCTCCAAGTGAATGACGCAATGCTAGCGGGTTCGAACAAGTCGTTTACTCCACAATAGAGACTGTTCCAGAGCCTTCTAGAAACAAGAAACGTGGTATATAAAAGAGCGAATCACCGGGACCAGGCAGTCGTTTAGTTGACTCTGACTCATTTAGTCGAGTTGAGTAAGTCAGTTAGTTGAGTCAGACTCAGTAAGTCAGATGACTTAGTTGACTTCGAAGCTACTATGAAGAGCTTGTGAACATAAATATATCGCGCGGTCTGAATATAAATATATCGTCTTAAATAAATATCGCTCGGCTAGTTAATATAAATAATAGTGTTTAATTTTAGTAGTGATAAGTGTTAGTTTATAAGGTTTTGTAATCGTTATTTTAGTGTTATAGCTTAGTGTTAATTAACTTTTACTATTTATTATAATAATTATGTATTACTTATTATTAATAAGATTACTTTTATTGTTTAAATAAAAACGTTTAAACCCACGTACGTTACAATATTATACTGTACTGATGTCGTTACGGTTTCAGTCTTTTAAACTGTAGGAATCAAACTAAGACTAATATATAATTAAAATTATCTGCATTAACTGCGATTACAGAAGACTGTCCACCAATCAAAATTAAACAACAGACGTCAGATAAAAAATATCTGCTTCCAGTGTAGAAGTGATTGAACCAAGTCAGTTTATCTTCCCTCTACGAACAGCAGCCGCAGTTGCTACAAAAACCGCAAAGTTCTTCCACAAAAACTATCCTCGCGTCCGACTTTGCTGCTCAATTGTTTTTCAGTTGTTTGTTGGCCTTTTTACATGAAGTTTTGCCGGAAACATTTCGAATGCGCGTAGCAGAACGCTCCGCCACCCCCTGCGCGCCCGCTCCTGCTGGTGGCAAGGGAGGAAAAGGAAATCTATGCGATTTGATCCGTATTGAACGCAGGGAAAAACTGATGTTTTTAGGTTAGTGATTCTCGATTGTTTTTGTGGGATGAACGGCGTCGAGTCAGAGAGAAGTTAGTTTAAATGAGATGTTGTAGAAGCCGTTATTATGTTGTTTAATCAGAGGAGGGTAGATGACAATTAATGTCAAAAATGAGGCAGGTAAGTTTAATAATAGTAATTTGGATGGTATATTAATATTGTAATTAATTTTATCAGGAATAAAACGAATATAATTAAAAGATATATTTTGAGCTGATACTCTCAAGTTTTATGCTAATATCTACTAATTTCAAACATCGAATATAGACCGGGAGCCAGCAAATAAAACCACGTATGATAAGTCTAAAGCTGAATTTTTTGGAGAAGTTGTCATGGTTAACAGGGAAACGCAAGTATGGCAGCCTGTAGGTGTCGTCGTTGTGATGTGAAATTTTTTGAATTAAAAAAAAACTATGTCTTTGGGGAGTGAGTACAAAACATATTTTTGTTTTATATTGTTCATTAGATAGCCAAAGTATGAAAAAGTTGTACGCCATACCGAAGCGGCGTCCCAAACAGTCCGCCATCTTGAATTAAACTGGTAATTTTGTTTAATGCCCTCTTGAATTACGAGTCCAAAGTAAATTTTTCGCATAGTGATAGAAAAAAGAATTTTATCACCGATTATGACCATGCCATACTGTTTTGGTATAAAATTTATCACTAGTGCAAAGTAAAGAATTTGACACTTTTGAATCAGTATGGCGAGTACTCAGAAACACATCGGTGATAAAATTCTTTTATTTGAAATCGGCTCTAAAGTGCTCAAAAATTGTCATTAAAAGCTCAGAAATCATCACTAAAGTAATCCATTATACAACGATTTTGACCAACGCACTATTGGCAACTGTAAAATAATTATCGCACAAGTAGGATAATTTTGACAGATATATGTCGTATTGTAGTAAATTTATACGTAAAAGGAAACAATATGTGTAAGAAGAATTAACTAATTAATTCCGATGAAGAAATTGAGGACAAAACACTAAATTTTGAGTGTTATTTACGATAACTTCAATGTTCGAGGTTGGCAACACTGAGTGTTAGTTACAATTGACAACTGACAGATGTATAAACGTAACCTATATTATAATTTTTCTACAGTTTCTTTCTAATTTTACAGGCCTCGGCAAATAAATTCCATATTCGTGATAAAAAGTTAAACTTCAGTGCCTTGATACATAAATAACTATTTTCTATCAATGTGCAAAAAATTAACTTTGGACTCGTTATCCAAGAGGGCATAAAAAAAATTACCAGTTTAATTCAATTGTCCTTTGCTATTATCTGTTATAATTGGATGCAATTAAATAATTGAATTCATGTAATTGACACATGAAAACAAATCAACGTATTATTTTAACTAACTCGATTTCTCAGTAAGTAAAAACTATATTTTATGATGCGCTTGATATTAGCGAATATAGTTGGAATAATTATCCATTCCTTGAAACGAATACTTAACGTATTTACTGTATTTAACCATTTTTGTATAAAATTCGAAATGATATAATAAAAGTACTTACCATGAGAATGAAGGAATATCTAAAGTAAATTATAAACTACACACATACACACAAATATTAATAAATTCATATTTATTTCAAAAACAACACTATTTTTAAGGAGACGCTGAGTATTGGTGTTAAATCGAAGACTAACCAAACACTACTAACTGCGATTCCGGTCGCTTGCTAATTAATCACGTCGTGCTTAGTTCATTGTGGATAAATAAAAATAAACTATATACCAGTGCTTCCAAAACAAATGACAGTATATACAACAAGAAAATAAAATAAAAGTACTTATTTGAAATCGGCACTACAGTGCTAAAAAGTCGCCATTAAAAGCTCAGAAATCGTCTCTAAAGTAATCCATTATACGACGATTTTGAGGAACCCAGTCTTGGCAACCGTTAAATAATTATTGTACAAATAGGATAATTTTGGCAGATATATTAACGTACTATAATAAATTTGGACGTAACATGAAACAAAATTTGCAAGGCGAATTAACTAATTAATTCCGATGACGAAATTGAGGACAAAACACATAATTTTGAGTGTTATTTACGATAACTTCTCTTCTCGAGGTTGGCAACACTAACTGTCAGTTTCAACTGACAACTGACAGATGTATAAACTTAACCTATAGTGTAATTTATTTATAGTTTTTTTCGAATTTTAGATTTCAAATAAAACTTATTATGTACCTCGGCACTGAAGTTCCTTTTTATCACTCACATGGCTTATATTCCTCGGCTCTACGGGCCTCGGCAACTAAATTCCATATTCGTGATAAAAAAAATTGAACTTCAGTGCCTTGATACATATATAACTATTAATAAAACTAAATGCAATATAAGGTTTATTTCTGAAATTACTGTACTTAACTACATCCAATAAATGTATAGCTACGAATATAGCATACACTGTAGAGTATCTATTTGTTATTTTATGTTAATCTGGTAATATATTTTGTGTGTTGATGCTTACAGTAATTAATTAATTAATTAGATAGATTTGTGGGTTTGCAATTAATTTGTAACAGGTTTATTTACAACTGTATGTTATACTAACGTACAAAGAAACTATTTACAAATAAAAGACAATATTAGTAGTTTTATGTAAATATTTGTCACCCTATTAATAAATAGGATATAACATGAGAACAATTATGAAATAAATAATTGATTCAGAGTTGATTTTTTTTTTACAATTACAAAACCTGAAGTAGTAGTTTACTAGAATAAATTAAATTTATATCGATATTATTTTTTTTTAATAGCTACTAGAATTCTTTCGAGATTGGCATTAAATTGAAGCTTTCTGAAAGAGGAATTTTATTATCAGCTCGTTTACATTTTGAATTATTATTGAAATATTATTTTTATTTTTATTGTTTATTGAATTTATGAACGTGAAATAGGAAAAGTAGTATAAGCAACTCGTGTTACAATGCCTAATTGTAATACTCGTATTTTGCGTAACTCGCCTGCGGCTCGTTTACGCAAACTATATTCGTATTACAAAAAAGGTCATTGTAACACTAGTTGTACAATATACTATTGTGTCTCTGTCTTTGTTTTTCAATGTTTCTATTATAGGTTCTTTTTTTGTCTCGCTCTCTATTTCTAAGACTAAAAATCAATTTCTTACAAAATATGCTTTTTTAGTTATTCACCATTTTGTGAGTTTGGATTTATCTTAATATGAACGTTTTATTGATTTCCAGGATTCCTGTAGTTATATATTTTCCGAAACTATCAATTTTACTTTATACTTAACGGCTCTCTTTTCGGTTTCGCAGTTTCTATTCTTAATTTATCTATTTTCATTTATTCCAGTGCTTTATAGCCAGGAGTACATTTATCTAACCCCAATATCCATTTTATGTATTTGTTTTGTATTTTACTTGGAGTTTTTTTTTTATAAAATAATTTTGAAACATTTTACAGCGCTAAAACCGAGGTTAAAACACTTATCTTAAAACATCCAAAAACAGAGCTTGTGGTACCAACAATTATGTCTAGAATTAATTTATAATTGATAAAATATAACAGCGTCCAAATTGAACCGGATATTTTTGCTGAGTCTGACGTTAATATTTCATGAATGTTTTATATTATCCAGCTTCACAAATGTGTTAGTATTTGTTCTTATTGATAAAATATTTATGCGATGAAAAAGTAGTAGAATAAGCTCTTCTAAAACAATAGATATACGTCTGGAAGCCCCTGGAGAATACAGTAAAAATATAAAATAACACTTTGAAACGAATTCCGCACTAGTTGCCAATAATATAAATATTTTATATGTGTGAGTCTCCATTTGATAAGATCTATCATTTTATTTAAATGTGTTTTATCTGCAAAAGCTGTCATAAGTAAAATACGCAATGCATGTATTTACAGTTGCATTTGCTCGGAAATATTGTCAGAGATAAAACGATATTGATATACGCGTGCACATTTATAAATTTGTATTCTCTTTATTTCACGTATTTCGATCTGAAGTTTTAAATTATGGGCGTATATAAAATGTGATAAGTGCGCTTTTATTTCGACATGTATAAATATAGAACATATTTTCTCGTTTGTTAGAGATTTTTATGATTATATTATAAACTTTTATAGTGCACTTAACAGTTTATGGTACAAGTAACTTAATTTTATTGTTATTCTACGAATATTTTGTTACTGCCGTACTATAACACAAATTTTCCATCGAGTAGAAATGTTGTCACCCTCTTTAACATTTCTTACGACTTATTTTTTGCTGTTTCAAGGAAACTGCCTTTTTAAAACTTCATGAATATTTATCATATATTTTATAAATAATATTTTGCGAAGCTTGAAGATTCGACGAAATAAACATCATTTAGGAAGAATACTAGAACTAAAGTGGTATAAAATAATTTTGGACGATCGGTAATCTTATCGAGTTTGGGTTCGAGAATGTATCTAGCGATGTTTGATTAAGTATTTATAATGGTGTATTAGTGCCTACATTGATGTATGGTTCTGAATGTTGGGTTTAGTTATTTGAGAACAGTGTGTGTATGGTGTATAGTAAATGTGAGATTGAGAAGAATGTTGTTAAGAAAGTGGGAGTGAGTCAGTTGAGGTGGTTTGGTCATCTCGAAAGGTTGGTGAAACTAATACGTGCGGGTGAGATTGAAGGTGAATAATTTCGTTGGCGTCCGAGGAATAAGTGGTTGGGTATGATTGATTGTTTGTTGCATGAATGAATGATTCTAAATGTAAAGATTAGGTGAGCATGTATGAATGTAGACGAGACGAAAGTGGTGGAATATTTGGAGTAGATTGATTGTTGGTTGACTGTGTTTTTGGGTTCGTGCTACTCCACTGAGTGGGATATAACGTGATGTTATGTATATTTGTATAAATGTATGTTTAGTTTTAAATTAAATACCTCAAAGAGAAGAATAAAATTATAATATCAAAATTTTTTTTCCGAAATTATTAAGCGCATTACGTCATAATAGTAGCTAAAGTTAAACTTTACAGACTCTTATGTCAAAATTTTACTTCACTGTTTCTTATGTTAAACTTAAATTACAACCTAAAATAACAAATAAATTATTCTATAATACTAATGGTGAATTTATTTATTATTTACCTTAGATAATAATAAGCGGATTTAATGTAGATCACATGCAGAATATTTAAGAATATATAAAAAAATAATGAAAATAATAACTAAATTATACACTTTGATAGTACTTTTGTTATCACAGCCAACCCCGTCGAAACAGCTAGCTGACGTTTTACAAATACATAATGATATTTATTTATGTTTTTAATTAATAATTGAACGATTTCTGAAAAAATATAATATATACCTCGGCAATAAAGTATTTTATCCAACACCTCTCAATAAATGCTCTATAACTATGGCGATTTTAAACAAGCAAAGTAACAGATTAACCACTAGTGGATATAATTTTGAGGAAAGTCACTAATGAGTATTTTTTTATTTATAACAATAATAATAACACACAACACTTTGGTAACTAGTTCGATTGACATTTTAATTTAAAAAATTTAAAGCATATGTCACTGTCAAATAATATTTCTTTAATAAATTTTTCATTTATTAAGAGGTGTTGGATAAAACGTTATACTTCACACGTGGGAAAAGTGGAATTACCTACTAGATAAATTTAGCATACTCAGCCTTCTCGTGGGTAATTCATTACTTTGCCCACTTGTAAAGTAAATAACTATTTTATTACTCATATGGTTTATTCTTAATAAAAATTATACTTTAGTGCTTTGATATATACAAATAACTATTTCATTGGTTGTTAATTGTTTGTTACTTTTAATGGTTTTGTAACTTCTAGAAAATTGTAGTTGTGATTCTAGACAAGAAAAGTTTCTAAAATCTAATTCAAGTTTCTAGCCAAAAAACGTATAATGTAAAGCAGGTTTTAGCAAATTACTATGATAACTTCGTTAGAAAATTAGACCGTTTTTCGGCTGTGGGAATCAAACTAATGATTTCATAATGCACAGTCCTACTTGGTACCCAATTTAAACCCCATATTCAAAGTTTTCAAAACATATTCAACGATGGTACAATTACAAAATACAAGTGCGTATATTTCCCTTCCAGAATTTTTCGCCCTTCAACCCGAATCTTGTCTTGTTGCGGTTAAGACGTTCACTTATTCTTGCCCTCTTCCTCCTCGGTCCTCAGGGCCCTGCCACTGACGTACCGCACTGGCTGCCAGTGGCACCGGCTCCCCGTGTAATTAAGCTATAAGTTTAGGAACAAGTGACGTAATGCTGGTTAATTGAGGCTATCTAAAGAGAGTCATTAATTAGTCCGTGCTGTGCCGCCGCCACTGGTTGTGAACCTGCCACACTACCGAAGCCTGGACGCGTGAATACGAAGCCTACCTCGATAGAGAGCATGATTACGAAGAAGAAATTTAAATAATATTTGAGGAATAATAATATATGCTGGAGAGTTTGAGGGTGGACGATTGCGTAGGCGTCCGAGGAATAAGTTGTTAGGTATGATTGATAGCTTACTGTGAGAAGAATGATCGAATTATACACTGCTCGAAAAATCATCGGATACGATGCGTGTATGCGTAAATGCGTGTGCATGTGTGTGTGTGAATGTGCATGCTTGCATTTGCATATGCGTGTGTGTGGCTGCGGGAGCGTGCGTGTAGATGAGTATATATGGATGTGTGTATGTTCCTTTGAAACGCGATACCTCACTCAATTCTTCACCGATGAAGACGAAATTTTCAGCTTTGAAAAGGAAATTGACAGGGCTTTGTGACAATCGAGTCGCACAACCCCCTTAAGACAGGATTTTTTGGAGTTACAAGCCTTCAAACTTTCAGATTTTTCATTGCTCAGACATGACATCACATAAAGCGATATTTCAGGGGGTCGGGGGGAGCGAATCTCTTCGGGATTTTTGGAGAACGTAGAGGAGGAATGTATGTCCAGAGGGAATTTCTAGATTTTGGTTCACATGTTCCTGAAAGAAATGCCCCACATTTTAAAAACATTTTCTTGGTTCGGCCAAGTGGCTCGATTTTTTTTTTTTGAGCAGTGTATTATGAAAGTGGACGAAACTAAAGAGGTAATATATGAAGGAGATTGATTGTAAAATTTGGTGGAGGAGCAAAATCTAAATTCTATCAGTTTTACTTTCAATAATTTTTGATGAAATATCTACCTAGATAAATTCATGAAGTATCAATATCTAATTAATTCTATACATAGAAGATATTTCGCAATGTTTTATGCATGTCATTTTTATGAATTTTTAAATTTAATATGTGCAAATTTTAATTTATTATAGATAGTATAAATGAATGAATGGAGTAACAAATCTTCAAGGATAATATAACAAATCTGCGATTATTAATCATATTACGAGCTGATATATTTAATCAGAGAATATAATGAATAATTATTTGTTATAAAGCGGATTGAGAACGACAATGTACTGAATGCAACAAATCGGGAGTATTACCCTAGGTTGTGATGTAAGTATTAAAATGGATATTAGTAACTACAAACACGATTTTATGCTTAAAAATTACGACTAGCTTTCAGTTAGTTTAAACTATTCTTAGTAACAGACGAAAATAATGTGATGATTTCATTTGTATTTTTATTATCTCTGCGATAGACTTGTAACTAAGTAGATTCTCAATGTTGATTAGCGGAAAATGTATCACGTGACATATAAATTATATTAATGACAATGCGTATACTAAGTTAACTTTGGTCATAATTGCAAAACAGTAAGTGACTTTACTAGACAAACAAAATAATAGAATCATTTTTCTATAACACTGTTTTGGAAACTAGGCATTCCACTACTAAAAATTGTTATGAAATCACTAACATTCCATACGCGGCGTATGGAATATTTTCGACGAATCAGAACGGCTTATTAGCGCGACATATGAAGTATCTTGATTCAGTTACTTTGGTTACGTCTATTTGTTTTAATTTGATTTATTTGAGCTTGACGTTTTCAACAGTTTTATATTTGTATTTTTGTATAATTTCCAAAACCTTTTTATAGAAAGTATAGTCTACAACATGTAACGGAATGGCCTATCCCACTCTCGCAAACCGTAGCCCTCGCCTTTGGCTCGGGCAACAAACTTTTTACTCGCGTGGAATATGTGCCATTCCATTACTTGTTGTAGAATATACTATTCTACTCCTATCTAAATAATATCCCAAATATTTTTCGATTAATTGGTCATAATCCACGACACTAAAATATGAATTCATAATTTACTCTCCTCGATCAATCACAGAACCAGAAATTAATTATTTCTCTTTATTTTAAAGCCGCGATGAGGATCACCAAGCTAAGGCCGTTTGACAGTTGACAAGGTAGGCAGTTGTTATTGTGTATTTTGATGTTGTCGTTTTTCAACGCGTTTCGGTCATTTTCAAAAGTTATTTCCAAATTTTGAATGTGTATGTGTGTGTGTGTGTGTGTGTGTGTGTGTGTGTGTGTGTGTGTGTGTATTTTCACTCAAAAATTGAATTTTGATATTTTCGTTTAAATCTACTAAACAACGGTTGAAAATCTCATTTTTTGACATGTGTTACAATTTTTTGAAGGGATGAGCCTTTCTAGATAGTAGTATGGTTCGTGTTCCTGCATTGTGCGATAAGAAATCTATGGCGGGAGGTATTGTGGTGCCATGACAGATTTTTGTAACGGATTTCAAAATGTGCGACGTTTTACGGATTCCGGTCCCAAGTAGGGTTACTTTCCTCGCATCCTGGTTTTGCGAGGGAACAGTCTCGCTGTAGTATCCAGTTTTAGTCACACCGAGTATATCAACTTGATAACTGATACAAACTGCTGCTGTACCCTCGCATTACTGCTAATTGAGTTAGAATATTATGGTAATATATATTTGGTTATTTCGGCAATGCTCTCTCGGGACTGGCATTCTGCTTTATTTTTACGGTTCCACGACCAAATGGCTCTGATAGTCTGATATGTTCACGTTGCTGATTTCTTTTCACGGAACAGCCTGGAAATATTAATTCGCTCAATAATATTTGCAACTTATATTAGAGGATTGACCAACCGCAAAAGCGAACTGAATTACGAATGGTTTCATTTATTTTGTTTGTGTTTTAATGTTATGATTATTATGCAGATCTATTGAATAAACCTAAAAGCTTTCTTATTGGTATCATTATTACTACATAACTGTATATGTTTTGTTCATTATTTTAGCATTTTACATTACAATGATAATGATAACAATTTATTACAATATTTTACTAAGTTGCAAGGTATTTGAAATAAAATATTACTAGGATATATAATTGATTTTTGGGAGTGGTAGAGATACTAATTTTAAAATTATTTTTGGGTTGAAATTTGGAATGATCTCTAGGTCAATTTGTGGGAGAATTTTTAGAATATATACGAGGTCACAGAAATGTAGTAATACTGGAACGCGCACTGCCATGCTCTCCCTGTATGGAAAAAGCGAGCCGAGAGGGATAGTTTACGCAGGTATCTAATATTTCTACGCTTGCGTAACTATAGTTACGTCACCTACAGTTAATCGCTGTGTTTTAAGAAACTGTGCTATTGACATTTCTTATAAATGGTAAAATAAAAATAGTGTTTTTTTTAATGCAGTGACATTGTAGCGCAAAGCTTTGGCAACCAAATACGCAATTATCTTGTTTTAGGTACGTAATGAATGCTTTAACCTAAAACTTTTGACATTTATACAATCTTTTCACATAATGTAAAATTGTAGTATATTTCATATAATAATCAGTAAAGTGTTTATAAATACATTAGTTTGACAATCGAAAACAATCCCATTATATCTTTTTCTCATTTGAATTTCAGTTTCTCTATAAATAAAGAATACTACGACACAAATTTTTTGAACGAACTGTACGACAAGGATAGAGGTAGCTGAAGGTCGCTTTCTTTCTCAGCTCGCATTTATACTGCTAGTGTGCGTAACAGTATTATTATATTTCAGGGTACGAGGTTGTATTTATAAATATTGGGCCTTGGATCTTTCTCATAAACAATCTAAAAGCGATTACCATAACAACAAATATATTGCGTGATAAATAGTATTGATTATTTTTTGACGTTTCTTTAAACCAATGAAATGCATTATTGTATGTCACGTGTCTGCGTTTTAATCAATCCTGTCATTATTATACTGAGAATAATGCTCTTGTGAATATTGCCGGCAATTTTCTCTGTAGCTTTTTTGTTTTTGTTGACAGATGTCAGATGTCAGATAGATCATCAGATCATCAACACAAGTAAAAATGAGCAAAAAAGATAGATTTAGTGACGTGCCTGATGATGAAATCAAAAAATAATCTAATTAAATCTAATTCGAGAGTTCGATAAATTAGAAAATAATTGTCTAGTATCTTTCTCAAACTTGTCGCCATTTGGCAATAGCCTTGCAACAAGTTTTCGAAAGATCTGTCAAATTATTTTCAATTTATTCTCACTCTCTTGTTATATTATTTCTGAAAATAAAATATTCATCTGGTTTCACAGTGTGAAAATTTTGATAAAATTGAGTACCGATAGGTGATCAAATACCTGTTTTTAAAGGATTATCCGGTAAGGAAATTTACGCAGATATGTTGGATACATTGAAGGATCATTGCCCTTTTCATAAACCACCGTAAAAAAATGGGTTGCAGAATTTAAGAGAGGAAGAACAGACGTCAAAGATGAACATCGTGTTGATAAACCCGTTTCTGTGTCCACGTTTAAAAATGTTGAATCCGTGCACGACATGATTTTAGACGATCGACGAATTAGACTCAAATATATAGCAGAGACTTTTACTATTTCGTACGAACGAATCTTTCATATCGTATATCATGATTTGGGTATGAGAAAATTATGTGCAAAATGAATTCCCAATTGCTTGCATGCTGATAAAAAAACGACTCAGACTGATAACCCCCAAGTCACTTTACCGCCTTGTTAAAGAGGATCCTTAGAATATTTTAGATCGTATTGTAACTATAGATGAAACATGGATCCATCATTACGATCCAGAAACAAAAGAACAATCAAAGGAATGGAAACATGCTGGATACCCCAGCCCAAAGAAATATCGTGCCCAAAAATTGACAGGAAAGGTTTTCTCATCAATTTTTTGCGATGAAGACAGAATAATTATGACATACTACTTAGAATAGGATAAAACTGTGACAGGCGCGTAATATTCTACATTATTAACGAGGCTTCGAGAAAAAATTGTGGGGAAACGTCGCGCAAAATTGTCCAAAGGTGTGCTTTTCTTACAAGACAATGCTCCCGCTCATAAGTATTTGATTACGATGCAGAAAATTGATGAAGTTGGATTTGAATTGATTGACCACTCCCCTTATTCGTCAGACTTAACTCCATTAGACTATTACCTGTTTCTAATACTAAAAAAAATCTAAATCAAGAAATTCTCATCGAATGAAGCAGTAATACAGTAGAAGAGTGGTTTCCTGGCCAAACCAAAGAATTGTTTTTGAAAGGCTTCGGACTATTTTATGATCGTATTGATAAGTGTATAAAGTAAAAGGTGATACATTGAATAAATAAAAATTTGTCTTGAAATGCAGTAATGTTTTCTATATTAGGCTAAGAACTCATCAATACGCTTTCGTATAACTTTTTTGTTATGATCCCATTAGTATTTACTCATACAATCTATCTTTGTAGAGATATTCAGTTAATTTTAGTGATTAAAGACTATATGACATGTGGAAGTAACTGCCCATTGGCAGTATTTTACTCCTTCATACAACTGAATATAATTTTGTAGGTTTAAACAGATATGGGTTCGAAGTTAAAGGAATTTCTAATGAATAATCGAATCTTAAGTTTGTGTAGTTTTTAAGTTTGCATACCATAAATTAGAAATAATGTTTGAGATAGAATAATTCATGTAGAGAAAACAGGGCGATAGAAGTGGTAAAAGTTTTTGGTAAACAGCAAAGTTAATTAGGACCGGAGAAGTGAAATTGTATGAACATTAATATTTGAAGTTAAAAGTTTCAAGAATGTTCCCTTGAAAACCGGAAACTTATCAACTGGGTTAAGTAATTCCGATGTGGAAGAAAAACAATTTCTTTTTGAATAATGCAATTCCATTTTACTGGAATGAATGAAAATATGAAACTCAATTTTATTTCTGAAAGCATTTAATTAAATTTTAAAAAGACAAGAGTAACACTTGAAAAATAATCTTGTAAACATAATTAAAAGAAAAAGACGAAGGTAAAAATAAAGAACGGTATTTGCAAATGTCATTAAAAAGATTTCCAATTCTTTCCTTCTGCTCTCGCTGCAAATGAGAGCAAAGAAAATAAAAAAAACTCCAAAGGAACATAATTATATAACACAAACCGATGTACCGTATAAATCTGCCTTACCTATCGACCACACTCGGCTCGTGCTCGGCCAGCTTCGGCAGACCTCGATCTCGAAAGCTGCGAGCTTTATTTTCATTTCAGTCCATTTCGGTTCGAGCTACGTGGAGGGCGCTTTTCCATCCCCAGTTTAACATGCTTCGACACTGACTCTTCCACAAGAGATGAACAGTTCTGTGTTTTGTGACTATTTTCCTAACAAACAATCGCTTCCGTTGGTAGTAACAACCAAAGAGGAAATGTGCTAGCTAATTTGTGACTCCTCAATATTGTGGCGATTGTAACTTTTCGGGGTGAAAAGTGTGAGTGAGTGACACGTGGAATATGACTGTGTAGAAAAGCTGAATCTCTCACGATGGAACGTGATTTGTTGCTATGGTTACTCCTGGTTGCTGTTGTCTTCATTGCCGATGCTACGCCGGCCACTAAGCGAAGTAAGTTACCCTTTAGTTTACCTGATTATTTACACTTTAAAAATTTGTTGAAGAGTTTTATAAAATAAAAATGAGATTCCGTGAAAATTGGTGGAGGCGCCTGGAGATTGTCTAAAATTATTTGTTTAACTTGGCACTAAAATACCAGATTTACAGTAGAGGGTACAGTTTTATTGGCGAAGCAAAATCAAGGCAATTAATACTGCTGAAGCTGAAAATAAATTGTTTATGGATTGATAAATAGTTTATGAATCTACATCGTGGTTTTTCACACAACTTCATCACTACTTATGATCATATGTCGCTTAATGATTGGCCAATTGTGACCATGCTCTTCAGCTGGATTCGAACACCCAACCCCTGGCGTGTTAGGCTAGTTACGTAGCCACTACGCCTCCGAGATCTTCTACAGAACTGTTAGATATGAATTTATGCTTTACGTTGGCTATGGTTACTGTTAGATATAAAAAAGCAAGCAAATATCTTAATGGTCATAGAAAATAGTTATTTGTATATCAAGAGTATAATTTTTTATTACGAAAATAGAATTTATTATCCGAGGCGATAGGCGAGGAGAATAAACCATATGAGTAATAAAAAATAGTTTAATGTCGAAGTATCCATTATATATTTTTCCAAAATCATTAAATTATTAATTAAAAACATAAATAAATAGCTTTATATGATTGCGAAATGTCAGCTAGCTGTTTCGACGGGGATGGCTGTGATAACAAAAATACTGTCCAGTTGTCAAATTTTGTTAAAATTATTATTATTTTTTACATATTCTTAGACGTGATCTACATTAAATCCGATAAATTATTATCAAAGGTAAATAATAAATACATTCACCAATAGTATTATACAATAACTTGTTTCCTATTTTAGGTTTGTAATAAGTTTGACATAAGAGTCTTTAAAGTTTAACTTTAGCTACTATTTTGGCTAACTTCGCGCAGTAATATCGTGTATTTAGTATCGATTTCGGAAAAATTTGTTTAGCTAAATATCATTCATTGCCTTGATTTTGCCTCGTCAATGAAACGACAGTTTTTTATGTAAATATGTGTTTGGT
The DNA here is from genome assembly GCA_963942605.1 of Poecilus cupreus. Lineage (NCBI taxonomy): Eukaryota > Metazoa > Arthropoda > Insecta > Coleoptera > Carabidae > Poecilus > Poecilus cupreus. Next base: position 21,985,627 of record OZ012724.1, read on the forward strand.
GCTGCGTTGAACTCATAATTTTGTTTTGATTTTAGAATTAACAATATTTAGTGATTAATTTTAATATTTATTTTGAAAGTTATCGGCATCAAATTGCTATGCTGCTATGTGTTTGTTGAACTGTTGCTATATGTTTCCTGAGCGGTTGCTATGTAAAAATAAATTGCTATTCATATTTTCATAAAATTAATTCAGTTGCTTTATGAAAATTGCTACATAAAATGAAAAGTGATAAATATATTTAACACATTTTAAATTATTTAATTCGTAAAATACACGATACACGTGAATATTTATATGACGCAAATTGGGGTTATGTTGTTGAAACATAGAAAGATTTTTTACAGCCTAGCCAGTAAAAGTTTTATTTTACAGACTGATAGCTGTCAAAAAATCCTTACTTTAATGTCAATGGGCACAAAACATATTTTATTTATTTGTGAGGCCACAGTATCAAATATTAAAGTTAAAACAATTGTGAACGCCATGAGAATTTCTGGGAATCGAACTAAGGACCTCAAGCTCCATAGTACAATCAGGAAGGCTTCTTAATTTGCTTAATAATTATTTACAGTTTTATTCTGTATTTTAAGTATTTGTAAGAGTTGTGTTAAAATATGGTGGATGCGCCGTTTATTTGTCTGTTATTTCATTTGTCTTGTCTCAAATAGGAAATAGTTTTGGTCAAATTTTACGGCTTCAGCCCTTGCTTACTTATTCTAATTCTACTATCAGCTATGACCCTCTTGCAAAATATGTAAGATTAGAGTATCATTACTTTTTTAACTACGAGTTCAATCGCACTACATTTTATCAATTAGACCGTCGCGTTTTTTACCAAAAGGATTATTCTAGAAAATTAATTAACTTGAAATAAATATTAATTTTGAGACCGAACGCTTGTGAAATGAAATTTTCATAAGGCAAATTCATCTATTATTAATAAAATTTAATAAATATAATTTTTAATTACGTTTTTTGTCGCACAAAAATTCTAATTTAAATTTACAGAACAAAACGAAATTGCTGTCATATCCAGCGGCACTTTAGATATTTTAATTAGTATTCAAGACAACAAAATATATAAAAGTATAGGAACAAATTACCGTAATTTTCTTCAGAGTTTCTTTTAGTATAATGGAGGTAAATTACAGTTATTAAACAATTATGGAATTATAGAAATATCAAACATTAATACGTATTTTTTGTGTATCTATTAGAGAACATTAATAATAATGATATTTAATAAATTCATGCCTGAATAATTTTAAGTTGTATTATATTATTTTCAGAATGAACCGTTAATAATTTATTATCCTAGGTGTCTAAAAATAGACAACCTGTAATATCATCGCATGAATTGTTAACATTAGTTTTCAGCTTTGCTTGTAAATATGTAATCGATCCAAAATTGATCACAGGTTTTATTTATTATCGAGACTTTATTATTTATTGTATCCATAATGTATGTCTACATTTTTATTCAAAGCAAATATAAATAGTTCTTATGCTATTGTGAGTAGAGCGCGCTAAAAAAGAAGCTCGTGTACTTTAATGTCTCGGGTTTAACTTCTGTTTACAACAAAATAAATATATAGTATTCTGACAGGCTTAATTATTTATACAAAAATATTTCTATAAACAAAAATATAAAAGAAATATTTACAATACAATAATCTGATATAGGAAGCACATAACCTCCAGCTTATATAACTTTTATCTACGATCGTTGTTAAGAGTGGTCCTTTTAACGATTGCTTAGCAAATTAAAAGTGTCACTTTTTAATACTAATGTTAAAAGTAACATAACAACGTATTATTTGTTGTTTATTGTTACTTTTAACACGTTGTTAACGATTTGTATCAATAAATCAACAAATATAACCCTATCTGTCAAAACATCATTCTACATTTTTTAGTATTTACTAATACATTAAGAAGATCGTAGATAAAATTTCTTATGATATACGTGTTAAACGTGATTTATTTCGTTCGTGGGTTTATTTCACTCGGCTTCGCCTCGTTTCACAAACTTCCCCACTTACTCATAAAATATCACTTTTAACACTTACATCATAAATAACTATTAAACTGTACAAAGTACAGAAATTCTGCACCTATTTTATAAAATAATATAAATAAATAAATATATCATTTTACCCATTATGGGTGTGGCACTCTGCTTACGCATTTATCGGTAAGTGATATATTTTTCGTATGAAGTGCGGTTACCAGCCGTCAAATCATACGCTCCAAAGATGTTAGTGGAGGGGGAACCACAGGGGTAAATTTAAATTGGCAACTATCAGCTGTGGGAATCGAACTGAGGATCTCACGATCCACAGTCCGACGCGTTACCACAGAGCTATTTATCCCTATTTTATTTTAACAAAATTTAAGCTAACTCAATCAATTTCTGAGATATTTCAATGAACCTAACAGGAATTCAAGTAAATTAGCACTTTTGATTAATTTATTGTTAACAAAATCTAATCAGCTCTTTATTAGGGTCTTTTGTTTATCGTGGATGATAAAATATACTGGGTGTCTACTTTTTACAGAACATAGGAAGTACAAAGTTAAAATTTTCATTAGGCGATAGTTCGTTCCCTATGAATTTTAGAACAAAAGTGTTCAGAAAAGAAACTGTATCAAAAATTTTCTCCTAGTTGATTTCTTATTCGAAATAATTTGTGTCCAGTAAACTTTCCTCTTTTGACTTTACAATTATCCCAATAATTGAAATTATAACAACCATATTTTACAGAATGATATAGGGTAAATAGATTTACGGTAGTGCATGGAAAAATATGTACCATGAAATAAAATATAAAAATTGTCATAACTTAAAATTATCCTAGAGACTCCTTTACCATTAATTTCTTTACGTGTTGCACAATTAGTCAAAGAGTTAATTCAATTTAAATGTTTCGTATATGAAGCTAGGCTCTTAAAAAACATATGACTGTCATGATGAAGACCAGAAGTCGTCAAATTTTGTACCTCCAATTCCAGTCATTCCATTCCAAAAAACAAATTAGGTTAATTATTTCTACATTTAAATCTCTGCGAATATTTTTGTAAAACATCAAAACAACATTAACATTTTATAAAAATATGTAGTAACCCACGGCAAAACAAAAAAATAAAAGCCATAATAAGCTTATTATAAACCAGAAAACTGTATTATTACAGATATTCAACATAAACAAACTTTCCGCTGAAAAATTTCAAAACAGCCTGAACCGTTATATACCTTTTGCTTAATGAACAACTCTTCGTCTAAATTCTCGAATTCCCAGCAACTTTTTAAACTTTCTCAGTTTGTTTACAATTACGATATTTCCCAATAAATTCCATTTGTTCTTCATTACAGTAGAGCAGAGCCAGTAGGTTTGCGTTTACCTTGCTGTTGCTATTTACCGCTGTAGAAATGAACTGCGCAATTACGACGAAAAAATCGCTGAGCAAATATTTACTCTCCCGGCAAGTTCCTACAATATCCGCTATGTATTTGTGGCGCTGTTTGCAGGAGTTGTGTGAAATGAATTTTTTGTATGAAACTTTTTCCTGATGCGTGTTTATTGTGGTGTAGTGAACGTGTTTACTTTAAGAACTTAAGGACATTAATATTTCAGGGCGGCAACGAAATGTGCTGGCTGGAGTATATGTGAACTAAAATATACTGGGTGGTGACTTTTTTTATGTTACATAGGAAAAACATTGCAATTTTCGTATTGTAGCGAGAGTTTGTTCCTTGGAGGAAAGAATATAAAGGAAAGAGTGCTAGCAAGCAATATTGAAGCCACTTCCCTCATTACAATAAGAACGGTTGTTATCGAATTGTTATAGCAACTATCAGCGTTTGGCAGCCGTACTGTTTTTCTGAACGTATGTACCACGTAAATCCCCACTCTTATTAGAACCATAGCGTGCTTGCGTCTGCCCTCACCAGGTTACATTCCCCTTGTCATCTGACTCTTTGTTGCCTCATCTTCTTCACTATGCCTTCTACTTCTAACTTTTGTTAAATTTTTATAGTTCTTTCTTATTCCGTATTCGTTTTCAGATATCTTTATTGGTCCTTATATTGTTCTTGTTACTTTTCGTTCCATTGTTCTTAAATCTTCTTAATTTTTTTTGTCATTGTCATAGTTTCAACAGCTTACGTTGTTATTGGTTTTATTATCGGGGATAATATCACAAGACCTACTGATTTTATCGATAAATTGTTAAAAACTATTCGTAAGAATTTATCGTTCATAATAAGTTTTTATTAATTGTCTTAATTTAATCAATTTATTTTTATTGTTATCTCCTCTTTTCATATTTCTCCATCATTCTTGCAATATTTAAATTTCCGAGTCTTTACTCCTTCTTCAAATTTCATCGCTTTACTTCTTGCTTCTAGCAGCAGTTTTAGAATTTTATCTTTTCTATAGTCATAGCAATGTAACCTAGTTTGCTTTTACCCAATCCTAAAATCATTTTCTGTAGCGCACTTCTATATTGTATATGTATTTATAACATATATTATTTAAGAATGTTTTAAGAATATAATATCACATTTTTTATAATGACGATTGCTGTGTGTATGTATTTGTTAATAACAAATATGAAACTATTGTTTCTACTGTTGTCCGCTGATTTATTCGTTACCAATTGTTCAATTTTTATAGCAAAAATCCAACGGATACTTCTAGGCTTAAAACCAGCTATTCACCGAAAATTCCCAATTCCAATTTCTAAAAAATGATACTACTAATACAAAAAATCAGTGTTTATTGCACGCTGAATATTTCATCCTTCATCGATAGCGATTCGAGCGCCAAAAATCGGCTCAATGGTTCAATATTTCAGCGCGTAACTAGGTCAGGCTACGGAGTCCGGAGTCGCGTTCCGGTGACCGTAGTCCCGGAGCGCGATCCCGAAGCGGCCGATCCGGGGAGGGACACGGAACAGGGGTGGCCAAATTTGTGGTTGTTTTGGTTCTTGTTATTTATTTATTGTATGCAGTGAGAGCTGAAACGATGCCGGATTTTTTAGGATGTTGGGGTGGATTTTAGGGGTTGGTGTAGTGTGTCTGGTGCATTGTGGGTATTTGGGCTTATAACCGACAGTTGGATTATGTGTTTTTTATTGATAAGCACAGTGGGAACAAGTTGAGTGTTTTTGCAAAAGAAAATTGTTGATATTGTTAGCAATTAAGAATATAGTTGAAATTAATTGATAAATTATTATGAGGTTAATTATAATTATAAATTACTATCCCATCGCATAGCATAGAGCGTGCTAATCACGTTGTTATTTACTTCGTAAAAATTTGAATTGTACTAAAAAGAAATACATGCAATAATTATCAAAATTATAACTTCTCAGTATTTAATTCTGGATAAGATAATTAAAATGTGACACTAATAATTAATTTTTCAAAACATTGTCACGCTATAATTGAGTAATTATGAACTGTATAAATAAATAAACTGGATGCAGAATTGAAATGGGGGGTATATGAATTTCGTTGCTATTTTTAAAATATTGCTCTACTTATTCATCTATTCACTTTACAGCAAAAGTGTAAATACAAAAATTGTTAAATTTTTAAGAATGTATGTAACAATACCCATTTAATTACATGAATATTAATATATCAAAATATATCAATCAAATTAAAATTAATATTTATTAGAATAAACTGTTTTGGGTACCACAATACCTCTCGCCATAGTTTTCTTATCAACCAATACAGGAACACAGACTACCAATATCAGGAAAGGCTTATCCCTTCAAAAAAAGTAAATTTAAATTATGACATGTCAAAAATGACATTTTTTATAATTCGTAATTGGTGAGTAGTAAGAGAAAACTTTTTCAAACAACACTTATAGAAAATAATATTTGGAGCATTATTTTAATAAAAAAAAACATAATTATAACTTGATAGGGCTTCAAGTAAACTACCACATCCTGTTTTTGTGTTATCACCAAAAACTTCCCATTGATACATACAAAATATAAAAATTTTCAAGTCCTGTCAGTTACACACAACTGTTCTGTCAAAAATTATTTGAAATGATTTCGCATAAGCCTTGTAAGCATTACTGTGGCAATGTGCATTGTTTACCTTGTTTACTAACTTATAGAATTTTTACAATGTAGCTGTATAGATTCATTTTCAAAGACAATAGAAGGCTTGGGTAAATGGTGATTTATTTATTTATTTATATATATATATATATATATATATATATATATATATCAGAATGAAATGGAAAGAAATGATCTCTCCAATTCACATTTATATCATTACAATATTTTAGGGAATTTCTACAGAATATAATGTAACACTGTAATAAATAAATCTAAATCTGTTTTCTGAAATGTCAAGTATTTTACCATTTTGTTTAATTTTTCAAAAACGTATTACAGTTTTTCTCAAATATATTTATATCATTTGATTGATTTCCGAGATAATGACGGATAAAATCATCAAGCAATTTCTAAGATTCCCAACTACTCAAATATTAGACAGCCATATCATGTGTGAATTTTAATATCCCTTTGAACTCCTAGCAAATACAACTTCTAAATCCTGGTTCTATCTAACCTGACTGGTTGTCCTATCTCCAGCAAATATCCCTATGTGCTGTAGGGACTTTTCACCCGCTGCACTAGAGATGAAATTGAAATACGTCAATTTGTTGTCAACTGCGAGTAAAAATCGCTTCTTGCTACTGCGGAAATGTAGATTTGTTTTTGTTTTCCGTCAGACTGTCTGCACGTCAAGAGGAAATGTGGTCTGAGATTTCAGGGGAAAGAATATTACTACTTGCAAATGCATAAGACGGAATAAATTAAATTATGAACATAATTTGAAATGGTTGTTTACCAGAATAACAAAATAGGAAATCTTTGAATGATGAAATGTTGGACATCTATATAATTTGTCTCAATTTAGTAGCTCACCATTAGGATCTTGTAAACTGGTTAGAACGGCGACTTCGGTTAAATTAGAAAAAAACTGCTATACTAGTAGGGTAATTTAATGATATTTTAGTTTTTCAAAAAATTGCATAGGTTACTAGATATGAATGAAGACAAATTTTCGTTGATTTTTTTTTCATTTGTAAAAATTATGTTTTAAATTAAAAAATACTTTTTTCTGTCGAACCACACAAACTTATAACTTTTTAAAATAGAAACAACAGTAAAAACTATTGCATTAAATTAGCTCATAGTTTCTTTATTTGAAAAGATTGACAGTCGACCTAAAGGTATCATTTGCCATCATATTCGGATTCCTTTCATTTTAATATCAAGCATACTTGGATACTTTTGGTGAAAATTATTGAAATATAGTTAGCTGTCTTAATCATATACAAAACTGTCGGACAAAAAAATTGCACCACTTGTAATTTTGTGATTATTTTATTCTGAATATATTTAGATATTAAATAGTTATTTATCAAACTAGAGAGGAACGCACTACTTTTCCCCACTTAAGCTCTTGAGGTAATTTCTTCTCGTGTAAGATACAACATTTTTTTAACGTTTCTAAAAACGATTTGCTTGGATTTTATATTCACTTTGACAACAGAATACACAACTGACACGTCAAAAGTTAGGTTCTCAGGTGCAAGTCGGTGTAACAGTATGTATATCACTGAAATAAGGATTCTCAAGAAAATTTAGAATTTATTTATAATTTTTATAATATATTTCTTGTAATTAACATCATATTGGTAGCACTTCTATATTTTCCTCTTTAGAGAGGAAAAACACATTTTTCTCACTAACTCGGTAGGGTTTCTTGGCATGTCGTGAAAAAAATATGTATCTTTTTTATATAAAACATTTTTTTAATATGCGATAGTTTAGAAATTATTTACACATAAAAAATAACCTAAATCGATTTCAAAATTAAGGAAATATCTAATCATTATTTTTATTATTATTACCGATTGACATATTTGTAAAACAATTAAAATATTGGCAAATTCTGTACGCAATTAGCAGCCAGATATCTTATAATCTTCTTGATTAATTTACAGACAATTTTGCCAACATGACAAGTTATAAACCACAGTAAAAATTTAATTACATTTTATATCTTTTCATCCTAACAAAACTACCTGCGTCACTCATCATAATACCAACATAAAACCAAAAATAGACCAAACAAAAAATCCCCAAAAAAAAACTCTACGAGACATGCAATATCCAAGTCCTGCACACATGCAACCCAAAGCCATTCGCGTTCGTGACACTCGTCAGTGGCGCCCGTCACGCGGGATTGCCCGTATGCACGCCACTGGTGCGTCAAGACGCAGAGGGCAGATTTACACCCGGATTCCGCAAGGCGCACCGGGAGGTTTCGTGGAAGAAATGGCGGAAATCTAGCGTTGGGCTTCGGGGAAGTTTGCGGAGTTTGGGACACGTAGCTGTTTTAACTCATTGGATGTCTGGAATGGCAGAAAGACGCGCGACACATTTCACTAGGATTTTTTTTCATCCCCCATCAGTCGTTTTTCTTCTGAGGGTTTTTCCTTGGGGTTGTTTCAGTAGATGTAATTTTGGTTTTTAATGGGATTGTTACATTTCAGGGTACAAATAAAAACATGTACCTACCATACAAAATTTTAACGATTTATGTTTTATAAATTTATATAAAATATGCACTAAATAAAAATTATGAGACCAGAATTATAAATGAAACTTTTTATACGCAGTATATCAATCTGAATTTGAATGTATAATTATTTTGAAACATGTTAAACATTATGGAAGATATATGTTTATATTGTTTGTTATAATAGCATCTATAATTATTGGGGAGTTTATACTGTACACCAAATAAGTTTTAGCAAGCTTCCGCTAACGTGGTATATTTTCTGTATGTATTTGTTTATTAATAAGAACATGAATAATTACTTTACTGATTATTTTAAAACTGTAATAAATAAGAACTGTTTTAAAGAGGAATAAAAGATAAAAGACCGATGGACAACTCGATATACCTAATTATGAATAATTTTCAAACCATGACCTATGGCAGAGTATGCATCTTCTGTCTGGAATCTTATTTAAAATAATAAAACAAAAAAATCTGGTGTGGGCACCACACTACTTTCTTATACAAATAAATTGTTTACTAGAAAATAAATTAAATACTCCTACAAACTTAACTTGAAATTTATTACTGATGTATAATTTAAACATAAATAAACTCATTGCTGTAGTACGCATCGTAATATGTCTTATATTTATCGAAATATGGCGATTAGTAATATTTGTCAAAATACGGAAATTTCCCCAAATATGACTTAAAATTGTAAATTTTTTTTATTACATTTCTTTATAATATTCGCCCCAGGAAACTCATTACAGCAGAGCGCATCGTCATATCTTTAATATTTTTCGAGATATGACAATTTTTTATATTTTCCGAAGAACAACTTTGAGGGGCTGTAACTCGAAAACTATACAAGATATCGAAAAATATCTCCATTTTTGTGCTTTTCGTGCCATTTAAAATAACTTAGTAAATATTGAAAATTTTGAAATTTTTTTGAATTTTTTTTCAAATTTCGATTGGAGATATCTCGATAAATATGAAAGATACAGACTTGCAGTGTTCACCAATCGATTCAGCTCGACGAAATACCTAAATCCTGAAAATTTCAGAAAATTCGGACAACCGGTTGAAATATTAGAACAAAAGTCTGAAAATGGCCAAATTCAGGCCAAACGTCAAGGGGTACCTATTGCCTTTTTGGACAAAAAACGCCATTTTCAAGCTTTTTGCTCTAACTTTCCATCCCGCAATGCGATTTTTATGAAACTTTGCATACTTATGTACTTCGACGAGCTGAATCGATTGGTGAATACTGCAAATCTGTATCTTTAATATTTCTCGAGTTATCGCCGATTGAAATTTTGAACAAAAATACAAAAAATTTCAAAATTTTAAAAATTTGCTAATTTGTTATATAAGGCACCAGAAACGCTAAACTGAAGAGAATTTTTAGATATCTCATGTAGTTTTTGGAATACAGGCCCTTAAAGTTGCACTTCGAAAAATACCAAAAATCGATGTATCTCGAAAAATATTAGAGATCTGACGATGCGCTCTGCTGCAATGGCTTTCTTAGCGCTTATATTATAAAGAAATGTAATAAAAAATTTTACAATTTTAAGTGAGGATATTCCGTGAGTTTCAAATTTTTCTATCGGTATGTGAATCTGTATTGAATGAATAATAATTACTGTTTCTGTTATTTGTTTGTTCCCATAGCAACTGAAATTAGTTTATTAAACATATAATTCAGCTTCAAAATTTTTTTGTTTTGATTTTAAATCCTCCTCCATTAATATTTTGAAGGCTGCCCTAAAAATAAGGCCAAAATATATTGTCATAACAAACATTATTGTTAGCATCTTTCATTTCAATATGGAACTTCTAAATGTTATCCAAAAACTGTCAAAACGGTTTCAAAGTATGCATTTCTTCATATTAAATACAAGATAATTTGAAAGTTCTTACGGTTAAAGATCTGGTCAAACCAGGGCAGTATTAAGGAAGAGTATGTCTAGTTTGTTTTAAAATATTATGAGGACAAGCGCCGGCCCTGAATAGTCGATTATCCTCTCATGTAGGCTAATCCATCGCGTCGAAACTCCGAGCTCACATAATTAATGAACGTTACCCCAATTAATATTAATTAATTCGGATTCCAATCTATCAATCACCGGAATCAAACGAGATGCAACGTGATTGCCATTTGCCAATTTCGTCAAATGCGGTTGACAATCCCGAACAATGACACTTCTTCGAAAATGTTTATTCGAACATGTGTTTTTCGAATTACTCATGTGGCACATTTGCGTGTATTATTTACAGATTGTGGACATTTGTTTGTCTAATGATCAATTTACTGAATTGTAATTAACACTGGGAATAATAGCACCGCATGTAATTTTATTCTCTGGTTCATGTGACCGCTTTTCAATTATTTTTGTTATTGTTTAGCGAGTGTAGATGTTTAATTAGATTATTTTTGTATGATGCCACTAATTTAAAAGCTGGGAAGGTAATTTATATTTGTATGTACAAATTTTTATTTGTTGTTATTCAAATATTCAATTTAATCACATATAGATTACATTGATACGGGCTTTATAATAATATTCGATGAATAATGGATTCAGCCAGATTAGTTCAATTGTTTTTGCAGGATAACATATTTTTTATATTTATCAATAATACACTTTATTTAAATAAATTAATTTCCTAAAAATAAATCAAAATTTTATTGAATGAGACTTCATTTCCTACAGTCTGTTTCAGAATGAAGTTTTCCACACCTTGACCATAAATTATTTTAAATAAATTGACATTACTATAGTGAGGGAAACTTGTTATTTTATCTTGTACTCATGTTGGTAGACAATGAATCATATCAATCATGAAAAAGATTTTTGCGGAAATACATATTTTGACGTCTACTCAATCCATTAAGACCTATTTCTCAACGATGTCTGTGTGGTGAGGATAGATGGATGTCCGTGTGCGCAATATCTCATGAACGAAACAAGATATGTAAACGAAACTTGAAATTTATAAGTTTCTTGAAAAAATGAAGTGCTGAGTTGATTTTGAATGAAATTGAAAAACCGGAAGAGGAAGTTTACTAGACGCACAAAACAATAAATTCCATTTATTTCAAAAATAGAATCAGTTGTGAGAAAAAGTTTCAAATGAAAGATGTTAGCAAAAATATTTGGAATATAAAATGATATTTGCACTTTTCTTGTACATCCTTCTAATTTTGAGAAAAGCTAAACTATATATTTAATAATATATTTCAATAATCTTAGTTACAATGGCAACAAAAACTAAAATATTTTTAACATCTATTTGTCAAACATGTCAAATACTTTTGAAGAGTCAAAAATATGTGCCGTTTGAAATATTATAAATGCAATATTTGTATTATTAGAAAGTATTAAGGACTAGATATTAATTAATACCTATTTTAAAATAAAATCGTAATTACAATAAGAAGAAAAAATGAAACAGGTTTAACATCTCTATGTCAAATAATTGTCAAGGCTGATTCATAGATTGCATAGAACAGAAATGGAATAGAATGGCACAGGGAGAGAAAGTTAAAATAATATAAATACATACAACCTAAATAAAGTCATACGCAAGGAACAAGTCATACTTGTTCAATTGGTCAATTACTAAATAAGATTTTTTTGTGTTTCTAATTGTAATTATGGTATCATTTTCAAATTCCATTTTTAAAATTTGGATGTATTTTGGTAACAATCAATCTAGCCGCCGAGGTAGTAGATACTAGAACTCATTAAGAGTAAATTTTGTTATATTCAAGTTAAGTAGAATCATATAAGCTACAATTTGTATTTGGAATATTTTCATATATTTCGTACCATTTATAAATTAAATTTCGATATATATTGTTCAAATAAACAGACGCCAACTAAAACTGTTTCTTGTACCGATTTATATTGACATATTACTTTAATAAAACCTCGTATTATTCTATCTTCACTCTCTCAGTGAATTTAGCAGCAACAAATTGATGCCGAAAGTAGAAAAGCAGTGGTTGTTTTATTTTCTCTGCGGATCAGTGTTCATCGCTTGGCGGTCGAACTTAGTGACAGCGCAAGTAAATCCGCCAGATTCCCGGATCAATTTGTCCGCGCGCCCGGAGCTGCAATGACATCTCAACGCGTTCAACCGGAACCCAGCCAAGCTCGGCTCCAAAAACTGACAGCGCCACAACGCGGTTCAAAACAAAACGAATGGAATTGGTATTAAGCTGTTTGCTAGTTTATTAGTTGGATTTTTGCACGTGTTCGCGATAATCGAATATGTTCGACCAATTGTTACAATGGTTTTGAAAAAATTGTTTGTGCTGAAGTAAATAAATATATCATAACGATGTTTACCCATTTTGAGGGTGGCACTTTTCTAAATGATGTAAAAAGCTCTGTGATAACGCATCGATCTGGGAATTATAAGATCTTCGGTTCGAGCCTCACATTCAAAAATTTTCGAAATTATATTTTACTACATACCATCCTTGGAGGGTATGATTTGACGGCCGGTTTTCAAACTTTCTGTGCAAAAATATATGTGCTTTGAGCAGAATGCCACACCTAGAAATGGGTAGAATACGTGATGATATATTTATTTATTTTATGTTACTTTTCTGAAAGCGTATTTCGTTAGATGTATACAGGATGAGTTTTTTAAACCAACCAACCAATCAGATTTGCTGGCTGACTAAAAACTTTAGAAAAAAAAATAAATACAGAGGCTTATACATCAAGGAGAAGGACATAAACAAAATATGACAAATTTATATCAAAATCTTGTAACACTTACGAAATAATTAGTAGTAAAGTATTTTATTTTCTTTTAAATATTTTGCAGTGAAGCGATATAACGAATTGAACATATTTTGACGTCACGGGTATTCGCATTGATTCTATTGGCCAGAAATACGAAACGTGCAAGTCGCGCGTCTACCGTTGCGCCCAGCGCCTATTGTGGGGTAAAATAGAACTACGAAATGTCATTTCATTTATTTTGTTTGTTGGTATTAAAGATTATATTTATTACTTGTTTAATAATTTCACTGTTTTACTGTGCTATGTTGAAAAACTATTGAATAAAATTGTATGTTGAGGTTAGGTTACATCACTACTAGCGCCACTGTTCTCAAACTTTCGTATGATGTTTACTCGAATATCAAGAAAATACTCTAAAGTTGCCAAATTAATTTTATCTTTATTTACATTAAGTTTAATTGTTGTAAATTAAGACTTATAATATGAAAATAATATTGTTACATTAAAAAATATATAATATCTACTATCACGAAAATCGTTGTTTTAGTGCAACTGGAGTAATACGTAATGACGTCACACAAATTTTGAAAAATCATATCTCGGGTAATAGGTGTATGTAATTTTCACATCGGGTTTTCACTGATCGTCATATACTCTAATAAAGTTTCATAAAAAATTGGTTTATGGGTCCTTTCTACATCATGGAATAAAAAGATTTACACAACTTAATACAATAGTATATTGAACAACTAATTTTACAATGATCTTTTTTTGTAATATGAGTATAGTTTGCGTAAAATACGAGTATTACAATTAGGCATTGTAACACGAGTTGTTCATACTACTTTTCCTATTTCACGTTCATAAATTCAATAAAAATAAAATAAAATTGTACGGCATGTTTAATATACCACTGGTCACCAAGGGGCTTTGCCCGCGGGGCCTATCGAGTCCCAGGCCGCAACCCCGACGCAGGGGCTCCGATTCAATAATTTTACGTGAGCAATGACAGCTCCAAGTTTGACAGATTGTTAATTTTACAAATAATAAATTCCCCGAAAACAGTTGCACAAAATTCAATTTTGAAGCATTGTTTTTGAGAAAAACAGTGTCACAAAATTGACTTTGTGTACATGAAATAGGAAAAAGACTTTTATAATTTCATCTCTATATGTATTCCCATTTTAAACAAATGTACCCAAAGCACCTAATATCTTACACCCAGTAATTTGAGTTAATCTAAACTTATTTTGAAATCAAAAGGCGACACCACCAAGCTTCAAGCTTTAAGAGTAAATGAAGGTTTTTACGTATTAGCTTCGTTCCATTATGTGCAATTTAGATTTACTGATTTTATTTATGTTTACTAGGTTACACAGCCGTATACAATTTAGGTACATCGTAGGCAGTGAGAACGCAGAACAATGTTCCAGGTGTAAAGTAATGGTCGATTAAATATAGATGGAATTCGGGGAACCCCATAAAACTGATCTATTTGCCCTAATTGAAATTAATGTTGCTATTCAGAACGTTAATGCATACCCAATGAAACACTAAATTATCTTTAATATTGAATTGATACACAATGTACAACGGACACACCCGAAATGGAGCTAATAAAATGAGGAATTTAATTAATTTCCCATATACATATGTTTCAGTCGGAGTTGTATAGAAATCAGACCGGACATCTAATCGTTATTCATATCGAATTAGGGACGTACATGATTGTACAGTGTTTTTATGATATTAAGAAGAGGATGAAAGAGAAATTAATTGCTTTTTACAAAGCGTTTCCATTCAAATAATTAAATGGATATTTTCGAACTAATTTATAAATACTTTCTAGAATAAAGCTAAATTGGAGTGCTAACAATAATTATACATAACATGTTTGATATAGGATTATTGAAATATACATTGCTAGTTGTTTCCATTTTACATCCTGTACAAATACCAGATGTAGAATTGAAATATGGCGTATAGGGATTTTATTGTTATTTTTTTATATTGCGGTAAATTTTTAGTTATTCACTTTACGGCAAAAGTGTAAATACAAAGTTGTTCAGAAATTAAAAATACCTACATATTTAATAGACAAATTGTAATACGGACATGAAATATTAAATAAGAAACAAATAATATTTGATTTTTTGGAATGCTGTTTAGATTTATTTATTACAATCCTGTATTATTTTCTGTAGTAATTTCGCAAAATATAGGATTGATATAATGATATAATTTCCTTTCGTTTCTTTCTGTTAAAAAATAACATTTATTTGTACATTTAGAGCACAATAGTTATTTGTGTATCAAGTGCGGATAGAGCATTGTTTGTTGCACGCGCCTCGATCAACAACTCGACAAGTGCACCGAACAAGCTCTATCCGACGAGATACATACAATATTTTTTCTACAATCGTTGAACAATGTCAAGCTGCAGAAAAAAATTAATTTTCAAAATTATCTTTGGTCACGCCTATAACAATTCAGTAAAATTGTAGTTACCCATGTCACCGTAATCATGACAACGTTTATGAACAAAATAAAAATTTTCAAAGAAATCATAATTTGACACATGGAGTACATTTGACATATAGAGTACATTTGACATAAAGTCTACATAGTGAACACGTTTATGGTGATTAAGTTGAAGTGTATGTACGTATATACCAACTGCATTTACAATAGCAAGGTTATTACCAGAAAAATCCAATGCATCATTTACTTCTTTTACCTAATTTATTTTTGTATTATTATTGCCGCACTAGTGCGACAATATGTCACTTTGTCGCCCTAAAGCGACAATTTTGAACATTTCCTAACCAAAAATGGAATAACAATGTCGATATTGTGCAACGATTGTAGAAAAAGTTATGTTTTGTCATGGCCATCAACATAAATATTTTGCATTCTAATTATACTCAATATTTTTCTGTTGACATATTATAAAAGAGAATCATTGATCTAATTTCATTAAAGTAAACGCATGTATGACTTCGTATCCAAAGTAAAGTGATGAATTAGCAGAAGCAGAAAACCAAATTTTTATTTCTTGTTGCTATTGGAGAAGAACGATAAAAATTATACCGCTTGTTGGGTTTGGAAAACAACAACTTTGCGTTGAGAAATGCAAGTACAAAAATTATCTTTCTAAAGCAGTCGTCGGAAAATACATTTAAAACTGTTTCAAGAAATATCAATTTTATTCTTCGTTTTTTATTTAATTTTCAATGGCCATATAACAATTTTCCTAATAAATATTAATTTTAATTTGATTAATATATCGTGGAATACTAATATTTAGGCCTTATCGCATGCAACTTTTAATTCTGAAGAACTTTTATATTTACACTTTTACTGTAAAGTGAATAGGTAAAAAATTTACAGCAATATAAAATAATACCATTGAAATTCCTATTATTATTAAAAATCACACAATTTTATTTCAATTAAAAGCACGTCATCCAGTTTAAAACGCAGGCGCAGTAGTAAAATATTATTTAGTTCATCGAATGCAATCCATCAAGTAATTCAGGAAATATCTGGTTCGAGACCATTCGAGTTGGCTGCGATTTCGTCTGAACAACTGTATCAATTGAAATATTTGTTTAGTTGTGTTTATCATTTCTTACAGTGAACAGTGTGTTTGTGTTTGTGCTGTGAATCCTCAAACGAAGATTAGAAAACCGAATTCAACATAATTGTAAGTTCTGAAGCTTTTAAATATTCCAACTGGATACCTATCCGTATTATAAGAGTTCTTAGAATTTGTACATTGTCGATAACATTGTGTATATTTTAAATACAGTATTTATTAGAATATGCAACGTAATATAAATGCTATAAGATGAGAAATATGTACTTACCATTTTGCTGAAGTGTCTGCATATTTCAAGTACGGTGTTCTAGCAGAATAAATACACACCTCACTGCCTATTTTAGGAACACTACGTCTACGTGACACATATTTTATGGTAAAATATACTGCTTTGTTAAATTCTTGTCGACTCGGGATTCTGTACAGACTTGCGCAGTGACGGTTTAGAATAAAAACTGCAAATATTTTAATCGTAATAATATCGCATACGTGATCATGCGCATATCGAGATAAAGAAATTAAAAATTAAATGAATTTTTAATATTTGATTTAACAATTGTGAATGCTTGCAATTAATATACAATTATAAAAGACTTTTGAATAAAGATCTGTAAAAATTTATTTAAATATAACGTTTCGTATTACTGTAGGTACGTTATTCTTCATCAGGAGAATAAATAAATAACATAAAGTAAGTAAGTAAATAGAAACAGAAACTATGTAATCAACAAATTATGACTTCGTTCGTGCCCACAGTATTTTTCTGCTCATCGATGAAATTATCCCATAATTAACTTTTGCATTTAATGGAATCAAATATAGATTTTTATAAACTAAAGCAATAAAATACATTTACTTGTTACTCACTTGTAAACATCATTTAGCCAAGACCTCTATTGCCTTTGAAAATTAATCTTTACAAGTTACTAATTGGCAGCTGAATTGTAAAAATTTTACAAGTTAGTAAAAAAGGTAAGCAATGCACTTTGCCACAGTAATGCTTACAAGGCTTACGCGAAATCATTTAAAATAATTTTTGACAGAACAGTTGCTTGTAACTGAAAGGATTTGATTATAATTTTATTTTGATTTACAAATGAGTATCAAGTAAAATGTTGTACAATACACGCAAGATAACTGTTTCTACTGCTTCAAGGAGGTGACAGGCTCGCCGGGTTTTTCCTCCATTCAGCAGTAAAACTATTTTATCTTGCTTGTAATGTAAATAACTATTTTCTACTCCTGTATAAATATATCCCAATTATTAAAAATTTTTCGGTTTATTATAATTGCTATAGTACACTCTTCTCGGCCAATTACAGAGCCAGAAATAAATTATTCTCGTTTATTTTAAAGCCGTAATTTGGATCATTCTTCCTACAACCGTCTGACAGTTGACAGTGTAGTAAGTTGCCATTGTGCATGAAGTCGTTTTTCTACGAGTGCTTTAACCGTTTTAGATCATTTACAAAATTGTTAAACTTTATTTCCGAATTAACAGAAGTAGTACAGTATTATATTCGGGATTATGGTCATTATACACTCGGATGATTTGTATCACTCGCCTATGGTTGTGACACAAACTTCATCTTCGTGAATAATGACTATCATAATCCCTTATATAATAATATAGGTACTATTATTATTCTCATACAAAATACTATACATATTATAATCTCTTTATATTAAACATATTTTATCAATATCTTATTTCTTCAACATAATGGAGAAAAAGATCGTCAAAATTTGTAGAACTATTGGGTAAACTGAGGTTGAGGATATAAAACGCATTTTCTGAAAATAGCTTAACTGTTTTGTAAATACTTCTAATTGCATAATAAATAATCGTCTTTAGTCTCTTAATTATTATGACAATTTCAGAAAATGAATCTTATATCCTCAGCTTATCGAATAGTTCTGTAAATTCTACGGTATTTTTTTTTGTGTATTTAGGAGGAACACATTAATACTAATTAATTTTAATTGTTTTTGTCAAGGATTTGTCCTGATACAATCTGAAAATCCGATGTGAAGTAGTAACCTTAAATGAAAGAAATTTGCAACATATTTTTCCCAACAAACACTTTGTACTTTACGATCACTTCAGTATTATCACTATATTTACGACCGCCATTTTGTATCAGCCCCTGCATTATGACCCTCAGCCTCTATTACCCATTAATAACCCCCGCAATAACAATTCCATCCCTCTATATTCACTCAAGTTCATAGTTCATTCCTCAGTCCTTACAATCACAATATACCCCCGTTGAATCTTCTGTGAGGGTCTTCTCTCCGCGTCCTCCCAGTCGCAGTGATAGCACAGGCCGTTTGTCATTTGTCATATTTTATTATGTTTTTTCTTCGCTTCGGCCGGTAACAAAAGAACAGCGTCTCCGGATCAGACATGAAATACAGTTTCAATTTATCTGTGAATTTAAAGACGTGTCTTCGATGGAGATAGAAATGAGAAGAAGGATACAGGACGTAGGGCCTTAATGAGATTTAGGTAGGAGATATAACAGAAGAACCTACGATTATATTTCTTAACATATAAATAAATTTATCAATTTGTAAATGAAGTTGAAGTACTCTACAAAAAACAAATCTCGATGTATGATAGATTTATTAGTATTACCAGCCGTCAAGACACGATCACCAAAAAAATATAATCTACAGGGTGGTTGGAATCGAACTAAAGATCTCATGATCCATAGTATTATTAAAATATTTACAATAATATATAATATAATGCGGTAAATAGCTCCGTGGTAACGCATCGGACTGTGGATCGTGAGATCCTCAGTTCGAATCCCACAGCTGACAGTTGCCAATTTAAATTTTCTCCTGTGGTTCCCCCTCCAGTAACATCTTTGGGAGCTATGATTTGACGGCTGGTAACCGCATTTCATACGAAAAAATAATTAACTTGCCGAGATCTGCGTAAGCAGAGTGCCACACTCATAAAAGGTAAAAGGCGTGATGATATATTTATTTTATTTTATATGTAATATAATGTGCTGTTACCAGCTGTCAAGTCACGTATCCCGAAAATGTGTTATGGAACCTAAAGGTCCTTAATTCGAAAAATTAGTCAGGAATTTGGTGATGAGTACCCTGAAAATAATTAATAAACGTATGACGTACAACGATTTCTCTTATAACGAAAGTTTGCTTTCTTTGCTTTCTTAAAAACTATTAGGTCGTTTTGGACTTAATAATAAAAAAAGAAAGGATAGCGAACTATTTTGTTTTGCTCACATTTGTAACAATTTTCAAAAAATAAATGCGATAAACGATATTGTGATCATATTTTATTAAAATATTGTTTCGAAACAATATAGTACCAAATAATGCCAATAGAGCTAAATGGCAACAAGTTTAAGAAAGATATTGGAGAATTATTTTCTAATTTATCGAACTCTCGAGTTAAATTTAATGTGATTATTTTTTTATTTCACCATCAGGCACGGCACTAAATCTATCTTTTTTGCTCATTTTTTACTTGTGTTGATGATAACTATCTGACATGACATTTGTCAACAAAATCAAAAAAGCTACAGAGATTATTCCCGGGAATAATCACTAGAGCTTTATTCTTAGTATAATAATAACAGGATTGGTTAAAACGCAGACATGTGACATACAATGAAGCATTTCATTGGTTTTGAGGAACGTCGAAAAATAATCTCGCCAATAAAATATTAAAAAATATATGATTCAATTTAAAATATATGTATTTTGGTCCATATTTTGGGAACCGCTTTTGTCAATTTTCTTGTGTCAAATGACACAAAAATGAAAAAAGCACTCTCCACTCTGTATTTATATTCCTTACATAGCTTCTTGACATATAAGAAAATTAATAATACATACTTCTAAAGTTATCAAACAATCAATCAATCATTCATATAAATGATGAGTCAATACACATAAACCAATTACATTTTTTCCCAAGAACAATTTATTACCCTCATGCCGTATGCAATTGTTTTCCGGATAATAGTTCTCCGTTTTCCCGGATCGAACCGATTGTGAAAAGTATTAATTTGTCTTGTTAAACGCTTTGGGAAAGTTTCCAATGCTCCACTTTCGACAGTTCCCAGTAGATGGTAGCACGATCGCTGACCGCCATTTTGTTCTGCTCAATTTCTAGCGAAGTTTTGACGGCGTATAATACGAAGTTTGATGGAAATTGATCGTGTGAAAGTCGATAGTTGAACGGTTAAATTATGACGTCATTTATGACGTGACTGTTATGCTAGATTGAAGGAGTTTACAACAGGGGTTCCCAACATTTTTTCACTATATTTGCGTTCAATACAGCCATTGAAACGCCATATCATTTTCAAATTCATATTTAGATTTGGATGTTTATATTACGAGTTTATTAGATTGTGGTAGCCATGGATAAATCGGAAATAATTGAAGACCAATTATGTTTTTGAGTGTCTCAGTAAATAAATAAATTATACTAAAATTTCCATGACCCTAAGATTATAAAGTAATAGTTCTTTAAAATATCTTTTAATTCACCATATTTATATCTTAAATTCTATCATTTTTACCTCCCGTACATACATATACAGGGTGTTGACCGCGACCCCGGAACATAAGACTTTAACATGTAAAATCATACTTTCGTAATTTCCTGCTTAACAAATTATATTAGACAAAAAAGGTTCAAATAAAGTTGAGAGATCATAAAATTATACATCAGAATCAATATACAGAATTAAATTTACATGCCCTATAACGCCAGAAATTAAATATGAAAATATAAAAAATTAGCTCAAAAATCGGGTTAGCCTTGGAAAGAAACAAAATTCAAAAAATAAATAGTCAATTATGCAATTTATAATAATAATTAATAAAAAATACAATTTTCATTTCCAATTGTACACAATTTTGTTTCATTTCCAAGGCTAACTCGATTTTTGAGCTAATATTTAATATTTTCATATTTAATTTCTGGCGTTATAGGGCATGTAAATTTAATTCTGTTTATTGATTCTGATGTAGAATTTTATGATCTTTCAACTTTATTTGAACCTTTTTTGTTTAATATAATTTGTTAAGCAGGAAATTTCGAAAGTATGATTTTACATGTTAAAGTCCTATGTTCCGAGGTCTCGGTCAACACCCTGTATGTAAGGGAGGTATTATGTTTATGTTACGAATTGATTAGATTTTGGGAAAAATTCATCAACAGTAAGTGGTAGATTATTTGAAGGTCTATTAGGATTTTGGGCATATCTTAGTAAATAAATGAGATAGAGAAATTATCATTGGAATCAATCGGATGTAGAATAACATTACCAACAATTTTTATTTGATACATTTTTCTATATTTTGTTGTAATCAGATTTGAAAACAGTGTTCTTGGTAGAAGCCAATACCTTTGGGCCAAATGAAATATTTATGTTAGTGATTTTTATTAATTTGTTATTATTTCAATGGTTATTTTTCCTTAAAATATTTTTAAAAACAATAGAATTTAAGATAAATAAATTGAATACAACAGTTTTCCTTTTGTAAGATCAGAACAATCTTATAAAGTTATTCTAAAAATCTTAATTGGACCTAATGATATGATTCTAGGCTCGTATTACTAAATTCAACATTCAAAAATTATTGCAGTAAATGTTTTTAAGATAGATAGTAGTTTTGCTCTAGACAATATAAAAGACAGATTTGTTCAAACGAGTAATAGCAAAATATTTCAAATAATATTTCAATGTTTTATTTCATATAATATTGTGTAGAATATTTGCAAAATCGCGGATCTAGTTTCAGCGGTCACAAGCTATAAATAGAAACATCACTCCTCAGGATTTTTCAGGTTTAGCCTTAATTTCAATCGTCTAAAAGTTCGCCGGTTGCTACATTTTATATTCGATTTTGATTATAAATTAAATGTTTCGACTGCGCAAGTCACTAATTTGAATTTAGTGGGATATATTTTGTTTGTTTCAAGATATACAGTTTCATTTATAGTACTTCTTGCTTTAAAATTGTTATTTTTAAATATTAGAATAACAATATGGCTCATAAATTAATTGAAGTATACAGTTATTACAAATAATTACGAAAATTTTTACAAACAAATCTTATTTTAAATTAAAATACCTACATATCTGCAGTATATATTTTTCTACCGGGTGTTTCATTTTCTCGCAATGATATGTAACTTTATATTTTCTAATGGAACTACCTCGATAACTTTACAAAATTTTATTGCTCTTTAAAACAGTTCTTATTTGTGTTATCCTGAAATGAACAGTACGGAAACTATTAATGTTATTATTAATAAATAATTACACACAGAAAGTATGTCATGATTTATATCAAAATGTTTAAACAATTAAATTAATTGCTTATTTAATAATAATTATTAACTTTATTCACTTTTCGTTGCTATCTTTTATTTGGTTTTCCGACGACCACTACGAAAAGTACATAAATTCACACGCAAAACTACATGTGAAAGTTGGTCATTGCATATCACTAGCAATGCTGTGTGATATGAAAGCCCGTTAGCCAATCAGATGTGTCCTAAACTGTATGATATGATTTGATCTCACGCTGCGATAACTAAGCAAACTAACATAAAAAAATGTATTTAAAAGTTTGACAGTTGCTGATAATTTGCTGAGTTTACACGGATTAAGAAGGTTGGACCCTGATTTATCTGATTTTAACATTATTTTTGGTGAATTCTGATAGAAATGATGTTAATATAATCTGTTTTAATATTTTTTTTGTAAATTTTATATTTTTACTTATTTGTGGTCGTCGGATAAATATCGTGTGCAATACTTGCAGAAAGGGTATTACACACTCATGGCTCAAACTTCGCATTCGTGGGGAAATATCCAACTTTCAACACTAGTTATACAATATATTATATCCAACACTTCTCAATAAATGCTCTGTAATTATGGCGATTTTACATTAAGCAACTAACAGAGTACCCACTAGTGGGTATAATTTTGAAAAAGTCACTAGTGAGTAATTTTTTATTTATAACAATAATAATAACACACAACATCTTGGTATCTACTGCGATCGGCATTTTAATTAAAATAAGTTTGTACATATAGCTTAAACCAAAAATATTAGAAGCACAGGAGACAGCTGATATTATGTTGGTACTACTGAAATTGTCACAATAAATTGACAAAAGACTTGATGAGTATAAAACGAACGACAATATTTTTAACCAACAAATTGCAACGTTTAATAAAACAGGCATTAAAAAGGATTGCTAATATTTAATATAGTTACTTAAAGTAAACAACGGGCCAACCTGTATATTCAACTACAATAAAAAATGTATCTGGGTATGATCTCTCGAACTATTCGGTGTGAGACGAACGTTTTAACCGCAGTGCCTCACATGAACTAATAAAATGATCGTGTGAGCAATGTATACGATTAAATCGCATTAAAATAATAATTTGTTCTTGTCAACGAGTTACGATTATCTGCCCACATTATCATTAAAAAACTTTAATGTTCTGCTAACAATTTCACACGCACATTACTCGATTTAATTATTCACTTAACATATCGTGAAATCTGCGCTGGCTGTGACAAATTAACAATATTTACAGACTCGCAAAAAGCACTCGGAAAGAAAGAGATTTTAGATAAAGCAAAAAATAATTCATGTATTTCTTTGAGGATAAAATAATATAATTTCCAGCGGAATCTAATTATGTGAAATTTATCTCTTTGTATATGTTTGGGGATTATTTCATGTAGGGGAAAATGAAATCCCCTAGGCCAAATGTAAAAATTTCCACGCTAATACATTCATAACATGGAATATCAAAATGAGATGGTACAAATGAGTGAGGATAATGGGAGAGGTACATTGTGGGAATTTGGAATAATGAAATGTTTGTGAAATAAAATACGCATTTATATCGTGTTGGATTGAGAACATGGAACAAAATAATGCAGATATATATGGAATTCTACATGAAATGGATATAATAGAATTATGCGTTGTTCGATATTTAACGTTTCAGTTAAACTCAGTTTATTTTTTGATATTACAGTGATGAATTGAATTTTTTGTTGATGCTTTATTCAAGATAACAAAATTGTATTATAATGTTTTAATTCGCTCTTCACATTTATACAAAAAATACTCTATTATTAATACAATAATTTTATTCGATTTCTGTGTAATAAAACTTTGATTACCTACAGCTTTAAAAAAATTATGAATCGTGAAACTGCTCTAAAGGAGAATATTCTATTTTACATTTTGGAATGTTCTAGAAATGCCATAAATACTCATACATAATAAAAATTGAGCCAAAATACTGTGGTTGGTACTATGGCGGTTTTGGCTGTTTTAAGAGAAGTATTTAAGTTGCTGTTTTTGCGCTGTATAATATTCCAAAATTATTTTATAAAAAAATACTTCAACGAAAGTGGTAGATAATATATTTCTCTGGAATTTCTATTCGAATAATTTTTTTTAATAAATAGTTATTATCCAACACCTCTCAATAAATGCTCTATAACTATGACGATTTTAAACAAGCAAAGTAACAGATTACCCACTAGTGGGTATAATTTTGAGAAAAGTTACTAGTGAGTAATTTTTTATTTTAACACACAACACCTTGGTAACCACTTCGATTGACATTTTAATTTTAAAAAAACATGTCACTGTCAAATAATAATCTTTAATAAATTTTACATTTGTTAAGAGATGTTGGATATAACGTTATACTTCACACGTGGACAAAGTGGAATTACCCACTTTGCCCACTTGTAAAATAAATAACTCTGTGTTTATCTTGGCACCAAAATACTAGATTTACAGCCGAGGCAATGAATGCTGTCGAAGCTATAAATCTGTGTTTTGTGCAAAGTTCGAATGATTTACATCACTCGCGTTCGCTCGTTTTGCAAACTTCATTCTCATGAGTAATAGCATACATTACAAGCTCATTGAATAATATACTATTATATATCTAATCACTGGGTGCGTTCAGCCGAACCTAGCAGCTAGATCGCTAACCTAACGGTCATAGCTAAACGTATTGCTAAGTATCCGCTAGATTTCAGCAGCTAGACTAGCGACCTAGCGAAATAAATTTACGCTAGATGAGCTAGAGAACCTTCTAGAACTGTCAAATAAGTAAAAATTCATTTGTAATGGCATCAATATTAACCATGTTTGCAAAAAAACTATAAAAATAACTTAAAATGTAGTGAAATATACGAAGTATTTGAAATATATTACTTACCAATTTTAAAACACTGTTTTGGATTTGTCTATTATCAAAATATGAGGTTAATTCCACCTAACTTGACTGACACAAGATGAAAGTACCACTAAAATTCCGTTCATGTTCATACTACTTTTCATCTGCTAGAATCTATCACTAGCAAACGCTAGCTAGCCGCTAGGTTCGACTGAACGCGCCCACTCTTAATGGTAAAAGTCATGATGACATATTTATTTCACTCATTTTGGTTATTCATCTAATTACAACGAACAACCCACCTTACAATTCTTCTTTTCACCAGAGTTCTCCCCGTTTCAATTCACTTGTCGCTTTTCGCAAACAGAATCCTTTTTCCGGGCACAATTAGATCTTGACGGACAGATCAGGATTAGGGGCTCAACCCCTATTTCCCTGCCCTGCCCCGCCGCTGGTCTTGCCCGGATTAAACAGTCACCGAGAAACTAATTTAGATAAACTTGACCAGCGCCTACCCTGATCTGTTGACTAGCGGAATCCACTGATGCTGTTTTGTTTAACTCTAATTGATTTTTTTTCTTTTTTCCGGGCTTTTAGACAAAATGATGTTTAATTATGTAATGGATGCGCTTGGGTTGTTTTAATGTGGCCTTTTTTGTGCAGTAGTGTAATTAAAACAGCGACTGATAAATTTCCGTGCAAACAATTATGCTTATGTAGTGAATAGCAAATATTTGTTATATGGTTTTGAATTATTGTTTATTGGACTTTGGAATATTTCACATTTTCATTACATTTTCATGAATAAGTCGCAGCAGGGCTCAAAATACTTTTAGCGTATCTCCTGCACATGAATTTCAATTCGATCTCCTTTTTAGGGGTTTTAAGAGAAATGTTTGAGTCTAAGATATTAATATTTGGCTGGTAAGCGCACTTCATATGCAAAAATATATCACTTACCGATATCTGCGTAAGCAGAGTACCACACCAATAATGGGTAAAAGGAGTGATGATATATTTATTATTTATTTTTTATTTATTTAAAATATTAGAACGAAAAATTTTAAACTGGCGAACTCATATGATTTGGGCTCGTATATGTAATATGTTTTCGAGGGATGAACGTATTGACCGGGAGATTGAAAGGCGGGTATTTGCAGGGTGAAAGGTATTGGTTGCTCTGGGTATATTTTCTTGAAATGTAAATGTATTTAGCGATGCCTGCTTTAGTGTTTATATTTATTTATTTATTTATTATAATACTGCTACCCAACAGGCAAGCCCAATGAAAGGGTAGGAAAAATGTACATAATACAAAAACTATTACAATAAACAAAATTCATTAAAAATATAAATCATGAGCATACAATTTCTTACAAATATCTTTCAATGGAAAAAAGAATATATCAACTTCATCTACGTAACGATTGCTCAAATGACACACGAATAATAGGTGAAAACATGTAAATATTGGTACGAGCAGCTGGGATATAGAAACTATAGGATGAACGGATATTAATTGAAGGAGCAGAGAAATTGAGGAGACTTAAACATAGCGGATCATCAATAGCATGATGAACTAATTTAGAAAGATGTATAATTGAATAATAACGTCTTCTGAAAGCCAATGATTTAAAACTGAATATATTTAGGAGGGTTTCATAAGAAAGTTGATGATGTGGATATGACCTCATAATTTTAAAATAAATATATCTTAGGAATTTCTTCTGTATATTTTCAATTACTTTGCTATGAATTTCATGCAGTGGATCCCAAATCAGCGAGCGGTACTCAAGTTTTGATCTCACTAGAGAGAAATAAAGTGAAAAAATAGCTTCAATATTAGTGTGTTAGTGCAGAAAGTTTGGGTTTGGATGAAAAAAGCATGAACGATATTTAACTGCTGTGGAAAAGAGGTATTTGAGAGGAAAATGATAGTGTCCAGGATATATTGGTGTATGGTGATTGGTGACTGTGACGTTGAGAATAATGTTCTTAAGAACGTGAGATTGAGTCAGTTACGGTTTGATTTTTTGGGAGTCCGAGGAATAAGAGATTAGAAATGATTGATGGTTTGTTGCGTGAACGAAAGATTCCAAGTATGAGTAATAGAAGAATAAGGTGTGGGCGTCCGAGGAATAAGTGGCTAGAAATGAAGAATAGATGAGTATGTATAAATGAGGTCGAAGCAAAAATGGTGGAATATTTAGAGGAGATTGATTATTGGTTGATTGTCTTTCACCTTATGTATGCATTTAGTTTTGTGCGTAAAATAGGGTTATCTGTCTTCAAGTCACAGATCCCAAAGATGTTTCCCTAAGTAGTTCTCTAAATTTACAAGTTGTTCATTATTATATTTTCTGACTTAAGGCCGATCTATCCATCTACGAATAAACTTCCGAATAAGTTATTCGTCAAATAAATAAAAAATTAAGCATCAAAAAAATGATAGCCAAAACAATAAGTGTCATTTGAGCTATGTTTTCGATGCAACATTTTTCATCTATTTAGCAAATAATTTATTCGGTATTTTATTCTTAGACGGAAATATCGGCCATTACTAAAATTAGATAGTTATTTTTTGCAGTTATATTTTGACATGCCTGTATGGGAAAAAGGATGATGCTGTTTAATTTTATTTAATCACAAACATTTCACAATTACTTAAATATTTTACTTTGTGCAACAAGCTAATTTGTATTCTTCCAGAAAATTTAATAAAATAAAATTTTTATGGTAATAAAAGTTTCCAATTTCAGTGCCTTTTCGTTTCAATGACGCCTAAAAGTAAAATCATGTTCTCCTACTAAAATCCCAAATATAAAGGCACATTCACATGTGATGTAAAGTTTATGATCTGCTCTCAACGACTCTAGCCACAAAATAGTCACAAGAAAACTACAATTGTTGTAAAATAGTTTTTATTTGTAGTTTGAACTGCACTAAGAAGATTAGGACATATTTAATTATACATTAATTAAACTGCATCGACTACAAAGTAATTAATTGCGAATGCTCGTAGTTCCGATGTAATTATCTAGTCCATGTAATTATAATTGTAGCTATTGTCGGATGATTTCTCAATGCCGCAATATTAATTCATTACATGTACTTGTTATATACGAGTATAATAATGCTATTGAATTTCAAGCAACAATAATATGTAATTGCAAATATAACACAGCAAATTGTATACAGGTTGTCCCCCAGTTTGACTATGATACTTTTACATTTTCGAAACAAATAAATAATATTTTATGAACCCACAATGCAAACAATGTTTAACTGTATCAAAAAATATCTCACGTTTAGAATAACCCAGCGAAGCATTTGATTGTTAATGTGAAAGAAGCTCCGTGTGAAAATTGAGTTTTAAGTTGATAAAATTTGCAAGTAGTTTTGACACACAGAATTGCTATCAAGTCAAATATGACGTTGAGGGAAGATCGTAGAGCGTAATTAGTATTAAATTATTTAAACTGCTGTTACGAACAGTGCATTTCATTAACAAGGTACTAGCGCGTGCTGGAAACAGTGGCGGGGAAGAATTATTTCCGTGGGGCATCACGAAGCTGGTATATTTTTCACGAATTGTATTTTTAATTTCGGGTATGTAGTATGCGGACATAAATAGGAATCAATTTTTTGCGGAAATATGTTTTAAGCTTGTTTTGACTGTTTTTCTATTTTGACCACTCTGCGGGGATGGATGGATGGATGTGTCTCCAGATGTTCAATAACTCTTGGACGAAAAATATATTTTTTTCTACGATCACTGAGAAATCTGCTCATTGTATGTTTGTTGTTGCTAGGGATATGAGGTACATTGCAAGCATCGTGCGAAATGAATTTGTTTTGTGAATATTTCAATACAGATCAGTTCATTTAAGTACAGGTGCCATTGCTAGGATAATTATTTAGAATTGTCAAATATTGGAATGATGAAAGCGGGACAAATTTATTATTAAAATTAAATTAATTTTGTAATAATATTGTGGTCGTAGAAAAAGTATAGTGTACAACTCGCATGGAATGTCCATTTCATACTCGTAGGAAATGAGTACCATTCCAAGTTCGTTATACAATATACTATTTTAGGACTATAAAATTCTGGTTTTCGTAATTCTTCTCCTCCTAAACAGCTTGACCAATTTTGATTAGTTTTTTTTTTTTATATAATTATGGGGATATATGGAAGGACAAATTCATAAGTCATAAATTGACTGGAATCGTGTCCAGAAGTTGATTTGGAAAAAATAGAAGTCGGAATTTCAACAGGAAATAATCAAAACTCATGTGATCATTTTCAAATAATGCAAATACAAAGATTTTTCAAAATTTTATAATAATAAGGCAATAAGGCCCATTCTATAGTAAAAATACAACAATGTTATAAATAAACCTATATTTGCTTCTGAAATGTTAAATATATATTTTTATTAATGAAGATGGGAAGAAGGCTAACTCCTTCGGTGATATGCCTCCTCATGAGTGGACAAACGACTATGCTCTTCAGTGGGATTCGAACCCACGACCTCTGGTGTGCTATGCTAGTAATATAGCCCCTACATCATCCAGATCGACTCAAATATTTATAGTTTTTTTTTTCTTTCCCATGGCCGGGCTACAATATTTCTAATAAATATTAATTTTAATTTGAAATACTTATATTTAGGTAACAAAATAGGCCTTATTGTGTACATTTTTAATAGCTAAACAATTCTTGTATTTACACTTGCTGTAAAACGAATAGTTACTAAAAAATTATCATTGAAACCCCTATACGCCACATTTCAATTCTGCACCCTGTCTAGCGAGTTGATATATAATATTTATAACTATTTTAAACAACCCTCTCTCCGCCTCTGTGTTTCATACTTATTCATGAACGGCCTGACCGAATAAACAATACCTAGGTAGATACATACTGCATAGTGCACTATCCTACAACAGACAACGTTCCATGTGGGCTAGCATTACGTTACGTACGTTAACGTTGCTGAGAATCGATGCACTGGCCAGTTATCGTATTATTACATTAAACAAACCGTTATAACTGCCTGTGAATTATTGCTTGGAGTGCGCTTCTAGTAGCCCTGGTGGTTAATTAGTTGGAAAATGAACGGACCGTAGAGCAGCGTGGCCGGTGTTTTAAATTATTGGCGTAAGATCGGATGATTTAGAAATTTGTTTGGTTGATGTTGACGTATTAGTATAGATTAGATGAGTTGAGAAAAATCTTGATTTGATATATTATTGTGCGTGAAGTATGGTGGAGGAGTCACAATTATAAATTTTGTATGGTGATTATTTTTTGACGTTTCTTTAAACCAATGAAATGCTTTATTGCATGTCACGTGTCTGCGTTTTAACCAATCATGTCATTATTATACTGAGAATAATGCTCTTGTGATTATTCCCGGCAATATTCTCTGTAGCTTTTTTGTTTTGTTGACAGATGTCAGATGTCAGATAGTTATTATCAACACAAGTAAAAATGAACAAAAAAGATAGATTTAGTGCTGTGCCTTATAATGAAATCAAAAAATAATCTAATTAAATATAACTCGAGAGTTCGATAAATTAGAAAAATATTCTCCAGTATCTTTCTCAAACTTGTCGCCATTTGGCAATAGATCTGTCAAATTATTTTCAATTTATTCTCACTCTCTTGTTATATTATTACTGAAAATATATTCGAAACTATGTTTTAGATTAACAACAATTTATTAACTAAAATACTACATATTTATTAGGGTGGGTCCAAAAAATAAATTTGAGATGGGTAGCGAAAAAATGAAAGCTTGTATGATTCTATGAAAGGAGAGTGGCGTGGTATTGGTTTTTTGTGTTTATTCATATTTCAACAATTAGACCATACTATTCACGTTATATATGCAGTCTTTTCATACACAATTTACTCCTGGGACCTAAAGCTTTAAGTTTAGTATAATTTTTCATATGTGGCACCTACATTATCGTTATGAAATCTTTCTAATAGAGCATATAAATTGTCCTTGATGAGCAATATTTTATCGTAAACTGATGTTTTAATCCCTCAATATACGCGAAATTAAGGTACATTAAAATCCTTATAATGACTTTAAATAAAATTGTTAATAAGATGATTAAATCAAAAAACCATACCGCGGAAATTTTTAGTCTAAATTAGATTAAATTCCTTGTATTTTCTTGTAAAAAAAAAAAAAATAAAAGTCGAAGATGGTTAACATCAGTTTTTAAATTTTAATAATTTGACCACCATTTTCACGTTAGGATTTATAACTACCATTTTACAACGATCTATAGCGCCATGTCTGCTTAGGATAGATATCAGGAAGATAAGAAAGTCGTTTACAGTCAATACTTTATCAATTTTATTTTATTATTGTTTTTGTCTACTTTCTAGAAAACACCAATTTTCATAAAAATCCAGATATATGATTTTAAATATCGACGTTCAGAAAATAAATCAAACCAACTTTTGGTCAATTTGAAAACAGTCGAAATTTTTTTGTGAATTTGGCCTGGAATGACCCAAGAATCTTTTGGTGTCGCTAGAATGCGATTTCACGATTTTCGTAATAACATCTATGTGTGACAATTTTTTCGTGGACGATAATTCAATATATAACGAAGATATTGAAATATCATACTATTTGGATGTTTAAATTAATTAATTAAATTAAGTCGATAGAATTTGGTAATAATCTACATATCAACCGGATACCTTTATGGTATCTGAGCTTATCTCTGTAAGGGAGTTAGGCGAAATTTTGTAATTTGGTCTTTAATTACCTTAAATCTTGTGTTGAAATTGTGGAAATCACTGTTTTGCGAAAGATATCAAAGATGCAGACTTAATACGTTGGTCCATTTTTACACTTATCGTTAAAAAACGTAAACCCGTTAAATGATGTTTCGGAGAAGATGTAGTATAAGAATATGTGACGAAAAAAGATTATAGGTTTGAATCCAATCAAATAAGCAATTTTCAATGACAGGGAAAAGGTTTGTCTATAATAGAAGACTGGAGTTTTCAACTGCAGTGTAAGGCACATGTTATATTTAAAAGTCCATCAC
Organism: Poecilus cupreus; assembly: GCA_963942605.1. Lineage (NCBI taxonomy): Eukaryota > Metazoa > Arthropoda > Insecta > Coleoptera > Carabidae > Poecilus > Poecilus cupreus. The sequence goes on from OZ012724.1 coordinate 22,018,924, forward strand.
TTGAAACAATAAAATATTTTTAAAACTAAAGGAAAATCCTGTAGCGTACTTTAAGCTTACGATCTCCATAAAAATGAAAATAAAGACTACTTGTAAATTTATAAAACAATGCTTCTATGAATTTCTCCGTTGAAAATTCCAATAAAGCACACTAAACCAGTCTACGATGGAACTCAAGAGTTCTTGTACTCTTCTGCAGATTTTGTTTTTATTCATATGACTTATTGTTACGTATGCAAAGGACTGAAGTCGAAAATTCACATAAGCGTTGTATACGAATTCACTGTCTGGCACGTTTACATATATGCATTCGTACGAGTATTCAAATTTTGTTTTAAAACTAGGAATTTTGCTCTCTTATTGTTTTCACGCACGCACATAAACTTCGCGAGTCTAAAAATGGCCTCGGGTTTTGAGCACAATCGATACTGATAGTTGAGCATATTACCTCTCTCTTAAACAATATTGCCGGAAACAGGTGACACAATAAAGCATTTCATTGGTTTAAAGAAACGTCGAAAAATAATCAACTAAGGGCCGATATTTCCAAACCTAGTTACCTAGAGAATAAATTTATCAATAGAATAAACAAAAAATATCGCATCAAAATCAAATCTTAAATGATGATTATTATTCTAGCTGTCATCTTTTGATGCGATATTTTTTGTTTATTCCATTGATAGTTTATTCTATAGTTTATCTGAGGTTGGAAATACCGGCCCTAAGGGGCGTATTCTGTAACTTACCGGTTAATATTTAACGACCGGTTAAAAAATATAGCCAATAGAAAAATATATGTGTCAAATGAAATTTTCAATTTTTATTCAATGCTATCTGTTATCGGGGTCTATTCTGTAATTTACCGGTTAATTTTTAACGGCCTGTTAAAAATTTAAACCAATGATAACAAAGGTCACTGAACAAAAATTGATAATTCATTTGACACATGCATTTTTATTGGTTAAAATTTTTAACAGGCCGTTAAAAATTAACAGGTAAGTTACAGAATAGACCCCATCATTGGTTAAAATTTTGACCAGGCCGTTAAAAATTAACATGTAAAATACAGAATACGTCCCTAAATGAGATATTAAAATAAACTTAACCGGGCTGTATTAAAGAAAGAATATAATATCCTTCAGTTATATTTTAGTAAATTCATGGTACTTGTTACATAAACTAATGGATTCCACCGAAAATCTAATCATCTCGTAACTTGAACATACAAATTCTAAAAATGAATTTAAAAATGATATAATCCTTAGACATAGACGTCATCGTTAATACATTGATCTCGTATTCTATTGATCCTAGAACGTGCTTATCTGTTAAATAACCCCTTACATATAAGGGAGGTAAAATCAGTTTTCCATTTGAAATACCTAAGTTTGGGACAAGCGTGTTTCCGATGACACTGTATATTGGGCTAAAGGTGATAATTTATTTACACCCCAAAGGTTTGCTTAAAAAATCGATAGCCATTCACCCGCAAAATAAAACCCTGGATTCAGAAAATTTGTAAAATAAATTTCCCTACACTAGTATCAAAAAACAGTTTCAGTTATCTGACCCAATATTAAGGTCCGTGCGGCAACGGGCCAGCCCAGAGATGATTAATGTGCGATACGTAAATCATTGCGATTTCGTCGTTGACAGGTTGTTTTAAAACATGCGCGACCGCCCAGCCTATCGCCAGCATCCGCGGCTCCGTAATGCTGTAACAGACCGTACAAAGGACGCTTGCTCCTGTATTGAAATCAATAGAGCCGTTTCGACCGGTAAACATTCTTTTGTAAATAACTCCGACTCCTGCTGACATAAGGTTCATTTGACGACAAATTATTTGGCCAGCGATCTTCATAAAGGAAGATGTTTTTCTCTATCGCTTGCTTCAAAATATCTGGGTGTATAATATACTATTTTGAAATACCTGTACTGTAAGTTACCCATTAATAACAAAATTTAAACACAGTAAGTGGAACTTTTATTGCACAATTGGTTTTCATGGTTACATCATTTACTTACCGTCCACGGTGAATGGTAAGTTAAAATTACCGTTCATGGTGGATGGTAAGTAAATATATATCATTCAAATTTTATTTTTAACCTCAATCGGACAGTTGTTCATTTTGATACCTATTTTTCCTTTTCTTATATTTACGCAGGTATTGCAAAAAATAACTTACTAACCTCGAACTGTAAGTGATTTTTTAGGCCTCGAATGTTTAGGAAATCTCGACCCTACGGGTCTCGACATCCCAAACTACATTCTCGACCTAAATACTATCACTTACAGTTCACGGTACGTAATATACTATTTATATGTCTATAATCCCTTCGAATGAAAAAGTCGATCAATTTGAATCCTACTCATTGTGTACTTGCACATTTAAGTCATTTTTTTGTAAGATACTTTACTTTAAAACCCGTATACACTTTGATAAACGGTAAGAATTTTTCATACGAGGCAATACAGTATCATAGAGGAAAAGGTAAACAGTACGAAAATAAAAATACCAGTAACAATACACTATTATAGATCTCCATTGACTTTCGGTTGTTGGTACTGTCTCAAAGAATGACAAGCAAAATTTAGGACCTGGAAATGAACTATCTAAGAAAAGAACTAGGGGAAACAATGTTGGACATAATAAGAAAGGAAATAATAAGAGAAAAATTTCAATATACTTCATAGAAACAAGACAACTAGCATGGTGGAGACATATGATAAAAATAACAAACGTGAAAGAAAAGAGGGATCATGGAAGACCAAAAGACACCTGGGATACCATCATCAGCAAGACTTTGAAGAAGAGGAACGGTACATTGTAGGATGCACGAAGAAAACCCATGAATAAGAAACAATGAGGGAAATTTGTGCACGATTAAGACACTTGTTACACCCTACACTTTACAGTGGAAGGGTTCTTTAGTTTATATTTTATATAGAGGGTGTAGAATTGAAATATGGCGTATAGGGGTTTCAATGCTATTTTTTAAATATTACTTTATAAGGAAACGGTTGTTCAGAATTAAAAAATTGCATACAAGTTGAATTTTGTTTTTAATTTTAAATTTTCTAATAAATATTAATATTTATATTATAACTTAAACAATTTTTCAAGCATGAACGACGTATAATTGCTATAGAAATGAGAAATTAGAAAGGCGTATGTGGGTATATTTAGGTCTGAGCAAATCGTTTTTAGAAACATGAAAAAAATGTTGTGTCTAACACGATAGGAAAGCTCTCCTTCCACTCTTGTTAGAAATGCCTCACTCGCTGCGTTCATGAGGCAAACTTCGAACTCTAGGGGGAAAAAGAAGCGCTTTCCTCTCTTGTTTGACAAATAACTATAAATAGGATTTTTAAGCTAGCAGTAACAAAATAGTAGACGAAAGAAAAAGTACCATATAATTTACTGAACTATACGATAACTGAGGATATTACATATATTTTCTGAAATCTTTTTTGTAAATACTTCTTAATGCTTAGTGAATAATCGTGTTTAGTTTCTTAATTTTCAGAAAATGCCTCGTACTTTTAGCTACCGAATAGTTTAGAAAATTCTACGGTACTTTTATTTTTATTTATGGATCAATAATGATTATCTTTTCAACCTTAGTGCATATTGTAGTATTACCTTCCCTTAATTTCTCTTTTAATTACACCCCTTTCATCAAATTACCTCTTCAGAATCACTAAGATCAATTCAGTTCCTGCCTTACCCTTCCAGTACTTGTCAAGGCTGATTGCAAAGCAAACTTTGTCCACATCTAAAGTATGAAGGGCGTACGACGAACAGTTTGAATAAATGCATGTATTAGCACTTTCTTGCGTACATCTCAAACACTCAGCGTGTCGAAAAGGTGTTAAAGTATTAATTAAACTTGAGTTCGGTGCGCAAACATGAGTTGAAGACATTAAAATGTCGTTGCGCGACGAGGAATTGGAAATTTAAATCTGACAATTCGACGGTAAACTTGAATGCGATTTAGACGACTTTACATTCAAGTGTCTAAGATTACATATGAAATAATCTAATAATCTGGGTATACGAGACGTGATCGTATACGGAATACATTGGTGTATGATGAGTGTAAGATTGAGAAGAATGTTGTTATGAAAGTGGGAGTGAGTCAGTTGAGGTGGTTTGGACATGTTGAGCGAATGTCGAATGAAAGGTTGGTGAAACTGATATATGTGGGTAAACGATTGCGTGGGCGTCCGAGGAATAACTGGTTGGGTATGATTGATGGTTTGTTGCGTGAACGAATGATTCCGAGTGTGAAGAATAAACGAGCATGTATGAATCGCACTATGAATGTGGACGAGGCGAATGTAGTGGTATGTTTGGAAGAGATTGATTGTTGGTTGTATTGTTATATGTATGTATGTATTGAAACCTAAGTACAAAGTAGACAAGACTGCTTCAAATAATAATTGTAGTTCTTCTTATTATAGATCCTCAATCAAACTCTTTATAAGTTCTATCATGTGGTTACACTGATTATTAATTAGTTAGTTCAGTCACTCAATAGCACGCCTATGATCAACACCTGTATAAAATATTTCCTGTTTGTTTTTGATTGTACAATTTTGCTCATATTTACCATATGTATTTCTGCTTAAATCAATATTTTAAATGTAAAATAAGTGATCTTCCGATGGTATGTACCACAAACTTTGTTGTTTGAATTTTGTAATTTATATAATGATGTCACAAAAATATTATTTTCTTATAGTCTTGATAATGGAAATAGAACTTTCCGAAACGTCGGCAATGATCATTGATGTTTGATTATTTGCTGTCCAAATTCCGACTACTAATTTATTTCTGATTCATCTTCTGGACACAATTCAATTCAACTCAAAAATATGTGTTTTGTCCTCAATTTCATCATCGGAATTAATTAGTTAATTCTTCTTGCATATTTTGTTTCATGTTACGTATAAATTTACTATAGTACGACAATATATCTGCCAAAATTATCCTACTTGTACAATAATTATTTAACGGATGCCAACACTAGGTTGCTCAAAATCGTCGTATAATGGGTTACTTTAGTGACGATTTCTGAGTACGTTAGTGCCGATTTCAAATAAATAATATTAATAGAACTTTCGGATACATGTTTAAGTAAAATTATATTATTATTTTGAAATGTAGAGACTACCCACCCATAATTTATGGACCTCTATTTTCTGAAGAGCCTGAATAAATTATTATAGGAACAACGTCTCAATTAAAGTTTCTTGCTTAAACAATGGCCACCATATGAAATTTTACAGTTATATTCCATCCTGTTTACATCGTGTGTTTACTCAAGACTCCTTGTTTTATTCTGACCGAAACTAACAATTAATAATTAAAATAATGACTCACAAACAAAAACAAACTTCACAAATTAATTTCAGTTTCAGGAGAATATCAACATTTACTCAAGCAACATAATCTGAAAACTTAAATAAACCAACATGGAAAATTATCCTGAAAATTTAAACACAAACTTTTAGTGTTTCAAATCATTGTTTTGCTTATATCCACTACATAGTGGTATCAGACGAAATGCTAAAATTTTATATGTCCCTAAGCAGTCGTGAAGGATAGTGTTAAAGCTATCGGAGTAAGAATAAGAATAATAAGATGCAACGTTATCCGTCAACGATAAAATAATAAACATAGATAGATATTTACAGCGTCATAAAATATGCGAAAAGTACTTTAAAGTTTAAAATGCTTTTATATCATATCTCGCAATAGTTAGATACATTTTGATACAGATTGTGTTGCTGAATATTTTGTGGAATGAAATTTGATGGATTTTGTACCGCTCAAGTGATAATTAAAAGTTTTGTTTCATTTGAAATAGAAAGTTGTTTTTAATGACTCGCTTAATTAGACGAATTTTGAAATGGCAAAACTTTTAAACTCTTTTTCGTAAATCACCAAATTTTAGTTCAGTAATCTAAATAGAAATCTGGTGTGGGCAACACACGACTTTCTGTATTTGAATGTTTAATAATAATAAGTTCAATTAAGTATAAAAGTATTTTTTTAATGACTTTCAAAGCGCAAATTTGAAAACTGCAACTTAAAAACTATGCATGATATCAAAAAATTCTCCTCAGTTTTATATTTCTCGTGCTCTTTATAATAAATTATCAAGTTTTAGAAATTTTTATAATTTTCGATTACAAAAATTATTTTGATCTAGCATTGAACATGAATGCATTTACAATAAATAATATGATCTGAATATTTTGTTATGTACATAGAAGTAAGTAAAATTTTAGGTTATAATATGAATTTGCTCCAAAATATTTTTACTTTGCATTTAACTAAGTTCATAAGTTAAATTAAATCTGTATTCATAGCTAATGTTCCTCATATTTGTTCATTTTTAGTTATTTGTTTATTTATTTGATTTAGATCAAGAAACATACATCTAACCTATAACAGTACAATAACGTAGCAATGCAGTTTTTGCATTTTTCTCCTTAAACCAGCCATGCAAGAACAAACAACACTCATCCCTTTTTCATCTCCTACAACTTTCCTATTAATTTTTACGGAGATCATCTCGTAAATTCGATATTGACATTATTTTTTCCCACATGTAATCAGGTGTCAAGTATATAAAATGCGTTCAGCTTCTTTAAAATTTTGTTTGCAGGATCTTTTGTAGCGCATTCGCAAATATTATTAATCGTGAGACTTATTTTTTATATTTTATACGAATCTTCACCCTAATTGACGCCATCTGGAATAGGCCACGCCCCCATGTCAGATCCCTATTTTTCTGTCTTTCCTTGATCATGAGTTATTAATGTTTGAACGAATTCAGGAGAACACCAGGATATATTTCCGCAAAACTATAATCTTCAACTTGTTCCTCAATATTTCCCCTTACAATATATAAAAAATATTCCACATAACCCTAAGCTACGAATCTCTATATAGGTTAGGAATGTAAAACATTCTTAAAACATCCCTAAATCAAAATCTCCATAACTCTCACTTACTCCTTTCCAAATGAACATATACCTCCTCAGGGTACCCACACATCATTCGATCCCAGTGTTGTAAATCTCCGAAGGCGTTACTCGCGACTCACGCTGCTTTCGGTTGGCCGAGGCCGCGTGGAAGCCCTGTTAGTGTATGGACGCCGTGCCGTGCTGACCTAGCGAAAGCCCAGTCCCCCGGGTGCCATGTTTCTGTTTGTCCTCCGTAGACTATAGATTGCGGTAAAGGAACTTGGTGATACTGATGGTGTGTGTATTTTAGCGGGGAGAGTTATGGTTAGTAAAGTGGGAGAAAGACACTGTTTGGGTGAAAATGGAATGTAAATAAGTGTGTTGTCATGTTGATAACTGCAGTTACCTGATGGCAAGTTTAGGTACCGAAAATATTAGAGGAGTGGGATTCGAATTGAGGGTTTAGAATATTTTAAATATCAACTTTACCCTTGTGGTTCTACCTCCACTAACATCTTTGGGGGCTGTCAGTTGACAACTGGTCACGTGTAAAAATATATCACAGTAAAGTGCAATAACCAAATTAGGGAAAACACGCCTTTTCCTATCTAGATATGACTAAATGATTTTTTCCTTTATTACTTTACAAGCTAATCATAATACTTTTAGTTCCACCAAAAGGACCATTTTCACATAACTAAAAACCAATCAAATCCATATACCAAAATAAAGATTAACTGATAACAGCTCATGCATACTTATCCATAATATTGCTACATAACTTGTGTTAACAGTTTTTTAAAAATGAATTGTTCTATTTCAAAATGTAATTTTTACGATATGGGAATGAAAATAATAATATCTGCAAAATAATCCTAACTGAATATCCCTCTATCAGTGATAAATAATGTATAATTTTTGACAGTTCCTCAAGCACGTTGTTTTAGAGTAGCAACAAGCAACATCCTATTGAAACTGTCAAAAATTTTTATAAATTCGCTGCACTATATCCTAGGCAACCGTTTGTTGTTATTGAATAATTTTGTCATTGGAGCAATTAGTTTATTTTGTTTAAATTCAGGAAATAATCAATCGAATATAACTCGAACCATGATTTTATTTAGTAAAATTCCTTATAATCCCTGCGAATGAAGAGCAACTCGTATAAAAAATGATACTAGAATAAATCCATTTGCGCTATTAACATCAAATTAAGTCACTTTGATACTCGATTGTCCGTTTCTATGCAACAGCTCTTCGAAATTGACTCTCGGTGTATAATGTATGATAAGTAAAGCGTTTTTGGGTATACTAAGAGAATTGTTGCATTCCACTCAAAATTATCTACTTTATTTAAGAAAAAATATTTCAAATAAATGTTGCGGGAAATATGTTTTTCTACGATCACTACTGAAATGTTACACTTTCTCCACACTGAACAAAGCTTGAAATTTGTATATTTCACACAGTCGTGTGGTATTGCTTGTGAATTTATTCCACAAGCAAGTGTGATCAACTTACTAATAATGTAATACTGTATGATATTAATATGGCAAGTATAATTACATCTATATATCATAAAATAATTAATAATGCTTTCAGTGTTTATATAACTCTTCGTTTTCAGTATTGAGATTACAAAGAAAATACAATATCAAAGTTTTAGTGTGTCTAGTTTTATATTACAATCTACAGATTTATAAGTATTATGCTGTAATCATAAATGTCAAATAGTTTGAGTTTGAGATGTCATTTCTTGTTTTTGAAGAGTAAGAATTATAATTATTAAATCTTTTCAAGACAAAAGCGTGATAGTAGAAAAAGTATAGTGTGCAACTCGTGCAGAATTACCTATTTCAAATAGATAACTCCCTGCACTTGTTGCACAATATACTATTCTCTACATCTTATATTTTAAAATAATTGTAGAACATTCTAAAAGAACGCAACATAAAATTTCTTGTTTGATTCCCATTACTGATAATCTATTGTAAATTGTCCAGAGGTACATAATTCTTAAAAGAACAGATATTTTCCTATAACCAATTTTCACATTATCTTACCAACAACTTTGAGGGCCTTGTAGACTCCTTTCTGTATCTGTTTACCTATTGCGACTATCTGAGTACCTACACGATATAGATAAATAGATAGATAGAAAAATTTTCTTTTTCTGTTAATAATTTTGGGGGTGATAGTTTGACGGCTGCTCTTGACCTATTACGATTTACACGTCGGGTATCTTGGCCTACATTTCCTTCCTCTTCGTTAAGAATCTTTTAAAGGAAGTTTTTAATGTGAGAGTTTCAAGGAATTATATTTTGCAAATGTTGTTTCTTTGAAACCAGACTCAAGTAAAAACACAACAGTAAAAAGCGTGACTGTATTTATAAACCTTTTAATGAATAAACTTAATTAAATCGACCAAGATAATTACACAAAGCAAATCTTCATTCGGAAAATCCCACATTCCAGGAATTGTTGTCTAAAATAATATTTACGTGAAATCCACTGCACAGCAATAACACAGCAAAACAACACAAAACGATAGCTTAGTTCCATCCGTTTTCACTGCAACATTTCATTAGTTAATGCACATACATATATAATGTTTCATAAATTTAATTATCGTACATTATGCATGAGCATTATGTATGAGCGTCACGTATTGAACATGTGTGGGGTAGAGGGTTGGGGAGGAGTTAAATGGGGTTAAGCGAAAAAGGAGCAACACGGTTACCGGAATTTCAAGACGTTAGAGGATATCTGCAAGATATAGTGTAGGTTTCTTATTTTTAATTCTTTTAATTTTATTTTGCTTTACACATTCAATAAATATTTTTTACATAAATATATTATATTTTTCACGACATGGTAGGAAACCCCACCGTCCTTCTCCCGAAATAGTGAGGAAAAAGTGTTACCAATGTGAATGGTATTTACAAAAAATATATTATAAAAATTATAAATAAACTACTAATTTTACTGAAAATCCTTATTTTAGTGATATACATACTTTAAATTATCTTACAATTATGTCATATTTTTCTTTTTCTTATTAAATCACAATTTGACAACTTACTAAAGATATTTAAGATTGGTTCATTGACAACACTGCTACACCGCCTGGTGTCTGATAACCTAACTTTTAACGTGTCAGTCTGTCAGTTGTGTTCTCAAAGTGTATTTTAGGTCCGAGCAAATCGTTTTTAGAAACATGTCGTGAAAAAATTTTGTGTCTAACACGAGAGGAAAGCTTTTCTTCCACTCTCGTTCGAAATGCCTCATGAGCGCCTCATGAGGAAAACTTAGAACTCGAGGGGGAAAATGAAGCGCTTTCCTCTCTAGTTTGACAAATAACTATTCCATAAATATATTATTCTTTATTCTGATCGCCACATATGGCATATGTTTGATATACCCAGGAGTTCAATTACCACGCAGTATTTACTTTTGTGTTATTGTTATGTTACTATGGATCCTAGTTTTACGCAGTACTGTTCCAGATAAAATGCAACATAGGATGTAAATGTTAAATGACCTGGTTCTCCTACTTTAGAGATGTTTTAAAATGAAGAAAAAAATTGAATTGTTATTTGATACCTACTGTAGTTTGAGAAATTTTTGTAATTTGTTTGTTAATTTATTTTATTAATTTTTATTAAATATCTATAATGAGTTGTCAAATTGTGATTTAATAAAAAAAGAAAAATATAAGACATAATTTTAAGATAATTTAAAGTATTTATATCACTAAAATAAGGATTTTCAATAAAATTAGGAATTTATTTATAATTTTTATAATAATTTTTTTGTAAATAACATTCATATTGGTAACACTTTTATATTTTCTTCTCTAGAGAGGAACAACACATTTTCCTCACTATTTCTTGGGAAGAATAGTGGGATTTCCTACCATGTCGTGAAAAAAAAAATTATACTATTGTTCTACAACTAGTTTTTTGTAGAGGTATTTTTTGGATTACTTTTAATTGTCCTTTTTAGTTAGATGTACAACAAGTATTTATTTTACCATTTCCTAGTGTGACAACTCGCCTTTCAGTTACCATACTAAACTACCAAAGTCGCAAGTAAACACCGTACTATCATCCGTGTACGCTATATCTCAATACCCCAATATGTATATACCCACAAGCGCATATAGCACATAGATTTATACATCCAATGACGATATTTGTTTTGCAGACGTAAAGCACAGCTCAAACATCAAAGCTACTCTATAAATCAAATAAGTAGGCACGCTGCAAACAGATAGTTAACGCGGATTTAAGTAATTAGTTAAATACTGCGAGGAACGTGCTAGTGGCAAGCAAAGAGCCAACGGGAATATACAACTTAATGGTGAGGGATGGTGAAGAGGCACGGGTTTCTGGAGCTTGTCAATCAAATGTTAAGTAGCGTATGAGGGTTTAACTCCGGGTAACTCCAGGTAACCGGATCCGGGGATGGGAGGTGATTTTGTAATTGCGGCGGATTGGTAGGTTAAACAAAAGTTAAACAAAACGTTTCGAAATATTCAACGTAATTCTTTATCAGGTAACAAATGAATGGCATAAATAAGTAAATAGAAACAGTAGCTATGTATGCATCAAATTATGACTTACAAAACAGAGGAAGCCATATGTTGTTCAACTCGTTGCCTTCATTCTGATTCACTGATATATTTCTATAGCTTCTCTTATAGGTCTGCCATTAGCACATTTAGATATATATGCTACAATTTTTGTTTCTTTAATATTTATTTCAATGCCATTACTAGCCTCAGAAGATTTCTCTAGTTGGTTAAGACGAATGTTCCGTTTGTGTTCTGTAATTCTTGTTGTTATCGTTCTGCTAGTCTATCTAATGTAACTTTATCCACATTCACATGAATTTTGTACTGAATCGAGATAATAAACTTTCGCAGTATTATACAAACGTTAAAATTTTAGATATAGACCAAAATATAGGTAAAATAATGTAATTTCTTGATAATATTCTTCCAATCTTATATGAAATATTTTGGGCATATGACAGGGAAGTAAACAAACGTTTATTACTATCTTCTGACTCAAGGTTGTTCTTAAATATTTTAGAAAGAAACGCTTTCAAATTCTTCTTTTCTTCATAACCATTCATTTAAAAAATACTACAGTTTCTTACACATTTTGTAAATAAATTATATACATTTTTTATTTTCCTCAATTCTTATTATTTACGAAAAAATCGGAGTAAATAGCTCCATGGTAACGCATCGGTTTGAACCTCACAACCTACAAATTTACGCAATTAAATTTCGAAAATTTACACCATATAAAATTATCCTTGTGGTTCCTTCTCCGCTTCTATCCTTGGAGGCTGTCATTAGACGGCTGGTAACCGCACTTCAAATACACCGTAATACCGAGATTTGCATTGAACAGAGTGCCACGCCCAGAAGAAATTATTTATTTAATCATAAAGTCCAACCTATTTTAGTTAGTGCTATATCATAATTTTCTTTAAATTCCACTATTCCACTCTATTAGGACTTAAAAAACAGAAAATCTTGTTCAAGTGGTATCATTCATTCTAAATTTCTAATAAATTTCTATAGCTTCTTCTGTGAGTTTGGCATTGGCATATTTTGATCTTACCATAATTTCTGTTTGTTCAAAATTTATTCCAATGGCATGACTAGCTCCAGCAAATTTCTCTAGTTGGTTAAAACGATAGCCCGTTTGTGTTCTGTAAGTTTGTCCAATATTATATTTTTTCTACGACCACTTAGAAATCTACTCATTGTATGTTTGTTGTTGCTAGGGATATGAGGTACATTGCAAGCATCGTGCGAAATGAATTTGTTTTGTGAGTATTTCAATACAGGTCAGCACATTTAAGTACAGGTGCTAGGATACTTATTTAGAATTGTCAAATATTGGAATGGCGAAAAGCGAGACAAATTTTTTATTAATATTAAATGCATTACGAAATAATATCGTGGTCGTATAAAAAGTATAGTGTACAACTTGCATGGAATGTCCATTTCATACTCGTATAATTTCATACAAGTAGGAAATGAGTACCATTCCATGCTCGTTGTACAATATACTAATCCACATTTACATGAAATTTTGTACTGAAGTGGGATAATATCCTTAGCACTTTTCAACATACGTTGTAATTTCAGATGTCATTTTATTGTTACAGAGCGATATAAAACTTTTAAAAATTTGGTTACTTTATCTCTATTGTACCCTATCCACTACAATCTTTGGGGATAGAGATTTGGCAGCATTACACGCACAAAAATATAATTGGTACTTGCAAATTAATTTAGTATAAAACAATATGATGAATAAATTCTAAGTACCTAATGCTTAGTGAATGATTAAAATGAACCTCACCGCATAATTTCCAGGGTAGTCACACCTACACAGGTTTGCGTATAAAGGTGAAACTACCCTTTACCTCAGGGTGACATTTACGCAGTGAAATGGCGTGTCGGTTTGCAGAACAAGCGTGATATATGTAAGTTGCGGAAGGTTAAGAGTGCGACTCCACCAATTAGCACCTCACTAAACTGCGCATTAAGCAGCCACGGAACAGACGGCGCTGCTGTCGTTGCCAGGCTGCAGTTGTGTTTTGTTTGTTTGTTGTGTGTTGGGGAGAACAGTGCAAGATGCAATTGTGTGCGGTTTTCAAGATGTTTTGAGTTTGTTACTTGACGTTTTGTCGTCGAGGAGCAAGTGTTGTAATGGAAGTTTAGACTAAAATGGGTTTGAAGCAGAAATGCGCTCACTGCAAGATACAGGATGATCGCAATAAAGTGATTTTGTTGGTAATTCTAACTGAATTTGTTCACCAGTCTGACTAATTTCTAGTTATTTGTGTATTGCCAATTCATTCATTTTAGCCTAATTCACTATTCTGATCAAGATTTGATTTATTGATCAACACTGATCCGTGAAATCTTCCAGTTATTGGATTATAACGAAAAAATAATCAGTTGATATATGCAAAATATCTAAATTTTCACAGACTGACAGACATCGAATTCTATGAACCTGTAAACATGCCAATCCATTGAAAACTCACTTACCAAATTTTTAAAAAATCGTAAATATTTTAACTCCCAGAAATGCAAATGCAAAAAAATGTATCTAGCTGAGAAATTCTATATTCCTAACAATATATTTTTATTTCATGAATATTATGCAACAGGAACTTTCCAAAAAGTGTGTATGAATTACTTTATTTTGACAGAAAAAATTATTTACACAACGAAAATTGTAGAAACTGTCAAGAAAACAGAAACAATATCTGAATCAGTTGATCATAGTTATTTGACTCATGGATCAATTTTTTGAATTAGAACTTATGTTGATCCACAGATCAACTTGATTCTCGAATCAGTTGATTACTGTTCAAGGGTATATTTGTGAATTCGGCTGTTTGTTTTGATCAGACTATGTTTGTTAGCACGGATTGAGAAAAGTAATCGACAAAATTATTTATTTTTACTTTTCATGTATTTCATACTTCTAAAATTGAGGATGGGGTATGATGATGTATTTATTACATTTATTTGTCGTTAGATAAACATCAAGAAACGCGGCGCAACATAAGTTTGAAAAACCTTTCGTTTCCTCTACGAACGAATTTATCATTACACATCATTTCCTACCTATGTTTCCGTTTTTCAGCACGCCATTTCAGAATTTATGTTTAGCATTAGCAGAAAATAAATTGGCATTTTTTGATGTCAGCAAAAATCGAACCAAGACGGAATCCAACTTCTTTCGTAATAAATCATACGTATTTAACCGTGACCCAAATCCATTAATGCCAACATTAAAATTTCACTCGCTCTAGTATCTCTTCTATTCAAAATAGCCGCTTAAATTATTTATGTTTTTGTTGGCAGCGCTGCTGAGTTTTAATCACCTGTCAATTGCGGGAATTATGAATTATTTATTTTGTGGAATAATTATTACATAAAATATCGCAAGATAAAAGCATTTTTATGTTTTTTCATCAAGTCATTTATTAAATTTCGGTGTGGCACTATGCTTGCGCAGATTTCAGTAAATAATATATTTTTACTCGTAAACAACCAAAGATATTAGTGGAAGAGGAACCATAAAGGTCAATATAAAATTGGAATTTCCGGTTGTGGGATAAAAATAAAAATCCGATGTTTTATCATAGAGCTATTTACTCCAAAAAATCACACTTTACCTTAGAGGTTTATTTTATTATCAAATCATTATACAATATAAATCTAATAGCAAAATTTCGTTAGTAAGTTTATTTGGATGATCTACTTGTCAATACACTTTTATAATATCCAAATCACCAGTAAAACTCAATGGTGAATCAAAGAACGCACCATAGAATTTTCAATGTTATGTTTGAAATGTTCAATTCATTGACTTAAGTTGACTCAAATTAAATAGTTTATTTTAGAGGAAAAAATTATGCGTTTTATTTACGCTAATATATTTATAAATTTACTCTATGTGGAACCAGAAAAATTACGGAAATGTTATTGGTAATTTTCTTAAAATCATCAGAACCATGAAATAACAAAATAAATGTGATAATAATAATAATGGGGTAAATAGCTCCGAGGTAACGTGTCGGACTGTGGATCGTGAGATCCTCAGTTCGAATCCCACTGCCGACAGTTACAAATTTAAATTTACCCCTGTGGTTCCCCCTCCACTAACATCCTTGGGGGCTATGATTTGACGGCTGGTAACCGCACTTCATACGAAAAAATATATCACTTACCGAGATCTGCGTAAGCAGAGTGCCACACCCGTAATAGGTAAAAGGCGTGATGATATATTTATTTTATTTTATTTTAATAATTAAGAATTTATTTTTCCTACTCCTCTACAAATATATCTCCATTATTTATTTTTTTATGAATTATAGTACCCATAATTCACTATAGTGAATTATGATTCATAATTCACTCTTCTAGACCAATCGCGGAGCCAGAAATCCATAATTCAGGATTATTTTAAAGACGTGATGTGGATCACCAAGCAACGGCCGTCTGACTGTTGACATGTAATCAATTATCATTGTATATTTGTATGTTCACGTTTTTCAACGTGTGTTTTCAACGAATTTCGATCATTTTTAAAAAAGATTTCCGAGTAGAAAAAGTATAGTATTATATTCGGGACTATAGTCATCATTCATCGCCTATGGCTCTTGTCAAAACTTCATCTTCATGAATAATGACTATCATAATCCCTCATATAATATTATACTATTATTTAATACATTTTTGTTGTGCACTATTTGGTCCATAACTCTATTTCACTATATCTAATTTTGTCTTCGAAATTATACATTTTTAATCAAGACAATTGAAATCAAACACTAATGACAGCAGATGACAGATAAAACCAATAACTTTTAATTGGTACATCTGTTTTATTTTGATAATTTTTTGAAAATTGCGAATAAACATTTCCGTTATGTTTTCTATTCCAGATAGAATAAAGTTATAAATATTATTGTTGCAAAAATGCAGTTCCTATATTAGTGATTCAAGTAACTATTATGTACCAAGTACATAATTTAGGGTTTTATGGATGTCTTTGAATGACAATTATATTTGACACATGGCATTGACAAAAAAAAAATTATAGTTTCAAAGTTTGCTCTTTTTATTGTTTGATTATCAAGTTATTTATTGTTTATGGTTTTTACTTTATTTAACTAGTTCATAAAGAGTCACTTTATGGAAACTAAACAAGTGATTATAATATAGTCGAATATAAAATCAATTATTTAATTTCAATATCACAGTCGATCATCGATCCTATCAAATAAATCCAAAATCTATAGCCTTGTACCATATGAGCACCGGTGCATTTTATTTATAAACGAGAAAACTGATTCACAGCAATGCTTTCCAATCATCTCGCGTTCAGTGGCGCAGATCTTGAAGTGGAGAAAAGGGCATGAACCCCATTTAGACTTTCAGATATTCTTTGTACCAAGCGCACGAGAACAAGATTTCCTTGCTGCAAGCGAATTTATTTACGGAAAAATTGATTTGAATTTTCATTTGAATCTCATTAATGACAATAGGAGCTGATAGTATTTTAAATAACAATAAGGAATATCTGAAGGATAATTTGATTTGCCTGGATTTAATGCATAATGGATTGGAAGAACAGAATATTTATGGTTTTTCTCTTTTTAGTCTTTTTGTGTTGCTTTATTTTCTATAAATTATACATGGTATATAGCAATCATATTTTACATAAAGAGGAAATTGAAACGCGATATTTTCAGGGTAGATCTGCAATTTCAGGTCAAGATAATATAACATTATTTGACTTCAAAGGGAAGCATGTTTACATTAGTGGATATTTTATGTCTACTCACTTAATATCAAAAATGTAAATACAAAAGTTGATTAGAATTTAAAATGTTTTAATAAGGCCCAATTGGTTACTAAATGTTAGTATTTCACGATATATCAATCAAATTAAAATTAATATTTATTAGAAAAATTATAATATGGTCATGGAATAGTAAACAAAAACTAAAAATATTTTTTAGACATATATTTAGGTTTATTTATTGCAAAAATTTCGTTGAAGATTCTAATGATATAATGGCGAATTTGAGAGTGCATTTCTTTCTGTTAAATAATAGATATTTACGATATAAGTGAGATAAGAGCATTATTAAGATACGCATGTGTAATCACATAAATATATTAATAATCACACGTATATTGCACAATATATTATCTACGCCCATCCAAAGTTAAATTTTTTTAATAATTTGACTTTTGACAAGTAGAAAATTAATCCGAGTAGTTGCTGTAAAAATGTTTCTATAACACTGTTTTGGAAACTGGGCATTCCACTACTAAAAACTGTTATGGAATCACTAACATTCCATACGCGGCGTATGGAATATTTTTGACGAATCAGAACCGCTTATTAGCGCGACATATGAAGTATCTTGATTCAGTTACTATGGTTACGTCTGTTTGTTTTAATTTGATTTATTTGAGTTTGACGTTTTCAACAGTTTTATATTTGTATTTTTGTATAATTTCCAAAACCTTTTTATAGAAAGTATAGTCTACAACATGTAACGGAATGGTCTATCCCACGCTCGCAAACCATAGCCCTCGCCTTTGGCTCGGGCTACAAACTTTTTGCTCACGTGGAATATGTGCCATTCCATTACTTGTTGTAGAATATACTATTTTAAATCATGATGACCACAATTTGACATTAAACAATTATGTAGTTGTTTTTCATAAATTTTTGAAGCATTTCATGAAAATGAGTGATTAAGAAAGTTTTTCGTCGCATATGGAAAAATAAGCTTTATAAATTATTAATTAATTAAATATTAATTAATTTAAAGAATTGTAAATATTGAATTATAAACGTGCAAAATGAGTGGGATAAGCGACATTTAACTCACGGGCGTAAATAAATAAATAGAACTGTTTTATGAACTGTCAAATATTTATCATTTAATTCCATGGCCGTGTTACAATTTTCATAATAAATATTGATTATTATTAATATTTAGATAAACAAATGGATTGGTAGAAATTAACAGCAGAATAAAAAAATATCATTGAAATCCCTATACGCCAAATTTCAATTATATACTAATATAAATGATAAATCTCCTTTATTCACATTTTAACATTTGCGCGATGTAAAATTTTTAAAATGGATGAAGCTCTTAAAAGCTCACATTTCATTAGAAAGAAAAAACTACAATATGATTTGAAAACAAAAATATTACATCATGCTTGTAATTAACAAAACAGATATAACATATCAGTTTCAAATCACAAAAACAGGCTTTAGTCGCATTTCGCTCATAATAATGATCACATGATTAAAATATTCCAATGTGTCCAGTTTTGTTACAATGCAGGCTTAAAACATCAACATCTGTAATCTCTGTTGAAAATAACTGATATTCCATCATAATAACGGCTTCAAACAGCCTGCTGGATAATTCAAGTGACAGCATTTTGATGATGTACTATTATTTTCATTTTAGATTAAATTCAAAATTGAAATAGTATTGTGAAAACCTATGTGTTTTGTATCTGTATTATTATTGGTGTAACATGATGTTCGTGGTTTAAAAATTAATGATTATTAATGGATTTGTAATTTCATTTCGGAGAGGAATTAAATTCAATGTTTTTTTTTGGGTAACTAGCTTCAATATGTGACAATTTCGTGTAAAAATATATCACTCACTGAGATATGCAAAAGCAGATTGCCACACTCAAAATGGGTAACTGACGTGATTGATTACGTGAACTGGGAGCTTATAAATATTAAACTGAATTGAAAATTATGAAGGTCTGGACAACTAATAAATTTAAGAATAATAAATTTCAAACCCAGGGTTAAAATAGTATGAACTCTCTCATATATGATATATTTTAACCTCATAAACTTGCTACTATTTGGACATTTTTTCAAATCCACATTGTTTGTGATATGAAATTTGATACAACAATTTTTTGAATCTTTAAGAAAATTGTTACCCATATTGAAAAAAATTTCTAATATTTAGACGTGATTTGGCCATAATTACGTCTCCAAGTGGATGTACGAAGCCCTTGAATTAAAGAAGACAATATTCAGGATAATAGAGCATAGTATGAATACTTACACAAATAGTTTAGCAAGAATTTTGATCCGATTAAAAATCGCCTCAAAATTTTTCTTTTGTAAAACCCAATATTGCCAATAATTAAAAAATCGAGTTTGCTGTCATTGAAAGCAGGTGAAGAAATTGTATAACACAACATTATACTAAAAAATTTAGACACGGTTTGGCGAAATTTATAATTTACAAAAGCAGACGAAGCAAAAATAAAATAATGGAACTCGGAAAAACCTATGGAAATAGAGAAATGAAAATAGGAGATTTCAAATTTAAATATCTAGGCATTTTGCTAACAGGCAAAGAAGAAATAGAAGCCGAAATCAAAGGAAAGAAAAATGGCAACAAATTACTAATTACAAGATACAAAAATAAGATCAATAGACTATGATAATGACAAAGAAAGATTAAGATTTTAGAATAATGGAATGAAAATAATAAGAACAGTATTAGGATAAACAAAGACATCAGTATAAGAATAAAATAGAATAAGAGTTGTAAATAGAAGACATAGTGAATTAGAGCAAGAAACAGAGAGTCAGATGGCTTGGATATAATTGTGAGGATAGAAGAAAAGGATGCAATTAAATCAGTAGAAGAATGGAAACCAGGAAAAAGACGAATCAACATGGCTAATGACAGTAGAAGATGATTTAAAGCATCGGGAATTAGAAAATGGAAAAGTACCCCATAGTACACTATATTACATTATAAATAAATAAAATAATATTTTTCTTTAATCGTCATAAAAGTACGTTGTTATGTATTTGTATTCAACAAGCAAAAGTTTAATATTGTCAATAGTGTCTCCTTGGCAACACTTATACTACGGCGGCGGACAAAGTAAAATATTATGAAAAATAGTTAGGTTGTAATTCTATAATTTGACAGTTAAAAATGAAACAAATAAACAAAAAAAAAAAAACAAAACAGCATATTCCATGGCAACTAGAAATGCTGGATAAGACAAAATATTTGTTGAAGTATAGGGCATTTTTTAATTATTTATAATTCTATTTTCTATGTTTAAAGGAAAAAATATCATGTGTTATATGGAGTAAATGTGACTTTAGGAGCTTCGCATGTAATTGTTCGACTCGCTTCGCTCGTCGTTAAAACTTACATGCTCAGCACCCAAAGTATCACATTTACTCCTAATGACACAATATACAAGTCGTATTATTTCTTGGAATTCAATATGTTATTATTTCACAACTAGGAATGGGATACATGTTTGTATCGCATCCGAACAATGTCGGGTATTTCATCTAATATATTATACAATATACATATACTCTAATAATTGAAACCACATAAAATGCGTGTAGCAATACATTCCTTGTTCGAAAATAGAGAATACCTTCCAATATATTTATTTACTTCCGCTTGCGTTTTATCTTCTCTCCAATGTTAAAACGTTGAAATAGTTCCCCGTGAAATTTCCAGCATGTTTGAAAGGCTTTAAATTTCCAAGAGTTAAGATCTTCGTATCGAACGCGGAATTCATGGCAACATTAGAACTGGAATTGGCCAAGATTCCAAGGCCATTATTTCGAATAATTGACATTCCGGAGCAGTGTGAGTGCGGGGGGGAAGTTCGTTACCGTTTCCGTTCGCTGCGACCCGAATGAAACTTGACCGGTTCGCGTTTCGTGGCGGCCGTTGTCCGATCTAATGGAAAAACTTTGTTAAAACGAACAAACGTGTTTTCCCATTTTAATTCGAGGGTGTAGAAACCCTCTTAATCCGACACTGTTAAAAGGGCTGAAGATGTGTGAGGATCGCGTTGAGTAGTTTGGAACAGGGCCGCGCTAGGGGGAATTGCCTGCCAGCGGAATTGCATTAGGAAGATTCGCGAGCAAGAGGAATATATTAGATTGAAATTTTTATCTTGTACTTTAAAAATGTTGTATACAGCTCGGACTCGAGAGATAACTTTTTTTTCGTGAATAAACATATGTTTAATTCAATTGGTATATAAATATCTATTAACATTAATTATTTCACTCATTACAAATTTGACTAATCAGAATGTCTCATTTTCTATTGTTGTGCATTTTAGATAAGTGATTAAACAGCACCATGCTGTTTTTGAAGACATATTTAGCCGGATAATTAGTTGCAAAAGCAAAATACATACATGTTTTTTTTACCTTGACTGGTATTCTATATCTTTAAACATGCTGATTTATGCAATTAAAACTATTTTTATTTACAAATTTTTGATATTTATTTGACAAGTAAAAAGAAAAACAATCAATATGCTATAGTTACACTATAACAACAAAATTTTATGGTACTTTTTGCTTATGTGTGTACCGATTTACTTATGTGAAAATGTGTCAAAATCAACGTTTTGGTACAATTTCGTCGATAAGTATTAAAGTTTATGCTATGAATTCATGAAATAATCTTGACATATACCCCTCGTGCTAAAGAATTGAGTCGATTAAATTTGATGTCTAGATAATTTACAAAATTTTGCTTTTAAAAAAGTGTTATCGTACATAATAATTTAAGATGAAATCTCTCGACCTGCGGTCTCGGGATTTTTTCATATTATTATGTACTCAAACACTTTTTAATCAAATTTTTTTGCACAAGCTAGACATGTCAAATTTAATCGATTAAATTCTTAGCACTCGTAATATAACTATTGATTACTAAAATAATAATTACAAACGGAGACCATTGTTTTAGAATCAAGGATCTGACATTATTTTGATGTCTGAGTTTAACAGTATGAGTTCGAGGTGGTTCGAGATAACAATAATATAATACTCTTTTGTGTTTTACGATAGACTAGGCATCTTCTTTCTTTTTTAAGGTTTTATTATTATTAATACTTATTATTATTATTTAATATGAAACTGTAGTTTCGTTCAGAATATAACCTAAATTTAATATTGAAATGACAAATTGAAGTTTGACTTTTCCTACTGAAGTGATCATCTATCCCTTTTCTTTTCAAGTAGTGAAAGGAGATGGTCATATTAGACACATGTAAATATAACCAACGATTGAAAAAGCGTGTATGTTGTAACAAGTCTAAGTCAGCACTTTATGCAATCATGCAATGATTAAATAAGTAGGTCAGCTATTGTTTATTTGTGGCACTTATTTTGCTGACTTAGGACTTTTACAAATATATATAAGTGGTAATATGTAAGTAAGTAAGTACAGTAGAGTATAGTAAGCTGTAGAGTACCATCATCATTGATTATCGTTCAATAAAGATCATGTAAGTAGCCGACGGATAGAAGTCTTTTATTGTTGCTGACTCCCAGTCTCGACAGGACCCATTTTTATAATGTACCCTCGTTTAAGGGGTGTTACAATGTATACATATAACTGTTAATTATTAATTCAGAAACTAATGACGTACCGGCCACCAAATCACGGACAAAGTGTAACTTCCTTGCATCCTTGCAGGATACACATCTCGAAACGTTTGCTATAAGAAATTGAGTTTGATCTTCCAACATCCAAATTCCGACTACCTTTTATTATCATTTAATTTATTCAAATTCGACTGTTTTAAGTGGACCAGAATAGTGAAAGTTCCCTGACGAAATTAGGCCAAGCAATAATAATAACATTCCTACAATCACCCAATTAGTTTTGCAATCACATCAACTCCACCAAAATCAGACTAATCCCTTAAAACAGTTGAAGTACCCTAGAAGACACTTCATAAAACATGAAACCACAAACTGCTAATAGTGTTAACTCCTCCAAATCTCAAAGTCTGGGATAATAACATCCAAGGTCACTCGGTCCTATCTCCCCACACATATAACCCCGCAACTGCTTTGAGGGGCCGTCAGGAACCGACGCGGAGAACGCTGGCATTGCAGCAGCAGTCGGGGTAAATGTGTCGGAACGCCGTTTTCACGGATCGTAGAGCGCGGTGCGCGAGATTCATTAGTTAACACTTGTTCGGAGTATGTGGAGGGGGGGGGGGGCAGGCATGGTTGGCGCGGGTGCAGGGAGGGTGGAAGGGGTTAATTGTAATATAATTTTTAAATAATAAATACTGGGAATACCATTTAAGGTTAACTATAACTATAGAAGTTACTAGGTTGATTAAAATAGACAATAGTTGCTCTATTAGTAGGCTAGTTTGACCATGCATTTGTTAATCCAATGGAGGGTTATACAGAAGCAAATTTTCATGCTGCCATCTATTGATGTTTTCAGTGAACTACGATGAAATTCACGTAAAATACAAACAAAACGCTGTCAAAATGACAGTTCTTGAAATGATACTAAATATCAAAAATAAAGTGTGTGTATGGTTTGTGCAATAGACTCTCGTTATTATTATAAAGAATATATGGTTAGTGTTTAATTTATTAAGTTTCCTACATAATAAACTTGAAAGATAAAAACATAACTTTGTTAAAACACCATCTCAAACATCAAAACATGGATGTTTGCATAATGAACTTCCATCTCAACTTTTACCTCATCTTTCTCTTTCTTGCCTGTGACGTCAAAATCATAACCCTCCATTGAATGCATAGGTCACTAGATAATATAAGTTTGCGATTTTTACCTCCCGCCTACCTCTAGGAAAGGGAGGTATTGTTTCTGGTCAAAAAATTGGGTAGTGAGTTTTCAATGAATAAGCACGTTTAGTGTCCCTACAATACGATTTTCGCCATGATGTCTGGATGTATGTGTGTGTGTGTTTGTATATGTACACATTGGTGTATAATGTGTGTATGTGTGCGTATGTGTCTGTGTGGTCTGTGCCGATTTTTCCGTCTCGCACAACTCAAATACTATAACACCAAAAAATTTTGTGTATTTTTGCTTCGTATATTTATATGAAGAGTTGATTAGATTTTGGATAAAATTGGTTAATCGGAAGTAGCAGTTTACTAGAAGCTCTTAACAGTTTTCTGAGAAATAACACGGTTAAATTTAATTTTTCAACAATTTATGTTATTTTTACATGTGTTTTGATTACA
The DNA here is from genome assembly GCA_963942605.1 of Poecilus cupreus. Taxonomy (NCBI): domain Eukaryota; kingdom Metazoa; phylum Arthropoda; class Insecta; order Coleoptera; family Carabidae; genus Poecilus; species Poecilus cupreus. Next base: position 22,043,554 of record OZ012724.1, read on the forward strand.
CTAATTTTATTAATTATCATTAGATTTAGAGATAATAAAATATAAAGAAATGAAATTTTATAAATCTTGTATTCCATATACACCATAAAAACAATAAATTTTTTACGAAATATGACACATGTCATTGTGATTGAAAAGCTGTTTTCTTAGTAAAATATATGTCAAAAAATTAAATGAACATACGAAAGAAAATTAGTTTTCTTTAATATAAATAGAAAATTAACAAATGAGATGGTATTTTTCTGTATCATCAAATACTATTTTTTACCGTTTAAGAGTTGCATTGGGCGGGAGGTTATGTGCAGGAAACATCAAATATTTTCCTATGAAGCTATATTTCATTGCAAGAAAGATTTTGCTGTTTTGTCTATTCTCTCATTTATATCAATGTCCTGTTTATCATTATTTTTTATTACCGTTCCAAGATACTGAAACTTTAAATAATGTCACAAGAATCCAACATTTTGTTATAGACATAACAATGTGTCAATTAGCTTTGATACACTCAACAAGGTTTTCAGTTATTTTGTAAAGTTTTAGAACAATATGCTAGAGATAGATAGTAAAGCAAAAAATATTAATTTGTTACTTGTTTTCAAATGGGTCTGGTTTATTAGAAAAAGCGTCAATTTGAAAATCCATGTGACAAATTTTAACACTCTTTCGTATATCTCCAGTACAAGATACATTTATTCTTCTAAATTTATTTTATTCCACAACACACTATCAAGAACACCTATCGATCTCTTCCATTCGTTCAGGGCCATCAGAACTCAAACAACTAAAAGTAACGACCCCTTTCTCTCTTCCACCCCCCGCCCCCCTTAAAATCGCCTCCTGTAGCGTGGTTTTGCTGCTGCTGATGTACGGATGAATTCCCGTTGAAATTTTCACCCAATAAAACAATTACTGGAATGCGTGTAGCGCGTGAGCTCAGCAGAGAGCAGGGGAGGCTCGTGAGGGATGGTGGCCCTCGAGCATATTTGTTGGGGGGGGGGGGGGTGTAATGTATGGGAGAATTGAGTTGTTGCATTAGGGAGGGTGTCTTTTTGTATTATGTTTATTGGGAATTTTTGGTGGTATATTATATTTCAGGATAATGGAAGCAGGATATTAGAGAACTTAATTCTCTTATACATGAGTTACACATGCCAAGTTGCGTTGAGAAAATAAAATAGTATCGTTCATTCAATTTAACTGAATTATTAGTTATTTGTGCGCAACTAAAGAATTTAGTAAAAACAATTATTGATAACTTCAGTAATTTTCACTGAATATGCTAGTTAATCGTCTTTTATATTATTTTAAAATAAAATGATGCCTAGGTTATATTTCTAAAGACATACCATTAATGCATTATATTTTTATATAAAAAACCGAATATTTACAAATAGTTTTAAGAGGAATCTCTGGTTCCGCGACTTTCGTATAAACTATCCAATTCAAAAACAGCCATATGTTACGCCAATCGTCAATGGGTAATGCTAGAAGATAGTAGCACGATTCGCCATGGCACAGGCAACAAAATAACGAAAACTGACATTCACAATTTATCAAAATAACTTTCTTTCTAATGCTACAAATATCGCTTTTAGAATATTTCAAACAACACATATTTTTGACATTTCACAATAATTATTTGACATATATAGGTTAAAAATTATTTACGTTTTTTTCCCGTTGTAACTGAGATTATTGAAATACAATTTTTTCTCAAATAGAAACATGTACAAGAAAAATGCAAATAACAATTAATATTACAAATATTTTTGCTAACATGTTTCATTGGAAATATTTTTCACAGCTAATTCTATTTTTTGAAAAAAAGGTAATTTATTGTTTTGTGTGTCCAGATAACTTCCTCTTCTGGTTTTCAATAATTCAAAATCAACTCAACTTTTCATATTTTCATGAAACTTATAAATTCCAAGTTTCATTCATATATATTGTCTCATACATCTATCCATCTATTCCTCCTCACAAAGAACATCATTAAGAAATTGGTCTTAGCGGATTTAGTGGACGTCTAAATATGTATTTCCTCAAAAATCTCAGTGGAGTCACATATTCGGACAACACAGAAATTTGAACTCCGGAACTTTTGAGTGCATGCCAAATATGCTAGCAACTACTGTAAAAGTATATAATGCAGTCTATAGTTCCCATTTTAATTTTATCTATGTGGTATCTCCTCCACTAATATTTTTCAACCGTAACTTTACAGCTGGTAAACGTTGAGAAATCTGAGAAAGCTGAATGCCACATTCCAAAAGGGTAAAGATATGATGATATATTTGTTTTATTTGCAGAGATTCAAATTATGAATGTTCAGAAAATGCAGTAAACTGAAAGATCAAAACTATATGGCGTCCCTAAGAAACTTTTACTATTAGACGAAGAATAGTTACTGTAGTAATAAATCGTAATTTTCCGTAAAACTTTCAAAACCCCAAGTTTGCGAATATTCTACCATTCTACGCTATTTATTTTAATTACAATCCATTAAACAAAATTTAAGTTTTCTGTAATAATGTTATTTGTTTTCCAAACTACTAACTTCTCAAATACAGAGATTGTTAAAGTTTGTACCACAAAAACAACTTATTTCAAACTCTATGCCTTTAGCGTTAAAACATAAATAAAATAATCATAATATTTGATTTTTCCACTATTTAAAGTATAACCAATAAAGATGAAACTAGAAAATACTTCTTTCACATAATCATTTCATCATAATGCAATTTTGTTTTCGATTAAACGATACTGTCAGTGAAATTTAAATTTGCTTAGTATCTTAATTAAATATGTAGATGGACACTTCTAGCTAAGCAAAGGAATGATGATATATAGAGGAAAGGGTGGTATTATGGGCACCTGCAGGTAATATGGGCACCCCAAATATCTAATAAAGTAGAATGCGCATTCTATCGAAACCGCAAGAAACTAGTAGCAATAGTTCATAACGATACCTGTGGAGCACGGTGGCGTAGTAGCTGCTGTCATTATTGAAATACGGAGTGTGTTTGTATTTTGATCTAATAAAAACTTTTAAAGGTAAGGGTTTATAAAAATATTACTATTAGAACCACTAGGTATTTTCTAATTATGGTTACTGTTGTGTATTGTGCAAGTCCCATTGGTTTTATTACTGCAATAACATTCAAGTGTATTATTAAGGTTAACCGGTGATAAATGTTTATATTCAAGTATGGCGAGGTTGGTAATATGGGCACCTGCCGAGCTGATATTATGAGCCCTCACACTGAAGGGGCCCATATTTCAAGCACTACAAAATTTGTTGAATTTTTTGTTGCAGATGACACACTTACATATGCGATTTTTGTAAATAAAATTACTACAGTTTTATAAATGTAATCTTAGTAATAAAAAAAAAATTGTTTTGTACTAAGCGAGTGCACTTTTCCTGATTTTCACCATGGGGCTCATATTACCGACACAAATTCTATTTCTCAAAAAATGCAGTATTTGTTAAGAATATTTTTAAAGATGATTCATATAGGAATATCATATATACATTATACTACAAAGTAATTAGAACATATTGAAGTTTATTTTCTCCAATTTTCAGGTTAATTGAATCAAAATGGTAGCAGCTATAAGCAAAATACAAAATGGGTGCCCATATTACCACCCTTTCCTCTAATATTACGATATATCTCAAACTACTGTTATGACTGTAAGGTTTCATTGAATGGTGTGAGACTGTGACAAGTGAATGAATTTATATATTTGGGTAGTATGTTTTCAAGAGATGGAAGTGTTGACCAGGAGATTGAAAGGCGGGTGACTGCAGCATGTAAGGTATTGGGTGCTCTGGGTACAATTGCTCAAAACGCCAATGGTCAATGTATCTAGAAATGCTCGACTGAGTGTTAGTGCCTACATTGATGTATGGTTCTTAATGTTGGGTGTGGATGAAGAAGCATGAACGAAGTATAACAGCTGTAGAAATGAGGTATTTGAAAGGAATTTGTGGTCAAAGTGTCCGGAATACATTGGTGTATGATGAGTGTGAGATTGAGAAGAATTCTCTTTGGTCATTTGAGCGAATGTCGAATGAAAAGTTTGTGTAACTAATATATGCGGATGATATTGAAGGTGAACTATTGCGTGGACGTCCGAAGAATAAGTAGTTAGGTATAATTCATGGCTTGTTGCGTGAACGAATGATTCCGAGTGTGAAGAATAGCCGAGCATGTATGAATCGCACTATGAATAGGGACGAGGATAGGAATGTTTGGAAGAAATTGATTGTGTTTCTTGGTTCGTGCTACCCCATTGAGAGGAATATAGCGTGACGTTATGTATGTATTATTGTCTTGTTCATATTCATAAAAGCACGTCTATTCTTCATATTTAACAGCATTCGTTCGCACAATAAACCATCAGTCATACCTAACCACTATTTCCTCGGACGCCCACACAGTCGTTCACCCTCAATCTCACCCGCGTATATTAGTTTCACCAATCTTTCATTCGACATCCGCTCAAGATGGCCAAACCACCACAATTCTTCTCAATCTCACACTTACAGAAAACCAATAAATTCCGGACACGATAACTCGCCTCTCAAATACCTCATTTCCACAGCAGTTATACGTCGTTCATCCTTCTTCATCAACACCCAACATTCAAAACTAACACACCTCTATATACCTTCAATCGAGCATTTCTAGATACATTCACGGTTCGAGCAAATTTACCCAGAACACCCAATAACTTGCACCCTGCAGATACCCGTCTTTCAATCTCTTGGTCAATACTACCCAAGTGTACAAATACATTTACTTGTTAAATCTCACAACACTCACTGAAACAAACATTACAATCAGTCTCCAAATCATTCTTCTCAAACACCAACTCTGTATATTTATCGACATTCAACAACAGATTAAAACCTTGTCCTACCTTATTTAGGATGTTTGTAGTAATGCAGATTTGTATAATTGTTTAATTGTAAATATCCTGTACAGCAATTGTTAATTGATTAACAAATACTGAATTGGTTTGATTTGATCCGACCAATTCAATTATCTAATTTATTTTATTTACAGATTATCAATGTTTTCCAATGTATATTGTGTAATTGTACAACACAGTGCAAAATTAATTAATTTTAAATTACAATTAATTTAAATGCATTGTTACGAGAATTTAAAATTATTTCAGTAAATAATAAGAAATATCAAATGAACAAACATAAATATTCATTTGTTATGATTTATTTATTATATAAACAAAGTTTGTTTTGATATTTCAATTGTTATTCTTCATGAATACATTTAAAATTTGCATTTGTAGTTAGAATAATTTATCCCCAGTTTTATTTATAGAGAAAATATGAAAAATAATCTGAAAAGTGAAAAATAAAATAAACCTTTTTTAGTCTTAATAACTAAGCTCCTAATCTAATGCAACTAATTTTAAGTCGTCGTTCGTTTATTGTTTTCCTCGATAATTTAACTTCAATATAAAGTAAGCCATAAATAAAAAACAATTTTATCGTTTTGACAGCCGATAACATTTTACAAGTGATAAAACGTTATTTATCTTTCTCCTAGCAACCTGATCAAAATACTAACTACATTAATATGTATTTACATCATCTGCAAAAATATGATATAATAATAACTGCATTTTCATTAATTGCACTTTCAAATAAACCTTTTCATAAATAATGTCGTTAAATTATCTCGTCGAATTACATTCGAGCATTTTATTTTCTTCGAAAAAATTTCAGTTTGACAACTGAACCTTGTCATTGACAGCAATTTGACTCGGAAACTGTTTAAAAATAGTATATTACGTACCGTGAACTGTAAGTGATAGTTTTTAGGTCGAGAATGTAGTTTGGGATGTCGAGACCCGTAGGGTCGAGATTTCCTAAACATTCGAGGTTAGTAAAATATTTTTGGCAATACCTGCATAAATATAAGAAAAAGAAAAATAGGTATCAAAATTAACAGCTGTCAGATTGAGGTTAAAAATAAAATTTGAATGATATATATTTACTTACCGTCCACCGTGAACGGTAAGTTCCACTTACCATCCACCGTGGACGGTAAGTGAATGATGTAACCATGGAAACCAATTGTGCAATAAAAGTTCCACTTATTGTGTTTAAATTTTGTTATTAATGGGTAACTTACAATACAGGTAATGCAATAATAAAATAACTCATCCTACGGTGTCGTGATTTTATTAAAACAGTTTTCTTGTCGAATTGATAGATAACAAGGTTTCGTTACAAACAGAAATTTATTCGGTAAAATAAAAAACTCTTGTGTAATTACAGTTGAAAATTTGCTGTAAAGCAATACTTCAACAAAAACTCATTTCAAAATACCATCTTACATAAACTCTTGTCGCCTCCACCATTTTTCTCCGTGCTAATCACCAATCTGATTTCTTTTTGATGACACGCACGTAATACACCCAGCTAACCGTTTCCAACTACAATTTATTCTAAATTTAGCCCTATTTCATGACGTACACGTTCACCTGTCGACCTGGCACTACGCTCAGCCTGAAGCCAGCGAAGTCACGCGCGACCGCATTTTATATACTCGCGTGACTCTTCGTAGCGTCAGCGTGACGGCGCGTGACCGCAGATAACGCGTGGTGATGGTTTCGTGCGTGATATGCGTGGTGATGGATCGAGCGAAGAATGATACGTAATAGGTTAATGGGCGATATGTTTTATCTCGTGAATATTAACTTTGATAACGTCTCGGTTTTAAGGAATTGGTTCTCACTTACGAAATCAATTTTTTCAATTTAATCAAGGAATAAAAATAAATATTATAGGTTCGTCAGTTGTTCATATTTTTAGGGGGGCGCTACTAATTTCTAGAAATGGGTAAATAAATAGTTTAACTCTTTAGTTGTATAGAGCTATGTCTTTGGGAATTGTAAGAAAAGTATGTTTCAGTGCTGTACAATGTTCTAAAATTATTTTATATAAAAAAACTTGAAACATTAGACAGTACTAAACCACAAATCTGTTTTGCTGGATAACTTATAACTTTAAAGAAAAAATAAATACAAAGACTTTTGTAGCAAGAAGGGGAACCTAATTGTGTGGTTGGTAATAGTTATTTACTTTACAAGTGGGCAAAGTAAGGAATTACCCACTAGAGAAATTTTAGCACACGAAGCCGAAGGCTGAGTGTGATAATTTTATCGAGACTAAACAATGGCTTTACATCAACAACAATTGTTGACAAATTGACGAGAGGAGTATCAATAATAAAACAATAAGATAATTGTTATTTTAAATATTGGTGGAAGAGCCCATTAAGAATTTATTATAAAAAATTAAGGCGCATTGCCAACTGAAAGCGCTTATGCCTGCTAGGCTCCCCCAAAAGTAATCCACTATAAATAATAACGAGCTACACAACCGCATTAACAAGATGGCATTATAATATTATCTCTTTCTCTATGAACCCCTATCTAATTATATCAAGGTTTATTTTCTTGCGGATTTCTTGGTTTCAGTAGAAATAATTATTCACATAATAATTAGCAGGATATGTCTTTAATTGAAAACAATACCTTCTGAGATAGTATTACAATGAAGCTGAAACAAAGAGCTTATTCTCTTAAGTTTGGCAAGGAAAACATCCCTACAGTGGAATGATTTTCATTGTGGTATTATTGTCTAAGTAAATATTGTCGGTTTTGACTCAAAGCATTTGTTAGAAATTATGCTGGAAGGTATAAGATACGGGGCAAGGTACATTAGGATGTTTTATTGGGTAATTTTAAGGTAGGTTGATATATTTTTTTTTTTTGTTAAGTATTTTACTGGAAACATTTATCTGATTATTAGCTTGTGAAAACAATTTTTACCTATGTACCTCACAACAAAAGCGTAAATACAAAAGTTACCAAATATTAGTGAATCACGATATACTAATGAAATAAAATTTAAAAATATTTTAGAAAACAGATACAGATTTATTTATTATAAAGTAGTAAATTAAAGATTGTAATGATATAATAGTTAATTCGAGAGTTTATTTCTTTCCATTTCTTGTTATATGAATTGCAATAGTTATTTACTTTACAAGTGGGCAAAGCAAGGAATTACCCACGAGAGAAATTTTAGCTCACGAAGCCGATGGCTGAGTGAGATAATTTTATCGAGTGGGTAATTCCACTTTGCCCGCGTGTGATGTATAACGTTTTATCCGACACTTCTTAATAAATGAAAAATTTATTAAAGAAATATTATTTGACAGTGACATATTCTTTAAATTTTTAAATTAAAATGTCAATCGAAGTAGTTACCAAGGTTTTGTGTGTTATTATTATTGTTATAAGTAAAAAAATACTCACTAGTGAGTTTTCTCAAAATTATACCCACTAGTGGATAATCTGTTACTTTGCTTGTTTAAAATCACCATAGTTATAAAGCATTTATTGAGACGTGTTGGATAAAATATTTTTTCCTATTTCACGTTCACAATATCGATTTTGTGACACTGTTTTTCTAAAAAAAAAAAAAAAGTTACAAAAATTAATTTCTCTGTTTTTGGCGAATTTATTATTTGTAAAATTGTCATTCTGTCAAACTTGAAGCTGTTATTGCTCACGTAAAATTATTGCAATTAGTTTCTTTATTGAAGTAATAACACAAATAGTCAAACTGTAAAGCACTTTGTTTTATTAGATAATATTACAGAGAAAAGCAATAATTTATTTTTATTTTAATTAACTTTGTGAACGTGAAAGAGGAAATGTAGTATGAAAAACACGTGTTTCAATGCCTAATTGTAATACTCGTGTTTTGCGTAACTCGCCTTCACCTCGTTCATTTTTATTACAAAAAAGATCTGTTGTTAGAGGGATTTCTACTAAATAATTAACAGGTTAGTCACCAACTAGTGAATCAATATAAATACATTAATCAACAACTCCAAGATTGTCCACATACTTCAACACCCCTATCAGGCTTTCGAACCTTACACCAAGGCTCAGGAGTCACCTTGAACTATATCCTGCCTCTTATCTCTGCTAGAATGCAGGAAGAGAGTCCTGATCCTGTCATCTCGTTGCTCGTCCTGCATACTATGCATAACTCTTCGTGTGAAGTGCATGGTGTTATAACAAGGTCATTGTGAGCAACTTCTTCATTACGGTACTTCATTACAGTCTTTGATGTTTGGTGTGCTTGTCGGAGGTGTAGGTTGAAATATGCAACGACTTAAATTTGAAACGTTAAAAATAGAACGGGAGAAATGAAATTAATATACTTATTACTGCGCCATTTATCCATTTTGGATGTGGCACTCTTTGTTTTTTCTTTTTGTGATCCCATTTATATATACAATATATCTGTACAGATATGTTAGGTAAATTTAGTGATAAAAGATTAAATGACATATAATTACAAATTACTACACGGAAAAAATAGATGCTACAATACCAATAATTTATCTTATGTATAGTGACAGCAATTTAGATATTTACAATTACAATATTTTTATTTATATTAGTAATATGATATTATTTAGTTTGTTGTAGCAGCAATAGAATAGGAACTCGATTTATACTATTGTAACAGGTACCTCGCACTTGGTACCAAGAGGTAACTGACATACGAAAGGGTTTTACTAGATTAAATGAATAAGCAAGGGTAGCGTAGTCGCTGGCCACCACGGAATATTTTAACTCGATTCCGAAGAGTATTTAGAAAAAGACTTCTTATTAAATAGCGGGAAATATGCGCGCAGGCTGGCATTAAACACGTATTCAACAATAACAAAATTATGTAGTATTTAATAACGAACAAGCAAAAGAAATTATATATATCAAATACTTTTACGAGCTGAATAATTCGACGCTATATAATCCAAAGTATCGCTTACTCACTAACTTTTACAATAACTTTCAAAGATCGAAACTAATATAACATTCGCTATTAACAATACTCATACATAAAACTCAAATTTTCTTACATGAACTCACCAAATAAACTTCACAAAAACTATATATACAATCGACAATCGAGAAGAGCTCTTAAACTGTGTAGTAATTCTTTAAACATTTCACAAGAAAAGCCAAAATGCAAGTGTCTGCTCACTGCCAAGGTTCACAATTTATTACTTAAGGGATGGGACAATGGCACTCAAAATAACTCTAACTGGGCACTACTCTCGTATAAGGCTCTGGTTAAATATTTCCTACAACATATTGACATCCTCTAATCAGGCAGGAACTGAACTGAAATATTAAAGAAGTGGAATTTTCCACGAACAACTAACAATGAACCATTTACTTAGTTTGAAATCTCTAAACATCATTTGCAATCTATAATCGTAATAAACGCAAATACCGTGTATTACATATACAATCGACAATCGAGAAGAGCTCTTAAACTGTTAATTCTTTCATCATTTCACAAGAAAAACCAAAATGCAAGTGTCTGCTCACTGCCAAGGTTCACAATTTGTTACTTAAGGGATGGGGCAGTGGCACTCAAAATAACTCTAACTGGGCACTACTCTCGCATAAGGCTATGGTTAAATATTTCCTACAACATATTTACATCCGCTGATTAGGCGGGAACTGAACTGAAATACTAAAGAAGTGGAATTTTCCACAAACAAATAACAATGAATCATTTACTTAGTTTGAAATCTCTTAATATCGTTTGCAATCTTTAATCGTAATAAACGCAAATACCGTTTATTAAAGCAATATGATATTATTTAGTTTGTTGAAACAGCAATAGAATAGGAATCAGATTTATAGTATGTAGGAACCCTGAATCTGTTTTGACCTTTATCTCGTTAATATCTGTGTATTCGTATGTCCAATAACTTATAAAACAAATTCAATTGAATCCCAATGCATCAAATATCGATATGTCTGAAGCCAATCCAAAATAATCCGAACATAAGATCAGATTGAGTGGTACACTTACGAGGAAAATATTTCAGCAAAATATGATAAACGATCTTGACAAAAATACAAACAAAACTGTAGAACTCTTCGCAGTGAATTAAAAACCATTCCACGTATCGCGCGCTACTTCTTCTTCCCATACGCGATAATAACGCAAGGCGAGTTTTCGCGTTTCGAACCGCACTGCAATAAATTATCTGCAAGCGAGCATGGAGCACGAATACCAACATTATTTGGTCTTTAGAGTAAACATTTATAAAACTGTCATCATTACTACACTCTTAACTCTTGTGGTTTTATTTGCCTGGCCAGACCGACGGTTCAAACGAAAAATGTTTTAGTTGGAAACGCTTTTGCAAATTGGGAGAGATGTTGGAAATTGGGACGATGCAGGTTCCTTTCAACATAGGTACGAGAGGAGTGCAGATATGACCCGGAAATTTATTTTTAAAACCAAACTAGTGACTCTAGTGACAATTTCTTCTTAACATTCTTGCAGTGGGGTATCTAGAAGACGTACATAATGTCATCGTCACTTCAAATGTTTTTATTTAGTAATTATCAAAATGACAAAGCAGGCAGTTCATGTTTCCGTTGCGCAACGCACAATAATTAGATTTCTTCTGTATCAGGGTGCCAAACCAAGTGATATTTAGCAAAGACTAATCTTAGTATGTAATATGTTTAATAATAATTAATGCAGGTGACAGTAGATATAATAAAGTTTAGGAACATATACTTTTAAATATTTGGTGGAACACCAAACAATATCCTCGAAAATAATCACATTGGATTGTAAAAATTATTTTTCATTCTATTTGTTATACTGTACTGAGTTATAATAGTTTGTATAATGAATTTTATTTTGTCATAAAAATAATTTGAAGGTATTAGAGTGCATAAATAATATTTCTACAATACAGAACTGGAGTTTTTGATGTAATTACATAAAATATGAATTACAATGTTATAATAAGTATAATAACGTTAATTAGAGATGTGAACATTGCCATTGTTTCATAAAATAACTGTATTGCGTTTTGAATATTATTTGAATATCATTTTATGCAGCTCTTTTTAAGTTAATGCCGCACAATTTCTTTATTAAGTCATAAAAACGTTAGTATGAATAACTAATTAAGTTTGATTTTTTTACTATCTTATACGTAATAAAGAATAGCAAGGATGAAAAAAAATTCGTATAAGATATTCTTAATAATTAAATTAAATAGCATTTTTAATGAAAACAATTGTGTAAGTTATATAATTTACATGTGGGTAATTCCACTTTGCCCACGTGTGAACTATAACGTTTTATCCAGCATCTCTTAACAAATGCAAAATTTATTTTAAAAATATTATTTGACAGTGACATATGCTTTATATTTTCTAAATTAAAATTAAAATGCCAATCGAAGTAGTTATCAGGGTGTTGTGTGTTATTATTACTGTTTTACTCACTAGTGACTTTCGTCAAAATTATACCCGCTAGTTACCCATAATTATAGAGCATTTATAGGTGTTGGATAATAGTATATTCTACAACAAGTAATGGAATAGCATATATTCCACACGAGTAAAAAGTTTGTAGTCCGAGGTTTGCGAGTGTGGCATATGCCATTTCGTTACATGTTGTAGACTATACTTTCTATAACAAGATTTTGGATATCTACAAATTTTTTGCTCATGTGGAATATGCGCCATTCCATTACTTGTTGTAGAATATAATATTATTATTATTGCCAGGGGTCCAGTGGTATCAAAAATGTCAGTTTCGTAAAAACTAACCTTAAATATGTGAAAATATAAAAAATCACTTTGTTTATTAATCTACATATGTCACACTACTTGCCTTTAAATTTATGATATTAACTTCTAAACCATCCTATATATCTGTACAAGGAAGTCGTGTGGTGCCCATCGGACTGTGGATCCTCTGTTTGAATTCGGCAGTCGACAACAATTGCCCAACTCCACCAAATATTTTGTTTTATTATATTGTAAATTATACATTTGTAAATATCTAATTTTCTTTTATTTTGTTACAGGTAAGTAATTTCATCTACATCTCTATTTCAAATACAAACTAAGGATAGAAACATGTAAGTCCATAACATATATAATAGACCGATAAAACAAACTCTAATAGCTTAAATAGTAAAAAATTCTGCTAGTCTAGTTTGAAATAAACAGAACAAAAGTCATCATCTCGCCACTCATTTTAACTCCCTCACATTTTCAATACTTCTTGGCTGTTCAGTTCATGCCATGTCACCATACTTCTCCCGCTCTTTACACGGACCTCGGGGGTGCGGGGTGGTGAAAGCTTTGGCGAAAGCTGTTGAGGGGTGCGGGGGAACTCAGCCGAAGCGACACACAAAGCGTGATATGACGTGAAAGCCTTTCATATATGAAATATATGAGAACACTTTGACTCTTTGGTGCGAAAGCTCGACACCTGCGAAGCTTTTGAGGAGAAGGGGTGGTCAGTTTTGTAATTATTGGTTAGGAAATTGTTGGCAGTCAACTGGTTAATTTTTAGAACAGAGAGAACATTTAATATACGATATTTTTATATACTTTCAGATTCCTTTCTATCCTTGTACGAAACGTTTCCATATTTCTCTGTTTTCTGCTAGTTTCTTTCACCGTTTTTCCTTTGCTGCTCACTATTTTCTTTATTGTACTGCTCCATGTATCTCTCGATCTGCCACGATCTCTCACGATTCACATTCGTTGGTTAAAATTGCTCTATACAGGATGATATTTTTCAAATGGACCCAGCAAATACCTCGCTTATTTATCAACACATCAATTTATTTCTCATAACATGATTGATACAACAACATATAAGCTCATTGATAGCGAACGTACATTCATGATATCGTATCCGGTTTACTAGTAATTAATATCAATTTTGAAAATACAAATGGAACATACTACCCAGAATCAAATTATTTGGCCCAGGTAAAGTCATAAAAAGGAAATTTGTTAATTCGCCTTATTTATATCTTAAATTCTATAATTCTTATATTCCGCACATACATATGTGTAACAGGGGTATTGTTTATGCTACGAATTAATTAGATTTTGGGAACAATTCAGCAGTAACTTGTTGATTATTTCAAAGCCTATCAGGGCTTTTGTTCTTATCTTAATAAATAAATGAGATAGAGAAAATTTCATTGGAATCAAAAAGATGTAGAATAATATTACTTACAATTTCTATTTGAAACAATTTTCTGTATTTTGTTGTCATCAGATTTAAAAACAGTGTTTGTGGTATCAGTCAATAACTTTGGAACAAATTGTAAATTTAATATTATTTCAGTTGTTATTATTGCTTAAAATATTCTTTAAAATAACAGAATTTATGTTATAAATAAATTTAGTACAATAAATTTTCCCTCTGTTCGATCAGAACTATTTTTTTAAAGCTATTCTAAAAGCCTTAACTGGGCCAACTAATATGATTTTGGGCTCGTATATTTTTTTACAAGTTTGAAAAGTACGTCAAATTTGCTTTATAATCATGTACTTTAATTTATATTTAACATTATTAAAAAATAAAATGGAGAGCACTTAAATTATTCTTAATAGTAAAAAGATTTGTAAGCCATGACGCTTGCTTGAAAAAATAAAATATTTAATTTTTTTTAAATAATATAACATATTACATAATTATAAAGCAAATTTAAGGTACATTAATACGATATAATTAATGTACATTCGCTATCAATTAGCATAGACGAGTATGCTGTTGTATAAATCATGTTATGTGAAATAAATTGCTTAGTATCAAATAACCGAAATATTTGCTGGATCCATTTGAAAATAACACCTTGTATATAAAAACCAATTTAGTATTAGTCCTGGAATGCAACACTGGAATCTAAGTAAACTCCATGATTCCAAATGCGCAGCATTCGCATATCTTCGATTATACCTCATTGTAAATTGCAATTTTCTTTTATTGAGGTTTCTCAGGCCCCGGTGTGACGTTTGTGTAACTGTGAAGGGTTAAAATTATTTAATAAAATACAGATTTTTACAGTTTTCTATCTGTTCAAATATTTGACGACAAATCTATCTTAATAGTTATTTGTGTATCAAGTGCGGATAGAGCATTGTTTGTTGCACGCGGCGAGAAATTGTTGATCGAGGCGAAGCCGAGATCAACAACTCGACAAGTGCACCGAACAAGCTCTATCCGACGAGATACACACAATATTTTTTCTACAATCGTTGAACAATGTCAAGCTGTAGAAAAAATTAATTTTCAAAATTATCTTTGGTCACGCCTATAACAATTCAGTAAAATTGTAGTTACCCATGTCACAGTAATCATGACAACGTTTATGAACAAAATAAAAATTTTCAAAGAAATCATAATTTGACACATGGAGTACATTTGACATATGGAGTACATTTGACATAAAGTCTACAGAGTGAATACGTTTATGGTGATTAAGTTGAAATGTATGTACGTATATGCCAACTGTATTTGCAATAGCAAGGTTATTGCCAGAAAAATCCATTGCATCATTTACTTCTTTTACCAAATTTATTTTTGTTTCGATTTTGTCGCGCTAGTGCGACAATATGTCACTTTGTCGCCCTAGAGCGACAATTTTGAACATTTCCTAACCAAAAATAACAATGTCGATATTGTGCAACGATTGTAGAAAAATTTATTTGTAAAATTGTACAATTCAATGACATTATAAAGAAACTATTTTTGTTAAAATATCTTGGATGAAAATTCAATATAATTAAAGAGAAAATAAATTAATTATAATAAAATGTATTCTCAGTGGTATCAGTTACACTTTATGAATATGAATATATGAATACAAATTTTTATTTATATTAAAACACAATAAGCAATTAAAACTGAAACATGATATTAATATATTTTTAATTAGAGAATATTGTGTCCGAATTTTTGTTTAGTGATTATTTACAATTATTATCACTGTACATAGACAGCTACTAAATTCCTGTCAGTTTATATATTTTTGTTTTTGCCAATAAATTGAGATGAATAATTGATAAATTTTAATAAATTATTTGTCATATTTAATGAAATACATAATAAATAATATCGGTTTATTTCTAGATTCGCATACAGGTAATACATGAATATAAATTAAATATATGTCAGGATTAAATTTTAACAATATCATGATGCTCTGATGGAATCATTAATTAAATAAAACTTGTATTATTTGTATTTTAAATTAAAGTTTTTTCGAAAATATATTTGCTTTAATAGTATAATTAATATTATTTACCGGTTTCAGGAGATTAAACCTATGTTTACATGCACAAAAGTAGGCAGGGTAAGTATGTCATAACTCTATTCTGTAGGGTAATATTACCTTACTGACCTGTCAAAACAGTCAAGAAAATGAAAATAATACACAATGATAATATAACGCTATTTATTAATACACACGGAATTAAGCTGTTCAGAGCTTCACCTGCTGCGTTCCAAATATTTTCAGGCTATTCAACATGGCCAAAATCCACTTTTTATCTAGCCATGAAGAACACATTTGACGTTTAAGTAAAAATATTATTTTAAATATGATACAAAAGAAGTGTAACCATGGTGTTAAATAAAATAAACAGACTTACTTGATTACCTTCTAAAATTATGACAGACGTTTTTCATAAAAGAATTTCAATAAATAATATTTATTAATGACATTATCGTCTTCATATTCTGAAACCGGTAAACTATTGAACAAACCACGGATGTTATGAGTCATAACAGGCCTTAGATGTCTTAAAATCCTCGCTCTACGAGCTCGGATTTCAACTGACATCTGCGGCAGTTACGATACTCATAACATCACTAGGAATGTTAATAGCTATTACGAGGGGGTTATAATAATTAAAGTTATAATCAAATATAAATTACATTTGGCAAATAATAGTTATTTACTTTACAAGTGGGCAAAGTAAGGAATTACCCACGAAAGAAATTCCTTACTTTACATTCTATTTTGGTAAATAAAGCAAATCAAAACCTAACATCTCAGTGGAAGTATAGAATTATTTGTCGCCATTTTGCGCTAATTCCAAGCAGAATAAACGTCAGTGACAGACAAGAAAATAAACAATAGAGAGTGATAGTTCGACGTGTACAATAAACAACAAATGTGTACTTGTATGATGTAGTGGAGCCTGTACACGATTTCAACAGTGAATAATCTCTTCTGTCACCAGCAGCCATTTTGTATTTTCAAGCTACAACCATTCATGCCGCGTATGACTTATTGCTTGCGCGATGTTTTGTACTTGAGTGAAATTATAAGCTATGGATGTTGTGTTTTGAATGCTTTGAATTGTTGGTGGAAAGATGATTGAAATATTGAAAATGTGTCGGATTGTTTGGACGAATGACAGCCGTACAAATGCCAGATGAAGATGTTTAAATATTGATATATTGATCAATTCTGTGCAAGGGCGGATCTAGAAAATGTTCAGGAAGTTTTAAGCCTATCTAAACGTATAACTATAATTAAACACATTATTATAAATAGAGCCAACTCAAGCATAATACATACTACTTTACATTTTTACTATTCACACAACAATATTATTGCAATTAATTACAAAAATCCCGTAAAACATTCTTCTTACTCATTTAAACACAGTTCACATGTACTTCACGAAATATCACTAAAAATTCGAAAATACTTTTATTGTATTTCTATATAATATAAACCCTAAAAAACTCACTGGAGCAGAGCGCATCATCATATCTCTTAAATTTTTCGAGATATGGCGGTTTTTGATGTTTTTCGAAGTGCAACTTTGAGGAACTGCAACTCAAAAATTACGCAAGATATCTAAAATTACTCTTCAGTTTTGTGTTATTCGTGCATATTATAGCACAATAACAAATTTTTTTAAAATTGAAAAATTTGGATTTTTTTTTTCAAAATTTCGATCAGCAATATTTAAAATAATAAACGAGATACGAACTTGCAGACTTTACCATTGGATTCAGCTAATCGAAATACATAAACCCTAAAAATTTCAGAACATTCAGATGGTGGGTTGAAATTTTAGAGCAAAAAGTCTGTAAATGGCCTTTTTCAGGCCAAACGTCAATGGGTACCCTTTGACGTATTTCGCCAAAAACGTCATTTTAACACTTTTTGCTGTAACTCTATAACGCGTAAAGAAATTTTAATAAAATTTCACATACTTATGTATTTTGACGAGCTAAATCGAATGGTCTAGTCTGCGAGTATATATCTTTTATATTTATCGAGTTATCGCCTATTGAAATTTGGAGAAAAAAATCGAAAAATTTCAAAATTTTCAAAATTTGCTAATTTGTAATAAAACGCATGAAACGATCAAAACTGAGTCTATTTTTCAATATCTTTAATAGATTTTGAGTTGCAGCCACTCAAACTAGCATTTCGAAAACATCGAAAATTGACATATCTCCATAAATTTAAGACATATGACAATGTGCTCTACAGCATTGAGTTTCTTAGGGTTTATATTATATAGAAATACAATAAAAGTATATGCCAAATTTTAGTGATATTTCGTGAAATCTGAAATTGTGCAGTACTTTCTTAACATGTATTTATTGTCAATAGTAAATGAACTTGTATTAAATTTTCTTGTACAGATATTATAAACATTTTTCAAGTTATAACCACAATCCTCGTTTAAATAATTGGGCTATATTGTGTAGTTCCAAATAATGTAACAATTTACTGATCTACAGATATGTTGTCCTCAGGAGTGAAGCATCAATATAAAATACAAAGTAATCTTTAAAATGTTATTAGTTGTTAAAAAAATAATGAAAAGCATGTCAAAATATTTTTTTGACAACTGCATGTTAAACATCATTATTTTATTTAACAGAAAGAAATGACCTCTCAACTACAACACTACAATACTATAATTAATAAAACTAAACCTGTTTTCTGAAATGTTAAAGCATTTTCCAGATCAATTTCCTCATAGTTGCAAACCCAATACGTTGCAGACTTTACTATCTGTCCGTATTTCCCACACTATGTCATTGCTAGGTTTTTCTATTTGTTACGTTGGCGCTCCTGCTTTGCGGAGAACAAATCCCGGATATCGGTTCACTACACCATAAAATTGTATCAACATGTGGCGAGGAGGGGGGGGGGGGGTGCAAACAAAATTACTTGCGTGAGGATAACGCCCCTGCACATCCTGGTTGATATAGAGACTTAGATTTTACGTTCCGAAGTACGAACTTTATAGGGTTCCCTCGCTCGTGGGTTTATGATGCGAAGTTTGGTATTGAATAGAATTAAACAATTGGTGCATGATTTCTACAATGTATAGATTGTATACTGAGATATGTTTCAAAGACCTACAGAGAAAAAAGAGTCTAGTAGTATTCGGGATCTGGGGAAATAAGATGCATTTTCTGAAAATTTGCTAAACATTTTGGTAAATATTTTGAAATATTGGTTAGAAATTAGTCGTGTTTGATTTCTTAATTGTTATGAAATTTTATGAAAATGGATATTATACCCTCAGCCTATCGTATAGTTCGGTGTTTTTTTCCTTCGTGTAACAGATCTTCAAATAAACTGCTACCAAAATCTAATCAGCACGTAACTAGGGCATCTAAATTCTGAATAGTGAAATCGTATTCTAAGGACCCAAAAACTAGCGTATCTGTTAAGAACTCACTATCCAATATTTTGATCCCTTGGAATAGGTACATCAATATCGTCGCGCTATATCCCACTCATTTCGAAACACAATCTACCAACAATGAAACATTCCTTTCCTGGCACATCACTTTCTCCTACGCAATCATTCACCGTCAATTTCACCCGCATATATTAGTTTCGCCAACTTCCCACTTTTTTAAGAACATTCTTCTCAATTTCACACTCGCCGTACACTAACGTATCAAGTATTCCTCTCAAATACCTCATTTTCACGGTAGTTATACATCATTCATGCTTCTTCATCCATACTCAACATTCAGAACCATACATCAATATAGGTATGCATTAACACACCCAGAGCACCTTGCAGACACCCATCTTTCAATCTCCCAGTCAATACGTCCATCCCTCAAAAACATATTAGCCAAATATACAAATTCATTCACTTGTTCCAATCTCATACCGTTCACTGAAACATTACAATCAGTCACCAAATCATTCTACTCAAACATCAACACTTTAATTTATTGACATTCAGTAATAGATTTAAATATTTCCGTACTTAATAATGGAAATCATTCTTCTCAATTCTATCATCATTTTAACATTTAATCGAGCATCTCTAGATATATTCACATTTCGAGTAAATGTACTGTATTTAAGGCCAATTGCACCAATCACACTTAAATTTTAAACTTGGATTAATTCGACAAAAGCAAATCGAATATTTTACCGCAATTTCAATTATTCCATATGACAAGTAACTTCAATTTGCTTTTATTTACTCAAATCAAGTTTAAAATTTAAGTTTCCTTGATGCAACTGGCAATTAATCACTTATTTAAAATGTGAAACAATGGAAAATGAGACATTCTGATTGGTCAAATTTGTAATGAGTGAATTAATCTAAATTTCGAAATTTTTCATCACTTAAAAATTACCCCTGTGGCTCCTCCGCCACTACCATCCTTGAGGGCTGTAATTTGACGGCTGGTAATTGCATTTCACGCGCAAAATATTCAGAAATTGGTAAATGGCGTGATGAAATATTTATTCAGTTTCTCTCTGAAGAATATTGTTCTTCCAATATTATTTTAGTGCTCTAATGTTTTATAAAATAACTAAATTATAGTTTAAAATTCATTTCTGTACAATATATTTTTGGTGTCTACATCTAGGCATGTGCACTAAAAGTGAGCGATGAACAAAATAAAATTTTCCTAACTGAGTTACTGAGCTTCGTGTCAATGCCTGGGCTGATGAAGTGCAGAACAAGATGGTAATTTATATTTTCCAACTTTCATTTTTGCCTCATCCTCTTCGGCATTTGACGCAGCAGCAGGTAGGGCATAAAGTTTTCGAGTAAATTGTACAAATAAACAGATAATTTCAACACGCCAAGCACCTTGTCATGATTTTCCGACGAAATTAATTTAATATCAAGTCTGTAATGGGAAAATTTGCATTTGTATATAAATTGAGTTGGCAGCAATGCTTATCTCTGCGGGAAGAAATGGCAGACGGTAAATTATATCTCCTCGTAATTACAAGATGATTTTACACGTTACCACTTCGCGTGTACGACTACGAGCCATGTCAACATGCAGTGACGACGCAATGTTCTTGTTGGCTGACATACGATGTCTCAGATGTGTGTTGTCTCTTGTGAAAATTCTACATCGGTTAAATGTGTATGCTTCATATTCCTGCAATGAATATACATGAACAACTACGGGAATTCTAATTGGATGTATAGCAAACAGTAAATTTATTAAGGAACACTGCAATTCGCAAATGGAACTTCCTGTTTCCTTTGCGAGTCATACTTTATTCTGTTGTTTTCATTTGTTGAACAATACTGTTTGATCTTAGGCTACATGTAAATTGTATTCCAACGTTCCTGTAATAATAAACTATTGTATGAATTATGTATATGTTAAGGGGTAAATAGCTGCGTGGTAACGCATCAGCTTGAGATCATGAGATCCTCTTTCATTTGAACTTTACAATAATGGTTCCTAACTTTGTGTGACTGGCAAAAAAATATTTATCGCCTACGGAAATTGCGAAAGCAAAGAGCCACATCCGAAATGGATAATTTTTTACATAAACTATTTTTTATAGCAATCGTCAATATGTAATTAAATTAAGGTATACTTTCCTGATATGGCAGAGTTGGATAAATTATTAAAACCTCTCGCTTTTAAAAACTTTTAAACGGTATAAAGTAGACAATAAAGTTTCAAATATAAATTGTATCCAACACATTCTACGACTTTTAGAAAATGATAAAAATTACTCTAACTCAAATATTTACTGAAACATGTCGAAGATACCTAATAGATATTCAAGAAAACTTCCACTTTTGACTGATAGATTGCTACCAAAATCTAATCATCTCATATCTTAAACGTTCATATTTTAAATACGATTTCCATTGCACGCAGAACCATATACACAGACATATAGATACATAAAAAAGAGTAATATACAATTTACCGAACTATGAGGAACACTGCACGAAAAAAAAAATAGATTTCTACAATAACAATATTTATTTTATATAGTGACAGCAATTTAGATATTTTCAATAACAATATTTTTATTTATATTGGTAATGTGATATAATTTCCGATTGCTGCTTCAACAATCTAAATATTTATGTTTTTTTTTTATAATCTAAGATTGTTGCAGAATATATCTATATAATGTTGTCTTAAATATGCTATAATGTTAAGAATATAATATATATTCAAATCAACAACTAATATTGCTATATCAAGTTAAGTAAGATATATAATTATAATAAATATATATTCTTGCTGAGAAATAAATACAGTAAGAATATATCAATTGCTGTCACTAAACGTAACATAAATATTGTAATTGTAGCAATCAATTTTTTTCCGTCTGAGGATATAAGATGCATTTTCTGAAAATATACCAAACTCTTAAACACCTCTAATTGTTTTGAAATTTTTTAAAAATGCATCTTATCCTCAGCTTACTAAATAGTTCGGTAAATTTTGAGGTATTTTTTTGTGTAAAAATCATCGTGAAAATAGTAAAATCTTATTCTAGGGACTTCAAACCGTGCTTATTTGTTAAAAACTCACTATAGAAAATTTTAATCCGGCGCAATACCTCCCTTACATACAGGGTGTTATATTTAAATGGAACCAGCCATTATCTCGCTTATGAATCAACTTAGAAATTTATTTTACATAACATGATTCATACAACAACATATAAGCTAATTGATAGTGGATATATATTAATGACATCATTTCCGGTTTACAAGTATTAATATCATCTTTGAAATTTCAAATGGAACAATACTATTTTTTCATAAATATAGAATGTCAAATTTGCTATATAATCTTGTAAAATAATTCAATTGTTACATTATTAAAAAATGAAACGACGAGCATTTAAATTATCCTTAATCAGGAAAAAAGTAGTAAGAACAGCCCCTATCAAATTTTAATTTATAAACGGTACAAAATATAGAAAAATACTTAAAATAAAAACTATATTTTATATTCCTTATATTTTTCAAACATAGGTAACTAAATTTACCCTAATTCAATTATTTACTGAAATATACCTAAAACAAACCTACCATTTTCGGTTTATAGATTCCTCTCAAAGTCTAATCAGCTATTTAAAACTTTGAAATTTGACATTGATTTTCAAGTTATCGTGGACGAAAACATTGTCAAACGGACAGGCAACCAGAATACATCGTGAAAATAGAAAATTCCTATTCTAGGGACTTGAAAACGTATGCTTATCAGTTGAAAACTCACCACCGATAATTTTAACCCTTCGCAATATCTCCTTTAAATATATGTACAGGAGATAAACATATTATCCTGGCTTTTGCTCATTTTGGGCGAAATTACATCAACTAAAAAACCCAAGAAGTTCCGATCGATGTAAAAACCGCAACATGTAATTGTCGGCTTATAATCAACCAATACAGCACCCGAGAACAATAAAACTTTCCATCCAACTCGCGATGTGCGCGACTACGTGCGGCAGAACAAACAACTATGTTGGGGAAGTATTTTCATTTCATTAACTGGAAGCGGCAAACTTTCAGCACCATATATAAAGTTGTCCGCTTTCATTATATCATAAATCTTTCTGTCTTGACGGCGTTCTAAATCATCTCACCATTGGCATCTCAGCTATGTGAACGCTAGGCGACATGGCGTCACACCACGTTACGTGGCGTCGCGACGCTGCCTGGCCAGGAATACGAAGAGGTGACTCTGCAGTTTTCAAGAAGCACGCGGGCAATTTTCAGATACGGGGGTTAATGATGAAGAAGAGCTATGACTTTGAAGAACGCTTGTATGAGGTGTGTTCTGAAAATAAACGGACATTTTGAATTACGCGCCAACGAATATGCAGTTGGCATTCTTGTGTTGCGCATAACCTCCTCTGTAACCACATGTTCTTGCATTGTTGAGTGCAAAGTGTTTAATTCCTGTATTACACAATGCAATTAATTGGTCAATAAATTGGCAAAAAAATATTGTCATTCGCTTTACACACATTAAGTCAATTTAATGTGACAATTTCAGTAGTACCAACACGATATTAGCTGTCACCTTTGCTACTAATATTTTTGGTGCAAGCTATACGTACAGTAATGATAAACTAACCAAAACATAAACAATTTTGAATGGTTGTCAATGACTAAAATCCTCTAAAATTTGTACAGGATAGTGCACTAAAAAAAAAGATACAAATCTAAAATTGTAGCAGCCTACGACTAAATTTTTTCAATTCAATTTTATTTCTAATAAAAAATTTCGTTAATTTTTCAATTCTAAAAATATATTTATTACTGTTTCACAATGTTGTAAAGAAAATAAAAAAATATCCATTCAAAAATTCCATGGCTTACTATGACCTCCATACGAAATATAAAACTTAATATCAGTAACTCAAAAATGTTTAGATATAAAAAATATGAATATATGAATGAATGAAAATTCACCATTTAAAGAAAGTGCAAACCAGAGTCTCCTATTATGTCATATAACAAAGAATAAAATAATGTAAAAATTATAAGAGTGTATTGATCACAATAATGTATTGATTACAACGAAGTACTCGTATTAATTACAGCAATGTACTCGTATTAATTACAACAATGTACTCCTATTGATCACAAAAATGTACTCGCTTTGATTACAACAATGTACTCGTATTGATTACAATAATGTACTTGTATTGATTACAACAATGTACACGTATTAATTACAACAATGTATTCCTATTGATCACAAAAATGTACTCGCTTTGATTACAACAATGTACTCGTATTGATTACAATAATGTACTTGTATTGATTACAACAATGTACTCGTATTAATTACAACAATGTATTCGTATTGATCACAAAAATGTACTCGTTTTGATTACAACAATGTACTCGTATTGATTACAATAATGTACTTGTATTGATTACAACAATGTACTCGTATTAATTACAACAATGTATTCCTATTGATCACAAAAATGTACTCGTTTTGATTACAACAATGTACTCGTATTGATTACAACAATGTGCTCCTATTGATTAAAACAATGTATTCGTATTTATTACAAAAATTGTACTAGTTTTGACTACAACAATGTGCCCATGTTGATTACACGAATGTATTCGTATTGATTACAACAATGAATTTGTGTTGATTACAATAATACATTAATTACAATAATCAAAAAATAGTATTCTCATGCAAAGAAAATCGGTAAATATATATGTTGTCCAATGTCTTGTGACCTATGCATACTAATAAAGCAAATTTTGTTTAATTTAAGCAACCTGATAGTTCTTACGGTTCTTGAGATAACAATGCATTCGTACCTTAAATGGGACACACTGTATATACACTTTTTGTTTATTTTATCGCGTACTCAGTTGTCACCACTTCAAGGGGGGTGCATGTGTATCCTTGCAATAAATAATTATCTGCCCTGTTGAGAAATCTCTATTAGAAGTGAAAACTAAAACCCTTTAACTTTGGAAATATTCATTCTAAACCTTACAAGTAGTATCAGTTTCTGAACATTCCACATCTCATATTCACACCCTCCTCCATACATCCTCATATCTCACCACTCATTATCGCAACCTCCCCGAGGCTATCCCCACCTATTACCACTTCCCCCTCCACCGGTGTAAGCTCTGGTGATGACGCAACATGTGCAAGCACCACGGCAATTAAGATCAACGCCTGCAGCTCCTGACAGCGAATTAAACTTTATACACCCGTTCGCCTTTATCAGATTACCTGACTGGATCATTTTTGTTCAGATTGTTACATGGATACAGTGGGGTGGAGAGCCTCGGGGGTGAAATCGGAGGAGGAAGTCAATTTGGGAGATTAGAATACAGAGTATAATAGCTTCTAAAAAAGAATATTGAATAGTATAGACAAACAATAAAAGATTCTTATTTTGTTTTGATTTGAACCAAATGTATTTCACTATATACAGCTTGTGATGCACTATTACCAGTCATCAAATAAAGTCTCCCAAAGGAGGTACGGAATATCCTTCGTGCCTCCTATAGTGTAACGTTCCTCTTCTTCAGAATCTTATTGATGCTGGTATCTCACATGTCTTTTGGTTTTCCACGATTCCTCTTTTCTGTTATGTTTGTCATCCAAATTTGACGCACCGGTCTTGATTCATTCATTCTTCCACCATGCTAATGGGGTCATAAACCTTTTTTCATTTTTTTTTTTTATTTTGAGTAAAATTATAGATATAGATACTAATTTTAATATTAAAAGGCATTTAGTTATTAAGATACGATTTTTTGAAATTGGCATCCCATTTCAAATTTTTCGCCTGTGACGTCAGCACCTGCGTCATCTTGATATTCTACGAAACACGCTCTTGCGGAGAGCGAGGAACTACACCAACTGTCAAATTGACTGTTATCTGTTATTTACTGAGAGGTTTTTACAAATATAGTTTATTCACATTACCTGGGCAAAATAATATAACAAATATACTAAACAAGTTTAATTTGAAAATAGTTGTTAACTGCAACATATGACTTGAGATGACAGGTGTCTATAATAGTGCTATGATGATTATTAGAAACAAGTGATACTTGTTGAATTATACAATTACTTTAAATTCAACAATTCACGGTTCTACAAAAATCTTTAGAAAATAAAAAAATAAATAAATAGTCTATAATCTTAATAGAAAATCGAGCAATCGCAATTCGTTCTGGTCTATCGTTATAGTTAGACCAAGAGCAATATTTTTCACTGCGTATCTCGTATCTATGAACTAAAGTGATTAATCAATTTGAAACGTTCCGACCGCGGACACGATCGCATGGTGAAAATGGAAAAGCGTCGGACACTGGGCAATTGCTGCGAATTACTACCGATCTATCGACGTGTTGCATCCGTGCTGATTCATTCGTAATGGACCTATTTTCTCCAAATTCGCCAGAGGAGCTCTCTCCTCTCTCTTCTCTCTAGAGGAGTTACCCATCATTATAACGATTTACTTATTGGAATGGAAATATTAATTAAAATGTAAATATATCAATTGGTTGGGAAATGAAATATAAATGTAGTTGCAGAAATCAAAATTCAAACACACACTAAGGTTTTGACTTCAACTAAGGCATTCTAAGTGAAACATACAAAAAAGAAAACGAAATTAAAACAAATAAAACTTATATATTGGGCGCGTTCAGTTGCATTCAGCAACTAAGTAAGCAACTCAGCAATAGCAAGTAAGCATTTTAGCGTAGTGCTGAACGACATGTTGAGTTAGTGATGGAAAATTTAACCTGTCAACTATAAATATTATACATACAGTGGTAAATTACTTTCTATTCAATTTATATTTTCAAAATTTATGAAGACAAGGAAGATTTAAACCTAATTGTAAATTACATATAATATGTAAAGTAACACCTTGTTGTTTGCCATTTTGTACTTATATTTCTGGCGTGATTACAGGGGTGTGATTAGCATCTACAATTTAGAAAGATGAAATTAATTTAATAAGTACTAATGTTCAAAGAACAATTTGCTCCACCTTACCAATTAGTATACGAGTATTTCCCGAAACAACTACGTTGTCAGTAAAATATGTATTGACAAACAAAGTAAAATATGAAAATATTCATTCACATATTATAAAACATATCGTTTTCTATTACTTGACAGGCACGCAATCTATTTAATTTCCTTTCAAATTCATGTAAATTATTATTCAATTCCATTTTTGACATCTAACCTACTACTCTACTAGAAATCATCACTTGATGACACAAATCAGCGCGTTTTAAATGCGCTGAATTGTTAACTCAGCTGATGACAGTAATCATAAACTCAGCAACTCGTTCAGTTGAGTTTAGCTACATAGCAACTCACTTGCTGAGTGCTACTGAACGCGCCCAATCAGATACACTTACATAATTGTTCTTAGTTAAATTAAAAGATTTATTTGATACAGGAAAAATTAGTCAAAAATAATAATTAAAGAGAAATAAAGTCGGTATATCTAGATTTCTTCGTATAATTTCGTCCGCCTTATTTTAACCTAGACTTCTTCGTTTTCGGATAGATTTGTAAGGAAGTATGTTAGTGTATGATTAAATTTTAATAAATTGATTGATTCCTCACACAACTTTCATCTTTCCATAATATTATTAGGTACACAGCTCCAGATTTTGTGGCGCCGCGTGAAATAAAGATTAAAATGGTGAGTGTTGGAAAAAAAGAATTGAAAATCTCCGCAGAAAGCTTGAGAAGAGGTGTCGAAATTTACATAATAAAATTTTACGACATATGAAAATTCCTTTACGGCACATTTCTCTGTTTGTTTTTAAAGTTGTGTAACGCAGTTTCATGCAAAACCAAAAGCTTAATCGAACCTTTCCGGACTTCGACAACTTTCCGAACGTCTTTTAGATAACTTTTTATGTTCTTTTGTGACGTTCACAATCTAAAACGCTGACGTTTTTGGTTTTTAAACTGATCCTATGCCCGAACACAATATTGCCCGTCTTTTTCTCTGCTTGCGCACGCGTATGCAGACTTTGAAGTCACCACAAAGGTATACATATTTTAACGGAAACGACAAAGAATCGTAAATCGAGATATTGGTAAGCCGTCTCTTTCGGGATATTATTCGTGACAGATGTCAGTTTGTCTGAGGAGAAACCAACTAAGATGACAATATATTTTTCAAAGCATTGCTTTTCTGAGCAGAATCACCGAAGCTAACCCTCAATATTTTCTTTATATTTGCTACAATTTTTCTACAGATAAAATCTATCTTCAAAACAGAAACCACTGGAATGGTTTTCAAAATATAACAATATCGAACAAAATATTGGGTACATTTGTTCGAAATGTGAATGAATCAAGAGATAATACCTAATGTGTTAGTGCCTTCATTGATATATGAATTTAAATGTTGGGCTTATAGATATCCTGTAGTACTGTAGCTATTTTTTTCCGTAGGTTTGATTTTGTCCATTCTTCTACAAGTAAAAATCAATTTAGAATAAATATTTGCGCGAGACGGTGGACAATTTTTTGTAATTTTGGTTTTGTAAAGAATTTTCTATAACACTGTTTTGGAAACTACACATTCTACAACTAAAATCTGTATTGGAACAACTGCCATTCCATACGCCGCGTATGGAATAATTTCGACGAATCAGAGCCGCATATCAGTGCGATATATGAAGTATCTTAATTCAGTTACTATGGTAACGTCTGTTTATTATAATTTTATTTATTTGAGTTTAACATTTTCAACAGTTTTACATTTGTATATTTTGTATAATTTCCAAAATCTTGTTATAGAAAGTATAGTCTACAACATGTAACGGAATTGTATATCCCACACTCGCAAACCGTAGCCCTCACCTTCGGCTCGAACTACAAACTTTTTGCTCGTGTGGAATATGTGCCAGTCCATTACTTATTGTAGAATATACTATTACTTTACTTTTCTTATGCCCGGTTGCACCAACGTTAGTTAAATTTTAAACTTGGTTTAAACAAATAAAGGCGTATCTTATTTTTGACATCAATGTCAATTTCTTCATATGACATATAACTTCGATTTGTTTTTATTTATTTAAACCAAGTTCAAAATATAACTAACGTTGGTGCAAGCGGACATTAGTAATAATGTAACTAGACAACTAGAGAGTTAGAATAAATTGAAATAGTTTGACAGATCTTTCAAAAACTTGTTGCCAGGCAATAGCCACGAAAGCCCGTAAGGCTTTCGTGGCTATTGCCAAATGGCAACAAGTTTGAGAAAGATACTGGAGAATTATTTTCTAATTTATCGAACACTCGAGTTATATTTAATTAGATTATTTTTTTATTTCATCATCAGGCACGCCACTAAATCTATCTTTTTTGTTCATTTTTGTCTTGTGATGATGATAATTATCTGACATGTGACATTTGTCAACACAAACAAAAAAGCTACAGAGCTTATTTCCGGGAATAATCACTAGAGCTTTATTCTCAGGATAATAATGACAGGATTGGTTAAAATGCAGACACGTGACATACAATGACGCACTTCATTGGATTTAAGAAATGTCAAAAAATAATAATCTGTAAGTGTGACTTAATTTTAAATTTCATCACAGTTCATATGTAGTGACAGGATTAGTTAAAACGCAGACACGTGACATACAATGACGCACTTCATTGGATTTAAGAAACGTCAAAAAGTAATCAACTACGAGCCCAGAATCATATTATTTGGCCCAGTTCAAGTCATAAAAAGGAAATTTGTTTAATTCGCCTTATTTATAACTTAAATTCTATAATTTTTCTATTCCGCACATACATGTATGTAATAGAGGTATTGTTTATGCTACGAATTAATTAGATTTTGAACAATTCATTAACAGTAAGTGGTTGATTATTTCAAGGCCTATCAGGGTTTTTGGGCTTATCTTAGTAAATAAATGAGATAGAGAAAATTTCTTTGGAATCAAAAAGATGTAGAATAATATTACTTACAATTTTTATTTGAAACAATTTTCTGTATTTTGTTGTCATCAGATTTAAAAACAGTGTTTCTGGTATCAGTCAATACCTTTGGGACAAATTGTAAATTTGATATTATTTCAGTTGTTATTATTGCTTAAAATATTCTTTAAAATAACAGAATTTATGATATAAATAAATTTAGTACAATAAATTTTCCCTTTGTTAGATCAGAACTATTTTTTTAAAGCTTTTCTAAAAGTCTTAACTGGGCCAAATAATATGATTTTGGGCTCGTATAAGCGTGACTTAATTTTAAATCACAGTTTGCATGTAGTGCATAAGACAAAAGAGGAACATAATCAACAATGCCTGCTGGAATCTCCCAGGACCTAATTCTTCTAATTTCTGGTAATTTGATGGAAAAACTCCCACTTCCTTTCCATTTCCCCAACCGCAAACATTAGCATCAAAACAGAGTAAGCCATGATTCAAAGACATCGCTAAGCTGAGGGAAAACAATAGCACGTTTCTCGAGCCCGCGTTTGTTTAGGGCTGCTGCTCTACATACATGCTACATCCCCTTTCCATGGCCGCCTGTATGCTGCGTAGCAAAGGATCCCGCTATTTACCGACGACGCACTGACTAGGCGTCGTAAAAACAAGTGCCTAGCGGAGACACGAGACAATGTTGGCAAATGTAAGCGCGGCTGCTAGAGTACACGTTTGCGGAATATTTTAGGCACGAATAATAATAAGAGAGGAATGGGGGATAGTTTAGTGTTATGCTCTATTTTGAGGGAAAATTATTGTGGATTCTGCGTGGAATTATAAAAGCTTACTAATGCGTGCTGGTAAAAAGCTTCGTTGTGATGTAGATCATGAGGTACTTGGTTCGATTCTTACATGCTGACACTTTTAAATATATCCTTTCGTGGCTCTTGATGTACTAGTCGGACAAAGTAACAACAATAAACAATAAACAAATTAGAAACCAATAAAATAAAAGGCACATTTAAAAAATAGTTATATACTTTATAAGTGGGCAAAGTAAGGAATTACCCACGAGAAAAATTTATTAAAGAAATTTTGTTTGACAGTGACATATACTTTAAATTTTTAAATTAAAATATCAATCGAAGTAGTTACCAAGGTGTTGTGCATATGTTATTATTATTGTTATAAGTAAAAAAATACTCTCTAGTGATTTTCCTCAAAATTATACCCACTAGTTGTTTAAAATCGCCATAGTTATAGTGCATTTATTGAGAGGTGTTGGATAATAGTTTATTGTACAACGAGCATGGAATGGTACTCATTTCCTATGAGTATGAAATGGACATTCCATGCGAGTTGTACACTATACTTTTTCTACGACCACTATATTATTTCCAAATTAATTTAATTTTAATAATAAATTAGTCACCATTCCAATATTTGCTAATTCTAAATAAATATCCTAGCAATGGCACCTGTACTTAAATAAGCTGACCTGTATTGAAATACTAACAAAACAAATTCATTTCGCACGATTCTTGCAATGTACCTCATATCCCTAGCAACAACAAACATACAATGAGCAGATTTGTAAGTGGTCGTAGAAAAAATATTTTTATGTCAACTTTATGTATCAAATATAAATATTTACCATTCTAAGCTTTAAAAAATAATGTGCATTGCAGTCAACAATAAAATATTGTATATAAAACGCATGTAACAGGGTTTTATTGACACGTTTTTTTATATGCCTCGCTTCGCTGCAATGGCTGAGATTCTAAACTGTCTCGTCCATAAAACCTTAAATTATGTACTCGTTACATAAATATATATTATTGTTTTTAATTTCATTGCATACTTTCTGTGTGTGATTTTTAATTAATTAAAACATAAATAGTTTCAGTATATTTTAAGAATGAAATGAATTCAAATTGTTTTACAGAGAAATTCAAGATTTTAATTTTTTTTTTTTAATATATAATATTCCATTAAATAATACAAATTTGCATAGTATTGCGGAAAAATGTAACACCAAGTAGAAAAACTACATATATGTACAGACATTTTAATTTAAAATAAACTTTCTTTGAAAAATTTTTCGGTAATATATTTTAATAAATTTGCATAAAATGAAAAATACAAACTAATGAACAACCCGTATGAATTATACTCTCTGTACCATATAAGTTGTAGAGTACTATTGAAACTCTACTGTTGAAATTCTCGTCCTGGATTTCGTCCGGGACCGTAGCAGAACCCCAGGACCAATGCCTTGTTTAGCACCGCGTGACGCTCCTTCATAAATCACCCCCTCCCGCCCCGATCCACCCCTTGTAATACGCCTGCTACAAGCAGTTGTTTCTTCCCTACTACTCCGCGCCTCCACCATTCTCGCCAAACACTTAAACTAATGCTTTGCTACAATAACAATATGGGAAACGTATTCAAGCTAATTAAATCAATACTCGTGTTAGATTATTTTCAATTACCTGTGAATTATGATAAATTAACATGCAACGCACAGTATTCGCCTCGTCAATGAAATGAAAGCCTCTGCTGTAAATTTGGTAGTTTGGTTCTTGATAAAATAAATAACTGTTTTCTACGACTACTTAGAAATAAGCTTATTGTATGTTTTTCTACAATCGTTGCACAATATCGACATTGTTATTCCATTTATAGTTAGGAAATGTTCAAAATTGTCGCTCTAGGGCGACAAAGTGACATATTGTCGCACTAGTGCGACAAAAATAAAACAAAAATAAATTAGATAAAAGTAAATGATGCATTGGATTTTTCTGGCAATAACCTTGCTATTGCAAATACAGTTGGCATATACGTAGATACACTTCAACTTAATCACCATAAACGTATTCACTCTGTAGACTTTATGTCAAATATACTCCTTATGTCAAATGTACTCCATGTGTCAAATTATGATTTCTTTGAAAATTTTTATTTTGTTCATAAACGTTGTCATGATTACGGTGACATGGGTAACTACAATTTTACTGAATTGTTATAGGCGGGACCAAAGATAATTTTGAAAATTTCTACAGGTTGACATTGTTCAACGATTGTAGAAAAAATATTGTGTGTATCTCGTCGGATAGAGCTTGTTCGGTGCACTTGTCGAGTTGTTGATCTCGGCTTCGCCTCGATCAACAATTTCTCGCCGCGTGCAACAAACAATGCTCTATCCGCACTTGATACACAAATAACTATTGTTGCTAGGGATATGAGGTACATTGCAAGCATCGTGAAAAATGAATTTGTTTTATGAGTATTTCAATATAGTTCATTTCATTTCAGTGCAGGTGCCATTGCTAGGATGCTTATTCGGAATTATAAAATATTGGAATGGTGAAAGAAAGAAAATTAAAATACAGGGTGTTTCATAACTTCAAGTACATACGTTAATGGTATATGTTATTTGATATGCTGATTACGAATCAAAAAGAATTTTTTTTTAATCGCAAAATTATTTTCTATGTTTCCCAGTCCAAAATGTTTCGTTGCCACTGCCACTGGGTGGATTATTATGTTAATAATTATCGTTTCATTAAAAATAATTAAATTTTGTTTGTTTTTTTTTACGAGTATTATGTAATTTAAATTGTTGATTACTTACTTCATTGTTTGTGTTTAATAGGAAAGCGAATCCAGTGCAGTACTACAAAAAATGTTTTAGGTAAACAACCCTTAAATTTTCGAATTAAAAAAAATTCTTTTAGATTCGTAATCAGCATATCAAACAACATATACCATTACGTATGTACTCGAAGTTATGAAACATCCTGTGTAAATTAATTAATAAATAATATTGTGGTCGTAGAAAATAGTGTATTGTACATCGAGCATGGAATGGTACTCATTTCGTACGAGTATGACATGGACATTCCACACTATACTTTTTCTATGACCACGGTATTATTCCCTAATTCATTTAATTTTAATAATAAATATGAATTCTTATTTGTACTGTGGTCATCCTGAAGTAGTGGTATGAATACATCTTTATTATTGAAATATAAATTAATTAGGAAATAATATCGTAGTCGTACAAAAAGTGTGTATAATTCGCTTGGAATGTTCATTTTATACTCGCATGAAATGAGCACCATTCCATGCTTGTTGTACACATCTTTTTGGTATTTTGGTACTTATGTATCTCAAGTTATCTTGTGGTTTGCCTCACAATCAGCATCCTCTTTCTTTTCAATTACCTGATTTTCTACATCGAAATTATGTCACTTTGTATTTGGAAACCTTCTGTTTTCCAATGCTTCGATATCGTATGTGTAATACTAATAGTAATAATAAATCTCTTTGAAAGATCTCACGCAGCTCGCATCAGTTTTCTGTATAATTAGAGTAAAGAGGGCGTCCGAATAAATTACAAAACTGTCGCATTACAACTTTATTATAGAGTGAACTTATGTGCAACATTATGTAAAATACACCTTCTAAACTATTTGCAGGAGAATTTATAGTACAAGCAATTTTCATAACAAATTACAGTAATTAAAATACTTAACAAATGCTTGGTCCCTGCACGTAAATTAGAATAGTAATGACTACGTGGTATAATTACGTTTAAAATCGTAATGCCACATGCTCGTAAAATGCATGCGCAGTTATATCTTTCCATCCATTTAGATTTGTATGTTAATGAAAAATAATCATGAATTTTATTTCTGTTCATCGCGTATTTGTAATTACATACGTGTGTTTGGATTTTAATTCAGTGAACATATCGTCACAAGTTAATTGCCAATATTGCGGATTCATAATATTTATTCATAATTCGTTTCTGTGGTCAAATTACTCTTTCTGTTTCCGCAATATTTTCATTGAATATTTATACAATTATAATTTTATATGCTTCATACCTCTTTCATTTTTTTGGTTTGACACTATTTGTTAGTTTGTTATTTATCCTAATAATAATTTTGTAACAGAGTATCTCATGATTAGAATCCCACAAACGACAGTTACCATTTTGGTTTTACCCCTGTGGTTCCTCTTCCGTAATATCTTTGGTTAGGAAACCGCAGTAAACGCGTAAAAATTACCGAGATCTACATAAGCATAGTGCCATATTTAAATGGCGCAATGATATATTTATTTACGTTCAACTGTACTATTAGCTATTTATGTAACCAGTTAGGAAATGCATCATTTTGTGTAACGAGTGGGATGTTTGCGGGACGAGCGAAGCGAGTTCCCGCAAAATCACACGAATTACACAAAATCGCATTTCCTATCGGGTTTCATACAAGATTTTTTCTATTTTTGATTATAACAGTTTTTTTTTAATTATTAAATTATTAATTTCATAACTTTTATTGACATCAAGTAGCTACGCATATTTCGCTTGTTTGTTTGAAATTTTGTTTATGTTTCATTCATTTCATCACCAGTTGTGAAATATTTTTCTTTTCATCACTAGTTACGAAAAATATGACGTTTCGTAACGTCAATCAATTTTGAAAAGTGACACTTTATATGTCAAAATTAGAAAAAATCACTTGTTTATATACAATTGTCCACATAGTGGATCATTATGGACTATATCGATAAAGTAAAAGCAATAAACAACTTGGTAACCCAACAATAGAAAGAAGCATACTTCGAAACTATCAAAATTTTTTATGTAAACGTCATGTGTCAAATATAATTGTCATACTAAGCTAAAAAATAAAAACTAATCTGCATCAAGTCGAACATAAAATAT
Source organism: Poecilus cupreus (assembly GCA_963942605.1). Classification (NCBI taxonomy): domain Eukaryota; kingdom Metazoa; phylum Arthropoda; class Insecta; order Coleoptera; family Carabidae; genus Poecilus; species Poecilus cupreus. Next base: position 22,079,946 of record OZ012724.1, read on the forward strand.
TGTACGTAACAGGTACAAAATAAGGTATTATTGACTCACCCCTTTATGTGCTTGTTATATATGTAAATATCTATTATTGGCATTGCAAGTGCAATTTTAAACAGTTAACAGTATGAAAAATGTCACTTTTACTGCATTGGAAGTAAAAAAAATTTACATAACAACCGCTCGACTAATGCACAGCAACGTAATTTGATGGCGATTAAAATCGGCAAAAAAATATTGTATTCAACACGACACTAAACACAGATTTACAGATTCGTCAGCCTCTGCTGTAAATCTAGTATTTTTGTGCATAGTTAAACAAATAACTAGTTTCTTCAAACCTTATAAAAGTAAGTTGTTATATATTTGTATTCAACAAGCAGAAGATCAATATAGTCGCCGCCGACGTAAAATTATCTCCTAAAATATTATGAAAAATGGTTAGGTTGTTATTCAATAATTTGACAAATAGAAATTAAACAAATACACAAAAATAATAAAACAGCATATTCTATGGCAACTAGAACTGTTGAAGAAAAAACAGCATGTAATTATCTGACTCTCTTCTCTAGTCGTTCAAACTTACATGCCCAAAACAAAGTATCACATTTACTCATAATAACACAATATACTCGTATATTGCAGCATATTTTTGAAGCTATTGATAAGGAGTGTCGTACAGAGAGAAAATTTACATAACAGTTATTGAAAATCTATTAACCTTAGTAGAATATCTAATAAAAAGAGGACAGTTAAACATTCTTTTAAATATTAATAACAAAATTTTATAGAGGTATATATTAACTACTAATAAAACACATGTTTCGTTGCAAATAGATAAATTATAATGCATAAGAAACTAGATTATAGTAATCAATAACTTTTCTAGTAACTGATAAATATGTATTTGTTAATTCTAATAACTGTTTTTTTATTTGTTATAAAGTAGAGTGTGTTTCTTAAAATTCAACCCAAAATAAAGCAGTTTATTAGCCATTAATAGATACGTTTTCACGTATAATATACTTACATTACCAGTCAAAAAACTTGATAATATCTATTAATAAAATTATACTTCCTTTAAGTAAATATATATTTCCTTGTTATAAATTTGGTTAGTAATTTTAAATATAAAAGCAATGATAGATAATATTACATTTTTATGTGTTTTTGTTAATGTTATTTATAAATAAAAATTACTTGTATATAAATTTCTTATTAATAGCTACTACATAAAATATTAATTTTTAAAAATAGTTTGTACAAGTTAATAAAAGTACCGCTATAAAAACAATTTTATTCCATGTAATATCTACTTTATAAATGTTAATACTTTTTCACTAATAGTTATTGAAATTTTGTCTATAAAACTAGTTTTATAAACCATTTCTCTCAGTGTATATTGAAATCTGCCTTATGTAGAGTACCACACTCAAAATTGATAAATAATATAATTATATATTTATTTAAATAATAATAACTATAAAAAAGTAAATAAAATATTGTTGCACTCAATACCTTTCAGAAATTACATTTGTAAAATTATAAAAGAGGGAGCTACAATCCAAAAGACTTCTAATTTTAGTTGTTGCTCTCGACTTTTCCTGTTAAGTTTTTGTGAGCAAACAACCCTTATAAACATGAAGTCACCACCCTGTCATCTCCGTGGCAAGGTCACAACTGTCACTCCGACAATTCAACCCGAAATTCCGTCCTAAAATACCACGGGCCTCATTACAAATTAGCCAGGAACCATTCCATCACGGCCTACAAACAACAACGCGGCTCTTAGGGGTCAGGAAGCGAGGGCGCGTGCTCACGGAGGATACATGCGTGCACGCTACGTGCGTTGAGTGGAGAACTAGATGGTTGCTGGTTCCTTCCTACGCGGGGAAATGCCTAATGTGGGGAGGAAGTATATTGTGGATGAAAGCTAGGAACTTTGCTGTTTCCTCTGGAATGTGTAAGGTGATGTTAAAAATTAGAATTTGCAAGACAAAAATATTCAGTAGTTATATCCCAAGTGCATGGAAAATGTTCTGATTGGAAGAATACTTACCTCGAAAAATTTTAACCAATCACGTTACTATATTTTCTGAATTTCGACCGAAGACAATCGAATCTCAGTGACTATTTTGCATATCGAGTATTTGCACAAGTGCGATACCCGAATATTCATAATAATTGTAAACACAATGAGGAATAGTTTAATTTCTTTGTTATAAAAGGACAAAAGGGATAATATCTTCAATTTTTTCATAAATTTCTTCAAAATAATTACTTTCTAAACGCCAAAGTACAATATTATTTAATAAAACAAAGTTTGAGTTTATTATAGTTACCTGTGTACGAATATAATACATTTTTATACTTTAAATAACAAAAATACTTGTAGCTGTCAAAATGTTCCTTAGCAACGGACCAAAACAAGGTGATAATTTCATTTATCCAATACCTCTCAATAAATGCTTTATAACTATGGCGATTTTAAATAAGCAAAGTAACAGATTACCCACTAGTGGGTATAATTTTGAGGAAAGTCACTAGTGAGTATTTTTTTATTTATAACAATAATAATAACACACAACACCTTGGTAACTACTTCGATTGACATTTTAATTTAAAAATTTAAGCATATGTCACTGTGAAATAATATGTGTTTAATAGAGAAAGAAAGAGGTGTTGGATAAAACGTTATACTTCACACGTGGGCAGAGTGGAATTACTCACTCGATACATTTCTCTCGCGGGTAATTCCTTACTTAGCAAACTTGTAAAGTAAATAACTATTTTTTTAATGTTTTTTATTTTATTGGTTTTCAGTTGTTTATTATTTATTGTCTTTACTTTGTCCGACTAGTACATTAAGAGCCCCTTTAGGGACGCTAAATAGTACTGGAAACAATAGAATATAATACAGTCGAATATAAATATATTTCTTAACGATGTTCGAATGCCTAATCTTCAACATTAATAAAATTAATTAAATTAATATAATAATATGAGGTAAATAGTGGAATTACCCACTCGATAAAATTATCTCACTGAGCCCTCGACTTCGTGTGCTAAAATTTCTCTCGTGGGTAATTCCTTACTTTACCCACTTGTAAAGTAAATAACTATTGTATAATATCATCGCTGTGGTGCACCTGTAATTAAGGCGATTCTCCTTGTTGATTGGCTGAAAATATGTCACGTGACATATGAATTGCATTCTCATAATTATTCATATGATAAATATACAAACAATGCGAAGATGTTTCGCGAAATGAGAGTGGCTGCCGGCAAATGTTGCAAATATGTTGTCATCCAAAACAAATGCACTCGCCCATACATCATGCTGTCATTTCCGGTTCGCGTGACTGTTCTGCGAAATACGAATCCGGTGAAACAGAAGAAGGTGCGCAGGTGTTGTTCCTCAGCCATATTCCTTAAAAGCCCATTCGGTGCTGCTTAACGAACAACGATCCTCTAATAGGAAAACAAAATAAAACACAAGCGAGCTAAAGAGGATTCGTCCGCCGTAAAACAAAAGAAGAGTGTACCAACTTCATTTAAAAGTTGTAAGTCACTAAAATGACAATGGGGTGAGTTCGTTCTGCAAATAAGCTTACTTTATATTTGGTTGTAAACTATTGTTTTTTTCAATAAAATTGTTTAATCAAATAAAAAACATGGACACTTAAAAAATATTTTCTTGTGAAACGAGGCGCCTCCACCATTTCTTCATATGATTTGTTAAAGTTTTCGCAGAATTCTGAAACTAGTTTTTCATTATTTCGTACTGCTATCTTTATTTACATTATCATGTGACAATTTCATTTATTTAAAATAATATAAAACTATTTCTCTCGTAGGTAATTCCTTACTTTGCCCATTTGTAAAGTAAATAACTAATATTTTCTTTTTTCATATATTGTGACCTGCTTATAGTCAATAGATATTTATATCCTGGGTACAATTTAATTTATATATCTTTTCTCTTCTTAACTAAGTATGTATTTCTAGATCTCTCCATTTAATATCATCCGCTATTCTAATCTAGATTTCTTCGTCTTTCTATATCGGTTCTTTCATTTTATCCGTTCTTCTTCTCATTGGTTCTTTCCCTATTTCTTTCTTCTTTTCTTGATTGTTCAACTCACCAATCATATACCGGCTTTTTTCATAATATCCTTAGTTTTTTGAGAGTGAGATGTACAGACTAGGGGTTTGTTTGTGAAAACTGCGAGCGAAGCGAGCTTACTTCCAGGTAAATTCCACATACACTAAATTTTATTGAAAATAGGAAAGCTTTTTCAGAAATTCTAAAATATGATGTACAAGTTTATGTGGAATTTACCTGTAGGTATGCTAGCTTCGTTCACATTTTTTACAAACAAACCCTAAGCCTTCACAACTTACGCCATACAAACTCTAATCACAGTTCTCAATTTGAATGGAACTTATTTGAAGATAAGTCGCTTCAACGTTCCACGATGAATGAATAAAGTGATTCGTTAAACTGTGTTTATAAGATTATCTGTATTCGAGCGCCATTTAATACTTTTTTTTTAATTGGGAGTAAAATAAGACATAAAAAGGAATCATTCAAATCGGAGGTGAAGTAGTATATCGCAAGGTTGACCAATGATTGCAATAATATGTATTTACTATAGAGTATAGACCACAACTCGACTTCGAATATCCTTGTAACATGTTGACTTAGGAATTAAATCACCGGTTATTCCATCTTCTACACATTGCTGCATTTACCCTTTAGTTTTACGTAAAATATGATATATTCCAAAGTTACATCCACATCGGGGGAGAATTATCACATCGAAAATATGTCCCAATCCTTCTAAAATGTATAAGGAAAAGACACAGCATCTTAGCATCTTCAGAAATAAAAATTCCGCATTTGTCGTCGGTCCTCAGCTGTGACAACCACCAGCCGACAACCGCTGTCACGTTCGTGCCGTAATGTATGTGTAACAACGCAACGAAAGCCATTACCAAACAACATTATAATGCAGCGAGTACACTGGCTCACATTCACACAACACAAACACACTGCGCTGCAGCTCTCGTTCTCCTTCGAACCGTAGAGTGTATTCCATTGTTGGAGAGCTGTACCGGTAATTTACCCCAATGCATTTACTACTACTGCTCTATTCTTTGCGTAGTGTTATTACTTCTGTCTACGGTTTTATAGGTGCATATGCTGGGAGTATTTCTGGATTAATAATAGGTTATAATGTTGGGGATATCTTTCGGGAGATCTATTATTTGTAGCAAATAGAAGTAACATTATAATAGTGTATTACATACGGAAGTGGAAAGTGCCGAGGTTTGCTATAGCCTGAAACTATAATAAAACTTTCCATCGAGGTTTTATACTATTTTTTCACAATCAAAAAATAATAAATAAAACATACACTCTTAAAAATAACTTCTTGATTCAAGAAAATTTTCGTTGAAGAAAAAATATATTTCATATTATGTTTTAAAAATAATGAAAAAGAAGAAAAAGAAAAGCGATATTATTTTGTATTAAATCTACTCCTATTCAAACTACTTCGTCCCCACAATGAGTCTCAGTTGAATACTCTGATATGTTCCTTCAAAGCTAAATTAATTTTCATACAAGAATATTTATTAAACCTACAAAAGTTTTCAATGAAAACGAAATCGGATTGGCACTATTCAAATCAATTTTTCTCTTCATTTAAGAGGAATCTATTTGTCACTGTATTTTTTAAGTATTTTTGTTTAGTAGGTAGTGAATTTTATATTTGTTTTGTAATCAATTTCTTAGTAAAATTTGTGAGCCTAAATTCTTATGAGTTCGACCTTATGAAATATTTCGATTTGTTTTATATACACTCATAAAAATAACTTCTTGTTTCAAGAAAATTTTCAGTTTTCCTTTTGTATGCATTCGTTGAAGAAAATTTTATTTCTTACAAAATGTTTAGGTTCAATTCAAAAAAAATATTAATTTTGAATATAAATTTTATTTATCTTCTTGAAGAAAATGAATATATTTTAAATTTTGTTTTTAAAAATAATGAAAAAGTACGTAAATATATTAGCAATTAATTCTACAATTTAGTAAATATTAGATACATTGCATTATACGTTTCTTTCACCTTTTGTACGTAAAATAATAACATAAACAATTCAATAGAAAATAAAAAAGAAGTCATGCAGCTTCTACTTGTAGCCTTCATTATAATTCGCTGATAGATTTTTATAGCTTATTTTATGAGCCTGCCATTGGTCTTTGTTTTCTGTTTCTTCCATATTTATTCAATGACATGATTAGCCATAGCAGATTTTTCTGGTTGGCTTAGACGAATGGACCGTTTTTGTTCTGTAATTCATATTGTTCTAATTTTATTTTACCATGTGTTCTGAATTTTTTTTAACTTATTACCCTTGTGTTTCCCTTTTCGCTAACGTCTTTGAGGTTCGTAACCACATTTCTTACTAAAATATACTACTTACCGAAATCAATAAAAGCAGTATTCCATATATAATAATAATAGGTAAATGGCCCGATGTATTTATTATTTTGTTAGATTATTTTGCAACACATGTTGCGTTCAATTATGGATGGACATTTTAAATCACCAAGAATTCAAAATCCATGATTACATATCTGGTTTTCCATGTGGATAATACAGTAATCTCGATTAATTTCACTGGAATATAATATCTCAAAATGCTTAATTACCACGCAATCCTGTAATCTGCAAAGAGATTTCAGTTTTTGCATGATTCTTAATTAGCATGTTACCCACTTATCAAGAGCTATTTCACACAACCCCTATACCTGCTCTTATCCGTGTAATTCTGCGGAATTACCATATTAATTTATTTTAATTACGATAAAAATAGAGCGCCGTTTAGGTTTGGAATTTAGATTTCCTTAGTTGAATGACTTACTCACAGACCTTATTAAAGCAAAATCTGACGTGACCAATACATTATCTCCCACTTTAGACTTTTAATCAAATTATATTTAATTAACCATAAAAGTGCTCAAAAGTAGAATGCTGTATTATACAATTTCTAATTTTCTAGAAATGACAAATACCTTTTTAGAATAAAAATTCCATAAAATACCAGGTGATTAAATATAAATAAATATGTATATTTACAAACATTGAAATATAATAATACAGGAATGCTCATTAACGTTGAAAATTCGAGTCAAGAGAGACTGCTAGTTGGTGGGCTATATTTTTTGTTGTACATTGATTTTACATAGCAACTGCACTACAAACAAGTGTTAGACAAAGAATGATAGCCCACGACACCTATCTGTCTCTGGTTTGTTTTTCACTTTAATAAAAGCCTTCTTAATATTCCTTAATATTATTATATTTCGGGGGTGTACAGGAAAAAAAGATACAATTTATGTAAAAACGACGAGTACTACCCTTATTATTTCCTATTAAACAATACACCAAGTAGTACCTATTCCTCTTTGAACCGTACTTTAAAATTATGGAATATATATAAAAATAATTACATTTATCCAACACTTCTCAATAAATGCTCTATAACTATAGAGATTTTAAACAAGGAAAATAATAGATTACCCTCTAGTGGGTATAATTTTGAGAAAAATCACTAGTGAGTAATTTTCTATTTAAAACAATAATTACAACACCTTGGCAACTACTTCGATTGACATTTTAATTTAGACAATTTAAAGCATATGTCACTGTCAAATAATATTTCTTTAATAAATTATGCATTTATTGTTGGATAAAACCAATGACGTCTCATCTATAGACAAAGTATAGCGCTGTTTGTTGTGAAGCCGGAGGGCTTGGGCGAGACAGGTGCGCGGCAAGAGGGGGCATTAGAATGGTGTGTTGCACGTTGCTTACATTTTTGTTTACATTGGTTATGGCAGCCATTTGAATTTGTTGTGCGTGTTGAAAGAACTGTTGTTTTAATTCACTTTGACAAGTTTATTTTGAGATTTTCGCAGTGTCGTGTAATTTTTTTATATTTGAAAGGCGAGTCAGCTACGTTTTATACAGTAGCTGTATGCAACGTGCATTACACCATTCTAAGTCCCCCTCTCACCGCACGCCCGTCTCGCCTACATTTGTTCTATCCTTTTCTGCTTCAAAACATTGCGTTGACTTGGATACGACATTACTCGTCTATAGATGAGACGTCATTGGATAAAACGTTATATTTTATACATGGGCAAAGTGGAATTACCCACTCAACAAAATTATTAGTCAGTCTACGACTAAACTAATTAGCAATTCCTAAGCCTTGGGGAAACAAAAATAAAATACAAAATATTATACATACTCAGCTTTTGTCGCGAAAATATTAAAATCTTTTTCTAAGTATTCTAAAACGTACTTTTTTCTGAAAACTCTCTACCGAATTCATTATGATTCCCATACCTCCCTTACAGGATATGGCGGAAGGTAAAAACTAACAATAGTGATGTATATGCACAAGGTGAATTATTAGTATTATAATGCAAAGTAAATTCCCATTTGTAATTAGGAGATAATCTTAAACAACAGCTGGTAAACAGAGAATAACTAATATTTAACTTGCATCAAGTGATGTCAGCATTTCTCCCTCGTTCAATCAGGCAGCACATCACGTCCAGTGCAAAGCAACACGCAAACAACCCCTCTAACCAAACCATCCCTGTGAGGGATTCCGCAAAGTTCACCCCTCCGGTGCGCTAGCGTTGTCCCTTTACATTTACTGGACGGATTTAAAAGTAACACAACCTTTTGCGGAGTGCAGGAATAGATCAATTTGCTACTTGATACATGATAATTTGTAATATAGATTTGTATTGGGGCGCAATGAAATATAATAATACTGGAACACTGACTTGTAGGCTTTTATGAATGGTAAAACGAGCCCTATATAGATATATGTTGTAGGGCCACCTTTCTCTGTCCAACACTTATTTGTAGACTGTTTATATTATCATGGTAACCATGCATAATACAATGTTTCTATTGGCTGTTAATGAGTGTCGTACGATTTTCATATATTAATACCATTAGTGTTACAAATGATGTCGACAATTTTTGTTGCTGTATCACAAATGGGTATTACTCTTGATTTTAAATATCACAAGGGCGCAGCACGATTGATATTTTTAAGCGTAATAACCATGAGTGATGCAACCCTAAAAATTGTCTACATAATTTATAACACGAATGGAATTCGGAGGACAATTCAACGAGTAAAAATGTATTCTTTCTTTAAATTAAATTGCAAATAGATTCAATTCCACAGCAACAGTTTAACTATTTAATTGATTAAAATTGTTGATGGGATCACTAGTGAAAATTGTCGATGAAATCACTAGTGAAAAAAGTCAGTATAATTCTTTCCATTAGGTGGAAATTTTTAAATCCGGAAAATCTATTGGATCATTTTGATAGATAATATATGAGTTGAATTGTCAAAGAAATATTATAAAAGCTTAAATTATCTTGAATTTTGTTTATTAACCTTTTATACTCACAACTTTGGAACGTCATTTGACCCACGCTCGTGTTGTAAAATATACAAGAATTATTGACTTTCCACAAGCATTCTGCAAGAAAAACATTTTAAAAATAACAAAATTTAGTTTATAAAATATTTCTTACAACGATTTTAGTATATTAAAACTAGTGTTTCATCAAGAAAATAAATCTTGTCTCCATGATCATTTCTTGTCTAGGGCTTGATTTTCAAGACAAGAAATTAGAAGTTTCTTATTTTGCTCATTTCTTGGCGACGTATTTCTTGCCTTGTTTCAAGAATTTTTGATATATTTTAATTCTTGATATTTTAGAGGAACCCCCTTTATCTATCGCTTTATCCAACCCAAACGCTCAAGAACGTAGTGTTATCGTCTGCCCATGCCCCTCCCTTTTAGTTAAATGTTACCCGCTTCGCGATATACTTCGAAATTCTGCGGGTTTTATTTAAAACAATGAGTATTAAAAGATATATAAATCTGGTTCATCCCCCGGAAACTGTTGGCTATGATATTCGTCAAGTCATACCCCCAAAGATGTTAGTGGAGGAACTACCACAGGGGAATTATGGGATTATGAGAGTTGTGCTCGTTACAAAAAACTTTGTACAAATCTCTCCCGTTCTTCAAATGAACGCTCATGCTGGAAGAATATCTTCTGTGTAAATAACCCCTTTATGAAAAGAAAAAGACCTACAGACTTATATATATATATATATATATATATATATATATATATATATATATATATATATATATATATATATATATATATATATTTTCAACTAGTTACTGTTCTACAGCTCGCCAAAACACATTCGTGGGCATCTCAAATTTAAATCCTTTTAAAAGAACCCCTCCTTCATCCTCAAGCCCATTGCAGAATCCGGGCATAAGTCTCGACGCTCTCAGAGGCCGAAGTGAGCACAATTGAATTTAATCGTTAATCTATTTACCGGCAGTCGCTGACCCGCAATTAGCTTATAGCTGATACGGCATCGCAAACTGTGAACAGAGGAACACAAGCGGCGTGGGACGCAGACGTACCGGAACTATAGTGTGCTGTACGTATAGGACTGCATCGGCGCTAAACGCTCCGGCCCGGAGTTGTGGATTGGTTTCTGTTCTGCTGCGGTCACGGGTTATGGTTACTGGTTACGGGTAATGGTTGCGAGGAGTGCTGACTGGCTAATGATGACGAGTGTTTGAAGTTTTTAAGTGGGGCTGTGGTTTGTAGTTTGAAGAAAGGGGGAAGTTGGTTTATTATCAAAATCTTTGCCTTTAGATGAATTTCAAGTATGAACGATATATACCTGCTGTAGAAATGAGATATTTGAGAGAAGTTTGTGGATATACGAGACGTGATCGTGTCCAATATGCATTGGTAAGTGTGAGATTAAGAAGAATGTTGTTAAGAAAGTGGGAGTGAGTCAGTTGAAGTGGTTTGGACATCTTGAGCGAATGTTGAATGAAAGGTTGGTGAAACTAATATCTGCGGATGAGATTGAAGGTTAAACGAATGCTTGCGAATCCGATGAATAAGTGGTTAGGTATAATTGATAGACTTGTTACGTGAACGAATGATTCCGAGTGTGAAGAATAAACGAGCATGTATGAATAGCACTATGAATGTGGACGAGGCAAAAATGATGTATCAGGATAGGAATGTTTCGAGGAGATTTATTGTTGGTTGACTATGTTTCTGGGCTCATGCTACCCCTCTGAGTGGGATGTAGCATGACGTTATGTATGTATATATCTGTCCAAAGATATTCGGTAAATTTTAATGATAAATTCGATGACATGCAAAAGTAATTGCCCATTTACTTAATTACAATAATTGTATAATTACATTGACTAATAAAACTTAATCCGAAGATAAACTATTGTATCGGTCCGGCAAATTTAGTGGGTTGTGAAGTTTACGGTTAGTTTATTTTTGCAACACTTTGGTCTTGAATGTATTTTACACTCAGTTTGGAAATGTCTTCTTTAACTGACGGCATTTGAAGATCTTATAAAATAATCCAGGTTGAGACAACCTGGAACATTGACTATCATTTTGATTGAAATCTTTGAATAATTTCTAAGTTGGAGGAATTTGTTGACCCTCATAGTTCGATACCGCAGATCCAAACTGACTTCAGTATTGTTTTATATAGCAGAACTTTATTGTCGGTGGATAGGATAGATTTCCAATACAGCTGGTTTATCTTCAAACTCAATTGCTTCCGTTTGGTCCAAATATGTTTACACCAAATCAAAGATCTGTGCATTCCTAGATACTTATCGTCATCATCTTCAGGTTGCTGGCTAATATTTAGATATACTGGGAACCATGTGTCTCTTTTTTTGGTAAAAGTGATGTGGGTGAATTTACTTTTATTAGATATAATTCGCTAACATTGAATAAATTCAGATATTTTTGTAATAGTTACGAAGTTAATTCTCGATTCGAACATGATGTCAATAGTATTGTATCGTCTGCATACGTAATTGTTGTTATTATATAATTGGCCCAATAAAACTTCCTTGAGGTATTTCCGCCTTCACTGGATAGAGAATAGCGACAGCATTTTGATATTTGATCTAAAATTTCCGGTTACAAAGGTATGACTTGAAGAGTAAAAATTAATTAAAGTAAAACGATATTTGGTAGAGACGCGTGTATCTAAAAATTGTAGAGTTATAGAATGTAGACAACAGTAATAATTCAAAGCATTTTTCCACGTAATCACTTATTCCGCGCAACAATCGCCTCAGTAAAATCCAACTTTCCCCATAAATACCCGCCTAATCTCTGCGAAGGAAATAAAAATAAACAACTCATATATTTAGATTCAACATCCTGCGTAGGACCGTTCATTCCGCCACATCGTAGTGAGCAACTAATCAACCAGGAAGCTTCTACGTGTATGTATGCGCATATGTAGGCGCAAGCATACATACAGGGTACCCTAACATTGTAGATAACTGACAAAGAACTGTAGTTTTTCTGGTACCATTGCTTTCTTGATAATTTTACAGGAAAATGGTTTCAATAAATATTGTAGCAGATTAAATTCTGTATTTATATCGAGTAACGAAATGATTGATATTTATTTAGTTAGAGTTATAATTAGGTGGAAAAATATGTACATTTTTTTAGTGTGTTTCTGTTAAATATTACTATAAATATATAGTAAATACCTACGTAGTAAGGCATCAAATTGTAGATCATAAAGTCCTCAGTTCGATTTCAAAAGCCGATAGTCACCACTTTAAATTTTACCCCTTGATGATGCACTGCACCTGAAAAATTATTACAAATAAAACAAATATCACACCTTCTACACATTTTGGGTGTTCCACTCTGCTTTTACAGATCTCATGAGCTACGGTTATCAGGCATCAAGACACGGCCCTCAAAAATATGTAGTTGCAACTTATTACTGTAGGATTTTTTTTTTTGTTCTCTTCTAGTTTATAATGACAGAGCGAAAATGCCCTAAATAAACAACAAAATATGTTTGAAAAATTTTTAAGGTAATTATACAATTATAAGTATTATTTTTATAGATACTTTTTTACTTTCTTATACAAAGTATAAGGAAGTATTGGAATCACGAACAAAATCGCAGACGAGATTTCTGCGGAAATACATATTTTGACGTCCACTGAATCCGTTAAGACCAATATCTCAATGATGTCTGTGTGTGAGAATTTGTTTGCTTCTTTTGACAGAACTGAATTATATGTTTAATAAACTAATTTTAGTTACTATGGGAACAAACAAATAACAGAAACTGTAATTATTAATCATTCAATTACAGATTCACATACCGATAGAAAAATTTGAAATTCACGGAATATCCTCACTTAAAATTGTAATATTTTTTATTTTATTTCTTTATAATATAAGCGCTAAGAAACCCATTGTAGCAGAGCGTATCGTCAGATCTCTAATATTTTTCGAGATACGTCGATTTTTTGTATTTTTCGAGGTGCGACTTTAAAGGCCTGTAATTCAAAATCTACAAGAGATATCTAAAAATTCTCTTCAGTTTAGCGTTTTTGGTGCCTTATATAACAATATAGCAAATTTTTAAAATTTTGAAATTTTTTTGTATTTTTTTCAAAATTTCGATCGGCAATAACTTGACAAATATTAAAGATATAGATTTGCAGTGTTCACCAATCGATTCATCTCGTCGAAATATATAAGTATGCAAAGTTTCATAAAAATCGCTTTACGGGATGAAAAGTTAGAGCAAAAAGCCTAAAAATGGCGATTTTTGTCCTGAAAGTCAATAGGTACCCCTTGACGTTTGGCCTGAATTTGGCCATTTTCAGACTTTTTGCTCTAACATTTCAACCGGTAGTCCAAATTTTCTGAAATTTTCAGGGTTTATGTATTTCTTTGAGCTTAATCGATTGGTGCAAGTCTGTATCTTTCATATTTGTCGAGATATCTCCAATCGAAATTTTGAAAAAAATTCAAAAAAATTTCAAAATTTTCAAAATTTACTAATTTATTATAAATGGCACGATAAACACAAAACTGGAGATATTTTTCGATATCTTGTATAGTTTTCGAGTTACAGCCCCTCAAATTTGCTCTTTGGAAAATATAAAAAATCGTCATATCTCGAAAAATATTAGAGATATGGCGATGCGCTCTGCTGCAATAGGTTTCCTGGCGCGAATATTATAAAGAAATGTAATAAAAAAAATTTACAATTTTAAGTCATGTTTGGGGAAATTTCCGTATTTTGAAAAATATTACAAATCGCCATATTTCGATAAATATAGGACATATTACGATGCGTACTACAGCAATGAGTGTATTCATGTTTAAATTATACATAAGTAATAAATTTCAAGTTAAATTTGGAGGAGTATTTAATTTATTTTCTAGTAAACAATTTATTTGTATAAGAAAGTAGTGTGGTGCCCACACCAGATTTTTTTTTATTACGAAGATGAGAAACGGACTAACTGCTTTGGTCTTATGCCGCCTCATGATAGGATGATTGTAAATTTTTATGAACTCAAACGACAATGCTCTTCAATGGGATTCGAACTCACGACCTCTGGCGTGCTAGGTTAGTGACAAAGCCACTACACCATCGACATCGGCAGATACAATTGGAATAATTCCTTCCAAAATAACAAGAATGATTGAGATATGAAATGACAAAATACGTAATATACAATATACAACTTTGGAAACCAAACAATAGGAATAAAAGAAATTTCGAAACTATAAAATTTTTTCATGTCAACGTCCTTTGTTAAATATAATTCTAAGCAATACTAAAATAATCTGCAATGCAGTCGAACAGAAATTATTGTATGTAACACGTATATAATGTCGTCCTTTTATGTGCATCGTTCATAAAGCCCTAAATTATGTACTTGTACATAAATATCTAGATATTATTTATTTCTTATAAAATATTTCTTGTAGGTCCCTAAAAACGTGTTAAATATCAGTTACCTAAATGTGCAAGTCTTTCTTTAGGTTAGAGTTAAAAATATAATTTTTAGCGAATCTCCTACAATAATAAAATAATTTATCTTTGTCCTTCTTAAAGTGAGGACCAGCCTGTATATGTACTCCGTGTGTCTCTGTCCCTTTCTCTCTGTGTGTACACGTCCAATGTCGACCGGAAACGCTCCTCCGGGTGGGAGGAGAGAGGAAGAGGAAAGGCCACGGCAATAGCGTTTACAAACCACATCTATTTATTACCCTCGAGCTAGTACAAATTATTCAGGATGATAACAATATTTCCTCCATTAAATCCCTGAACTGACCCATCGTTGAGCGCCAGGATTGGACTCAGGAGGTGCTTTAATGGCCCGTTAACACTTAGTATTGGTATATGATACGTGCTAATAAATTTTATCTCTCTTTTATATGGTTAAGCTATCTTGCAGCTACCAGAATATAGGACTCGCTTTATCTTTAGATTCATTTAAGTTTTCTTTGTGATTTTTGATTAAAATCTGCCGTAAATCTATGATAAATATTTTACTGAAATACATTTTTATAATCCCCTGAATTCGGCCATTATTTCAATAATGCCTACATGAAGAATGGATGAAAAAGACAAGAAAGACGCACACATACACACAGCCAAACAGACAGAAGCCCTCGTGAAAGAACGAGTAATGAAATCGTATTTTAGGGATTCAAAATCTTGCTTAAATGTTGAAATCTCACTATTGAAAATTTTAAGCCATCACAATACCTCCTTTACATATATGTGCAAAAGATAAAAAGTTTGAATTGACAAATAAGTATAACTTAAACTGAAATATAATATAATAATCCAATGTTCACTAATCTTCCTAATGCTAACCAAAATTTTACTGTCTTCTGTTTCTAAGGCCTTAACTTTTTAAATATCCACAGTGAATTAGAAGGCTGGTGTTGAATAAGACATGGATTTCTTTGATTTATAAATTATAATAAGCTTTTTACATACGTACTACCGATCTCGGTTACTTATTGGCAATATTACTAGCCTAGCATGCCAAAGGTCGTAGGTTCGAATCCCACTGAAGACCATGGTCGTTTATGTTCACATAATTTCACGTTCATCCACTTATCAAACGGAAATTGACCAACAGTAGATAGTCAGTTTACCATCTTCATAAAATAATAAATAATAACATAATTACTGTTTCTATTTATTTATTTTATTCATTTGCTTATCTGATGAATAAAATAGTTATTTATGTATCAAGGTACTGAAGTTCAATTTTTTATCACGAATATGGAATTTAGTTGCCGAGGCCCGTAGGGCCGAGGAAAATAAACCATGTGAGTGATACAAATGAACTTCAGTGCCGAGGTACATATTAAGTTTTATTAGAAATCTAAAATTCGAAAAAACTGTTAAAAAAATACAATATAGGTTAAGTTTATACATCTGTCAGTTGTCAATTGAAACTGACAGTCAATGTTGCCAACCGCGAGAAGCGAAGTTATCGTAAACAACACTAAAAATTATGTGTTTTGTCCTCAATTTCGTCATCGGAATTATTTAGTTAATTCTTCTTGCTAATTATGTTTCATGTTACGTCCAAATTTACTATAGTACGTCAATATATCTGTGTAAATTATCTTAATTGTACAATAATTTTTTAAAGATTGCCAACACAGGGTTACTCAAAATTGTCGTATAATGGGTTACTTTAGTGACGATTTCTGAGCTTTTAATGACGATTTTTGAGCACTTTAGTGGGGATTTCAAATAAACGTACAGTAATTCGAAATGTATTATTTAAATAGCATATTTTTCAGAACTAATCCCAAAGTTTTTTTTATAATTTTACTATGAATTCTGAAAGTTTTTTAACTTATTCCAATTAGAGTTTGTATGTAGAAAAAAGTTTCTATAGAACTACAAAGAGCTCACTAATTTTAAGCCTACATTGGGATCGGAAAACTTCAATAATTTTGCCTATATTGTTTATTGAGGTAAATAGCTTTTAGTAATGTGCATTATTTCAGTTCAAATCCCACAGAATAACATTTACCCCTGTCGTTCTTCTCCACTATCATTTTTGAAACTATAACTTGTCGCCTGGTAACTGAAACGGGTAAATGGCAAATAACCTAATCCATATTTTGTCTCCTTAAATAATTCTTAAACTCTATCAAATATTTAACGTCTATCCAATCCGCATCTGTTCCACCCCCTCCCCTACATCCATAAATCTCAGAGTCCAGCCCTGTGATCACAGCAGGCCGGCGGTTGAATCTCTAATCCCGTCAGCGTATTTAACCGACCACAGTCCGACCGATTGTCCTGTGTCGCACTCATCCTTTTGTCCCTGTGAGTCCTGCGTCATCCTAGGGTGGTTCGACCATGACCCTCCGCCGGGTAGTTCTGCGAAATTTGATGATGTTTTGACTGTGTTAATAAGAAAGAATTCAATTTAAAAATTTCCAGCGGCGTTTTTATGACAGTATCTTCTTGAGATGTTATAAATTTAATCATATTTTTCCCTGGCGTAACAGAATTTTCGATTTCCAGTTAGAGAATTTTTCGCAAAGTAGTTAAAAAGATTGACATTCTGTCAATCTTAATGGAACATCAGATAAGTGTGAGTGACGCTGCTGATTCGGAAGAAATGACACGATTTATAGATTACACTCACGATAGAGTACAAACCTTATTAAGAAACCCACCAGAATGTAGAAAGGTTATTTAATACAGCTGTATATTTGTTTTGTTTGATTATCCTTGCATATCCTGCAATTTTATGAACCGATTGAAATGAAATCTTTTGTGTAGTATTTAGAAAAGTGAAAGAATATTTTTTGTTTGTACTTCATTCATAACCCCTAAACGATGTACTAATTTACTAATAGAAAGTATTGGCTTGGTATTACGAACTCTATTCTTCGGGGATTTTAGCAGAATTGTTTTAGCCTCGGTTTTAGAATTGTACAACGTTCTATATTTATTTTATAAAAAAAATGTTTTTAAGTTACGGAGAAATATATTATCTATCACTTTTATTGAGGTATTTTTTGATAAAATTATTTTAGAACATTGTAGGGGATAAAGGATGTTTATCGATCTGTAATTAGATACAATAATTATTCTTCCAGGTACGAGTACAATAGTTGCAATGTAAACAAAAGTCTGTTATTGTTTTAACTGACCCCAAAACAAAAAAAAATATATATATTAAGTTTTAAGTAAACTATAGGGGTAACATAGAAAAGTTCTCTTAAAATTAAAATAAATCAGATATGTCGAGAGAATACGTTCTATTTAATGATTTTGTAATAAAATTTTTCTTACATATGTTGGCCAAATTTACACACTTTCTATTAGGTATAAAAGCTAGCAATGTTCATTGTTAACATTAATAACACCAAAGTAAACAAATATTCCTTCTATCTTCATATACAATATTTTAAATCCAATACTTGTTCTATTAATTAAAATTTCCTCCACTAATGTTAAAGTCTCATTTTAATTTCAACATAGTAACATCGTGTTATGAACATTACATACGAATATACCTAAGGGTATGTTTGCAGACTGAAATTAAAGATAATGAATTAGCAGCGAAATTGAACAAATTAATTAAAATCTACATTTGATACTAAAAGAGGAAAATGGAAACCATGTATTGATTACTTGCCAAATGCAAAAACTCTGTACTAGTTTTGAAAAATCAACAAATTAAATCCTCATCACTGACATTCTTTTTATTTTTTACCAAAATTCAGACCGAATTTAAAAGTTTTAAATCGTCAACACTTGACTAATTTGAAACAAATATATGCGGATGATTTATATGGAGCACATACATTGAAGTTATTAAATTACAACTTAAAAAATCCACGATTATCAATATTTAATAAATTAAATAGGTATGTTGTAAATGATACAATTTGTAGAACTTACATACATACATACATAACGTCACGCTATATCCCACTCAGTGGGGTAAATCGAACCCAAAAACACAGTCAACCAACAATCAATCACCTCCAAACATTCCTATCCTGACACACCAATTTCGCCTCGTTTACATTCATAGTGTGATTCATACATGCTCGTCTATTCTTCACACTTGGAATCATTCGTTCACGCAACAAACCATCTATCATACCCAACCAGTTATTCCTCGGACGCCCACGCAATCGTTCACCTTTACTCTAACCCGCTTACATTACAAACCTTTCATTGTTTCATTCGACATTCGCTCAAACCACCTCAACTGACTCACTCCTACTTTCTTAAGAACATTCTTCTCAATCTCACACTTACATATCAGGGATGATAGCAACAACATAAATTCTAGAATGGATAGCTATGGTTTGAGTAATGTGTATTTTGAAGTTCTGGAAAATTCAAAAAGGAAAAAACATATTTAAGACCAAACTGAGTTTATTGTCTTACTGTACATTTTATTTAATTTTTATATGTTTACTTCCTCATTGATTCTCCCAAAGTATGGCTGAGATTTCAACTATATTTTACATTTTACTTAAATATTAATCGTTTGAATTTACACTTTTAATTTACACGTTTGCTAAAAAGTTAATAAGTAAAAAATTAGAGCAGTATTAAAAATATTCCCTATATGTCTCATTTCGATATACTATATCAAATCAAAATGTATAAAGAGAATTGCAACAAGTATATAAATTTCAATATATCCTTGTTTAAAATGTTTCAAACATGAAGACAATATGAGAACCAAAGAATTAATTCTATAGCATGTTAGTATCGAATACTCTGGAGTTCTCAAGTAGCATTTCCATGCAAGTCAGCGAATGCAGTCCATATTTCACGCGATCCACTAAAATCAATAAGAAGCATATTGGCGCGAGAGTAATCCTTAAGTGCCCCATTCTCACGTGCCGCCCATGCTTTACGCCGCCGACACTGGAACTTGCGGATTATGGAAATGTATCGATAAATCCCTATTTATACATTTATATACGGAATATCCTCGTGGTTCCGTAATAGAATTTTATAGCTTCCAAGTGCGAAGAGGTGCTTCTCCTTCTTCGCTCTTGCAGATCAAAGATGAAGAATAGATCCCCGACAGCCTGGCGTCACTTTGGGAAATCATAAATAAAATATGGGGAGGGGAGCGGGGAAGCACTTGGCTGTTTCGGTCTTGGCTTTGAATCCGAACGAGATTTCCTGGTTATATTATACTGTTTTATTTTGGGAATATTGTTTTATTTGGCTTTGGTTTCAAGGCTTTGGGAATCTTGTTGAGGAGATTCTGACAGAGAAATTGCGGAATTTTTCGTTACATGAAAATAAAATTCTATTTGGTTTCGTCGCACACAACATGCTCAGTAATCGAAAGAAATATAATCTCAACTCACTTTGAAACATTACAAAATAGAAATAAATAAATAATAAACAGTGTAAGAGTACGACACTCTGCTTTCACAGATCTCAAAGGTATGTAAAAATCCGTCAATTCACAGCTCACAAACAAATTAATGAATAAGGAACTACAGGGGTTAATGTTGGAAACTAAGTATTAATTAAGTATCACCTCAATAATAGTATATTATGTAGTATATAAGTAAGTTTTTAATGCACGTACGACAAGTTTAAGAGCACGACGCGAAACAGAGTGCTTCTAATGTCGCTTGTGCTTTAAAAGCACTTATACACGTGTGTCTTATTTTTTATTATACCTGCATCAAAATCTTGGAAAAAAACGGAAAGCAACATTTTGATTCATTTCATAATTTGCGCGTGTGACGTATGACGTATATCGTTTACATGGAGATTGGTTAGCATTTATTGTTTACGTTACTTTGTAGATTCGTTTCTTTTTTTAATCTGTCATGACAGTTTTGACAGATTTAGTAGTAATTATTTATGTTGTTATTTAACAAGCTTTAAAGCACGGCGTGTTTTAATCTTGTGTTTACGCACGCTGTACTGCGTGTCTTAAACACAGATTATGATGTAGGTATAAAAAATAGTTATAAATAAGAACCCTGAGAGACTAAAGACGCTTTATGTATGTGTATCGTACTATATTTTATCTACGATAAAATGAAAAAAACCCAATAAATATTAAAAAATACTTCTATTTATGAATTATGATAACAAAATTTTTTCAAATTTGGCGTATTTAAAAATTTTAATCACTCGTTGCTTGGCAACCCGTGACTAATGAGATCGTGTTACTAAACAACCGTTTTACAAACTCAAAACTAATAACTAAACATCAATTTTACACACTATCGTAGATAAAATAAATTAATAAACAATCACTTAAAATTACCCCTGTGGCTTAAACACCACTACTATTTTTGGAGGCCGTGATCTGACGGTTGGTAACGCGCAAGCTATACAGGGTAATTCGTAACGTACGGAAAAGATTTAAAGTGTAGCTAAGGGACACAAAATAATGTTTCTTTCTTAATAAAGTTTTGGTAAACTTAATAACTACACATTGTTCAACTAACTTTAAAATATTTCCAGTTTCTATTTAAAACATAATTAACTGCCGTGGTTTGTAACAAGTGCTCATTAATTGATTTAATTTTAATTTGCTGTAACTTTTTGGTTATTAAGTTTTGTCAAAGGTCTAGTTACACTTTTAATCTTTTCCGTACGTTATGACCCATTCTGTATTATAATACCGAAATATCCCTTGAACAGATTACCACACCTATAAATGGATAAATGGCATGATGATACATTTATTTATTTTACAATAAAAAGTATAACTGCCACCAAATATTTCGAATAAACCGTATAGTATATTACATAAATGAAGAACAAGTTGTAAATTTATTTACATCAAGAAACAACTTTCGTTGAAAATAAGTTATTTGTTTTGTTGCACCAGCATTATTATTAAAACCAGTCTACTACATTTTTCATGTTCGTAGAAAAGGTAAACATATAAATAATTTAAAAAACTTCGTTCAGTTAGTCGAGGTACATAATAAATTCAAAAGAAAAATTAGCAATTCATAAACACAACAATGTATCTTGTAAATAAAATGAAGCAACTTATACCGTGCGCCGTAATATGTTAAACAGAACGCCGTAAACGCGTTCTCCTTGTGTGTCGAGTTATTAATATGTATTAGCGCAAGGTAACTGTTAACGAACAATTTGTTCCAGTTTCTGGAGAATGTCGGGTGTTAAAATGTGCTAAAATCTTTTACGACTCGATGCTTGCCAGAGTCTTGCTTCAACTGACAACATTAAATACGAATATTTTATTTTATTGTTATGGAATGCTACGTTGATGAAATTGGGATTAAATATTTGTGCGATTGGTTTGAATGGAAGAACTTAACCTTGATTTGTTTTCAAATGCTTCTTTATTAATTTGTGGGGTGTAGAAGGAAGTCGCTTGCTGTTCTAAATACAACACAACGGTAGGATAACTGAATGGAAAACATGTAAAATTTAGATATATACCCCTTTTATATTCATGACTACCATGTGTGACAAAACATTGATTGCATATTATATTTTTGTTTAAAATTTGTCAAAAATTGTTATAATTGTTTGTGTTAGATTATTTGGGAAATAGTCTAATAATATAATATTGTACAATGAGCATGGAATGGTACTCATTTCCTACGAGTATGAAATGGACATTCCATGCGAGTTGTACACTATACTTTTTCTACGACCACGATATTATTTCCTAATTCATTTAATATTAATTAAAAAGTTGTCTCGCTTTCACCATTTCAATATTTGACAATTCTAAATAAGTATCCTAGCAATGGCACCTGTACTTAAATGAACTGACCTGTATTGAAATACTCACTAAACAAATTCATTTCGCACGATGTTTGCAATGTACCTCATATCCCTAGCAACAACAAACATACAATGAGAAGATTTCTAAGTGGTCGTAGAAAAACTATATTTCGGTTCTATTATTTCGCAGGTAAAATTTTTACTCAAGATTGTTGCTTTTAGGTAATATTCTTGGGTAAGTGGATTTAAAGAAATGCCTCGTCTTTGACTCCTGATTTTGTTTTGTCTTGAAATGTTATCACGGTAAAATAATGTTCCCTTAATAAATTATTATTGATAAGTGCATTTAACATTGACAAGCAATGTGGCATTTTATCTGGAACAGAACGGCGCTACATTAATGACATGTTAGTAAATATTGCATCTTAGCTGCAACTCACGATATAAAATGTTTTTAATTGGCTACATTTTATAGAGCACAGAAGACATGAAGAAACGTGTTGACTCTACAAATTCTAAACAACCACTCTATTTAGAGTTGGCCAATCCACCGAACTATCCTACATTTGGATAGAAACAGAATTCGGTATCTTTTTAAAGGCCAACCCAAAGATTACTTAAAAGTACCTAAGCTTAAACAAGAACTGTTCGGGCCAAACACAAATATATTATATTTTTAAGTATTTGGCAACTCTGGGGCTGTCACCCCACCCCAGAAAAATTATGACATCGGCTCTTGTCGAGCTGCAAGGCAGGACCGCACATTTTTGGTATTCGTCTATCAGCACTCAGGGTTACATCGTTGTAAACCTCTTGAGCATTTAGATTCATAGTCACAGCACTTACTTTATTCTTTAATTAGTTATACATTATGTAAATATGTTTGTAAATAAATAAGAAAAAGGTGAACAGTGATTTACGATTTCCGAATACTTTTCGGTGGTCCTTCGACATCATCCGAACTTGAACCGCACCAAGGACTTTTAATTATCTAGACTGGTAACATTATCATGTCAACATGGATGATGTCTCAAGACGAAATTTGTAGTCTCAAATAACTTCGTTTCTGTGAAACCTAAAACAATTGTGGCAACGATTTGAACCGTATGAAACCATTGGTCAAACCGACATCCAACACATTTTAAAATTCTGGTCTTTCGAAGCTGTTTCCACAGCAAAACAATGAATCGTACTCTGAATTATATTATCAGATACTTTTGGAATTATAATGATTAGCACTAGGTATAAAAC
Organism: Poecilus cupreus; assembly: GCA_963942605.1. NCBI lineage: Eukaryota > Metazoa > Arthropoda > Insecta > Coleoptera > Carabidae > Poecilus > Poecilus cupreus. Next base: position 22,103,922 of record OZ012724.1, read on the forward strand.
TACTAAAAAGGCCCAGATATTAAGTTAAAGCGCCCTGAAATTGATTATTGTAAAATCGCTGTAACTGAAAGCTAACAATTTTGAAAATCTGCAAGGTTTTGAGCTTGCTGAAAGTTCCCTTATCCTTGCAAATGTCACTGAAAATATCCCCGTGACATTACCCATCAAACCATCTATTAAAACAGCAAACACGATTCGACAAGCACCAAACTTGCTTCTTCCATTTAAACACGTGATAACAAATTGATGGGCGGTCGATATATCAGCTGTCACCCAGCTCACGGGTCCATCAATCACCGGGCCATAGTGCACACGTAACATAACGTGCCGCGCCGCTAACATAACGTGCAGTTAACGTTAAGTTGTACACGTGTGCTGGTGATGCACTCGATGCATTGATCGGTGAACTTTGACCTAATGGGAAGAGTTTTCATTACGGGATAAATTGCTTAGTGCTATTTTTATTTTATAGTTGCATGCGGAATAGACGGCTGATGGAAAAATGACGACCCTGCATATATTAAGTAAATTCTTTTTTGTTATATTTTATTTAAATTTGATGCTGTGATTTTAACTGGCCGATAACAGTTCTACGGTAATGCATCGGGCTGTGTATCATGAAATCTTTAGTTCGGTTCCTAAAGACCTATCAATTATTTTATTATAAATTCCTTTTATTACTAAATGGTCTTACTCTTAATCATACATGTAAAAATTTGGTAGCACATATAAACATAGTGTTCTTAAAATATAAGAAACAAATGAAAACCAAATTAAATATTAACAAAAAAAACTATTTGGTTGATATGGTGGTATATACAGGCTGTTCAAGAAATAGAGGTCACGGATTTAAGGATGAATAATAAATCTGAAAACAATAAAATCAGTTCACATAAACATATTTCGGGAAATGCTATATGGATTTTAATATTTTATCCAACACCTCGCAATAAATGCTCTATAACTATGGCGATTTTAAACAAGCAAAGTAATAGATTATCCACTAGTGGGTATAATTTTGAGGAAAGCCACTAGTGAGTATTTTTTTATTTATAACAATAATAATAACACCCAACACCTTGGTAACCACTTCGATTGACATTTTAATTTCAAAAATTTAAAGCATATGTCACTGTCAAATAATATTTCTTTAATAAATTTTTTATTTATTAAGAAGTGTTGGATAAAACGTTATACTTCACACGTGGGCAAAGTGGAATTACCCACTCGATAAAATTATCTCACTCAGCCTTCGGCTTCGTGAGCTAAAATTTCTCTCGTGGGTAATTCCTTACTTTGCCCACTTGTAAAGTAAATAACTATTATTTCTGTCATATACAACTACTACTTTTAACATTATAATAAAATCATAATGGCCTTTTACAATGGAAAACAGTTGAATATAGTCTTTTGTTTCTTCTTATATATCAGTAATTATTTTTATTTTGAATATTTTTAATAATTTACAATTGACTGTTTGCCATTGTAAACGGCTATTATGATTTTATTGTAATGTTAAAAGTATGAGTTGAATATGACTGAAATAAAACATTAAAATCGTTATAGCTCTGAAACTAGGCAAATCCGGATATATGTTTATATGAACTTTTTTTTGTAATATGTATTAATGTATTATTCACCCTTAAATCCGTAACCTCTATTTTTTAACACCCTGTGTTTTAGTGGTATATTAACGAAATTGGATTATGTCGATATTATCCGGATAAGGTTGGTATTATTCAAACCACTTATAAAGTTCAATAATAATTATAGGGACCCACTTTTCCGAACCATTTTTCCTGGAATATTATTTCCCAAAAAAATAAATTCCCAAATTTGTTTTTTTAATTTTAATATGCAGATTGGAATACAGTTCAAAATTTCTGCTGCAATAATTCTGTAAACTCTTATTGACATGTACCCAAAATCCTTTCAGGACCTCATTGTACACGAAAATATCTATAATCTTGAATATAAAATAAGCCTTGTATATTGAAGATTTTATCATCATTTCTCCTATTACCTATTATAATATTCTTCTTGATGTCACACACATCATTATTTATGAACTTTTGTTTCCCTCCATATGTTGACGAAAAATAAGTTTACCTTCATGTTTTTAAGAGTTTTGTAGTTAATGGCACCACAAGTTGTTTAGAATTCTATATTACAGCGTTTTTGGCTGAAGTCGGTAATGAAATATTTTTCTGATAATCGGTCCAATGATCTAACGAAGTTGTTATGTTTGCGAATGGTGATAAAATTGGACCCAAACTTCAGCTTTAATAGAAAATATTTTATTAGCTTTCAAAAAACGATTCATTTTTGTCACAATTATCAAGTTATTATGGTACCATCTTTTTTTAGAGGATGCGCCCGAATGTCAACATTATCCGGATATTGTTAACATTACGCATTATCCCTCACAATGGTGTAACACGAACCCTGAAACCCAAACAACCAACAATCAATCTCCTCCAAACATTCCACTACGTCTACATTCATCTATACACCTCTATTTTTCACACTCCAAATCGTAATACTCTTCTATTGCTAAACTTTACTAACAAAATCTTTCTTCTTCCAGCGGATGTGAAGCGCGACCACTGCAACAAGACCGTGGACATCTACGAGGATGTCTCAAGTCCAGAGGTGACTCCAGACACGGTGGGGCGACCTATGACCTGCTGGTACCGCTTCCGGTCATTCAGAGGTACGCCGAGGGACTGGATCCTTCGAATCCGCTTCAAGAAGTTCAAAGTGGGAACGTTGCTCAATGCCACCACTTGCCACATGGGGTATATGCAGGTAATAAGAAAACTTAAATAATCCTTATAACAATTTTTGCGAATGGATACTGATGTCTTGATTTAGTTGGTAATAAATTAACAGTAATTAATGCTGCGGCTAACCCGTAGTTTACGGCCACAAGAGAAGCTAGCTGCAGGTCCTAGTTTCTTTAGCCAGTCATAGTTAAAGAAAACCAATTTCAAAAAGCAAGAAACTCAGATTAATTTTAGTTTTAAGGTTGAATAAACACGTATTTGTTCAACGGCTTTTTCAGAAAGCTTTACTAGGTTTTTGTTGTTTGACTTGCATCACCACAAACTGTCATATCTACCAAACATCATTGGCGATCCGTAGCTTTCACAATTGGCCGTAAACTACGGTTTTACTAATGCTGCTACTTGCGTAATTTCGAGTGGTATTCTCTTGGAATTTGTTCTTCACTTTTAATATCGCTTGAATACTTATTGCGAAAACACAAAATTTAGGTTAGCTTCCACGACGAAAAAACATGTAATGCGCAGTAGCGCAATGTCTACACTAACGCCATCTATGCAGACATATGATCTCCATTGGCGGGACATCTAAATGCTAATAAATTTTTAAAGAATTTTAACTCGAAAACTAGATGGTTTAGAAAAAAATTTATTAAGAAACATTGTTCCTCTCGATGAGTTCTATATGGTTAAATATGTATGTAAGTTTGTTGATAGGGACTTGTCTTAAAATAAAAACAATTGAGTCTACACCAGGAGGTGAAAATTTAATATTTGGACTTCAACTGCAATTCAGAAATTGTTTTTATTTTAAATAATCTTAATCGACAAATATTGAATTCCTGGGGAAAAATGTTTTGGAGGTATTTTAGCAACAATAGAGTCGTGAACCAATATCCCCTCCTTCCTTTTAGGACAGTCCTGACTGTATCCTGATGTATTCCGCAGGATTAGAGCGAGAACAGAGGATAACAAGACAACTAACATTGCATTGACGGGGCCGGTGGCTATCTGTCTCTGTCTGGTGTGAAGTTGTGTCTTTGTCAGTTGGTTTCCGGGTTAGATACACTCGCCAGGGACGGACTTGGTGATTTTGATAACAATGAGATGGGTTACTTGATGACGGCACTGTAATGTGTTTAAGCGTTTCATTGAAGAGAATTTGTTGACTGGTAAATTGATAATGTACAAGAAATTCAATACGAAACAAATTTAACTGTAAATCTGTAGTTGCAGATCTCTGTTAAAATTTGCACTTTATAATACGAACTTGTAACTATGCGATATACATGAGAAATTATAATCTAAAGGAAGCAGGAAATATCAAATTAATTATTGCAATTTGTAAACAAATTTAGGTATAATTATTAACTGATTCAGCATAATAGAAAACTTAGATATCTTTAAACAACAAGTTTGAACGATGGTTGAAAGATTGAAACACGTTATGTCAGCTGTATATTTGAACATCTGCGTATGGACATAGAACAATTACAATTAGTTTGTAATGTTCTAAAATATTTATTTTTATTTTTAATTAAAACCACATATATTCTTGCAATTTATTGTATTTTCAATTTGAAATGTAATAATGGAGGTACACAGTAAAAAATTTGTAGTCAAATCTGGCAAAATTTTAACAAAATTTTTATTCCCAGACGATACACAGTTAGTTTTTGATTTTAACAAATATCAAATATGTTAGCAAGTAACAAATTATTTTGTATATTTCGTAACTAAATATATTTGTGAATACAGTGATTATTAACTTTGATTTTTATGTGCTTTGCCTGAATATTTTAGTAATTATATTGAATAACAATAAATCATAGTTATTATAACAAATTAAGTTGTTACAAAGGATACAAATTTCTTTATCAATTTCAAATTGATAAGTTAGCTAAATTTACTTGTTATTATTGATGAGTCTATTTTGTTAAATTTAATAAATCCGGCAAATAAATATAAATAACAAATTTTTTATTTATTTATAACAAATTGTCATATTTGTTCAAATTGTTAGTCATACGTGTGTCCCACGTAAATGTTGGCACAGGCAATTAACATGTAAAATCAGTTTTTTGTAAATAAAAAGTGGAAAATTATGAATTATTAATATTAATTTCATTAAATTGCTGTATCAAAATAAATTAATCTGTATTAAATAAGATGTAGGGATATTGGCAGTATTGTGATATAAAATTTGGATGCATAATTGACCTGACACTTTTTATTTACAAAAAACTGATTTTACATGTTAACTGCCTATGCCAACATTTACGTGGGACACAAGGTATAAGTAGCTCTTCGGACCTGACGTTTGTCAGATATCGGGTGATATGTTCTATGATTTGGGAAATCTGAAATAAATCAATAATGTCCAGGATTTCAGTAAATTTGATTTGCGATTTGCTAATTTTGCGGTTGTTAAGTATTTTTTATAATATTGACAAATATATTGTGTTAAATTAACAATTTGACCAAACATGACAATTCGTTAAATTTAATTTTTGTAAATTTTGAATATTTAACAAGAAAAATTGTTGTCTCGCAAAATAAGTAAATGAACCACTATATTTTACAATAATAATAACAGTAACAACTGCAAATAATCTCGGTATTTTAAATATTATTTGAAGCTATACATCATATAAATCGTCTAAGGCCGTTTCTGTGCATTACAACGTTGCACATATAACGCCAAACACCCACATGAACACTACATAGAGTTTATGGTTCAGCCAACATTGCTCCGCAAGTTCTGCAACCTTCCACCAGTCAGCGCTAACCCCACTGCGCGTCTTAAAAATTCCTCCTTGGGCCGCGATAATCCGCTTTGTGTTTTGCATTTCATGAAATTCAATATATGATTTAGCATAAGTCCGCCGACCTGCCTTCCCGGCGCCACTTCTTTCGCAACTTGGGATTGGGATTACACTTGCTCCCTTGTTCTTGCAAATGGAGGACAAAAAATTGAGATTGTGAAATTTAAATGAAGGGAATATATGTATTGCTGAATCTAAGACTTGTTTGTTTTTTCCGAACGGATAATAAGAAAAGGAATCCCAGAGAAGGTACCCATGAACTAGTCTTGAAATTCTTGATATACAACTGCAAATTTTATCATAATTCGTACAAATACAAATTTGGTATTTATTTTAATACAGATCTCTAATCTGCTTTCGCAGTACTCAATAGAAGCGTTCAGTAGCACTCAGCAAATTAGTTGATATGTTGCTAAACTCAACTAAATGATCTGCTAATTTTATAATTATTGTCGTCAAGTGCATCATTCAACGGATTTAAAACCCGCTTATTTGTATAAACAAGTTATGATGTCTCGTAGAGTAGTGGGTTAGATTTCAAAAATGGAATTGAATAATAATTTGTATGAATTTGAATGGAAATTATATAGATTGTGTGCCATAAAGCAATAGAAAACGATATGTTCTATAAGTGAATGAATATTTTCACATTTAACTTTGTTTCTATTTATATACTAGATCCACAATTTGTCAATACATATTTTACCGCGCTACCGAAAATATGGCCCCTCAGTGTCCGCTGATAGTCTGATATCTTAGTAACCATAGAAAAGAGAATATAGTATGTTATTGCCAGTTATATTTGTCAAATATCAAGCCATAGTATTTCTCTCATGTTAAGTTCATAAATTGATTGCAAATTAGAGAGGAAAACTTATTTGCACTATGAAATCCAAATCATTCTGTTAAATATTTGATTTGATTAAAAGATTCATGATCTCGAATAAGCTGAATAACATGTGTAACAGTGCGAACATTCGTAAGATGATGATTTGGAAAAAACCCCAAATAAATTTGACAAGATGGAGCAGCGTTACCTTGAACTTCAACAGAATGTTTGTGAACTGGCTGTTTGGAAAATCAGGCACTTTTATATGTTATTACTTTTATAATAATAATTAATTAGTTGATATTTTTTGATATAGTCAAAATTTATTTCATTACTATTGTCATGGACTAAATTATGAATATACGATCTAAGATATCTTGAAATTGATTAATCAAATTTGAATGTTTATTACAATTGAATTAGATTTGTGAGGTTTCTTAGGCATATCTCATATCTTAATAAATAATATTCAAAAAAATATTGCCTAAGGTAGGGATTTAAACTACAAAAACAGCAAGCAAGCTTGTAAATCGGGCGTGTTAGGTATAGCACTACAACTACCCAAGAGTCAATTTAAAAACATAAATTATTTATCTTGGAAATATATTACCTACCTAAATATAAATTAAGATTTATCTATTAATCTGCAATCCCCATAGAAATTAAAAACAACTTCGATTGCATACGTTATTATTTGCAAAGTAATTACGCAGTGAATCCCAATTTCGGTTAGTTATTGTTAATTACTTTAGTTGTGTACTAAATTAACAGGGGAGTATATTCCGAATCTGTGTTTATCGGCTACGAAAGTTTTTAGTGAATAATATTCAGAGTTATATCGAGTTTTGCGTTCATTTATGAAAATGAAATGTGTTCCGCAAATCCATTAACAGTATTGAAATGTTCTGTAACTGTAATATCAAATATTAATTAAAATCGATAAATAATTAATTTTCAATTATATAAATGTTTATTACATATACTAGAGCAATTATTTCTCAATATTGACGATGCCACTACAAGAAATTATTTTACATAATTAAAAAAAACTATAATTATTTTTTCTGTCTGCTTTAAAAGACATCATTTGTTTGTCAATAAATTGATCAAGTTTACGTGTCAATTTATTGTTGTGCCATAACAACGGCCGCGCAATAGGGTAAAAAACAAAAAAACAAAAGCCAACTTTCTATTTACAATAAAATTTTCTAAAATAAATAAAATTTGTAATTACATATTTTTTATGGTTGCACAAAAAATAGTGTGTACAGATTTTCCGCGAAATCCTTTATCGCCCTCGAGATTGTCCTAACAATATTTTTCTCGGTACGCTAAAGAGTGATTTCGCGGCCTTGGTATACAAATAACTATTACGTCCATTCAATCACACACACACACAGAGTCTTCATTGAGATTATGGTCAAAACAAATTCATACAATTCTTTTATATAAAATATAAAAATCTTTTGTGGACACCACAATACCTCCCGCCATAGATTTCTTATCAAATGATGCAGGATCACGGACCAACACGATCAAGAAACGCTCATTCCTTCAAAAAATTAAGTTTTCAATTATGACACATGTCAAAAAATTACATTTTGTTCATTTCTCAATCGTTGTTTTGTTTTTATCAAAAAGTATAGGTTAGTAGATTTAAACGAAAATGTCAAAATATTATTTTTCTTTAACGTGTTGTAATTCATAAATGGTGACAGTGAGTTTAAATGGTTCAATCAATAATTGTAGATAATAATATTTGAAACATTATTCAAATAACAAAATTTGTTATTAAACCATAATCTACTTGATTGGGCTTCAAGTAAACTACCACTCTCGGTTATTGGATTATCATAAAAACCTAATCAGCTTATCCAAAGGGGATACAATAATTGATATATACAAAATATGAAAATTTTCAGATTAGTAGTTTTTAAGTAACCGAAACTCCAGAGATCCACACAGACTGACAGACTAACAACAGACACATACACAGACATCATCGCGAACCTATTTAAATCGTATTCTAGGGACTCTAAAACATGTTCATCCACTGACAAATAACTACCGAATTTTAGCATGATTCCTATACCTCCCTTACAAGATGTGGCGGGAGGTAAAAAGTAAAAAATAAAACAAATGTCTCTTATTAGAACTCCAAACAAAACTAAATCTCAGACGTTTTATGAACACAGAATCCTCTCCATTATTAATACTAAAAATACCCCAACACACCATATTTCACCCCAAAAAACAATTTCTCTCCCCATTCTTTATGTAATCGGTTAAAGTTATGAAAGACGTTTAACCGTTCACTCACAATATTTGTCTGAGGCTGACGTACAGTTCACGGACGGCGACGGGGGCGGCGTTCACGTACAGCCGCCCCCAGCGTCGAGGGTGGGAGGGTGTACAGGGGAGGCAGTCTGCAAACGACGGCGTGATGTATGGCAAGTAGGGTAGCAGGTCGAAGGCAGAGGAGGCGCAGATTTTTTGGGGAAGTTTTTCGTAAATGTTGTGTTGTTACAGAATCATTCATTCAGCTAAAAAATTGTATGTATTCTAACCAACCCCCCCCCCACCGAATCGTGGGTTTTTTATGCGTAATCAGAGAGTAAACAACACAATTCAGCAAAATATGTTTGTATTTTATTTTGCTGGATTAAATAATAAATAAATTATGGAATATGGAATATCCAAGTCAGCTACATATACAAATTTATTGTGTTATTGTCATGTTTTGTTTTGCAACTAATAAACAAATAAATATGCAACAAAATATTGTTATCGCAGCTGTTTTCATATTTCAAATTTGCGATTGTAATATTTATTTGCGAAATGACAAATATTGGTGTAAACATTATACAAACTTAAATTAAAAATTATGCATATTTTATAATGCTTTTTTAACTAGTATAACCTCAAATTTGACAGCCAGGAAAATTTATTTACTTTATATTATATACCGCAAATATAACTTATTTTTACAAACACAACCTTCTTTGGGGACGTAGACTAACAGCTGGAAAATTCACTGAAATTTTAATTTAAAATAATCCAAATATAGAAAAAAGTGACAATAGCAGAGTGAAAATACTTAATTATATTCAATTAAGTATAGCATATTTTTTAAATAGTACATAAACATTTGCGATTGGGTCTATATATGCGTGAGGTAATAATTTTTTTCTACAATCGTTGCACAATATCGACATTGTTATTCCATTTTTAGTTAGGAAATGTTCAAAATTGTCGCTCTAGGGCGACAAAGTGACATATTGTCGCACTAGTGCGACAAAATAAAACAAAAATAAATTAGATAAAAGTTAATGATGCATTGGATTTTTCTGGTAATAACCTTGCTATTGCAAATGCAGTTGGCATATACGTACATACACTTCAACTTAATCACCATAAACATATACACTCTGTAGACTTTATGTCAAATGTACTCCATATGTCAAATGTACTCCATGTGTCAAATTATGATTTCTTTGAAAATTTGTATTTTGTTCATAAACGTTGTCATGATTACGGTGACATGGGTAACTACAATTTTACTGAAATGTTATAGGCGTGACCAAAGATAATTTTGAAAATTAATTATTTTTTTCTACAGCTTGACATTGTTCAACGATTGTAGAAAAAATATTTTGTGTATCTCGTCGGATAGAGCTTGTTTGGTGCACTTGTCGAGTTATTGATCTCGGCTTCGCCTCGATCAACAATTTCTCGCCGCGTGCAACAAACAATGCTCTATCCGCACTTGATACACAAATAACTATTGTTCAATCCTGGTATTGAAACTTGTTTTTTACTTAGATACATAACCTTCTGCTTTATTAATTCAATTCATTGCTATTGCAACGGGATGAGTAATGACAGGTGAGTGGGCGAAAGTTCTTTCGCTCACTACTTTCACCCACTCATCTTGAACCTTAACTAACATTAAATAGGTGGACCACAAGGATGAAATCACGTACTTATAAAAAAAAACGCTATACAACATGCGTGAGCGAAATTCTTAGTTTCTTCACTTATATTGTAATATATTAATACTATTCTTCTGAAAGTACAAGACAGTAAGTCTTCTTATATTCTTATACATTGCGATGATCACACACGACTTTTAAAAAAGCAATGCCATTTTCAGAACTTATAGCCAAAAGTATTAATTTCTTTTAAATAGTATCCCCAAATTCGTGTACATATTTATCTAGGAAATTACTTTAGATTATCTTAACAAAATTAAAATTTTAATTAAATTAATTAAAACATTGTCGAGTAATCTTTTGGGAAAACAATAAAAAAATAAATCACCAAAATTTGTCAAACAAACGTAAGTATACATAGAACAGTAAGAACAAACAGAAGATGAAAATATTGATTAAAAAGTAAATAATTAATGAGTGAAAAGGTACAGACCCAGCCAAAATTGGCTAAATGAAAAATAAACATTTACCTTGTAAAAGTGCTAGGACTGCTATTTCGCATCTACATTTAAATCCAAATTAAAATAAATAAATCAGGGACTTTAATTGACCCACTGTACTCCGAAATGCACGCAGGGAATTTATGCTGACTTTAAATTTAAATCGAAGACAAATTACCATTTTGACAATTTGCATTTTACATTGAAAACTAATTAAAAGTGTCCAGATTGATTGCTGATTTTATAAGTAATTTGACAGAACTCAATTAACTGTTAAATTTGCAGATAAAACCCAGTTTAGTAGGATTATTAAATTTAGGGAATGCTTTAGCCAAATTTTACGGATAATTTTATAATGCAAAATGCAACAAATAGTTCCTCAGTAATTTTTCGATTTTCTCGAATATTTTTTACATAACATTTACTACAAATTTTGAGAACTGCTGAAATAGTTCCTTTCTTCATTGTACAAACAGTACTGTAAGTTTTTTCTAGTAACTACGAACAATCTGAATTAACATTAAGTAATTCTGACAACAGTACATAATTATAGTCAAAGTTGACAAAATTTTAACAAAATTTTTAGTCTCAGAAGATCCATCATTAGGTTTTGTTAATTTAACAAATTTCAAATTTGTTAGCAAGTAACAAATTATTGTGTATTTCGTAACTAAATATATTTGTGAATATAGAAATTATTATCATTTATATGTGCTTTTGACTAAATATTTTAGTAATTATATGGAAGCAGAACAATAATTCATAGTTATTATAATAAATTAAGTTGTTACAAAGGACACAAACTTTCTTTAACAATTTCAAATTGATAAGTTAGCAAAATTTACTTATTATTGAGTCTATTTGTTAAATTTTATAAATCCAGCAAATAAATAAAACAACAATTTTTCTTTCTAAAAACTCAGAACTAACAAAACTTTAATTTAACAAATTGACATATTTGTTGAAATTGTTAATTTATCAGAATATATTTTTCAATATTAACTAAAAATACGTAACTACCGCAAAATTAACAAATCGCAAATAAAATTTTTTACAATGTAAAGTTCTTTAATTTTTTATTCGAAAAAATGCCTCAACTTTCAATTGAAGAATACATAGACCTTGTTTATGGTGAGAGCAACGGAATGCTCAAAATATAGTCCGAAGATGTATCGAACGTTAGGAACACTGCAGGATCTTATATCATTTCGAATTTATTCTGATATTTGATTGTTGTAGTTTAAAATTTTTAGTATGCGTGCAATACTTCAGTACCTAGTTCTCAAAATTTGAGGTATGCATAATAAATTTATTTTTTAGAAACTGTTAATCGGAGAGTACATTTTTTCTTGAGAAGCTAACCGTAAAGTTTGTGTAAAGCATTTCTTAACACCCTGTATTTCAGTGGACACCATTGCTATCTCGAGAACTATCAGAACTATTAGACATAAATTTTTATTTAACCATCTTCTTTCCAACAAAAGGAAAGACTATAAGTCGTTCAAGAAATTCAGAATATTAACTAGTTATAATTATTGGAGATTTTAAATTAAATTAATTAATTAATGTTGAGCAGTATTACGTACTCTGAGGTAAATATATCTGCACGAAACGTTGATAAGTCTGATACCTACATTTAATTGCTACCATGTATACAAATGTATTAATTACAGAATTCTAATTATATCAAATGCATTTCAGTGAAGTGAAGAGGAAACAGCTCTGTAACATCGCCTACGTTAAGTGTTAATCCAAAAGGAAATTCATTAAAGTTTGTGCATTTCTATTGCTAAGTACAAATGAAGGAGCCTCGAATTCTAAATTAACTAGTTCTTATTTACGACAAACTCATATCGGACTATTTTAAAGGATATTCTAGGGTTGAATTTTATTCTAACCTCGCCTGACTTCGGTCATACGATGTAACATGCCGTAACATTGCATGACACAAGGAAACTTGGATTCTGTAAAGTAGATCTGAATTTCTAGCACATAAACTTAGCATAGAAAATTAGGTTAAATAAAAATAAATAAATATATCATCACACAATTTATCCATTCTAAATTTGGCACATTGCAAATATATTTTTGAGCGTGAAGGGCGCCCCTAAAAAAGTTATTAGATGGGAACTAGAAATATTAAGTTATTCGGCCATTTAATAACCAATCATATCTTTCAACTATTTTAAACAAAAATACTACGGATTATCAGTTCAATTCCTAGCGAATTTTGCCAAAATTGTCACAATATAAAATTACTTCTCTTACTCCTTCAGCATTATGTTCTTTGCGGCTAGGTATTTGAAGGAACTGAATGTGCAAAAATCAAACAGAGATTTAGTGTGCGCAGAGTGCAATACCTGGAAATGAGAAAAAAGCACGATTCTCTTTATTCACTAATAAAATACAAACTGTAACTGAAATAAATGGAAATATACATGAACACACCATTTACTTATTGCTGGTGTGTCACTCTGCTTTCGCAGATCCCGGTAAATAATGTATTTATTCGCGTGAAGTGCACGTACTAGTTATTTAAAAAAAATGAAAAAATTGGGTTGGTGAATTATAATTTATAAAACAGAGGAAGCCATGTCTTTTTCAACTAGTAGTTTTCTTTTATTCCGATTCCCATCTATTTCTAGAGCTTCTCTTAAGAGTCTACCATTAAAAATGTTGATCTTTGTTTCTTCAAAATTTATTCATCATAAAAAAGAAAACAACTTGTGAACCAAGTCAGTGGTTAAGATTAAATCCATTCTATTGAGGGATTAGGGGTTAGATTTAATTTTTAGATGGTTATGAATCATGGTTGATCTTCATTCTTTATGGAAGAAAAGCTTTCAAATTCCTCCTTGCTTGTGGCAAATGTTGGTAGCTCTGTTCAACACTTCATGGTACCAAATATTTTTTATTGAAAGAGAAGGAATGACATTCTTTTAGTATATCCAAAAACTGAGGTCGAACTGAATGTCATTTAATCTTAGACAATTATGTGATTGACAATGCAAAACATAACCACAATTCTTGTAAGCATTTAGGGTTTCTAATAAGTTGTCTTCTAACATTTTAATGTATTATTTTATTAAAACAATCCTATCTCCTTGCGGAATCCCTCCCCGGTATCAGGCAGACAACGACCGCCGAGCCAGTGGGTCGTCTTGTCGTCATTCTTATTCGCGAGAAGAGAAAAGCGGAAGGCTTTCTTTGACAGTTCACGTCGCTGTCACTGTTCAGTGCTCACCTCGTGCGTCGCGACGCCGCGACCTCGGGGCTCCGTCGGCTCCGGGCGACTGTCGCGACGTGCCCGCCATCGTAAGACCCCGGAGTTATTACAATGCACACGCAATATGGTGATCTGGGGAGGAGCTGCATTTTGCTGTTCGCCTGGTTTAACTTATGGGGTAAACAGCTCTTTTTGAAGGGGTTTTAAGAGAAAATAGTAGTCTAGGGATTCGAAAACGTGCTTATTCATTAAAAACTCACTACTAAATTGAAGCACATCTACAAATGCAGATTAATGATAATATTTTCCACCTCGAACGACGACAACTAAAGTAAAAGTAAACGGAATTCCCTGTGAATCAACATGATTATATATGCCGGATAAAAGTTTGTATTTAGTTAGAAACATGAAACTGCAGTCCGGATTCTGGAAACAGTAATTAATATTACATTACATTTCTGTTTGTAATACCGATTACAAATCAAGCAACAAAACCAGCGAAAGAAAATCGGAAAATTCAAACCACACAAAGCGTATTCCATTTCCTTTTTGAATAAACAAAGCATAAAATATGGAATGATTCAGTCGATTTTCACAGAAATAAATAAAAGGAACAAATAGCAAAAATCGAGCTTTGTAAGTCCATAGTCCACTACTGTACTAATGGCCATTACTTTTATAAAGTAAAGAAAATTGTGTTGTCAAGATTTATAGTTTCCACGCGGTTAAACAAACATATAATTACTGTATTTTAATATCTATTTTTCAGTAATAATATTATTAGGGGTATGGAATTTTTTTGAAAGTTAATTTTAAACCATAAAATAAAAAAAAAATATACCATCACGCCTTTTACCCATTAAGGGTGTGGCACTCTGCTAACGCAGATCTCGGTAGGTGATATATTTTTGCGTATGAAATGCTGTTACCAGCCGTCAAGTCATAGCCATCAAGGTTTTTAGTGGAGGGGGAACCACAGGGGTAAATTTAAATTGGGAACTGTCGATAGTGGAATTCGAACTGAGGATCTCACGATCCACAGTCCGATGCGTTACCACGGAGCTATTTACCCCATATATTTTATATCATTAGTGTTTGAATGTGATTTCTGAAAGACGGACTCGTGGCTGGTTCGAATAAAACACAATCGGTAATAACGCGGCCAATGTTGGCTTCCTTGTCGTTTATCGTCTCTGGTTTACCAGTAGACTAGCGGATTCACATTCCCCGCAGAAAATAATCCAAATGTGTTAAATCACAAGATCTTGGAACCCAATCCACAGATTCATGACTTGATATTATGCACTCATCGGTGTCCCTCAATAAATCAATTGAGGCGTACGATGTGTGACATGTTGCGCCGTCTTGTTGAAACCATTGCTTCTCCACATTAATGCCATTCAATTGGGGAACGAAAAAGTCAATAATGTCCATTTAAAATAAAAATGAACCTATGATTCCAACAGCCTTTAAAGCACACCAAACAGTAAATTTTTCTCTCAGTAATGGTTTGAGGATTTTTGTTTACTTCAAAGGCGACAATTTTGCTTGTAGACGTAGCCATTTAATTAATAATCTCATCGCGGAACAAAATTTTCGAAATAAATTTGGGCAATTTGCTTGAAGTATATTTATGGTAAAATAGTAAACCTAACTCAGCATAAAATAGCTGTCAGCTGTCAAATTGACTGTCGCTGAAAAAATTGTTGCCAAATCGAAAAACAAATCTATAAAAAAACACTCTTTATATAACGAAAGTAGAAGAATCTTGGGATTACTGATAGTGTTTCATCAAGACAAGAAATCTTGTTTTGATGATCACTTCTTGTCTTGGGCTTGATTTTCAAGACAAGAAAATAAACATTTTTTGTCTTGCTCATTTCTTGACAATGTATTTCTTGTCTTGTTTCAAGAATACTTGATATTTCTTGATTCTTGATATTTTAGGGGAATCCCCTTTCTCTATTGTTTTATCCAATCCGAATAGTGTCTGCCCTTATCCCTCCCTTTTAGTTTTAGTTAAATGTTTCTTACGTAGATGTTTCCGCATAAATTAAGTTTTGAAATATATTTGTATTTCGACCATATATTTAGAGAAAAAGGAAAATTATATAGGTATAGTTTCTATGTATACATAAGAAATTACAAAATTCATAAAGTATTATTGAAATCCGTGTGTACAAATGTGGAACGAACTTTAAAGTCACTATATTGACAAATGTATATTAAATTTGTATATTTTAATCAGACATGCGGAACTGGCAAATTTATTGTCAAGATATCAAGAATTCTTGACAAGAAATCTTGGTTCTTGATGATACTTTCTTGTCTTGTCTTGGGAAATATAAAATACTTCTTGTTTTGGTCTTGTCTTGATCTTGTCTTGATTTCAAGACAAGATCAAGAATGTTGTGAAACACTAATTATTGAGCAGGCTACCTATATTTTTTGATTTTAAGAAAAACAAAATTCCATATTTAATAAATTGCTTCAAAATCTTACTTTCGTAGCTATTTAAATTGCACAGTGGGTACGAAAAACTATTTTCCAATTGTAAGCTCTGAAACTCCATTAAAATGATTTGTGTACTTGCAAGCAGCTTCCAAGCACAAAGCTCCTTTCTGAATTATAAAGTTGATGTCTTCATTTTGATTTTATTTATAAACTCCCCATTGTTCGGAAGCAATCAAATAAAACTGCACAATTACACAAAGAACACAATGTGCACCTGCAGTTGATTGTAAAGTACTGCACCGAAAGATTGATTTTTGAACCGCCACGGCTGGAATTACGGAATTACGGAATGCCTTCTAACCCATTTGGTTGAGTGCGTCCGTAGTTTATCTTCTAGAACATCTCTGTAATTACTTTAAGCACTGCATCGACATAAATCACTTTTTATTGTCAAGAAGTAAAGTTTCAACATTATTAAAAGCAATCACTGAACTAACAACTTTGATCATAGCGGACAATGTTTTAATTCTGTAATGACGATCAAAATAATTTAATGATTAATTTTGGTAAATGTCGTAAAATGCGAAATGAGATTAGTTTGAGATGAATTAACGCGGATAGTTTCAATTTTATTGCAGTTTTAATGGATTTTGCGGATGCGCCAGCGAAGCGATTTTATAGGCAGTTATATCGGCAGTGAATTCATGGGAACTTTTAAATCTGGACGAATTCAAATTTTATTATATTCTAATCGCAAGTTTACGATAACGAGTAAGTTATCTTTATTTAGTAGCTTATAATTTGGGCATTTTTTCTGAGAATCTGTATTACATAACAAACATACCGAGTGTGGAATTGAAATGTGGCGTAAAGTGTTTTCAACGATATATTTGTATAGTGTGATATACTTTTAGGTTCACTTTACAAAAAAAGTGTATGCTTAAAAGTTATTCAGAATAATAAGGCCTATTACATGTTACCTATTTCGCTGGAACGTTTCCCTGGGGTCTAAAGAAACCTAATTTACAACATGCGCGATTATACCTCGATGTAAATTCAGTTTCTATAATCCTAAACAAATATTCAATTTGTAAAATCTCTGTGTGTTTGTTCTCATAGTCCAAAATAAATCATTTAAATTTTGGCAAAATGCTGTGTTTTAAATAAAGTATATGGTTCAGAATAGTATATTGAACAACGAGCATGGAATGGTACTCATTTCCTACAAGCATCAAATTTTGAAAATCATACGAGTATGAAATGGACATGTCAAGCGACTTGGACACTGTACTATTTCTACGACAACGATATTATTTCCTAATTAATTAATTTATAATAATAAATTTGTCCTGCTTTTGCCATTCCAATATTTGACAATTATAAATAAGTATCCTAACAATGGCACCTGTACTGAAATGAACTGATCTGAATTGAAATACTCACAAAACAAATTCATTTCGCACGATGCTTGCAATATACCTCATATCCCTAGCAACAACAAACATACAATGAGCAGATTTCCAAGTGGTCGTAGAAAAAATATCTAGAAAAGTAACACAGTAGTTTTTCTTTTCTTGGGGTTTCCCAGACACTAGTGTAAAGTTGGTATAACTGTGAAAGTAGTGTGACTGTCCACGGTTAAAATTAATATTTATTAGAACAATTCGAACACTGTTATGAAAAACAAAAACAACATTTTATAAAACAGTTCCAGATTTATTTATTGGCTAAAATCCTGACATTGATTGTCTACTTTTTTTATATGACATAGGAAATACAATGTCAAAATTTTAATTAGGCGAAAGTTCGTTTCCTGTGAATTTTAGAACAAAAGTGTAAATGCCCAAATTTATTGATGTGATACATTTCTGTTATGAGATATAGACGTGAAATAAAATGTATAATTTTTGGCTGTTTCCAGAGTGCCATGGTAAACAAAATTTATAAATAGTGGTATTGTTTGATTTTGGCAGATGACATTTGGCAAAGTTTTAATGATTATTGACTTGTTTAAATTATTTCTAAATGGTATACGAGGATGTGTTCATGAATATTGAGAAATAATTGAAACAAATCAATAATCATTAAAACTATTCCAAATGTCATCTGTCAAACTCAAACAATACCACTATTTATAAATTATACATTTTATTTTACTTCTATCTCCTGATAGAAATGTATCATCATCTCATTTGGTGCAGTTTTTGTTGCTGAACATTTCTTATATTTTATCTTTTGTTCTACAATTCATAGGTAACGAACTATCGCCTATTGAAAATTTCAACATTGTATTTTCTATGTCCTATAAAAAGTAGAAACCCGGTATATTACGTTACGTTATATTCCAGTCAGTGAGGTAGCACTTACTCAGAAACACGGTCAACCAACAATCAGTCTCCTCCAAATATCCCTATCCTGACATATCATTTTCGTTTCGTCCACATTCATAATGCGATTCATACATGATCGTCTATTCTTCACACTCGGAATCATTCGTTTACGCAATTAACTATTAATCATACCCAACCACTTATTCCTTGGACGCTCATGCAATCTTTCACCTTCAGTCTCACCCACATATATTAGTTTCAACAACCTTTCATTCGACACTCGCAGACTTCATCGCGAAAATAGTGAAATCGTATTATACGACCAGAATCAGTAAACCCACTATAGAAAATTACCCATGACAGTAACTCCCTTACATATAAGGAGTACATGCGGGAGGTAAAAATAAAATTGCAACCTTCATCTGTAAAATTCAAAAGTTGTAAAGCAGGGTCTGTAGCGCATTTCCAAATAATTTAGAAGCGAACAGGCATTTCCCGACTGGCGCTACAATTCCTTGCTACCCGTAATTACATCCCTTACCGCTCCCACCCCTCCAGTCTTTTTTCGCCGCGCCGTGTTTACGAGCGGGACTTTGTTTTATGCCCCTGATAATGTATTCGTACGGCTGGCGAAGAATAAATTGTTACGTGCAGGAATTCAAACAAAAATTCACGGATCTAATTTCGACGAAGTGAACGCTCTACAGTTCTTTAATGGTGTTGAGAATTAGTTTGGCGCGTTTTTAAGACTGGGTAAATGGGAGATCTAATGGTGAGCAGAAATGCGCGAAGTTTGGATTGGAAGTAGGTCGGATGGTCGATACGTGCAAAGTGCTGGAATTCGAGAAGTGAATTAAACAAACAAACATTAAAATAAATATATCATTGGGTCATTTACACATTCCTTCCTTCTTTTTGATAAAACGGAGAACTGCTAGGTACCTTCTTTAAACATTGTCCAGGTATTAAAGACAAGATTTTAAAATTTTAATTTCTCAGGAATAGCAATCAAGAAAAAAATCTGATATGACCTCTCGCTAAATTCATTTTACTAATACCATGCTAAACCTCACAAATAAATTTTATGGTTAGGGGATATTTTTACCACTTCGTTTTTACTACTATACTTTTTATCACTATTTTTCTACAATCATTTTTACCTGCCGCCTACCTCTAGGTAAGGGAGGTATTGTTTTTGGTCAAAATATAGGGTAGTGAGTTTTCAATCGATAAGCACGTTTTAGGGTTCCTACAATACGATTTTACTAAATTAAGTAAATCAAACTACGATAGTTTAAATATCCAAAATCAAACTAATTATTTCACCATTGTTTAGTTTTCCAGTCCAAATCTCATCTTATTAGAGTACATTCATCCATACATACATACGAATGCACACAGACATCGTCGTAAAAATAGTAAAAATGCACTTTGAGGGTACTAAAAAATTGCTTATTGGCTAAAATCTCGACACTGAAATTTTTACGATCACTACACCTCTCTTTCAGCGAAAGTTAAAAAATATATTTTTTGTATGTAGCAATACAACAATATATAGGTTGAGAACCTCTGGAATAACATTCCATTTTTATATCTACAATATATTGTACAGTTTTAGTTGTTTTATATTAAGGAATATAATTAATTAGCGAGACAAAACAAGTTAACTGAGACGTGCAAATTCATTCCGGCTGCAGTGAGACTGAGAACTGATACTAAATAAAGATGTTTAGTTGAGTGTTTTCCTTCGTTTGTGCTGTGTATGTGTATATTATGTGTGCTGTGAAATATTATTTATAAACATATAAATATGCTGCAGAAACATTTAAATGTGTTTAGAAAAATGTTTACATTTGAATAGTGTCCCAAACGCGAATCGTGGAGCAAACTACAGTCTTCGTCAGTTAAAGGTTAGTTAGGATTCAATTAAACATTTTGTCACACAAATATTCATGCAAGTAAAATTAGTGGATATATTACTTATCACACAAATATTATTATTAAAAACATGTTTCCAAAAAGTAATTCAAAATTCCACAATTTATTCAAGAATCCCCGTTTCTTTCATCCTACATGAAAGAAATTTCAATATTCCACTCAAGTCTGCAAAAGAGAATATTCACTTGAAATAGCACAAGCCTCAGCGAAAATCAATAAGAGCTAAAAGACATATATCTAACCTAAATACTGATATGAGCCATACAAGAGCTCTGCCAAGACACGCATTAGCATTGCTGGAATAGAAAGAGACTTTTAGTAAATATTCGGGATACATCATAAAGCTGTTACTCATATTGGCTGCTGCTTTCTGCTGGAGTAGATCGTAGTAAGGTGTTAGGCAAGAAGAAGCTACCTGAATCTTATTTTATATAGTAACTTTTATTGCCAATTATAAAAATAAAGAAACAATATTTATTTATATTACTAGCATGGGTTATTCCTCTAACTCACGTGTGATATACAAGACATTATCTACGACTCAAATATTTAGAGAAAATAAAAATAAATTGTTTGTAATAACTTATATATACAAAATTAAAACAGCCCGGTAATAGTTTATCCATGGAGTAAAGTATAGTGAACGAGTGAGATAATAGACAATAACGCATCAAATTAACTCACTGAGTGTCAAAATATATTAGATTATTCCACTAAAATGATGGGAATAATATGTTTATCCAACACCTCTCAATAAATGCTCTATAACTATGGCGATTTTAAACAAGGAAAGTAACATCCTATAAGGAAGGTATAGGAATTATGCTAAAAATTCAGTAATTAGTTTTCAGTGGAAAAGCACCTTTGAGGGTCCCTAGAATACGATTTTAATAGTTTTGCGATGATGTCTGTGTGTGAATGTGTGTTTGTCTGTCTCTCAGTCTGTCAGTCTGTGTGGATGATTTCTGGAGTTCAAGTTTCTCAAAAACTATTAAACTGAAAGTTTTGATATTTTGCATGTATCAGGAAGAACTGATTAGATTTTGTTGATAATCCAATAACCGGAAGTGGTAGTTTACTTGAAGCCCTATTAAGTTATTTTGAAATATCTCAGCAATTTTTGTTACAAGAATAATATTTCAAATATTATTATCTACAATTATTGTTGACAC
This sequence comes from Poecilus cupreus, assembly GCA_963942605.1. Lineage (NCBI taxonomy): Eukaryota > Metazoa > Arthropoda > Insecta > Coleoptera > Carabidae > Poecilus > Poecilus cupreus. Next base: position 22,125,911 of record OZ012724.1, read on the forward strand.
ATTTTTCTCTTACTTTCTCCATTACCGAATTACAATATATTAAATAAAAATTATATTTTCGCATTTTCGTTTAATCTACTAATCTGTGCCTTAAAAAAAACATCAATTGGAGAATGCATTTTTTTTATGTCATAATTGAATAGTAATTTTTTGAAGGGATAAGCGTTTCTTGATAGTGGTCGTCTGTGTTCTTGGATTGTTGGATATGAAATCTATGGCGGGAGGTATTGTGGTGCCCACAACATATTTAAAAAAAAATATATTAGGACATATTGAAAACAAAATAAAAAAATAGGTACCAGCCATTTGACGCTACGACAATCTGATAGCTCAATAATAAGAGAATTTCATAGATTTACAAATAATATGTATGAGAGAGAAGCTAAAGCAGAGGGACAATACTTTGATGTCAGAATTGCTATATTTAAAACTCAAATATATTCATAAATAGAAATATTTTTTTAACTTCTATTATATGTAACACGCTGTTTTTGGATCTATTTAATATATATATATATATATATATATATATATATATATATATATATATATATATATATATATATTATTTGCCATTTTGTGGCTTTAGTGGAGAACTCCATAAAAACCCCAAAAGGCTCCATGGTAAGGTATCGTACTGTGGTTCATAATATCCTAGATCGAGTCTCATAGTCGGTGTCGTATTAACTCAGCCGTGTAGATTCAGTCGAAAGTACCTGCGTAACCCTTCCAGGAAATTTTCGTTCCTTTTTCACAGCAGGAGACCATGGGCGTAGAACACTTTATTTTGATAAATTTTTAGGGGACAAGATTGCATGTAATACTTGCTTGAAATACATAATTTTATTGTATGTATTTTGCCTGATTATTGTTTGATTATTTGGGTGACAATTAGTGAAAGTAGATTTTATTTTTTGAGGGAAATACTTATGTGAGTGGTCTTGGTAGTCAAATAATAAATAATAAATAAAAAATAATATATTAAATCATAATACTTAATTACCAAACGTACATAAAAATAAGATAAATATATCGAAATAAAACAGTATAACGCCAGTATAAAAACATGAAACACTAACAAACATAAACTAAAAAAATATTATTGTTAAAAATGTACATTAGTAAAATAAAACAATTCATAATTACAAAAATTAAAATTTCACAACAGTTACGTCCAAATTACAAGAAAAAAACGCTCAACATATGTAACATATATATTATCAATAAATTTCGCTAATTGAGACAGATACAGAATTTTATACTCTTTAGGTACATTTTCGATTTGAAGCTTATTTGCCTAAAATTAGTAGGAGAGTAGGCCCTTAATTTGATAAATTAGTTTGTAACGATGATGAGTACCCAGTGTTCAAAATCTACTTTAGTACATTTTATAATAAAATTATTTAGTGAAGATAAAACCTGCTGCCCATTGGCCAGTATGAGAATATCTACATGTTATCATTTGTTGAAATATTAGTGTGAGTATTACAAGCAATCTTGTCCCCCTAAAAATTTATCAAAATAAAGTGTTCTACGCCCATGGTCTCCTGCTGTGAAAAAGGAACGAAAATTTCGTGGAAGGGCTACTCAGGTAGTTTCGGCTGAATCTACACGGCTGAGTTAATACTGCACCCTCATAGTCGATAAATTTTCGGAAATAAATTTAGAAAATTTCACCACATAAAATCACCCCTGTATCTTTTACACCACTACCATCCTTGGAAGCCGAGATTTGACGGCTGGTAACCGCACTTCACGCACAAAAATATTTTAATATCGAAATCTTTAAGTAGAGCGCCACACCTAGAAATGGGTAAATAGCCTTGATGCTATATTTAGTTGTCACATTTCAATGTGGATATCAATAACATCAAGACAAGCACGACATACCAACTTGTAATTTGAATGAGAAAAGGTCTTTCGGACAGTATACCCGGCGTGTAATGGAAACGGTCCTCCGACGACGATTAAATCTTTTATTAAAAAATATTCGCGAATTTTACGGAAAATTAAGCTTGAAGATATGGCGAAGGATATAAAACCTTGGGCGGTCTTTTAATAACACTTTATTTGATCTGCGCTACGTTGAATTCTGCCCGTGTTAGCCATAAATCTCACCAGTTTTCGTGTAATTATATTATGTATGACTTTGTTACTTCCACAAGAAATACTTTCGACTGTCAGACGATTGTAACCCCTCCGGGAATGGTCATAAGGTCTACCTGTTCCTTATTGACGTCTTGAACATTTATTTCCTGGTGTATCGTTTTCCCAATTGTACAGAAGTCATTTTCCATTAGTGTTATTTTGTGAATGATTTCCAGAGGGAAAACTTTAAACTTGCAATGTTGCCAATTCTCACGGAGAAAACTTTGCTGGCTTAATTGAAATATTGTTAAATTGTTTGCGAAGTTGATAGTGAAATTTAACAATTTCTAACTAAGTTAATTCCTTCTCATTCTTGACGCAGAATACCTAGGAAACCTACCCGAATACATATGAATTCACCCGTGTAGAATTTTTCGTTCATTGTTTTATAAAATTTTAATAAAAATCAAAACATAAGTAAAATGCACGCGTTCTTATATTTTTTAAAGCTGCATAATAATAATAATAATATTCCATTTGCTGGAATGACCTTTTAGCATCCCTAATTAATCAATCTCCAATCGGAACTTTATAGAATCGAATAAACAAAATCTGTTGCGGGCACCACAATACCCCCTGCCACAAATTTCTTATCGAACAATACAGAAACACGGACCACCACTATCTAGAAACGCTCATTCCTTAAAAAATTGGGTTTTCAATTATGACACATGTCAAAAAATTACATTTTTCATTTTTAAACCATTGCTTTGTTAATATCAAAAATCATAGGTGTGCAGATTTGAACGAAAATGTCAAAATAAAACTTTTCTATAACACTGTTTTGGAAACTAGGCATTCCACAACTAAAAATTATTATAGATTCACTAACATTCCATACGCCGCGTATGGAATATGTTCGACGAATCAGAGCCGCATATTAGCGCGATATATGAAGTATCTTGATTCAGTTACTATGGTTACGTCTAATTTTTTAAATTTGATTTATTTGATTTTGACGTTTACAACAGTTTTATATTTGTATTTTTTGAATATTTCCAAAATCTTGTTATAGAAACCGTAGCCCTCGCCTTAGGCTCGGACTAAAAACTTTTTGCTCGCGTGGAATATGTACCATTCCATTACTTGTTGTAGAATATACTATTCTTTAACGTGTTGTAATTCGTAAATGGTGACAGTAATAATATTTGAAACATTATTCTCGTAAGAAAAATTGTCATTAAATTATAATTTACCCAGGTATTTCAAAATAACTTGATAGGGTTTCAAGTAAACTACCACTTCTGTTTATTGAATTATCACTAAAAACTAATCAGCTCTTGCAAAGGGGATACAATTAATACAAAAATATAAAATTTTTTAGTTTAGTAGTTTTTGAGAAACCTAAACTCCACAGATCCGCACAGACTGACAGACAAACAGACAGACACACACACAAGCATCATTGGGAAACTTTTAACACACACAGATATTATAGCGCAACTATTAAAATCGTATTCTAGGGACCCTAAAACGTGCTCATCCACTGAAAATTCACTATAGAATTTTTAACATGATTGCTATACCTCTCTTACAGGATGTTGCGGGTGGTAAAAATAATCCTTTTAATTTTTCCTGGAATGTATGTAAAGTTTCTAATATGTAAATAGTTGAATTGTAATAGTTTGAAACATATTTTATATGAAGTCGTTCCCAACAAAATAGATTTATGGCCCAAAAAAATGTAATAAATTTTTACCGTTTTCAGTGAAAGGTAATAAAAATATTATGACACTATAAAATATTTGTGAATGCAGAATAAAATTTCAAAGACGAGTTTGTGGCTACAATCAATCATAAATTACTTTGATTATTTTGAACTTTAGAAATATTAATATCTATAGTCGTTCAAGACCATAAAAATATGAAATAAAAAGTTCCACTTTACTCTAGTGATTTCCCGTTCACATGTATTAATTATTTTTCCACGGAATATTTACACTGTAATCTATTTAATATTTTAATTTACAAATTTCAATATTGTCAACAATTATATTTTTTGCTCAAAACAAACAATAAATTAATATTTCACTTCATAAATAATTAATTATTAATTTAGCAATAATTCATTTTAAATTAAATTATACAATATTCATAATTTATAATTCGGTTGTAATTAATTTTATACTTGTATAATAATTGTCAGCTGGGATGTACCAACACACCTACAGGAAATAAAATTGTAAACCTGTTATTCTGCATGACAAGTTATGTTGGTAATTATAAATTCCGGGATTTACATTTATTATAAAAACATAATAAACCTACATAATATTTTAAAAATGAATTATTGTTATGTATAGATGATACTTTACATATACTCGTACATAATAAACAAATAAATATTTCATTTGTATATGCGGACTTAGTGGTTATAGCAGAGGATGAAGTAAAAATGCAACAAAATTAAAATATATGCAGTGAACCAATCGAGAAATATGATATGAAAGTTAATGTTAAACATATAAAATTTATGGTAGTGGGAACGAACAAATAATAATAAACTTGACTTATAATAATGAGAAATAGAACAAGTCATTTAGTTTCAGTACCTTGGAACGATAATAGAAAAAAAAAAAACATCATGATAACTTCATTTACCTATTTCCTTCACTCTGTTTAAACAGATCAGTATTATGATCACGGTATCCAAGGATGGTATTGGTGGATGAGTCAGAGGAGTAATTTTATGTGGTGACAATTTTGGAAATACAATTTCGAAAATTTGTCGACTGTGTAGCTCGAACGGAGGATCTTATGATCCACAGTCTGATGCTATTTACACCAGTAATAGAAAATAATGGAGCACAGAATAGAATGGACAAAACGACAAGATGCTTTCATGCAATGAAACACAGCTTCATAGGAAATAAAATTAGAACGAAAACAAAAGTAACTATATACAAAAGAATGAGAAGCAAAATTCATGCGCTAAAATGAAATATCTAAGAAAAGTATTAGGGGTAACAATTTTGGATAGAATAAGAAACGAAATACTAAGAGAGCAATTGTAATACAGACTTCATAGAAACAAGACAACTAGCATGGTGGCTTCATGGGATAAGAATGAATGAATCGAGACCGATGCGGCAAATTTGGATGAAGGTACAGAGGAATCGTTGAAGTCCAAAAGACACCTGGGATACCATCATCAGCAAGACTTTGAAGAAGAGGATTCACAAGGCATGGAAAAGAATAAGAAACAATGGGCAAAATTTGTCCACGATTATAGTATATTGTTAAACAAGCATGGAATAATACTTACTTGCTATGAGTATGAAAGTTTGTAGAATTCATATGAGTATGAATGGACATTCCATGCGAGTTGTACACCATACTATTTCTACGACCACCATATAATTTCCTAATTAGTTTAATCTTAATAATAAATTTGTCCCGCTTTCACCATTCCAATATTTGACAATTCTAAATACGTATCCTAGCAATGGCACTTGTACTGAAATGAAATAATCTGTACGAGTATTAAAATACTCACAAAACAAATTCATTTCGCACGATGCTTACAATGTACCTCATTTCCCTAGCTATAACAAACATACAATGAACAGATTTCTAAGTGGTCGTAGAAAAAATATCAAATAACATTGTCCAGAAATGGCATATATTTATGACGCTATTTACTATTTACGCTATATAATTAGGTGTGGCACTCTTACTGAAAGCACATATCTATAAATGATATAATTTGTCGTCTTTTGGTATCGAACTAAGGACATCAGAATCTATACTCATCTAAACCAATTACCCTATTTGAAGAATTAAAGTAAAGAAACCAATTTATATAACCATTACCAACAACCAATACTATCTTAACCTTGGCAAATGAAACATCTTTACCACTCGAGTTGGCTATGACACTCGTTATTTGACATCAGTTTCATTTCCAGTTGTCTACGTTGCCGATATCACAGTTAGCAAATATTTGACGCAGGTTCTATTTTCCTCTTTCGCGTTTCAGACGACAAATAAGACAAAATAATAGGAGGTAAAAAATTGACGTGCTGTTATTGTTTGGAAATATTTGAAGTATTTATTAGCAGAAAGAAAATGTAACTACCATCAGAGACGAGTAAATTGATGTCAAATAAAAAACAAGGAGACATTATATTTTTATTTCTGTTCTAAGGATTATGAGAATCTCAGTTCAATTGTTTGCTGACAATATTTATAAACAATTTCAAATTCGTCCACGCAATTTTTTTTCAAAATACATTATACGGGGTAGTTCGGTTTTTTTTATGTTAAATAGAAAATGCAATGTTATTTTCGTATTGTAACAGAGTTTGTTCCCTATGGATTTTACACTAAAAATAATGAATACAAAAATCTTTAGAATGAAAAACTGATCTGATCTAATGAGCCTAAATTATGTTAATCAAATCGATCATCTTCACTAAATAGAAGCAAAATCAAATTCACAATTTGAGCCTGATTATAAATTGCCAAGAGAAACTGTCACAATTTGTTTTTAATTATAAACAAATTATGTTAATTTTATTGTACTAATAAATTTTTGTTTTTATCAAATTAGAAATTTAGCATTTAATTTCGTTTTATGTTGACATTTCCAAGTGTATATAATTTGTTAAATTCGTTTTCTTTTCAAGTTTGCTGAAAGTAAAAATATGAAGTTTTCATTTTCATTTCGTGTGCGGTGGTGGTAAAATGACGTACTTTTCTTTTTTCGCGAATTCCATTTCTTTCCAAGGTCATTGCGGCCTTTCGCTCTGAATATTTTACATTCAACAAAGGAGAAATACAGAAAATATTGCATGAATTTCATACATCAGTTTTGTAGGTTCCGCGTTATTTATTACTGATGGAATTCTATAAAGCTTTTTGTATGAAAATTCAGGGAAAGGCACGGCGGAAAGTTTGATTAAAATAGTTGGCCTTCGCGTAAAACAAACGAATACATATTTATAACACGCTTTCGTGAAATTTCAAAGCTATTATTTCTTATAAAGGGCGAAAGCCTTAGAAAAACCTTGAGTTGTATTTGGTACTACAATTAGCTTAATGTAGTTAATTTATTAAATGATGTCCATATAATTTATCTACTTACTAGTGTTAGCTAATTCTGGTTGTTATTGTTCTGCTAGTTTGGCCAATGTACCATTTTCCACATTAACATGGAATGTTGTACTGAAGCGAAGAAATGCCCTTCGCTCTCTTCAACATATGTTGTAATTTGACATGTGAACTTATTGATTATGATCTGCTTGTTCCTTCCATGTTGGGCTAGAAACTTTTTAATATATCCTGGTAAATTTTATCCACTTCTTTTTCTTGTATATCCGGGGTAAAACTGTTAATAAGTTCACTAAATCTGTCTCTTAAATATGAGTTGATCTAGCGATGACCTATCTAATATCTTTAATCTGAGGCATATTTAGAATTTTGTACAAAACCAATGAAACTGGAGCTTACAAGATTATCAAAGATCCTTTCTAATATTTTTATAGTTTGATGTCAAACGTGGAACTTTAAGAACAAATAATTAAAGGTTAAAAGGCCACGTAAAATCGTCGAAGCCATGGCAAATAAATCCAATTTATCAGTATAACAAAATTTCTGTGTGATGCTAAGTACAGATCCGATCCTTTGTCGAAGGATAACGCTAATCTTTCCTCGCTATTATCGGATTACCTAACGACATCAATAAAGGGTCCAATAAGGTCCTAGCGACTTGGACACAAGCACAAAGGGTTTAAACCGTGGGGGTTTGAACCGCAAGCCCCATCGGCATACCGCGAATCTGTAAGTAGAAATAAATTGGATATCAACTTTTATAAATGAGATTCGGTTTTATGGAATTTATTGGAAAATCCTTTTGTGCCCCGAACAGATATTGATGTAGGACACGCTACTAAATATTGGAAATTCATAAAATATTCAATTTGTAATCTTGGTTTAAAGGGTTTGTGTTGATTTATGCCGGAAAATGGATCAAGTTTTCACGTCATTGATGAATTGGGAATTTAATGAGAATTAATTTATAAGAAATACAAAGGGACTTACCATGATGGAGCAAAAGGTTCTTGTTGTAAATTTAATATCTGTGTAATCAGAGTATCACACCCTTAATGCGTAAAAGGCGTGATGAGGTATTTATTTATTTTATACAGGGTGGTTTATAACGTACGGAAAAGATTGAATGTGTAGTTACGGGCGTCCAAAATAATGCTTTTTCCTTAATATACTTTTGGAGAAATCACAATAACCATAAAGTTGTAGCCAATTAGAGTGCTTTTACATTAATGCCCCACTATTGAATAGCGCTGAAAATAATTCTCGTTGTCCCAAAAATATATTTTATTTTTAATATGAAAATCTGTTATTTTAATTGTAAATTATGAATGTACGAAAAAAAAAATAGCCGAAGCGGTGAATTGTAGAATCTTTTTGATTATTGATACTTATTCTATCAACCGTAATCATTTGTATGTATTCCTCGTTATTGAAACTATTAACCATTTTGTATCTAACACACGTTGACGTTTAACGAATGACTTTTAAATGAATTTTAACAGCAACTTGTTTTCTAATTGGCTTATTGTTTTTAAGTGGCTATTAACCACGTGAGCAGCAATTTTTGAGCAATAATAGTATGCTATTGTATGAGGGATTATGATAGTTATTATTCATGAAGATGAAGTTTGAGTGTTGCAAATCATCCAAATCCCGAATATAATGCTATACATTTTCTACTCTTGTAAATTCGGAAATCACTTTTGAAAATGATCGAAAACGTCAACATAAAAATACACAATGACAATTGACTGCATGTCAACTGTCAGTCGGCCGTGGCTTGGTTATCCCCATCATGTCTTTTAAATAATAGTTATTTACTTTACAAGTGGGCAAAGTAAGGAATTACCCACGAGAGAAATTTTAGCACACGAAGCCGAAGGCTGAGCGTGATAATTTTATCGAGTGGGTAATTCCACTTTGCCCACGTGTGAAGTATAACGTTTTATCCAGCGCCCCTTAATAAATGCAAAATTTATTAAAGAAATATTATTTGACAGTGACATTTGCTTTAAATATTCTAAATTAAAATGTCAATCGAAGTAGTTACCAAGGTGTTGTGTGTTATTGTTATTATTATAAATAAAAAAAATATTCACTAGTGACTCTTCTCAAAATTATACCCACTAGTGGGTAATCTGTTACTTTCCTTGTTCAAAATCGCCATAGTTATAGAGCATTTATTGAGAAGTGTTGGATAATAGTATATTGTGTCATTAGGAGTAAATGTGATACTTTGTGTGCTGAGCATGTAAGTTTGAACGACGAGCCAAGCGAGTCGAACAATTACATGCGAAGCACCCAAAGACACATTTACTCCGAATAACACATGCTATTTTTTCTTCAAACATAGAAAATAAAAATATAAATATTATAAAATGCTCAAAACTTCAAAAAATATTCTGTCTTATCTAGCATTTCAAGTTGCCGTAGAATATGCTGTTTTGTTATTTTTGTTTATTTGTTTCATTTTTAACTATCAAATTATTGAATTACAACCTAACTATTTTTCATAATATTTTACTTTGTCCGCCGCCGGCGTAAATGTGTTGCCAAGGATACACTTTTACGCCGGCGGCGACAATATTGAACTTCTGCTTGTTGAATACAAATACATAACAACGTATTTTTATGACGTTTGAAAAAAAAAATAAATTATGAATTTTGCCTCTGTGATTGGTCGTGAAAAGTGAATTATGAATCATTATTCAATGTCGTGAATTATGGGTACTATAATTCATTATAAATTTGAAATAATGGAAATATACGCAGGGGTAGAAATAAGTATTTTTTAAAACTGACCGTTGTTATAACTTTAAGGGTTGTTTGGTGATTTTTTAATGATATCCGATGCGCGCATGTTTGAATTACCGAAATAGTTCAATTTTCCACTCGAAAACCAACTTTCAATTAATTTCCACGTCATTTTCATTGTTATCTAAACACAAAAGCATTTCCACAATTTTCTATCATCCGAAAAATTCCAAAACATCCGGAGTGATGTCACAGCCATAAAACAAGCCCTGGGTATTATTCATAGTTCGCCATTTGCATTTTGGCTTTGTTGCAAATGATAATGCGTCCGAAGCTAAATACATTGGATTTAAAACATGTTTGGAAATATTTGTTTTACTTGCTATCGCATAAACATTATGAAACAATGGATTTTGGACTAGGTTGATGTTGATATTCTTTTGTTTGTATTATGCGCTGAGCAAATGTTTGTCCTGACACTTCAGGATGTCATTTGTTTTTATGATGCATGAGCTTAAGAATTTAAATTAATTCTAGTAGTTGTAAATATTATTCGTTACCTTGCGGTATTGTAATTTCTACATTATCTATATTTACTTTATTCTGTAGTAATTTCATTTATTTACAATACAATATATCTTCTTTGAAATTTCTACAGAAAATAATACAACACTGTTATAAATAAATCTAAAATTTTCTCGGAAATGTCAAATATTATTTGTTTTTGTTTAATTTTCCATGGCCGTATTATAATTTTCCTACTAAATATTCATTTTACCTTGATTAATAAATCGTGAAATACTAACATTTAGGTAACTAAATGAACCTTTTATTGCATTCATTTTTAAATTTTTGTAATTATATCTGTACTGTAAAATTTAAAGGTAAAAATTTAGAGCAATATTTAAAAAATTGCATTGAAAACCTATATTTTTTACACCCGGTATGTAAGGGAGGTATTAAGTTTATGTTACGATGTAATTAGATTTTGGGAACAATTTATCAACAGTAAGTGGTAGATTATTACCGTATCAGGGCTTTTGGGCATATCATAATAAATAAATGAAATAGAATACATTTCATTAATAATATTACCTACAATCTTTATTTAAAATATTTTTCTATATTTAGATTTAAAAACAATGTTTGAGATACCAGCCAATACCTTTGGGCCAAATGGATTTTTTGTTAGAGGTTTTTGTTAATTTATTGTTATTTTCCCTTAAAATACATATTATTTAAAATAACATAATTTGAAATACAAATAAATTGAGTACAATAATTTTCCCTTTGTAAGATCAGAACAATTTTTTAATTTATTTTGTTATTCTAAAAGCCTTAATTGGGCCAAATGATATGATCCTGGGCTCGTGGTAATTATTTCTAGTGTTGGAATCATTATTTTTATTAGATTTTTCTAGTAACGTTGAAGGCTCCTCCACCAATAATATTTTAAAGTTCCACTAGCTCTTCAGGTATATGTAAATATATATCTTTTTAGAAAAATATAAAACAATAATTGCTAAATAGCATAATGATATATTTATTTATTTACGCTCCTGTTATTGAAATCCTGTCAGTCGCAAACCTGTAAATATAATAATATTTTAATTTGAGTTAAAAATTCATAATTAATTCTGTAAAATAAACAACTTATAATTAATAAAATATTCAGAAATATAAATTCAATTAATATAGAAAATAACGAGAAAGGAACAAACTGTAATGTTTTGGCAATTTTAGATTTAGTTAATTAATTTATTTACAGTTTCAAATTTCTGAAAAATTGATATCAGGTGAACAAATAATTATTAATTAGGTACATGCAATATGTGTGTACAAACCAAATATATTAAATCGCTTAAAATGATTCAGAACCACACAAATGTAAACATGAAATTCAAATGTTAATGAATTATCAATTAAATAAATTATTTAAATTGCAGTGGTTGCTTTTTCCAGTCATTTGAAAAATTAATTAATTTGAATAATTCTGTTTAAAATATTTTGCATAACACGGTTTCATAATTAATTTTTAGACAGTTCGTTAAGCTAAATTTATGATATTAATGCAAAACCAATATAATTTTGAAAATGAAGATATCAGTTAATGTAACTTTTTTTAAATTTGTTATACATTGTATAAACAAATATATGAACAGATTGTCTTAGAAATACATGTTTTGGGATCCCGAGAGTCTTTTCGGACTATTTTCTCAATAATTTGATCAATGAGCATTAATTGAAAAACAACAAATAAAATAAAATATGTCTGCCTTTCAACATTAATACAACAAAATAATTAAAATGAAACAACGAAAAGTTTATCAAATAATGAAGGAAGCAAATATTAATTATTAAAGATCTGACAGCAAATAATCTAATTGTTTAAACATTCACCCACTCATTGCATACTTTCTGTGTATAATTATTTATGAATAAAAACATGAATAGCGTTTTCAATACTATTTTTGAAATTTTCAATTACTGGCTTCTATAAGATCAAAATAAATCAAATTATTTAAATAATTTTTTGTAGAATACAAATTTTCTGACATAATATGTATAATTTTACTCTACCTGGAACCGAAAAATCATCAGTGCCTTGAAATAACAAAATAAATGTGATATTAATTAAGAGTTTATTTTTATTAAATACACTTTAATCGAACACTATTTGGACCATAAAACCATTTCACTATATCTAATGTTTCTTCCAAATTACTCATTTTTAATCAAGATACTTGAAATCAAATACTGGTGGTAGATGACAGATAAAATAAAAAACTTTCAATTGTCATTTGTTTTGTTATTTCATGGCCTTGAAGATTTTAACAAAATTACCAATAAACTTTTCCGACAATTTTCCGGTTACAGGTGGAGCGAAATTATAAATAGTAGTGCCAAAATATTTAGAAATTCTTTCTCTACAATGTACTATTTAACTTTTTTGATGTAAAATAATTAGGGAAGCTAATAATTGAACAATTTAAAAATTGCATTGAGGCGTATTATACCACTTACCTATATTTGCAAAAGCAGAGTGCCACATCCAAATTGATAAATGGCATGATAATAAATTTATTTAATACTATACATATATCCAAACACATTTACATACATACATACATACATACATACATAATGTGACACTATATCCCACTCAGTGGGGTAGCACGAACCAAGAAACAGTCAACCAACAATCAATCTCCTCCAAACATTCCACTTTCGCCTCGTCCACATTCATAGTGCGATTCATACATGCTCGTCTATTCTTCACACTCGGAATCATTCGTTTACGTAACAAACCACCGATCATACACAACCATTTATTCCTCGGACGCCTACATTTATGTATGATATAACTAAGAGACTAAGACAGTAGCATCAAATAGAGTTTATCAAAATACGTGGCAGATTTCCGCTCTTCGACAATTATTTGACATAAATCGTGCTCCTATAATTTAAAAGTTTTCTTGTTGAATTGTACGGAATATAAAGTACATCTGTTCGCTCAGTTTCGCTGATGTCATCACTTTAGAAAGAGTTTTTGAAGATCCCATGCCAGTACAGCATTTCTTACTAACCAAATACAAGCGTTTTGGTCGTCTCATATATTACCGATTTCGATTCTATATTTCTTGCTGTATCTCCGTATATTGAGTGTTGGATTCGATATCTTTTCAGGCAATAAAATCCAAAAGTCTGACAATAATGGTGATGTAGATATAGTGAAATATTTTGTACACATTTTATAAATAAATACCGTATGTCTTTGACCTGTTTCTTCTTTACAATCATATACAGAATATAACATAAATAAATACATTAAATGTCATCACTGATATAATTTGTTAAGAACAACAATATTTCTTATTAAGTTTTTATTCTAAATCTTTTTTTACCTCCCGCCACATCCTGTAAGGGAGGTATTGGAATCATGCTAAAAATTTGTTAGTACGCTTTTAGTGGATAAGCATGTTTTAGGGTCCCTAGTATACGATTTTAATAGATTCGGAACTATGTCTGTGTGTATCTGTTTGTTGGTCTATGTGGATCTCTGGAGTTACGGTTTCTCAAAAACAACTAAACTGAAAATTTTGATATTTTGTATATATCAATTGTATCTTCTTTGGAAAGCTGATTAGTTTTTGGTGATATTCCAATAACCTTATCATTTATTTTGAAATATCTCAGTAAATTATGGTTTAATGATAATTTTTGTTAGTAGAATAATGTTTCAAATATTATTATCTACAATTGTTGTTTGAAACATTTTTCTATTTCTGTCTCCATTTACGAATTACAACAAGTTGAAGAAAAATTATATTGACATTTTCGTTTAAACCTAACCTGTGCTTTTTGAAAAAAAAAAACAATACAACTGTTTAAAAATGTCACAGTTTGGCATGTGTTATAATATAATTGATAATTTTTTTTAAGGGATGAGCATTTTTTGATAGTGGTGGTCCATGTTCCTGCATTGTTAGTTAAGAAATCTATGGTGGGAGGTATTGTTAGTGCCCACACAACAGATTTTTTTTAACATTTTTATCTCCCCTATAAATTAACAAATCGTTAAGGAATTTTCATAAATAATTAGATCTAGTAACAATAACAATGAAATAACTGGTATTGACAAATGTAACTTGTCCACTTTTTGAATAAATTAGGACAATTAAAAATTAAACTATTAATAATAATTATGAAAGTTATAATCTGTAAAAGTACCCGATACGAATAGCGAGTTCATCCCAAGAAGCCAGTCAAATTTATTTAGAGCGTTTTCCAAATCGTAATCTTACGAATAATGTACATTTATATCTTTTGTACAAGATCATGGATCCTTTAGGATCATAGTAAAACGCGCTGTGGTCACATAGCAATTATAAAGAGGATGTAGCTCCTAAATTATTTACAGTAATGAATATTTTTCATCCTCACAACCAAAACAAATAACGAATTTATGTTTTGACTAAAATTTCACAATTTTAAGTTACATATACGGCGGCGTACAGAAAAAAAATATGCTGAATTTAATAAACACGTTTGCATGAATTTTTTATATGATAGCTAAAATATCGCCTCTTCATTTTATCCCACGCACCGTACGCCTATGTAAGCGCTGTGGAAATGTAAACTTCAGCTGTTGTTATGGAAATCAGACAGGCAGTTGTTCGTATTGTTGAAGAATTTATATTTTCACTATCTTATCGTGCTTTTCGGCTTGTAGCGAATGAAAACTGACATGTTTTTTATTTTGAGGATGATTAAAGATGAAAGCATGATGATTTTCTGCAAAATGGAACTCTATTATAATCGCTGTTTTGATAGCTATGGTATTTACAGCTATTTCGTATCCGATTAATCTTTAATATTTCTTTGTCCCTAATTCATAGATCCTCCATTTTGTTTCACTGTTTTCATGAGAGCACTTACTAAATAAGTTTTGGTTTTTTTATCAATGAAACTGTCTAGAAATCAACGCTTAAATCTGCATCTTCATACCTACCTTATTTGTTGAGTTATTTTACAAAAGTCAAATTTAAGGACCTGCAACTCAAAAACTAAGGTAGATATCCAAATTCGTACTACAGTTTTAATTTTTTTGTGGTTTTTGGGATCAGTCTAGTAATTTTGAAAACTACGAAATATTACGAATTTTTTTCTAAAATTTTCAATCGGCGATATCTCAAATAATATTATAGATACAGGATCGGTATTTAAATAATTGGATTTAGCGTGCTTAAACACATATGTGTCCAATTTTTGATTAAAATTGGGGCAAATTATTATGAGCTAAAGTTTTTTTTCAGGATTTATGTTATTTTCAGACTTTCAGCTATTTTTCTTTTTGACCAATTTTAACAAAAAACTTTATATTTTTATGCAACTTAACTCATCTTGTATCTCCAATATTTTTCGATATATCGGTAATAGAGTAGGTTGAAAAAATCTGATGTGGCAGCACATAACCTCCCGCGAAATACTACTCTTAAACGGTACAAAATAGTATTTGATGATACAGAAACATACCTTCTTATTTGTTTATTTTCTATTTATATTTGAGAATTTTAATTTTCTTTCGTATATTTATTTAATTTTTTGACATATATTTCACTAAGAAAACAGCTTCACAATCACAATGACATGTGTCAAACTTCGATAAAATTTGAAAATTTTTAACATGGTGTACTAGGAATGCAAGATTTATTAAATCTAATTTCTTTATATTTTATTATCTCTAAATCTAATGGAAATGAATAAAATTAGTGTAATCAAAACACATGTAAAATTAAATATTCTTCAATTTCAAAATAACATAAATTGTTGAAAAAGGAAATTTAACCATGTTTTTCACGAAAAACCATTAAGGGCTTCAAGTAAACTACTACTTCCGGTTGACCAATTTTATCCAAAATCTAATCAGCTCTTCATTTAAATATAAGAAGCAAAAATTCACAAAATTGTATTTTTTGGTATTATGGTATTTGAGTTATGCGAGACGAAAAAATTGCCACAGACTACACACACACACACACATACATACATACATACATACATACATACATACATACAGACATCATCGCGAAAATAGTAAAATCGTATTGTAGGGACCCTAAAACGTGCTTATTCATTGAAAACTCACTACCCAATTTTTTGACCAAAAACAATACCTCCCTTACCTAGAGGTAGGCGGGAGGTAAAAAACACACAAATTTCTATATTGATCAAAAATGTTCCAGAGATATAAAACGGAATATATTCTGTATGTCACGTGACATATTTTCCGCAAATCAACATTAATAATCTCCTTAGTTTCATCTCCATCACAGCGATGATAAAAAACAAATGAAAATTAATAATCAAAAATATTGCTCGTGATACCAAAGAAACATACTCGAAAATATCATCAATTCTAATAATATCACTTGTAATATTTAGATATTTAGTAAACATTTTGACTTCAGTAAAACCACAAAAATAATAATAATTTTTACTCGAAAACTAAAAGAGATATTTTATAAAGATTCAGAGTTTAAATATTTGTAAGGATTGGGGTAATTTTCACACTGTATAGATTAAATTACCAAGCAAGAAATGTTGAAACAAAGTGAACACATTAAAATTGATTAAATGACGAGAAAACCTCCGCTTTCTCATATTGCTGAAACTGAAGCGTCGCGAACTAAGCTACAATGTAAGTTTACAGTTTTCAGAAGCAACCAAACACGAACAGTTCTAGTTTCCAACTATTTTATCCCTCGTAAAATGCCCCAGTTATTTTGCATTAATGAATTACCGTCTCTTATTAAGAAGTAAATTGTAGCTATGTTACCATAAGAACGAAAATTTATTTCAAATATGTAAATTTATTTTGGTGTAAGCGATATTATACAAGGCTTATCTTCCAGAATGGGAATGTGTGTATGTAAAGTAATTAATTTAATGAAAATATTTGCATTTATTTCAATTAAAAACTGTAGTTTAGTTTTTATTTATGTAAATAATCAACGCAAAAGCATGTTCTGCTTATTATGCAAAAAGTGGGATAATATTTTTGCACAAAATATAGAGATATGCCGCATTATTTTTATTATTTTATTACTTTAATGCTACTTATACCCTGAAGGATGTATATTATATAATAATTCTTCATATTTCACAACTGTTTAAACTTGCACATCGAACTGTGGATTGTAAGAACCCCAGTTCGAATCCCACAGCGGGCAGTTCTCATGTTAACTTTACCCTTATATTTCACCCTCTCTGAGTGACGTGACGACAGATACAGAGTGCCACACCTGTAAAGAATAAATGACGAAATAATTTATTTATTTTTGGCATATGGCGTTAAATAATCTCAGCAGTTGAGACAGCTTTAACAAATAAAAAATATTTATTAACTACAAAATTTATTATGGTGGTTCCTCCACCAAATAACGCATTGCAGGTAAAATTATCCTCATTTTCAATCCTGTCAGTTTTAAACTAAATATCTTCATTATATATTTTAAGAAGAATTGAGAAGAATGATTGTGAGCATAAATGAAGCAGGGCAAGGTTTAAATCTGTTATTGAATGTCGATAAATGTAAAGTGTTGGTGTTTGAGAAGAATGATTTAGTGACTGATTGTAATGTTTCAGTGAATGGTGTGAGATTAGAACAAGTAAAAGAATATTTATCAGGAGATTGATAGGCGGGTGTCTGCAGGGTGCAAGGTATTGGGTGCTTTGGGTATGTACATCTGCTCGAAATTTGAATGTATCTAGAGATGTTCGATTGAGTGTTTATAAAGGTGTGTTAGTGCCTACAGTGATGTATGGTTCTGAATGTTGGGTGTGGATGAAGAAGCATGAATGACGTTTAACTGCTCTAGAAATAAGGTATTTAAGAGGAGTTGTAGTATCCAGAATACGTTGTTGTATGGTGAGTGTGAGATTGAGAAGAATGTTGCTAAGAATGTGAAAGTGAATCAGTTGTGGTGGATTGGGAACTTCGAAAGCTTGATTAAGTGATTAAGTATGATTGATGGTTTATTGTGTGAAGAATAGACGAGCATATTTGAATCGCACTATGAATGTGGATGAGGCCAAAGAGGTGTGCCAGGATAGGAATGTTTGATAGGGTTTCAGAGTTCGTGCTACTCAACTGAGTGGGTTAAAGCATGATGTTATGTGTGTACTAAAATGCACTGCCTGACAAAAAAAGGGGAAACTTTTTTACGGTTGCGATTAAATTTTAATAACACAATTAATGATAGTCTTTGAAAAGTTTATATACAACAAAATGAAAGTGTAATAACCAAGGAAGAGTGACATTTTAATTAAACACATGAAGTCAAAAATGTAATTTATACAAAATTTAATCAACAAGATGAAAAAGGTGCCCCATTTTTTGTCCATGATTTTAATATTAATTGAATCGTCCTTAGTATCCAAGAGGTAACGTTTCTGAATGGTTTTAGTAGCTGGGTGCCTTTAAATAATATCAAAATATAATGAAAAATAATAAAAGTTTAAAAAAAATTGCTGCTTATTATTTTTATAATGTTTACCATCGTAAAACACACAAAAGATTTTCCACGGCCAACTAGAACTTAACAACACTCCATCACTACATCATATATCATAGTTGATGTCATAAAACATTTGCGCATCAACTCGTTTCATGGCACACGCGATTGTAGCAAAACAGTAAATAAATTCTTTTGTTCACTTGTACATCATTTGTCAAAAAAACTACCACTGCCTACTTTTCATTTTGACAAATTATCTATAAACAATCTGGCTTGGTAATTAAAAGGAAATTATCAGTAATGCTTGATTAAAAATGCAAGACATGATTGATTTTGGTTATAAATTATACATCGGTTAAATGGAAGCTCCTAATTTATTGATACTAGGTTATGTTCAATTTAAATAGGTAGTATTTAATAACGGGCATGCTATCTGATTTATTGGTGATATGCATAAAGCTATGAATATTTTATATTTTACCCAAACTAGACGTTTTGTATTTATAGTCTATTAATGCTGTCATTTAGAATGTGTTATTAATTGTTTTTTATTGATTTTGTATTGGAGGACCATTGGGAATTAATTGAATTTTACGCTCAGTGAAATATTCGCAAAATATTGGACTAAACTTTATGTTAAATATTGTATTTACTCTCAAAAGAGCAGCAAATAATCATTCAATTTGTTCGAATGAAATAATTTATTTTTATTTACCAACAATTAAATCAATAATTACAACATTTTAAATGAAACGGAGACTTGTTTATATAATTACATATTTATTTATAAACAATAGTTATTTACATTACAAGTCAGCAAAGTAAGGAATTACCCACGAGAGAAATTTTAACATACGAAGCCGAAGGTTGAGTGTGATAATTTTATCGTGTGGGTAATTCCACTTTACCCACGTGTGAAGTATAACGTTTTATCCAACATCTCTTAATAAATACAAAATATAATAAAGAAATATTATTTGACAGTGACATATGCTTTAAATTTTCTAAATTATAATGTCAATCGAAGCAGTTACCAAGAAGTTGTGTGTTATTATTACTGTTATAAATAAAAAATTACTCACTAGTGACTACTCATAATTATATCCACTAGTGGGTAATTTGTTACTTTCTTTATTTAAAATCGACATAATTATAGAGCATTTATTGAAAGGCGTTGTATAATAGTTATTTACTTTACAAGTGGACAAAGTAAAGAATTACCCACGAGAGATAATTTTATCGAGTGGGTAATTCCACTTTGCCCACGTGTGAAGTATAACGTTTATTAAATGCATAATTCATTTAATATATATTTGACAGTGATATATGCTTCAAATTTTATAAATTAAAATGTCTATCGAAGTAGTTACCAAGGTGTTATGTGTTATTATTATTGTTATAAATAAAAAATACTCACTAGTGACATTTCTCAATATTATACCCACTAGCGGGTAATCTGTTACTTTCATTGTTTAAAATCGACATAGTTATAGAGCATTTATTGAAAGACGTTGGATAAAAAATATTGACTGCAATAAAAATTGCAGACAATTTTTCTCGCAATTTTTTGTCTACATTGTGTAAAAAAAATGGTGGAGTCGCCAATGGGAGCAACACAATCTTCTATCTAGGAAAACAAAAAACGTTCTATCTGCCCTTCAAAAAAATCTCTAATCGTAGCAACAATCCTATAAACAAAGCTCTGTCTTATCTCAAGGTCGTTTCACACACACATTCACGCACCCTCATTTAGGGGATACACACAAATAGCTGGTGCTGGATTGTCGAACCGGTAGCTATATTACAAGAAGTATCAGCGTTCTACATGAGAGCACCTTACGGATCTCATTTCGCTTCATGGCAGTGCCGGGGAGGGATTTATTTTTGAGAGGGGCACACACATGTATAACCATTTATTTAACCAAATTAAATATTTAACAATTGATATTGAAGATGATAAAGTGACGTTTCTGGTTTGTAAGCCATAGGTTCCGGATTGAAATCTTGGCTTGTATTTTTATCTGAATAACAGCTCCTTTAAATAATAACAAAAATACTTATTATCGCACCAACACTCTTGATAGCAAATAAGTATTGTTCCGGTTTTGTTGTTAAAGGTTCTGGGTTCAAATCCCACTTAGATTATAGAGGGTTGTAGTTTTCTTTAGTATCTCAAGGGGTACAATAGTCTTAATACTTTCAATTAAGTTAAATTTAAGACAAAAAATTTAATCATGGATATTTATCAAAAATGAAGAAATTTTCGATAAAATTTCGAATAGTTGCTACATAGACGTAGGCGATGTAATAAATTGGGTGTGGCACTCTGCTTTCTTAGATCTTGGGTTTAATACGATTACCAGCTGTCTAAGCATTGTACCAAAAGAAGTCAATGAAGGGAGAGCCAGAAAGTAAAATTCAATTAGCAATTTGTAATAATGCACAATAAAAAAATTATAGTCAAAATTGACAAAATATTAACAAAATTTTTAGTCCCAGACGATCTACCGTTAATTTTTGTTAATTTCACAAGTTTCAAATTTGTAAGCAAGTCACAAATTATTTTTGTGTATTTCATAACTAAATATATTTGTGAATATAGTAATTATTAACATTTATTTTTATGTGCATTTGACTAAATATTTTAGTAATTATATTGAAACAGAACAATAAATCATAGTTATTATAACAAATTAAGTTTCTTTAACAATTTCAAATTGATAAGTTCTAAATTTACTTGTTATTATTGACGAGTCTATATGTTAAATTTTATAAATCCTGCAATTAAATAAAAACAACAATTTTTCTTGTTAAAAATTCGGAATTGACAAAATTTTTATTTAACAAATTGTCATATTTGTTCAAATTGTTAATTTAACACAATATTATTGTATAACTTGCCAGTTAATTTTCAACATCCTGTTAAAAATTTGAACCAATGATAACAGACGTCACTGAAAAAAAATTTATATTTAATTTGACATATATGTATATTTTTGTTGGTTAAATTTTTAAATAAACCGTTAAATATTAACAGGTACGTTACAGAATAGGAGCCTGTATTTGTCAATATTAACTAAAAAATCTTTAAAACCGCAAAATTGACAAATCGCAAATAAATTTTTTTACTGTGTAGTATTCGAACTGAGGATACCATTATTCCAATACTTTATCATAGAGCTACTACTTTAGTCAATATGTGATATATTAAGATCTGCAATTGCAGAACTGTAAAATTGCAGCGTAAATAACTTCAAACTTAAGATTGTAACTAAGGTATAATATAATAAATATATCATTGTATTATAGACTATTGCGCGTGCCATCCGTCAAATTTGAGCCTCCTAAGTGGTATTTTTACATGTTAAATATTCATATAAATTTCTTGATTCTTTACGGTTGGCTACCTTGTGTGGCGCCACTGTCCACGGTGACGTCCAGGGCTCAATCACCGCCTCCTTGGATATTGCATCTCGTTCGCCAATCTTTGAGACATAAAAAAGACTGCAAAGGAATTTGCCAAACGAACATAAAATGAATGCTGCTTCCATAAAATACTGCTCAATGACTATGAAATGTTCTCCGAACCGAAGCAAGCTGTAAAATGTTTACTAGATGATATTAAATTTTTTTCTGGTGAGATGATTTTAGTCTTGGTGATTGCTACCTGCGTTTTTATTTTTTGGGGGTTTAGGCTTAGCTTAAAATGTTATATCTACATTTGCGGCAGAGCGGTGGCGATTTATTTTATGTGAATTCATTCGAAAATATTACAAAGATATACTTTCTTTCATGCATGACATCACATTATACCGGGAGTTTTTTTTTTATTAGTTTGCATAGGGTATGTGTCATTATCATAGCAACTGTTAAAGTGAGTGACATTAATGTATAGTAGGGATAATTTAGATGGATTACTATAATAATCATAGAACAAACAATACTTTAAGCAAATTAGATATTTATTTATTTATTCTAAGCCTATTTGCAAAATTGTATTTTGTCTACTGAATTCTAGATACTAAAATATTATTTTAATAGTAAGGATGAATAAAATATTATTATATTCTTCAGATATAGGATTAAATAGTGTTGATGTAGTAATGACAAAATGTAGGTATGTGTATTTATCTTCGGCATCATTTAAAATAAATTGAGGTACGAAGATTCCTTTCATAATTTCTTCATTTAATTGTGACATATTAAAAATGTAAACATATGCAAATTATCTTACACTTAGTTATGGCTACAAGTCAAGTATACAAATACGCGTTGGTAACAAAAAATTAAATATGAAACATAAATATTTACGTCAAATTTTCTAATTAAATTTTATTTACTTTTATTCAAGTAGAATATTAGCAGAAAGTACTGGAAAAAAATTGCATGTAACACGTGAATAAATAACTGTTAATTACTTAAGTACATACATACATAACGTCATGTTATATCCCACTCAGTGGGGTAACAGGTACCTAGAAACACAGTCAACCAACAATCAATCTCCTCTCTCACCCTTAATAACACTCTTTTCAATTTTACTCTCACTATCCTCGAATGTAATTTGGACACTTTCACATCTCGTATACCCACACACTCCTCTCGAATATTTCATTTTTACTGCTTTTCTTTTTTATCCGTTATTACTCATTTCATAATATTTATACTTCATACATAACTTTGACAGATTATTTTTTGACATTAAGCTTATTTTTCATGTACGTAGTTGTATTCTTAAAAATATGTCAATATTTTATTTCATATTTATATTTCATGTAATACTTTTATTTCAAGACAGTTATATATTTTTACTATTCTGCTGTTAGGTCCACTTATTAAGTATTTCTATTACATTGATGTTATTTTATAATTAATCTCAACTAAATGTAAGTCTTATTGTTATCTTGGTGTGTCTTTTAATTTCTATTGTGTATTTATTGTATTATAGTGTCCTGAAGAAGGAATAAATATTTCTGAAAGTTTGACTATTTGAAAAGAGCGTTTTAGTTTTTTGCTTATGATACTAAAGTTTATTACTTATGATACTAAATTGTAGTTTAATTAATGAAAATTACTTTTTGTTATTATTTATGAAAAAGTACCTAAATAAGAACGGATAAATTGCGTGATGATGATATATCTCTATTATTTAAAACGAAGACAATAAAATTTTGTATTACAATTTTTTGCTAATTTATAACGTGTCAGAATCCTTGCACAGCTTTCAAAAGCGCGTTAATCTCTTAGCAAATAACAAATTTCACGTCCATAAACATAAAATGTAACAATTAAGTTGTGAAAATCAAGCTAAACAAAGAAAAACACACATTGAGATGTGTACGATGATAAAAATACACCCTGACTTCTTTGTGTGTAACACAAAACTCAAAACGTAGAGCCACCGGACTGTGAACACTGCCAGGACCCCGGTTGTATTTACCCGGAATATGAATGAGCTCCGGGCGCGACAGTCACACCGGAGACAAAGGCGAGGGCGAGTATTTCCTCTGGGGTTGAGAGATTAATATTTATCCAATTTAGTTCATTTGTACAGAAATTAATTCGTATACCTATAAATACGAATATAACACTTCTGTCTCGTCCACATTCATACAAGTTTATAAGCACATCTATTCCTCGCTCAAACTCAACCGTTTATTCCTCGGACGTCCACGCAATTGTTCACTTTGATTTATCTGTTTCTTCGACCATTCTTTTAACATCTCTTCAACAAGTCTAATTCATCTCCCACTCTTATAGCAATATTCTTTTTCTACGACCACTTAGAAATCTACTAATTGTATGTTTGTAGTTGCTAGGGATATGAGGTACATTGCAAGTATCGTGCGAAATGAATTTGTTTTGTGAGTATTTCAATACAGGTCATTGCATTTCAGTACAGGTGTCATTGCTAGGATACTTATTTAGAATTGTCAAATATAGGAATGGTGAAAGCGAGACAAATTTATTATTAAAATTTAATTAATTAGGAAATAAGATCGTGGTTGTAGAAAAAATATAGTGTACAACTCGCGTGGAATGTCCATTTAATAATTTTCATATTCGTATGATTTGCAGCATTCGCCTTCGGCTCATGCTCCAAACTTTAAAACTCGTATGAAATGAGTAACATTTCTTGCTCGTTGTACAATGTACTATTTCAATTCAACTATTGGCCTAAAGGAATTTGACCGAATAAAACACATAAGAAATACATTAACGTTTAGACAAATAAATAAATAAATATATCATCACGCTTTTACCCATTATGGGTGTGGCACTCTGCTTACGCAGATCTCGGTAAGTGATATATTTTTTCGTATGAAGTGCGGTTACCAGCCGTCAAGTCATAGCCCCCAAAGATGTTAGTGGAGGAGGAACCACAGGGGTAAATTTAAATTGGCAACTGTCAGCTGTGGGATTCGAACTGAGGATCTCACGATCCACAGTCCGACACGTTACCACGGAGCTATTTACCAACGTTTAGATAAATTTATTATTATCTTCAGAACTGTAAAGAAAAGAAAGTTGTTATTTTATAATAATAATTTCAAAATCAAACAACAAAATTGACAAAATTTATACATACTATTAACGAAATTCTAAAAGTTGTTGTGTTCTACTGGTCCAAATTTCGATTTACTGCTCAGTGCATCTAACAATTTGACACAAATACCTAAATTCCATTCTCAATTTATCATAATGGTTGACGTTAACTTTTACAATTAAGTACAACTTTAAAACAATCAAAATCTTTAAAAAAATTTATATTAGATACTTGGTCTGGATAAGCAAACACGAGTATATATATTTTTGAGGAAAAACGCAAAACGCTAAGAAATAGAAAAGCAATTAAAAGAGCAATGAACTATGTATAGAAACTAAGGACACTATGAAAGAAGAAATGAAGAAAAGAAGAATCAAAAGAGGCGGATAAAAAGACGAAGAAATCTAGGTCAGAATATGACGGACTAAATTATACGGAGAGATCTAGACATACCGGCCCAGTTAAGAAAAGAAAAGATAAATAAATCAACTCATAATCCAGGATATAACTACCTATGGACCACAAGTAGACCACTATACATGACAAAAGAAAATACAAATCTAAAAATAATTGAAAAATGTAGAATATACAACTAAGAAAAATTAAATGATTATTGGACAAGTGACGATAACAGACAATGTGGGAGAGGCTTTGAAACAATAAATCACGTAAGAAGAAACTGTAGAGAAGACCTAAGAAATGATAAATTTACACAACAGATACTACACGACGAAACCCAGACATTGATTGGATGAAGAGAGTGCATCGAAATAGAAAAAATATTTATACATAGCAATAATTTTATAGTATTATAAATAAATGAAATTGCCACATCATAAATATAGATCATGTAAAAATTATAACACCAAAAGGAAACAAATAAATATTTACTACTAATTTTTACATAATTTACCTGTGATTCTCTGCTATCAAGCATTTTCGGAATCACTATATTTTTGCATGAAATACGGTTACCACAGGGGTAAAGTAAAATAGCAAGTGTTAGCAATGTGATTCGAAATGAGGATCTCTTGATCCGCAAATCTGATGCGTGTATATATCAGTTTTAAACATTTATCAACACTATAAATCCAGTTCTACAAGTATCAATTTCCACCCTTTTGTCCTTCCAAAACGCTGTAATCCGTCGATGACATACAATAAATAAAAGGAATCTAATTTTCTCGGCAATCTCCGAAATATATATGCCTAGTAAACCGTCAAAATGAATCGTTATCTTTTAGTTCTCCGCCCATAAACTTAAATAATAGTTATGTTCGTACATGGAGATAATCTTGTCGTCATAAGTTACACTACTCGACATAAATGTGATGTCACTACTTCATACACTAGTTCCAGCTCCCCACGCTGCTCCATAGTGGCGCTGGCGCCATAGCTATCGATTTTCAGATGTTATAGTCAATAAAAACAGACATTACAATCTCTATAAAAATGGGAATGTATGTTTTTAAGTTTTTATAGTTACCTACGTTATTATTGGCAAATGTAGTAACATAAATGTAATAAAGATTGTAGGAGATTGCGTTGACATTTACTACGAGAATTGAAAATTTTATCTGGAAATGTTTAATGATATTTGGGGTCTGTTCCAGATATGTCAAAATATACCATTGGGGGGAATGTTGTTTAGTAAGACACTACAACGAAATTGTCGATAGGTTATAATAATGATATAAAATGAATAAAATGTAATATGGTGAACACGCCACGATAACAATTGTTTTGCAGACATTTCCAGTGCTGCCAAATTGTTTATTTTATGTATTCTACTCTTATTTATTAATTTTAATGTCTCTATATGATTATGGAATATATAATATCAGAGTATGCTTTGAGATAAAATGCAACATAAGTAATCAATGTTTTATGAACTTTACATGATAATTTACTGATTTCTAAATACCATATATTTTTTTGTCTTTTAAAAATAAATAAACAAATTTCAAATAAAACTTAATGTGTACCGCGGCACTGAAGTTCCTTTTTATCACTCACATGGTTTATTTTCCTTGGCCTTACGGGCCTCGGCAACTAAATTCCATATTCGTGATAAAAATTGAACTTCAGTGCCTTGATACATAAATAACTATAAAAACAAATAAGGTATAACTTTTCTATGAAACTATGTATTGTTTTCCAAAAGTATCTTGATTAAAAATTAGAAATTTTAGTGTTATTTATAGAACTTCCACCTTTTGTATTTTGGTAATCAGAAAGATGAACATAGGTTAATGTGACATTTTTGGCGCAAAATAAGCTGTCAAAGTTTGTTACATTACAATCACTCAGTGTATAAAATACAATGAAATACAAATATTATTTGAAACGTTTTTGTAACATAATCTATATTAGAAATAAATTGATTAATAATTTTATGTGTCCAGTAAAGTTACACTTCAGTTTAACATTTATGACAGATCTCTGAAATGTATATATATACAAAGTCTCAAAAGTTGAAAATTATCAACTGTTTCATAAAAAACAGCCTCAATAACTAAGTTATTAATTCATGAGACCGGCCAAGTCAATCAATCGGGAACTACAGACGCGTTTCGCTCTTATTGGAGCTCATCAGTGCAGTACCAGCTGCTGTGAGGCAGTTGGTACCGAATGACTGGCTTAGCGAGATCTAAGATCCCAACAGATTGGTAAATGGAACTTTTTTAACAAAGTCTCGTATATTATATTTTTGAGTGTTTAAAGCATTACAGTGTAAAACGCCATGATAAATATCTATTTTTATGTGCAACAAACCATAATAATTACTTACTCCCAATCCAGCAAAACACATTACATCTTCCTAAAAACCCATCGTACATCCCTGTCACACTTATCCAGGCCAAGAGCACCCCCACCCTCGCCGGAGACCTTGGCCACGTCTCGCACGTCCTCGTCCTGTGCCCGGCGTGTTTTTGTCCCGGAGCCCGGAGTGGCCGCGATCCCGGATCCGTGTGGGCGACGGTAGAACGGGGGTCGCTTTTCATAATTCACGCGTTTCTCACTTTCGTCCACAGAGGAACAATATATCGCGGACTGGTTGCGGCCGTGACTGGTGGATGTGTCGTCTGTTGGGGCGCCAGTGGCGGCGGGATTGGGGTTGGAGAGGGGTAGGGTTAATGGCGAGTATAATAATAATATATTTATTTATTTAGCTTTATGCTAGTTACATCAATATCATCAATCAATAATATTTTTATTTACAATGACTTTTAAGAGAGTAACTTCACTAAAATTTGAAAGAAATATATAAGAAAAAGTAAAAAGATAATCAAATATAAATATTAAATCCAAAAACAATAGCAGTTATATTACAATCTGCAATAAACTATATGTTACTTAACAGAGACATTTTCAATTTAGTTTTGAACACTTTTAAGTTGGAACTATTCTTAACATCCGAGTTTAAGCTATTGAAATTTACAATACATTCATAATATATATATTTACTTTTCATATTATTTACATGTAAATGAGACTTTCGTCTGCTACTGTAATTATGTACCTCTTTATTAAAGCACCAGGTTATTCACAATTTTGTAAACAAAGACTAAAGCGTTAAAATGAATTTGTGTCTTAATATCTAACCATTGTAAACAATTTAACATATCTGATATTCTGCTGTATCTGCGACAATTTAAAATTCACTTCATGACTTTATATTGCAATTTTTGCAAAGTATGAAGCTGTCCTTTATTACAAGCCATTAAAAATGTTCCACAATAATTTGTATGCGGCAGTACAATACTGTTGTATATTAGAAGTTTAGCTTTGAATGTCAATTTGTACCCTAATCTACATAGAAAATTAATTTTCTTAGCCAATTTCTTTGTTACATGCGAAATATGTTTACAAAATTTTAATCTGTCATCTATTATAACTCCTAAATATTTGATATCCGCTACATATTGGATTTTGCTATCACCAATCACGATTGATATTGAGGTGGAATAGTTACAAGCTATGCATCGTCGTGCCATTTACCCATTAAAGGTGTGGAACTATGTTTCGCAAATATATTATCGCCCAAAACTTAAATTTAATTATCATACAATCAGATATTTATCTAAATAAATTTCTGAAGTATTTTATGTGTGACTCTCTGCTTAATGCAGATCTCAATATTATAAAATATTCGATGCAGATACCAGTTGTCAAATCGCGGCCTCAAAGGATTGCAGTGGTGAAGTTAATCTGTAGATCAGTAAATTGTTACATTATCTGGAACTACACAATATGGCCCAATTATTTAAACGAGGATTGTAGTTATAATTTGAAAATTTTTATAATATCTGTACAAATTAGAAAATTGAATACAAGTTCATTTACCATTGACAACAAATACATGTTAAGAAAGTACTGCACAATTTCAGATTTCACGAAATATCAATAAAATTGGCATATACTTTTATTGTATTTCTATATAATATAAACCCTAAGCAACACAACGCTGTAGAGCGCATCGTCATATCTCTTAAATTTATAGAGATATGTCAATTTTCGATATTTTTCGAAATGCTACTTTGAGTGGCTGCAACTCAAAATCTATTAAAGATATTGAAAAATAGACTCAGTTCTGTGCGTTTCATGCATTTTATTACAAATTAGCAAATTTTGAAAATTTTGAAATTTTTCGATTTTTCCCCCCCAAATTTCGATAGGCGATAACTCGATAAATATAAAAGTTACAGACTCGCAGACTGGACCATTCGATTCAGCTCGGCAAAATACATAAGTATGTAAAATTTCATTAAAATTGCTTTACGCGTTATAGAGTTAGAGCAAAAAGTGTTAAAATGACGTTTTTGGCGAAAAACGTCAAAGGGTACCCATTGACGTTTGGCCTGAAAAAGGCCATTTTAGGACTTTTTGTTTTAAAATTTCAACCTACCATCCGAATGTTCTGAAATTTTTAGGGTTTATGTATTTCGATGAGCTGAATCCAATAGTTTAGTCTGCAGGTTCGTATCTCGTTTATTATTTGAGATATTGATGATTGAAATTTTGAAAAAAAAATCAAAAATTTTCAATTTTAAAAAAATTTGTTATTTTGCTATAATATGCACGAATAACACAAAACTGAAGAGTATTTTTCGATATCTTGCGTAATTTTTGAGTTGCAGTTCCTCAAAGTTACATTTCGAAAAACATCAAAAACCGCCATATCTCGAAAAATTTAAGAGACATGATGATGCGCTCTGCACCAGTGTGTTTTTTAGGTTTTATATTATATAGAAATACAACAAAAGTATATGCCAATTTTTAGTGATATTTCGTGAAATTGAAGTACATTATGAATATACTTATAATATAAGAATGTTTTTAATATAATAATAGTAGTTTATGTAACAAGTACATAATTTAGGTCTTTATAGGACGAGCCGAATAAATAAGGCGAGTCTATAAAGTCCAATTATGTACGAGTTGCATATATGGTTTTATGTTCGACTCTATGGATTGTCCCTATATTTAAAACATTTAATTGCTTCTCAAAGTGTGCTTCGTTGTAATCAAATGAGACTTATTGCATGCAATTTTAAATTCTGAATAACTTTTGTATTTACACTTTTCTGTTAAAATTTACAGTAATAAATAAAAAAAATCTGATGTGGACAGCACATAACCTCCCGCCGAATACTACTCTTAAACAGTACAAAATAGTATTTGATAATACAGAAACATACCTTCTTATTTGTTAATTTCTTTATAATTGAAAATTTTAATGTTCTTTCGTATATTTATTTAATTTTATGACATATATTTCACTAAGAAAACAGCTTCTCAATCACAATGACATGTCACATTGCGTAAAAAATTAAAAATTTTAAATGTTTTCATGGTGTACTAGGAATGCAAGATTTGTAAAATATAATTTCTTTATATTTTATTATCTCTAAATCTAAAGCAAATTAATAAAATTAGTGTAATCAAACCACATGTAAAATTTAATATTTTTCAACTTTCAAAATAACATAAATTGTTGAAAAAGGAAATTTAACCGTGTTTTTCACAAAAAACTGTTAAGGGCTTCAAGTAAACTGCTACTTCCGGTTGACCAATTTTATCCAAAATCTAATCAGCTCTTCAATTAAATAAAAGAAGCAATAATTCACAAAATTGTATTTTTTTGGTATTATAGTATTTGAGTTATGCGAGACGAAAAAATTGCCACAGACTACACACACACATACATACATACATACATACATACATACACACATACAGACATCATCGCGAAAATAGTAAAATCGTATTGTAGGGACCCTAAAACGTGCTTATTCATTGAAAACTCACTACTCAATTTTTTGACCAAAAACAATACCTCCCTTACATAGAGGTAGGCGGGAGGTAAAAAATAGCATTAAAATCCCTATACACCACATTTCAGTTCTACACTGAATAATAAGAGTCGCAAAAGAAAAAGATTCATCCTGCGCCACTGGGTTTCCTGCAAGTGTCACTAACAACACTTAGTGGACAGCGTCGTGTTAATGTTTTTGATTATAAATTTGGAGCCGTACTAGTGAAATAATAAGCCACGCCTTTGTGGCGAGCTACTCACGTGAAAAGAATATTGTTTCTCGTAAAATACGGCCGCTTTCCTTTGCTTTTTTCCCGGTCTCCCGACATGTTTATGGCTCTCTTTTTGTTCTTTTTTAGCGCGAATGTAAAATGTTTGCCGCAGACCACCTACCTACTTCTTGTTGTGATATATAATTCTATATTCATATTTTAATTTTTTACCTGCCGTGTTTTAAATATATTTTCAAAGAAAGGAATTGGGGTGCTTTTTAGTTAGTTTTTTACACGTTAGTAGTATTGTTTACGCTTGTGAATTTTGAATATAATGACTTATATTTCTTTTTCTTTGTTCTAGGTAAGTTTCGACTGTTCTTTTGATATCAGAAAGCAGACAAAACCGGCTTTGTAAGTTATTAAAAAATATATATTCAATTTATAGTGTTTAAAAAAGTCTTTGAATTCTTGTTTAAATAATGAAGCGGAAATATAATGTTTTATATTAAAAAGAAAAAAAATCGTGTTCCTCATTATATGGTCATTATTATAGGATGTATCTTTTAGAATTTTCAGTCAAAGGTTGTTCAGAATTCGGACTTCGTTCAAGAGAAAATATTTTATTCATAATCAATAATAAAAGTGATAATTTCGTACTTTTAAAGATTTAGAAATTAAATTTTTCCCACCTTTCACAATCACAAACGATTGTAATAATACAGGCTTTACTGTGGAAATTAATTTGTTGTATGATTATTTCAATACAGGTCATTTAATTTCAGTACAGATGTTATTGCTAGGATACATATTTCGAATTGTCAAACGTTGGAATGGTGCAAGCGCGATAAATTTATTATTAAAATATAAATTAATTAGGAATTAATATCGTGGCCGTAGAAAAAGTATAGAGTACAACTCGCATGGAATGTTCATTTCAAACTCCTAAAAAATGAGGGCCATTTCATGCTTGTTGGACAATATACTATTCTGTAGTTGTTAGTTATTTTTTATTTTGCCATAATAGATAGTTGTATACTTTTGTGTGAAGAATTCTCGCTTAAAAATCTTCAGTTTTCGGGGAGAAATCTTATTACTCTCATAGTTATTTTTGATAATTCTTATATCCTAAAAAGGACCTGAAAAGTTCCTATATATTACTGGAGATAAAAGAGAGATCCAAATAAACTAATATTTGGGTCACCAAATATTAATTAATTATGAAAACTACCTCAAAATAATCTCGTATCCATTAGACGGAATAGTGTTTAAAAATATTTATTAAGAATACTGTTAATAAAAATAAGATAATCCCACCGAAAATCTACGCATCGTCCGCGTCTCCATCTCGTGTCGAGTCTGTAAGTTTCCGAACAAAAGAAGCGGATGGAGTAAACACGAGCCAGTGAAAACATTTGAAGAAGCGACGCACAAGTTTTAAGCTTCGTGAAAGAGTTAGTTAAATCCTTCGTCGAATAAAACGAATGTTGTATTGTGCTCTACTTGTGTAAATAAAGGAATTCTGTTTGCCAGATGAAATATTGATTCCTCTAAGATGTTAACAATGACTGGAGGAGATAACAAACGCAACATGAAAGTATTGTTTACATATTATTACTTTATAGAAATTAATGATTTAACAGAAATAATAATTACTGTAACATCGATTCTACCGGATATCTGTCTTTACCTCTCTCCACATACCGGTAAGGGAGGTATAGGAATCACGCTAAGAATTCGATAGTGAGTTTTCAGGAAATGAGCACGTTTTAGGATCCCTAAAATTTGATTTTGATCAATGAAATGCTTTATTGTATGTCACGTGTCTGCGTTTTAACCAATCCTGTCATTATTATACTGAGAATAATGCTCTTGTGATTATTCCCGGCAATTTTCTCTGTAGCTTTTTTGTTTTTGTTGACAGATGTCAAATGTCAGATTGTTATCATCAATACAAGTATAAATGAGCAAAAAAGATAGATTTAGTGGCGTGCCTGATGATGAAATAAAAAAATAATCAAATTAAATATAACTCGAGAGTTCGATAAATTAGAAAATAATTCTCCAGTATCTTTCTCAAACTTGTCGCCATTTGGCAATAGCCACTCAAGCCCTACGGGCTTTCGTGGCTATTGCCTGGCAACAAGTTTTCGAAAGATCTGTCAAATTATTTTCAATTTATTCTCACTCTCTTGTTATATTATTACTGACAATTTTTGGTATTAGAATAATATTTTAAATATTATTGTCTATAGTATGTTTTTTAAAACATTTTTCTCTTACTGGTTCCCATTAACGAATTACAATACGTTAAAGAAAAAATATATATTGACATTTTAGTGTAATTCTGCTAATCTCTGCTTATTTGAAAATACATAATTGCGTTTGAAAATGTTATTTTTTTGATATATAATTGAAAACATTTTTATTTTAAGGGATGAACGATTCTTGATAGTGGTGGTCCGTGTTCCTGCATTGTTTAATAAAAAAATATTTGATGGGAGATATTGTGGTGCCCACAACTGTATATTTATAAGACGTAGGAAATACAATGTCAAAATTTTTATTAGGCAATGTTCGTTTCCTATAATTTTTAGAACTGAAGTGTAAATGAAAATTATACATTTTAAGCATGTAAGGTCTATCTTATGATAGAAATGTATTATATCAATAAATTTATGCACATTTGATCCAGTTTTTGTTTCTAAACATTTTTTAATTAAAAATTTGTTCTAAAATTCAAGAGAAACAAACCATCGCCTTTTAAAATATATTTCCTGTGTCCCATAAAAAAACGTAGATACTCGGTATAGTCAAACATTTGTAAAATGTAATTATTAAAATACAGTTTATGTTTTGGCGCCTCCACCAGTTTTCTATAAATTGCAATAGCATTTTCAAAGTTAAATTCTTTACAAACGCAATTAATATTTGGCTTTGTTGGTGAAGCATGTACATATGTAACATATTTTGGATTCAGATCAATTCTTAGTTGGACCGGACATTCTTGGCATGGTACGCAATCCTGAATCTGACATTGTGAACAGTTATTACGGAATGTGTTCAAGTTAGCATATCGTGGACCAGGTTTAATTAGTTATAGATATTATAGTAGTTATGGTCAGCATTTGTGTTGTATTGTGATATTGATGGTACACGCACAAAGGGTTAAGATATCCGAGTATTTTTAAATAATTTTGATTGATATATCGTGAAATACTAATATTGAGGTAATCGAATGGGATTTATTGAATGCACTTTAAATTCTGAATAACTTTTGTATTCACAGTTTTGCTGTATATTAAAGTGGTACAAGTTTACAGCAACATAAAAAATAGTGTTGAATTCCCTACATCTTGAATTATATACGCCACTTTTGCCAATCTAATATTAATAAATGTTATTGTTATAATACAACTAAAACCTAATTAACTAATAATGTTCACGTTTCCAACTAAATAACTACGCGTCCAATTTAATTTCCAATTCGTTTAAAAAGTCCAATATTTCAAATGGCATCCCCAAATGAACTCTATAAAACTCGTTTGAAATCTCTGAATGCATCTGTGCATCGCTTTTAAAATTCTGTCCGTAAAGTAATCAATTTGCCGGCGAGGTATGCGACTGTCGCCGTCATTGTATCGAACTTATCGGAGCTGGGGTCGGGCTTCGAGTTGCGCTGCCACCAATTTGCTGATTGCTGCCTTTTGATAGAGCTGCCATTGAAGAGCGGAGACGTTCTGCTGCTTAACCCCTAAGGAGTCTTTGATATTTTTATTTCGTTGTTAATCGGACAAAGATTGCAAATCTTAGACAATGGATTTCGAGGAAAGGACAATGGAAGTTTTGTAGCACTTGACAGTTAATATTTAAATTTGACATAACGAATGAATAATATTAATTTATAGAACTGTCAATATTATGTCATTAGCAACATTAACAAGGGTTACTAATTGATAAACAACGGTTGAATTATGGCTACATTATTTGACAGTTGTGGACAATAGTTATTTGTGTATCAAGTGCGGATAGAGCATTGTTTGTTGCACGCGGCGAGAAATTGTTGATCGAGGCGAAGCCGAGGTCAACAACTCGACAAGTGCACCAAACAAGCTCTATCCGACGAGATACACACAATATTTTTTCTACAATCGTTGAACAATATCAAGCTGTAGAAAAAATTTATTTTCAAAATTATCTTTGGTCACGCCTATAACAATTCAGTAAATTTGTAGTTACCCATGTCACTGTAATCATGGCAACGTTTATGAACAAAATAAAAATTTTAAAAGAAATCATAATTTGACACATGGAGTACATTTGACATATGGAGTACATTTGACATAAAGTCTACAGAGTGAATACGCTTATGGTGATTAAGTTGAAGTGTATGTACGTATATGCCAACTGTATTTGCAATAGCAAGGTTTTTACCAGAAAAATCCAATGCATCATTTACTTCTTTTACCTAATTTATTTTTGTTTTGTTTTTGTCGCGCTAGTGCGACAATATGTCACTTTGTCACCCTAGAGCGACAATTTTGAACATTTCCTAACCAAAAATGGAATAACAATGTCGATATTGTGCAACGATTGTAGAAAAAAATTATTATTTGTCTCTTTTGCGAAATGCATTTAGTACCCTTGAGTATTCTATGACATTTTGCGCAGGCAGTACAAAATTAACTACGCTATTTTAAGAAGCAAACCAAGAATACAGAAATGCATTACTAGAATTAGTAAATATGCCTTACGTTAAACAACATTTTAAGGTTTCCGTTTTTGAGAACAGCTACAATTGTTTCCATTCTCCAGACAATTCCACAACTCCTCCACTCCAGTAAGTCCTGTAAAATAATCTTCGAAATAAAGCACCACCCCCCCCCCCCCACCCTGCGCGTGTGTCGGGTATTGTCGAATAAACGCGTCTAGGCTACAATCTACGGCCGGTTACGTTTTTATCACGTCAGTCGGAATGAAGTGTTTTCAGGATATACATTTTATTGTGTATCCCGTTACAAGTCCCCGAGGGTACAAATGGGATTTGCATGCTGGAAGCATGGCACACTTCGATGCTTCACGAGCTTCGTGCCCGTTTCGTCGCAGACGATATGAGATGTCCTCCGGGTACGATGACGATGGTAACTTGGATTTTAAATCTGCGGTGGTGCAGTTCTTTTGTTTGGTGTGTGATCGGAGTAGGTATTGATTTCGTTTTGTTTTAGAACACTCATGCATGATTAAAATTTCAACAGTATATTCCTGCTTCCCGCACATTATAGGAAATAAGATATTCAATGTTGGAGTTTTCATTAGGCGATAGTTCGTTCCCTACGAATTTTTGGAACAGAAGTGTAAATACAAAGGATGTTTAGAAACAAAAACTACATTAAATGAACCTAAATTTATTGATTTCTTTTATGAGAAAATAAAATTAATAATTCCAGCTACTTTGAGAGTGCCATGGAAGAAGTATCGCAGATGATATTTGGTTTTGGCATAATTTTTAGATAATTATTAATTTAATTAAATTAATTATTAGTACTCATGAATACTTATACCATCTCAGAAAAAAGTAAATGGACACAAGGGTAATTATTGGAGTCGAACTAAGGACCTCATGATCCTTATATGCTTATGCTTATAAATAAATTGACTTTTCTGTGGAAGATATTGTTCTGTTGCTGTTTCTCCCACTTGTCGTAATTCGTGTGGAATACAATACTTTATACACTTTCATAGTAAGTCATTTTAGACCTCCCTAATTTTGAATTTGTAATAGTTAAAAGATCAAAAATTTATTAGCAAATATAAATGTCACTCTGAAATTATTTACAAAACAAATGTTAAATTCACCGCCTATTAAGAAAAAATATGTCACATGAAAAAGCAAACGTTAATAATAAATATTTTTGCCAAAATCTGTGAAGCAAGAGTATCAAGAAAAAATGATAAATAGCGTGATGATGTTTATTTAATAAATTAAATTAAATCTCTCAGATTACCTCCTCGAAATTTTATTGAGAATGTAATATAGAATCTTGTATAATTTTCCGAATAATATATTAAGGCGCGTAATGTATAATAAACTGAGGGTAGTTTAGAAATAAATTAACTTTGTGAAACAAGCAAGGCTATTACACGAAAACATGCGTCTGTCTACAAAATTTCTTGTATAGCAAGTTTGGAGAAAGTGAGCGAACTCGTTTCTGTAACGCTGTTAAGTTATTATATAAAGTTCCTCTTTTACACCAGGATTACCAACGTAATATATTCATACAATCTGCAAACATTACATTCTATATAAAGCAGTATAAATATTTCTTTGCGCTTTTGACTCATTCCTAAATTTGCGGTGCTATTTCTGTTTTTACATACTTTTTTATCGTGACAAATATATTTTCTGGTCATGATGTTTACCTGCACTACAAATTGTTTCTCTGTCGAACTGTGTAGAACTCTGGAGTTACGGTTTCTCAAAAACTACAGAAAATTTTTATATTTTGTATTTATCAATTCTATCCCTTTTGAAAGAGCTGATTAGTTTTTGGTGATAATACAATAACCGGAAGTGGTAGTTTAATTGAAACCCTAACAAGTTATTTTGAAATATCTCAGTAAATTATGGATTAATTACAATTTTGTTATTAGAATAATGTTATCAAAATATGCCTCATGAGCTTTCCTCTTGTGCTAGTCACAACATTTTTTTCACGACATGTTTCTAAAAACGATTTGTTCGGACCTAAAATACACTTTGACAACACACCTAACACATTAAAAATTAGGTTATCAGATGCAAGGCGGGGTAGCAGTGTTACCAATAAACCAGTCTTAAATATAAATTAAATTTGTCAAATTGTGATTTAATCTAGAAAAATAAAAATATAGGACATAATTGTAAGACAATTTAAAGTATGTATATAACTTAAATAAAGATTTTTAATACAATCAGGCATTTATTTATAATTATTAAAATATATTTTTTGTAAATAACATTCATATACGTAACACTTCTATATTTTCCTCACTAGAGAGGAAAAATACATTTTCTCACTATTTCAGGAGAAGAACAATGGTGTTTCTTGGCATGTCGTGAAAAAAGAAATTATTTTGACATTTTCGTTTAAATCTGCTAACCTGTGCTTTTTCAAAAAAACTTAATATGATTTTTGGTATGTGTCACAATTGAAAACTAAATATTTGAAGGGATGAACGTTTCTTTATAGTTGTGATCCATGTTCCTGCATTGGTTGATAAGAAATGTGTGGTGCCCACAACAGATTTTCTTTGAAACATTATTTTAAATTATCTTTAAAGTATAATTTAATAAGATATTTCAAAATAACTAGAAAAGGCTTCAAGTAAATTGCCACTTCCGGTTATTGGATTACCACCAAAAACTAAACAGCTCTTCCCAAGGGAGAATACAAATACAATACGTTAAATTTTAGAATGTTCAGTTCAATAGGTTTTCAGAAACCGTAACTATAGAAATTCTTAGATACACACACAGATAGATACACACACACACACACACACACACACACACACACACACACATCATTGTGAAACTAATAATATCATATTCTAAGGATCTTAAAACATGCTCAGTTACTGAAAATTCATTACCGAATTTTTAGCATGATTCAAGAACCTCCCTTACAGGTATGTGGCGTGAGGTAAAAACGCTTTAATAATATTTCATACCCTACATATACAGATAAATAAAACTCCCTGTATATGTAGACGTATAATAAATAAATACGTCATCACACTTCTTACGTAATTTTAAGTGTGACTACCAACCGTCAAATCGAATGTGGTATTCGAACTGAACATCTTATGATCCTTTCGTTACCAAGGAGCTATTTCCATTATTGTGCGGAAGGTACTAAAAAGCAGAAGTAAAAACGTTAAAAATATCGAACATGTAAAATGTAATTTAATAATCCTGCATCGAAACGAAGTGCTTACAATAAGCTTGCAACTCTGCTCTTGATTTGAGTTTCATAGAACAGAAAAGCAATCAAAAAGAATCTCGTTCTTCGTAATATTCTGCGAAAGAACAACAAGTTGAAAGAAACTTTACATTTTCAATAAAAGGATTCAAACTCAAATGAGCAATATAGACAAGAGTAGATCTA
This sequence comes from Poecilus cupreus, assembly GCA_963942605.1. Classification (NCBI taxonomy): domain Eukaryota; kingdom Metazoa; phylum Arthropoda; class Insecta; order Coleoptera; family Carabidae; genus Poecilus; species Poecilus cupreus. The sequence goes on from OZ012724.1 coordinate 22,166,110, forward strand.
GGACTCTTTTTGCTCCTTGTTTGCAACTCAAGAAGATATATTGTCATCCAAAGCTTGCTGTTTTCAGAATCCTTGTCTTTTTGCTCGTTAGCATATAGAATATTTTCTTCTTTGACATTTGTATAGCTGCTCCACGAGAGTAGGAATGGAATAAAGCTTTTGACATTCTTAACTTTCTGGTTATTAAGTTTTCAATTTGTTTTTTATGATGCATTTTAAATTGAAATGAGAGATGCAGTTCTCAGAAATGTAATTTTAGACTTTGTGTATATTTGTATTTACCTCGACGTGGAATTATTAACGAAGTAAATGTTTGTACAGAATATTTCATAATGCAAGGATAACAAAAGGAAATATATGAAACTGCAAAATTCATAGACAGTAAGGTACTTTGAATAATAAATAATATATGGAATTAATTTTTGCAATATATTAAAATAAACTAGGTCTAATATATCACGACATAATTACCCATTTTTTGCCAGTCGTCAAATCATAGTGAAAATATGCTATATCAAATATAAATCTTTTTCTATAACACTGTTTTGGAAACTGGGCATTCCACTACTAAAAATTGTTATGGAATCACTAACATTCCATACGCGGCGTATGGAATATTTTCGACGAATCAGAACCGCTTATTAGCGCGACATATGAAGTATCTTGATTCAGTTACTATGGTTACGTCTGTTTGTTTTAATTTGATTTATTAGAGTTTGACGTTTTCAACAGTTTTATATTTGTATTTTTGTATAATTTCCAAAACCTTTTTATAGAAAGTATAATCTACAACATGTAACGGAATGGCCTATCCCACGCTCGCAAACCGTAGCCCTCGCCTTTGGCTCGGGCTACAAACTTTTTGCTCGCGTGGAATATGTGCCATTCCATTACTTGTTGTAGAATATACCATTTCACGCTGCTATTATCGCTATAAAAGTCTAAAATTTTATCTATGTATTTCACTGTAAGTAAATGATAATTTTTCAATAGATATTTATAAGATTTAGGTACTGTCTTAATGGTATCTAAATACTTTTTCGTAAATCCGCACCTAACGCTCCTGCACGGAACAAAATGAAAATATTTCCCAAATATATTTATAATATTGAAATTGTAAGAATTAAATCCGATATTCAATTACTTGTTGACTAGATTTTACGTGGGGTAATAAATTAGATCTGTTTTAATGTAAATACGAATAAATTTGTTTATTTGTCGCAGGTTAATTATTTCTGAACCACGTATAGAATATTGTTATAATGAAAAATGTCTTTATTTATTAAGAAATTTCTTATTACAACAATATTTTATACTTGGATCAAACCTAATTAACCTGCGTCAAATATACTTATTTATAGATAGATAGATACTTTATTTCTTTCGCATGTAATGCATGATTGATAACATCACAAAACAATTAATGATTAAAATGTATATGTAATATAAGTATAATTATAAAGTAAGTTTTCAAGTGTGTATCCTAAGGGAGATGAAAATGCTAGAATTATTGACATATATCATCAAACTCTTCCAGGCTATAGAAAGAATAACTAGCGAGAAAAGATAGATTAACGAAACTTTATAAATTTTTAACAGCTACAAAAAAGTTTCAAATAATGGATATTAGCAATAATAATTTGATTAAAATAATTATTTGTTATAATCTTGCACCTGCTTTCAATTTTGAATTATTTATTCAACAATCAAATTTAGTACACATGGCAAACATGGATCAAGTATAATTATGGAACAATCATAAACATATTTCTATATACAAAGAGTCTCATGGCGCCTCCACCATACTTTGTATCAAAGACCAAGACCTAGTTCTTCAAGTATACCACATTGCCCTGCAAGAGAATAAATCTTGTTTTTGTGGTTCGTCTATTGTTCGTTACATTTGCAGCGTCCATTAAACAATCGACGATCGTTGCTGATGGCTGACATACGACGACGGAGCTGCCAAGCGGGTTTTGAAATAACTGAACTGCGATAATTCGATGAGGAAGCTCGCACAAAAACTTCAAATGTTTTTATTTGTTGGACAAATCTTCAAGCGGGCATAGAAGTTTTTACTCTTTCTAGGAATGGGTTTAAAATTTATATTTTTATTTATTTATTTTTTACGCTTGGATGTGTTTCTTGAAAGTGGAGCAGCTAGAATTTTCATGCTAGTTTTTACTGAAGTATTTTTAGTTTGTTTACAATTCGACAATGTTACAATTCATGCATTTTTCTTTGACTGCTTGTCACTACAAAACCTTTAATGTATTGTTCGCTCAGTCATATTTTGACAATCCAAAATGCAGTTCGTAAAAGAAAAATATATTAACATTTTGTTGTTGACTATAGACACTATAGTGTATAGAATACTGGATTGAAATTAATTCAGATTTTATATTTTATGTTGCAGTTTTTTGAAATAATTTATCGTTGTACTTACATATACAGTTGTAGAATTTCAATGTGACTTATATGGGTTTCATTGCTGTATCGTTTTACTTATCCATTTTACAACAAAAATGTAAGTTTGTTTAAGATTTAATAGTGCATACAATAAGCCCTATTCGGTCACGATAAAAAATCTGATGTGGCCAGCACATAACCTCCCGCTCAATACTACTCTTAAATGATACAAAATAATATTTGATGATATTGAAACTTACCTTCCTTTTTATGTATTTTCTATTTATATTTGAAATAATTTAATTTTGTTTCGTATTTCTATTTAATTTTTGACATATATTTCACTAAGAAAACAGTTTCACAATCAAAATGACATGTCACATTTCGAAATAAGTTTTAAAATTTTAAGTGTTTCCATGGTGTGCTAGGAGTACAAGATTTATGGAATCTAATTTCTTTATATTTTATTATCTCTAAATCAATAGAAAATTAATAAAATTAGTGTAATCAAAACACATGTAAAATTAAATATTCTGCAACTTTCAAAATAATATAAATTGTTGAAAAAGGAAATTCAGCCGTGTTTTTCACGAAAAACTGTTAAGGACTTCAAGTAAACTGCTATTTCCTGTTACCCAATTTTATTCAAAATCTATTCTGCTCTTTTTAAATATAAAAATTCGCAAAATTGTATTTTTGGTATTATAGTATTTGAGTTATGCGAGACGAAAAAATTGCCACAGACTACAAACACACAACATACATACATGCAGACATCATGGCGAAAATAGTAAAATCGTATTGTAGGGACCCTATAACGTGCTTATTCATTGAAAACTCACTACCCAATTTTTGACCAAAAACAACACCGCTCTTACCTAAAGGTAGGCGGGAGGTAAAAAACAACATAACAGGTGAAAATGTGTACTTTTCATCTGTCATAATTGAATTTTTTTTTTTGAATGGACAAGCGTTTCTTGATATTGGTGGTCCGTGTTCCTGCATTGTTCGATAAGAAATCTATGGCGGGAGGTATTGTGGTGCCCACAACAGATTTTTATTGTAGGAAAATATAAATATAACAATATAAATTAAATAATATAGATACCCCTATACGCAACATTTCAATTCTACACCCAGCATGTGTGGAAGTAAAAACGAATAAATTTATAGTATAAAAATGTTTCATTTCTTGCTCATTCAACATTCGTATTGTACAGAATATAAATTAAATAAATATTTCAAGCCACATAATAACGTTCTTGTGGTAGTTACCATCATCATCATTACATTTCAAGCAGTAGACCACCTGACACCTCATCTAGCAGATAATTAATCTTCAATAAATCCATGCGAGGGCGCAAGATTAACGCGCGTGCGTGTGCTCCGTCCACACAGCCTACCTACATCCGCATCCGATACAATATTCATTAATTCAATCATGATGTAATTGTTCTAAAACGGAATTGAATCTCACAGATTCGGCGGAAGTAAATGTAGTTGGTTCAAGGATATTTGGAGGTGATTACTTGGCCATTTGGTTAGAGAAAGTGCGTCGGAAATATACAAGAAGTGAAAGTAATTATAAGACAGGTTTTCATTATAGATTGTAGACAATGTGTCGTTACGTATTTCAGTATTGTTCACTATTCATTCGACAATCGTTCCTAAATCAGAGAACCGAACAGTTTGACATGCATATGGCCAGTTAGAAAATTAAAACATTAAACTTGGTTTAAATAAATAAAAGCAAATCGAAATTTCGTATCATATGGAATAATTGACATTCGATTTGGTTTCATCCAATTATTTCAAGTGTAACATTTCAGTGAACTGACAAGAAATCTTGATTATTGATGATATTTTCTTGCCTTGTCTTTAAAAATAAAACTTACTTCTTGTCTTGATTTCGAGACTATAGGTGATTTCGACTGGCATCGGTTAGTACTTGGTCACAGGAATGGTTAGTAAATAGAGTAACCAATTGATTTAGACTGACAGTTTTATGACGTCATACGTAAACGGTGACAGTTTTGGTATGTTTAATCAGTAACATGCTCGAGAGCTCGATTCGTCCAACGGTTAGTATTCTGATTAGTTGAATTTCACCTGTTATGATTTCAAACTGACACGCTGTCATATTTTTAAGTTTTCTGTCAAATTTGATTAATCTCAAAAATCTACAGCGCGTTTTCAGAAACCGTTCGTTCAGTGTAACGTCATTGTTTGAAACCAACCAAACACGTAACCGGCAAGTAACCAGTGTCAGACGAAATTGCCTATAGTATATCAACTATGTCTTGATTATTGCGAAACACTGGTTATTCCTACCAACGTCTCAACCATCTACCTTCAAAAGTACTCGTCTATCACTGCAGTGGGAGGGAGTCCGTCAGGGTTCGATGCCGGTACCGCAGTATTCAGTGTTGGCGGTATTCAGGGCATTGTGCTAGGTCTGTTAGGTTTGTGTGTTGAGCTGTTGTAGCTGCTGATGTACGCAGATGACCCCCTTGTCCTCCTCTAGGCTTTGGAGGCCTCTTCGCCACCCTCAGACACTCAGGGTTGGACTAGGAGGATTGCTAAATCATGTTTAACTAAACTGCTTTCAATAAGAAGACGACATTTTGTGGAGGTACCGGGAAATCACCAAATGTATTTACATATACATATGTATATACATTGAAGGATCATTGCTCTTCAAACGCCACCGTAAAAAATGGGTTGTCGAATTTAAGAGAGGAAGAACAGGCGTCAAAGAGGAACACTGTGTTGGGAGACCCGTTTCTGAGCCCACTTTTGAAAATGTTGAATCCGTGCACGACATGATTTTGGACGAACCATGAATAAGGCTCAAATATATAGCAGAGACTTTAACTATTTCGTACGAACGTATCTTTCATATCGTACATCATGATTTGGGTATGGGAAAACTATCTGCCAAATGGATTCCCAAATGCTTGAATGCTGATCAAAAACGACTCAGAGTCACTCCAAGTCACTTTGCCGCATTTTAAAGAGGATTCTTTGGATATTTTAGATCGTATTATAACTATGGATGAAACATGGATCCATCATTACGATCCAGAAACAAAAGAACAATCAAAAGAATGGAAACACGCTGGATTCCCCCGCCCAAAGAAATTTCGTGTACATAAATCGGCAGGAAAGGTTGTCGCATCAATTTTTTGGGATAAGGACATAATAATTATGTCGGACTATTTAGAACAGGGTAAAACTGTGACAGGCGCGTATTTATCTACATTATTAACAGGGTTTCGAGGAAAAATTGTAGAGAAACGTCGTTGAAAATTGTCCAAAGGTGCGTTTTTCTTGCAAGACAATGCTCCCGTTCACAAGTCCTTGATTGTGATGCAGAAAATTGATAAAGTTTGGTTTGAATTGATTGACCACCCCCCTTATTCGTCAGACTTAGCTCCATCAGACTATTTACTTGTTTACAAAATAAAAAAATATCCAAAAGGCAAGAAATTCTCAACGAATGAAGCAGTAATACGTGCTGTGGTAGAGTGGTTTGCAGACCAAACCAAAGAACTTTTTTTAAACGTTTAGAACTACTTTATGATCGTTGTGTTAAGTGTATAAAGTTAAGACGTGATTACAATGAATAAATAAAAATTAGTTTTAATTGCAGTAATGTTTTCTATGTTAGGCTAAGAAATTATCTATACACTCTTGTATATACACATAAATTTTGAGAATCGGAGTTGATAGAAGGCCATTCCAGCAATGGATTACAAGGAGAGAGAGCATTTCTGATAGTCTCCTTGCAGGTTAAGGTTGTATTTTATTTCATCTGTTTTTGCCACGTGGTACCGAAGATTTAAATCAAAAAATATGATATAATGTTATCTTAAAATTTACTATATTATGTGAATTCATTTGGTCTGTGAAGAAGGCTCAAAATAGGGCTGAAACGTCGACCGTTATGAACGAATAAACATAATTGTAATGCAACAAGGCTTGTGTACTCATTTTTTTTTTTCATTCCAATTTCAAGTGGCCGTCAAGAATCATTTACAAACTATTATTATTATAAAGCAGCTTTAAATAATATAAGACACACTGCATTCTTCCATTGTATTAATTTTTATTGAAACTTTTATAAAACATAATCTATATATCAAGTGCAATAACAAGCTTATGATCCTATTGAAATAATCATAGAGCTACGAGAACAGAAAAACAAGTGAAGCGGTAGATTTAAAAATGTGGAATTTTCACGTGTGAAATAAATCAATTGAATAATAAAAATTCGCCCTCTTAAAACGCAAACCTCGTGCAAACCGCTTAGCAATCACCAGCGATAGGATTACATTTCGGGCCAGTCCGGTCCATTAGCCCTGCACGCGGTCGCAGGAACGAGTTCCCCGCGCTTTAATCATGCTTGCCAACTGTTGGGGATTAACGTTCCAGCCCTGAGCTATAGGTTTACATGCTGTAAGCTTGTTGTAGTTTAGAATTAAATGCGAGTTTGTTACAAATGAAATCCCTAGTCAAAATGGACTTTTTACGCGGCCGAAGGTCCTGTCTCTCTCCTGCACATGTGAGAGAAGAGGTTTCTTTGTCTTTGGCGATCGTGTAGTTCTTTGTTTTTTTGTTGTTGGCTGCAATTTTAGAATGAAGAATAACTTCATAACTTCATTTTGTTTGCATACTGAAACTGTTCATTTCAAGTAGAAAAACGAAAGGATTACAGTCGTTTGCGGAATAGGAATCATTTAGTAAATACTGAAAGGAATATTATATTTACTGGCTTTGAAATTAATTAAACCAGTTCGCGGAAATGATGCTTTATTCATTTTATTAAATCCAATAAAATATTTGTATGATTCCATTTCAGCGAAGAGAAATTAATTAAAATAATTGTAGGAAATATTAAATTTTATTCGATAACAATTTTCCTTATTTTACTTAATAAAATAGATGTAGGGAAGTTGAAAGAACTTTCAGTATCCATGACTTTTGGATTAAACTCATTAAATATATTTTGTTACAGAATAAATTCTACGTGATGAACAAGACATGGCTTCCTTCCTCTGTTTTATAATTTATAATTTATTGTTTACATAGTTACTGTTTCTGTTTACTAGTTTATGTTATTCGTTTGTTTTCCTGAAGAAAAATTACGTAGAATAATTTGAAATGTTGCATTTAATTGAAATATTTTTAAGAACTTAATCCAGAAGTCTTTTATAATTTTGAAAATAGGTAGATTGACACTAGTTATTTATTTTACTAGTGAGCAAAGTAAGGAATTATCCAAGAGAGAAATTGTAGCACACGAAGCCGAAGACTGAGTGTGATAATTTATCGAGTGAGTAATTCCACTTTGCCCAAGTGTGAAATATTACGTTTTATCCAACCTCTCTTAAAAATTAAAAATTATTAAAAAAATATTATTTTCAGTGACGCTTTAAATTTTCTAAATTAAAATGCTGATCGTAGTAGTTACCAAGGTGTTGTGTATTATTATTATTGTTATAAAAAAAAATTACTCACAAAACGAAAAAAAAATGGATTGTTAACAATAGAAAAAATTATTTTACGTATAGTGACAGCAATTTAGATACTTACAAGAACATTTATATTAGTTATATAATATTATTTTGGATTGCTACTCCAACAATCTAAATAATGTTTAATTACTTATTTTTATACGCGAGAAGAATAAAGAACTGTCAACTAATTATGCTGTCAAAAATATTTGAATATTTCAGATGATAGGAAAAAAGAAGAGTTGGCAAGGAAAAACAATTATTATTATAAAAAAAATTAAACAGTTTGAATTGTAAATGATTTTTTTAAACAAGTATTTTTTCAAGTGAATTTATATTTATAATATTGTAAATAAATTCATCCTTTTGAATTTTATCAAGTTTTAATTTCATTCGCTTGAGGGTACTTACTATATTTAAAATAAAAAAAACCTCGTTTTCTTTTTCTTAACATAAACAACCCCTTTTGTTTCCATATCTCCTTTTTTTGCATTTTTTTATCTTTATATATAAAACTCCGGTGTGCGTGATTTCGTAATTCTTCTCCTCCTAAACTGCTTGATCGATTTTGATGAATTTTTTTTTATATTTATGGGATCACTTGGATGGTTTTTAGCTATAGATTGCGCTGTTGTCGAGATCCAGATTTTTTATAAAAATTTTCCTGACATAAATTACTTATGCCTTTGACCATTTAGGTGCCCCTATAAGTATAGAAAAAAGTTACATCAAAATCGGCCGAGTTCTGCTTTTGGTAAATTTTGTTAAAATTCTAAAAATTCTGTATAGTAATCAGTACATTAATTTCATTGTAATACATTTCCAATAAAAATTCCTGATGAATGGAATGATCATTTGCATCCCGTTGAACTGCCAACAAAGAAGTCATAGGTCAACACTATTCCATTCTTCAAGTTTGAAAGGCATATTGTGATAACAGTCGTTGTCAACGTCTATAGCGAAATAACCCCAATTCGCTCAAACCATCAATACACAATGACTGCTTTCTTGTGAAGTACACAACACGAACACAGCATACAGAGCATACATCATCTGTGCAGCCTTTCTTCTGTGAAGAACGAAGAACGAAGACCGCTTTCAGACTTAAGTACGCTATTATGCGTAACGTATACAGGCCTGTCATTGTGCTAGCGAGGTTTGCGGTCGGGTAATAGCGAAACTTTCAAAATGCCATCATTACGGATAGAGCACTTCATATTTTTCTATTGCGGGCAATACTTGAATGTATTTTAATGATATTAAATTATACATATTTCTAAATTTATTTCGTTGTTTTAATTATTATTTTCTAAATAGAAGTATACGAGTACATTATGAAGTTCGCAAGAAGTAAACGTACCAAAATACCAAAGTGAAATCACAGTGAGATATCAAATCAGAAAGTAAATAGAAAATAAAATGCAAATTGTTATGAACTATTAATACTTTTATAAACATTATCAACTATAATATCCCTGGGCCATTAATAATTACGAAATAATACGAAATAATTTTATCACAATTACCGAAAGAACGTTGCTTGGTAACCAGCTAGTTTATACGTAGTTAAATACCCCATAAACTGACATAAATTATATATATAGGTTAATCTATTTTGTTTACAAACTCGAAGTTTATTTTCAATTTTATTCCTCTATTGGAATTATAAAATATTAAAAAATTTTCTAGTTCGCTATGTTGTTGCTATTGGTAAATGATTACGTTTACATACAAAATTCACATTGAACTGTCACTTTACTGTCAGACTTTACTGTGATATTAAAATTTGTGCTCCGCATGATCCAGTGTTTTATAATATGTATGTATAAAAATATTGTATTTATTGCAAAAAATTACGTCTAAAAATGGCAGCACGTGTGATTCAACACGTATTGTATTTTCATTTCAACAAAAATTAGTATCTCATATAAACGTTGTTGCATAGTGACGTCATTTTTGATGACTTGCGTCTTCTCCAAAATCATTTTGAGTATACCAGATTTTGTATTCAAATTTCTAAAAAAAAATTTTTTCCTGGTCAAGACGTACGTACGTTTAGTATGTCTAAAAGTCGAATGCTTAAATAAAATAGATAGAACTACAATTAAAAAGTTGTTACCTTATAACAAGCCATAAAGTAATGATAAGAAATTTGGTGGAGGCTCAAATAAAACAGTATAAGTGCACCTGCAGGTGTTTCAAAAACGCTTGAAATAAATCCCCTGATTCTTGAAACTAACCCCTGAACCACGAGATATTCATTATCTCCCCTATTCATCAACTATGCACATATTTCCAGCCCCATACTTACTTCATTCCGCCTCACTCATATCGTTTTTGAATTCCCTGCGTTCCCTAATGGTGAAGTTTTAATCTATTCCCTGGAGTGACATTAGCGTGGAGATAGTCCGGAGTCCGGGATAGCTGAGAGCTGACCCTTGCTACGTCGCACGCAGGTAGTACAAGGGTAGCGTGAAAGGTAGTTTGGCTAGCGCCTAATCTGGGAGGGTCAGTGTGAGTGAAACTAGTAACTTTCGCATTACTGGGATGACACCTTTATTGCAGGGGGAGATTTAGGGTTTTTTACGGAGGACTTATATGACAGCATCTGGACTTTTATGAGAAATTGTATTTGCAGAACTAATCCTTTATTCAATAATTTTTACCTCTGACATATACAGAGTGTTCAATTTAAGTGTGCCACCATTGCTATCTCCAGAACTATAAGAGCTACGATATAGGAAATACAATGTTCATATTTTAATTTCGCTCTAAGTTCTATTAATTTTAGAGTAAAACTGTATGTTCAAAATTAAATACTGCACCAAATGAGCCTAAATTTGTTGATGTGATACATTTCTATCATGAGATAGATGTAAAATAAAATAAATATTTTTTAGCTATTTTCAGAGTGCCATGGTAAACAAAACATGCAAACAATCGTATTGCTTGAGTTTGACAGATGACATTTGGCATAGTTTTAATGATTATTTCACTCATTACAAATTTGATCAATCAGAATGTTTCATTTTCCATTGTTGTGTATTTTAGATAAGCACCATCCTGTTTATTCGCGATTAAATTGAAGCTAGCTTTTATATGCAAATTTTGAACATTTTGAAGGCATATTTAGCTGGAAAATTAGTTGCAGAAGCAAGATACTTACATGTTTTTTACCCTAACTGGTATTCTATATCTTTAAACATGCTGAATTATTCAATTCTAGCTATTTTTATTTACAAATTTTTGACATTTATTTGACAAATAATAAGAAAAACAATCAATTTGCTATAGTTACACTATAACAACATAATTTTATGGTGCTTTTTGTTTGTGTGTGCCGATTTATTTATGTGAAAATGTGTCAAAATCAACGCTTTAGTTCAATTTCTTCGGTAAATATTGAAGTTTATGGAATGAATTCATGAAATAATCTTGACATATAACCCTCGTGCTAAAGAATTTAATCAATTAAATTTGATGACTAGCTTATTTACAAAATTTTGCTTTGAAAAAAGTGTTATCGTACATAATAATTTGAAAAAATCTCGAGACCGCAGACTCAAACACTTTTTAAGCAAAATTTTTTGCATATGTCAAATTTAATCGATTAAATTCTTAGCACTCGTCATATAACTATTGATTATTGACTTATTTAAATTATTTCTCAGTAATCATGGACACATCAATAATTATTAAAACTCTGTCAAATGCTGCCTGTCAAACTCAAACAATACGAATATTTGCATGTTTTGTTTACCATGGCACTCTGGAAATATCTAAAAATTATACATTTTATTTTACGTCTATCTCATGACAGAAATGTATCACTTAAACAAATTTAGGCTCATTTTGTACAGTATTTAATTCTGAACAGTTTATCTATTTACACTTTTGCTCTAAAATTATTGGTAAAAATTAACATTGTATTTCCTTATAGCTCAAAAAAAATAATAGACAAACCAGTTAGACACTGAAAGATTGACAAGAGCAATAGTGAACATGTGCTAGTTTGTAATGAAGTTGGTTTCAGGCGTATTTCTTGAAATGCTGTAAAATCCAACTACACAAATCATACGGTAATATATTAGAAAGTATTCTGTACACTTACCTGTTAGATATGAAATATAATAATTAAGAGAATGATATATCACAATTATTAATCAATATCAACTTCAAATTTGACAGAAAAGAATTAAAGTAACTGGATTCCAATAATTTGTTTTATTTATGACATTTGGACCCAAAATGGCGGATGAGAATACTCATATATTCTAGTGCCTTACTTAAACTAAAGAAAAATAATTGAACGGGATAGGTCAGAATTCCCATTCTCTTATTGGTAACAAACAACAATTAAAAAACAACAAACTACAAACTTCCATTTCTTGGGCAGTCGGTTAAACCTAAATGTAAAAACCCACCATTTTCACCCCAAACAAATACATAAAACTACCACACGGACCGTCCTCCGTTCCTTCCATTTCTAAGTGACAACTCGATCGGACATTCAAATGTAGAGACCCTTCCTCGAAGACACCGAACGTGTTCCGTGTCCCACGTTCTTAGTGTTTCTCGCGTATCTCCGTGTTCGTGTACGTGGGCTGCGGGACGTGATACGTGGCGTCGCGTGACGTGCGTATATCACGCTTGGCGTGATGCCAGCGTTCAGCGTCGCGGCGTCCAGCCGACTGACAGATTGTGCGTGAGGCCGAAATACGATGTTTGTTTTGGGGTGTGGAGTAAGAATACGAAAGAGTTGGGATGTTTGAAAGGGGAACGCTCATTTTAGATTAGCTTAGATTAAATATGATACCTTTGGTAAATATTGTTAATTTTATACTTGTTTCTGTTACAGGTAAGGAACTACTAACTATGTTATGATAGCTGATGGCAATCGTGATTAATTAGAGACTTGTAAGTACCTTTTGAAATTTATATCTGTCGTAAAAAAAATCTGCAATATTAAGCTATTTACTACTTCCTTGGTATCTTGCATAGTGAGCTGTAGAATTTGTCCAACATTTATAAATAAGAAATATAATTTTTAGACCACCTAAACCTAAACAATTACTTGTTGTTATTATAAGGTAAGCTGTAGTATCAGGAAAAGAGAATGGTTCAACAAATAAAATTCTATTAAAAATCTAAAAATAGTCAATACCATTAAAATTTTCCAACTACAGAACTAGCCGAAACAATTTAAACGATATATTTGTTTGGTAACTCCACCATTTTATGCAGCTCGATAAAATATACATGTACACATGAAAAAAATGTATCGTTGAATTTACTGAACTATTCGTTAAGCTAAGGATATAAGATGCATTTTCTGAAAATGTCAATAATAATTAACAATCTAAAACCTGTTATTTACTTAACAATTGGAAGTATTTATAAAAAAGTTTTGCAAATTTTCAACAAATGCATTTTATATTCTCAGTTCATCGAATAGTTTCGCAAATTCAAAGTAATTTCTTTTTTATGATACAGGATGTTAAAAATGGGTAAAAGATTCAAGATATATGCATTTTGAGGTTATGAGAATTTTTCAAAATTCGCAAAATTATTGACATGCAGCACATCAAAATGTGAAATTTTTTAACCTTATTTTTAACACAATGTATAAATATTTATAACAGTCATTCTACAAAAGTAATTATACTTACATTTATTTATTAGCTTGTATTTTTACGTGAAATATATTGCAATATATTTATTTATTTATAAATACAAGAAAATATTGTAGAATAGTATCCAAGTCTTAATTCACATCAGATCTTTTACTAGAATTTTGAGCACAGCTTTTACACAATTTGCTGTTTATTTATTTATTTATTATCATTTATTTATATAAAACAAAGAAAGATTTTTTTGCAAAAGGGACAAATTTACACAATATTTTTTACAAACACACAAAAATCAGTTTATATAAGATACAAAATAGGCAACTAATTCTTAAATACTTGCAATGAATCGTGAAAAATGTATAGATCATTATTCAAACAGTAGATACTATATTATACAGGGAAAAAAATACGTCAAATAGAGGCCAGAAGTTAGCAATTTGTTTTAACAACAATAACTTTAAATATCTGTTTTAGTCTATAGTAAGAATGCCTTTATACATGTGAGTCATTATTTAATGAATAACATAAAAATATGCATGGACAGAACATCCAACGATTTTCAAGACAAAAAAACACTAAATTCAGTGATAATATAATGAAAATGATAGTAATAACACTGCAGACGTAGGTAAATTTAAATCAGTAAATCTAAATAAAAATCCTTGAATAGCTTCAATCAATTGATTTATTCAAAATGATCGCATCAAACAGAACACCAAAAGTAGGTAGTATTTTGTATAACTGTACCCAAAACAGTGCAATTAATATTATAACTCAACAACATGTTATATATTTGGACACTAAAAGACATGTTTTCACATTTATGAATATTAAATAATAGATAATTGTTGAAGGACCCATAAAGTAAATGTTCTTATCAAAAATATTTTAGAGTTGATATCTCAAGATAGAAATAATTGTTAGCAAGAATTTACCTTCGGTTTTTTTATTAAATAAATAAGTAACATACATGTTTTGAATCTTCAATGAAACAGTAGAACTCCCAATAATAGCCCCTTGGAAAAATGCGTATTCCCGCATCGTTCTCCCTTTCGATTATCCAGACCGTCGTAGGTCAATTTGCCACCATCACTGGCCTTCGTTCGTTGAAATTTATTGGCATTATTTTATTGAGCTCGCAGTCCAGGGAGAGTTCAAATAATGTGCGCTTTACCGGGATTATGTGGCGAAATAAATCTGCAGTAACGGGCAGAGTTAAGTAGCTACTGCGCCGGCGATCGCAGATCAGACGTCCGCGGGAAAATCCCGGAGCCCGGAGTCGAGATCGGAAAGAGACCCCACCATACCGTAAAGTCTAATAATGCCTACGTGTACACACATATTTCGCGGTAGATGAGGATCTTTATAGAAAGGAAAACACGTTTGCGTTGCTTTGAATGGCGAGGGAAGATGGTCAGTAAAGAACTGTTAATTGCCATGGTATCGGAAAACAAAAAAAAACTGATTGGCCAGCACATAACCTCCCGCTCAATACTACTCTTAAACGGTACAAAATAATATTTGATGATACAGAAACATACCTTCTTATTTTTTTATTTTCTATTTATGTTTGAGAAATTTAATTTTATCCAACACCTCTCAATAAATGCTCTATAAATATTTTAAACAAGGAAAGTAACAGATTACCCACTAGTGGGTATAATTTTGCGGAAAGTCACTAGTGTGTATTTTTTTATTTATAACAATACTAATAACACACAACACCTTGGTAACTACTTCGATTCACATTTTAATTTAAAAATTTAAAGCATGTGTCACTGTCTAATAATATTTCTTTAATAATTTTTTTATTTATTAAGAGGTGTTGGATAAAACGTTATACTTCACACGTGGGCAAAGTGGAATTTCCCACTCGATAGAATTATCACACTCAGCCATCGGCTTCGTGTGCTAAAATTTCTCTCGTGAGTAATTCCTAACTTTGTCCACTTGTAAAATAAATAACTATTATTTCGTACATTTATTTAATTTTTTGTCATATGTATCACTAAGAAAACAGCTTCACAATCAAAATGACGTTTCACATTTTACAAAAAATTTAAAATATTTAAGTGTTTCCATGGTGTACAAGGAATGCAAGATTTATGAAATCTAATTTATTTGTATTTTATTATCTCTATATTGTAACAAGGCGAACATTCAGAATACGATTTATTGTTTTTACTGTCAAAGCGATTTTAAAATATCAAGTTTCAAACTGCGTTTGGACATGAATGCATCGAAAATCGCCTTGACAAGAGTTCTTAAGTTTATTACCACACATGTGTGTGTTAGAATTTTCAGTTATCAGAAATAGTCATTTGAGATTATCGCGGCAAATATTCTGAAATATCGGCTTGAGATGCCATCTGGGGTTGACAGATTTACAGATCCTGGTCCAACCCTAAATTAAGGTTTTAGTTTTAGGTAATTCTTGTGCTAGTTCTGTGAGAAAGATTTTCCCTTCCTCTCCACCACATGTGGGGTACATGGGTAGTTTGGCTAGCACAAGACAGAGAGTTGATTGTTAGATTTTAAACAGAGCAGACGTCTTCGCACGTCTGCAGTGCTCTACAAAAATGTAGAAATTTGAAGTAAATTTGTTAATAAATATGTTTTGGTAATTGCAACTTTTAAACATATTCATACGTTGTCGTCGTTGTTAATAATTGTAATTTATTTCTAATTGTTCAATTCAGCACTTATCATTTCATTAAATACCATTTTTTATCATTTTAAAAGTGTTGTGTGTTTTATTTGTTCAACCTTTAAGTTTCAGTCTAGCCCCGCCGTGCTACAATATCTAATGAAAATTAATAAAATTATTGTAATTATAACACATGTAAAATTAAATATTCTACAACTTTTAAATGAAATAAATAAATAAATATATCATCGCGCTTTTTGCCCATTATGGGTGTGGCACTCTGCTTACGCAGATCTCGATAAGCGATATATTTTTGCGTATGAAGTGCGGTTACCAAAAAATTGAACTGAAATATCTTTGTATAATGTTAGTTTCAATTAAGATGCAATATTAGCTTTTCTTCATTAATTTATTACTATGGATATCAGTTATACGTCGAACTGTTTCCGATAAAATGTTTGTTTCTTTGAATTCTGGTTCTATTTGATATATTTATGTCCTGAACATCCTAGACCAAATCCTTCCACAGCCTTTTTTCCATTTAATCTGGAACAATACAATGATTATATAACTTTTATCCGGAGAATACAATAACGTTAGATTAGTTAATACTGCAACTTACCTGAAACTCCTGCTATAAATTTTCATCATTCATGTCTGTTGCACCTACTCGTATATCGGGGAAAATCTTCTCAAAGGAAAATTGGAAAATGTCAAACCACATTAATACTTCATGATTGATTTTAAAACAACGACTTTTAAAAGAATAATTTATGTTGAAACTTCGAATAGGTACTAATTTGTTCGTGGACATTCTGGAGTTCTAGACATTCAATAAAATATTCATATGCATTTGTGATTATTTACAAAAAAAAATCTGATTGATTTTCCTTCGAAACAAATGCTTTCATCCAGTCAAATGCTTTATAATTATCCTGTTTATAAAACACAGTCAATCGATGCACAGCATGTCATTTAACTTCTGCTTTGAAATTGACAATGCTTTATTTTTTATTGGAAAACCTATAAAAATTGTAAACGGGCAATTCAATTCTGTTCCAAGAGTAGGTAAATAAAAACATCAACGTATTTATTTGTACGTTTCCCAGAACTGGGCAAAAGTGTAATTAGTTCACTCTGCAATTAACGTTCATCGGGAAATTCCAAGGAAACAGTAATTACAATTAAATTGTCATTTTCCCAGAACACAGCGTTGAATTTTTATATGAAATGAGGAAAAATAATTAAAATGCAAATAAAAAACGATATGTTATTCAAAAAATGCGATTCAGGCGAAATGTAGTCATAGAAAATAAAATTAAATGGAAATTTCTGCAAATATAATATATTAGCAATCAAAATTTAAATTTGGTTTTCTGTTCAGAGCACATTGAATATTTTGAATATTTTATAGATGTTTACAAATTTTCAAAATTTTTGTGTTGTTTGTTGTTTTTAGCATTTTATCGTGTTTGCAAAATACCGAAATAGTTTTGTATTTTATTTTACTCGAATTCATGAACTAATTCAGATTCACAAATATTTTATTATAATTATTGGATTGCATCAACCATCATCGTATTATATCTCCCACACAAATTTTGTGATGGGTTAAAATATTCAGTAGGGAGTTTTTAATAGAAAAGTATATTTTGGGGTTTCACTATTTTTACGATGATATCTGTTTTTGTGTCAAAATTTTATGAAGTTACCTATTAGTGTAGAAATTTTTAATTTATTCATTTTAGTTGACTTTCCAACATTTAAAAAGTACGAAATTGACATGTTACTAATTGAATGTGAATAAACAAAATGTCAAGATGTCAAGAAAAATATGTCAACAAGTAAACAAATAACTGAAATATTTGTATTTTAAATCATTCAAGAACTATAAGTTTTAGCCTATTTTTTATTTATAATAGTAAAATTTCAATAATTATAAATCATAATAATAGCAAACAAATACTTGAAATATTTTGCTCTACTCTTATATTAATATATCCCAATTATTTCAATTTTTGATGCATAATAGTACCCCTAATTCACAACAGTGAATTATGATTCATAATTCACTCTTCTCAAGCAATCACAGAGCTGAAAATCTATAATTCACAGTTATTTTAAAGACGTGATGTGATCAGCTAGCAACGGCCCTCTGACAGTTGATGTATAGTCAGTTGTCATTGTGTATTTTTATGTTGACGTTTCTCAACGTGTGTTTTCAACGAATTTCAATTATTTAATAAGTGATTTCCAAATTTACAAGAGTAGAAAAAGTATAGTATTATATTCGGGATTATGGTCATTATTCACTCGGGTGATTTGCATCACTCGCCTTTGGCTCGGAGCACAAACATCATCTTCGTGAATAATGACTATCAGAATCCCTCATATAATAATATGCTATTTTAATCATTCGAAAGAGACAAGTGTTCGAATATTTTTTAATCATTACAATAAAATTTGAAAGATTTACAATATATTATAATATATAAACGTGAATATGAATAAATAATTCAGGTGATAAAGGAAAGTTAAAGACAAAGCCTACTGAAAATTTTCCACATTCTTAGTAAGCTGTCTGGCAGTATTACGGCCCGAGAGCATTTAATATAATTTCATAAATTTCATTTTACAAGAAATAGTATGACAAGATAATACCTCGCGAAGCCGCTCCCCAGCCAACGGACGCCACTGAAACAAACTTTGATAAACGCCGCCTCTAACGTCAACCCCATCTTCTCGTCATAAAATATTCATAAACAAAAATGACAGAACCACCCGTAATGTATAATGTATTTTCGTCCGCCGAAATTTAAAACGCGCGCCGCGCGGACAGACGCTGCTTGTATGACGTCATGTCAAGTGGGTATATAAAAAGTTTAAACACAGTTTACTCTGATATTAAAGTTTCGCTTCTCTTTCGAGACAGCTTTACAAGATTTCACGTTCAGATTACAGAAGTTTGTACGCGACCGGCTAAGGTGCAATGCGACAACTTCGCTCTTTTGCTTTGCAGCACGTCCGGGTGCGTTCACACAACATGCACTTCCCTGAGGAGGAGATTACATTGAGAGGTATTTTTACACTAGTTTTCGAATAGTTTCACATAGATAGGTTTATTAAAAAGTAGCAATTTTGAATGGATTTGATTTAACTGCTGAACAAAAAAATTTGATTTATCTGAATACATAGGGATGTGTGATTAACATTGTTACAGTTAAAGTGATTAACAGAAATATATTAATGCTTTTTTATATTGATAAACATGAATTGATAAATGAATTTTTTTTTTATTTAAGTACTGAAATCTTTCTCAACATATTGAAACACAGAATAAATTTGTAATAATTAAAAATAATTATTTCTACCAATTTAATGTAATTTATTAAGAACAAAACTAATTTCTTATTTCTTGAAACATCGAATGTTCTTTTCATTCTTCAATTAACTATTGTAAAAAACAATTAATGATCGTTCAGAATTAAGTTTTGAACTTTCAATTTAATTATCGTCCCTTGAGACTTTTAATTTAGTACCAAACTAAAAACAATTCTCTTATTAAAACAATTGACAATTACTCGAAAGTAATTTAGACCTTTAATAAACTATTCTGAAAACAAAAGAAGATCGTTCAAATTCATTGATACCAAGCTCTGTAAGATTCAAATAACTTTCAAAAATCACTTGACGATCATCAAATAGTTATTTGTTAATCAAGGCATTAAAGTATTTATTTTTTTTACGAATATGGAATTAATTCTTTGAGGCGATAGCCGAGGAGAATAAACATGTAAGTAGGTAATAAAAAATACTTTAGTGGAGGTATAATATATTTTTTTCCGAAATCGTTATTAATTCTTTATTTAAAATATAGATAAATAGCTTTTTGTATTTGTAAAACGTCAGCTAGCATAACAAAAGTAATGTCAAAGTGTCAAATTTGCTTATAATTTTCTTTATTTTTTTTTATATTCTTAAACTTAGTCTGCATATGATCTGCATTAAATCCGATACATTATTATCAAAAGTAAATAATAAATAAATTCACCAATAGTATTATAGAATAATTTTTTGTTATTAATTCAGGTTTGACATAAGAATCTGTGAAGTGAAGTATACTCAAAATGATTTTGGAGAAGGCGCACGTCATCAAAAATATTACTAGATAATGACGTCACTATGCAACAACGTTTATATGGGGTACTATTTTTGTTGAAATGAAAATGCAATGCGTGTTGCTTCAAACGTGTCGCCATTTTTAGACGTGATTTGTTGTAATAAACACAATATGTTTATACATATTATAAAACACTGGATCACGAGGAGCACAAATTTTAACAACACAGTAAAGTCTGACAGTAAAGTGACAGTTCGATATGAATTTTGTATGTAAACGTGATCATTTACCAAAAGCAACAACATAGCGAATAAAAAATGAACTAGAATTTTTTTTAATAATTTAAAATTCCATTCAAGGCATAAAATTAAATATAAAATCACTGTAAATTGCATTAATATATATTTTTCTTAATGCCAGTATTTTTTTCGTCGTTTTTTCTTAAATATTAGCATACCTCAATAAACTTTACAAGTTATTTTTCACTTTATAAAATTTTTTTTCAGGTTGATGACGTGCATCTTCTCCAAAATCATTTTAAGTATAGCAATAGTGTCCAATTACGGAAAAAAAATTATTTTTACTCCGAGATTGCTAAATTGAATTAAATTATTAATTAAAACATCTGGTCATCCATCCAGCCATTTATCCACAATAAAATTATCAAAACTAAACCAGAGCACCGCAAAACATGAATTTCCGTGAAAATCATGCAATAACTTTTTTTCATGATTGCTATACCTGCATCCTTATACTACGTACAGAAAATAAAAAAGCAATTTAATGAGATACAATGTTTTCGAACGTCAGCAAAATGTAAAGAACAAGTTAAGAATGTTCAACGAGACATTAAATTAATCACACAACATAAAAATATTTTAGACAGTAAACAGCTAACCTTAGACACGACAAAATTAGTACTGCCACGTCAAAATAAAACTACGTAAGTATAAAACATCAACTGAATTATAATGTACAATAATGTCTATCTTCCTCAAACTTATCAAGGCAAAAAAACATAAAACCTGTTATCCTTTCCTCCTCCCATCCTTTGCTCCCTCCATCCTTCCCCACCTCGGGGAGGTGATTGAAAGGGTTCGTGCTGATACCCTCCCCCTCCCGCGGGTTTCCCAGCGGGCCAATGTGTCTCTGTCGCTGCCATGCGGCCACCGGGCACTAATCAAACGTGGCAACGTCGCGCTGAAGTCCTGTCGATAATCGGCAACTGCGCTTACTGGCCCGAGAGCAGGGTTCGCTCATGCTGATGAGGAACTGGTGCGTGACGTCAGAGTTGAAACTGCTGAAAGTTTGGTGTGGACGAGGCTGATGCTGGTGAGTATGTTGTCGAATGAAGCTTTTGAAAGCTTCGCAAGAGTTACCAGCAATGACCAACTACAGATTTTGAGGAGTATATGTCATATGTATTAACCATGGTTCATACAGTATACGTAATTTAATAAGTATCATTTTGGGTGCGACAATCTGCTTTCGTAGATCTTAGTAGGTGATAGATTTTTACGTAGGAAATGCAGTTACCAATCGTCATGTTACAGAGTAAAATGGCAACAAGTTTCGAACTACGAATTTACCTTAGACAAAGATGTGTGATGAGTCCAGCTTTTTTAACAATATTTATGGAAGAAATTATGCAAGAATGTGATTTAAAGCTCAGTAAGTTACATGAAGGATACAGAAATCTAAAACCAATACAAATATCAGTATGTGCATTTTCTTGACTACTTAATAGTTATAGAAGGGAGTAAAGAAAAAATACAACAAAATTAAATATATGGAATAAAACGAATGCGGAATATGATATGAAAATTAATGTGAAAAAGACAATATTTATAATAGAGGAAAAAGAACAAATAATAGGAAATTTGTCGATCTTGGTAGCCTGCATACAAGAGGTCGTGGGCTCGAATTTAATTAATAGCATATACATGTGACCAAAAGTAGTTAGTCCGCTTACCACATAAAAAAACTAAATAGGAAATTTGGCTGGCAATAAGGAAAAAATAGAATAGCAGTCAAAAAATAATAATAGTCAATAAGTTTCAGGATCTTGGTACGATAATATAATAATAATGGTAAATAGGACATTGACATAAATGAAAGAATAGACAAAACGGCAAGAATCTTTGATGCAATGAAACACTGCTTAATAAGGAAAAAATAAATCAGTACGAAAACAAAAGTAACAGTATGTATCAATATATATAGATCTATATTGACATCAGTTATTATAAAAATTTAGGCATATTAAAGAATTGATTAAATAATTGTACAAGTTCATAAAAACGTATTTATTTTGATGTTAGATTGTAAAGATTACAGTTATTACATAAAAAAATTAAAATTTTCTTCTGTGAAAAAATTAAAATTAAAAATACTGGAGTAGAATCTGAAATATAATAGTTACAGTAAGAATAGAAAATAATGAGTTGTTAAAATAAAAATTTGAACCTTGTTCTCTTTCCAATGTACTAGAACATCATAATCTTCATCTTGTAATTTTTTGAGCAAAATTTGTGCATAATTAAGAGAGTGTTTACATCCTACACGTTACGGTTGAAGAGTTCTTGACTATATATTTATTAAAATATTTATCGTCACGCATTTCACCCATTTTGGTGTGGCACTCTGCTTTCGCAGATCTTAACAATTGATATATTTTTGCACAGTGCCATCAACTAACAACCCCAAAGATATAATTTAGCGATGACTAAAAAGTTAAAATCAAAACTGGCACCGTTTTCGGCTGTGGGAATCATAGTGAGAATAAAAACTAGTAAAAATAATCTAATCCGGGCCTGGTAGGGCTGTCAGCACGGCCCATCCGTCTCCATTTGCCAAATTGATATCGACTGTTCGGTCGACGGCATTTATTAATGGTCTGTTTTATTGAGATATCAGTTTCGTTCGAAAGCGATATTGCATTGTTGCACCGCACTCTTCGATCCGCCAAATAGAGACACATTCTAAATGGAATAAAACGCGAATAAATTGCAAATGGACACGGCCGTCATATTAGCTCTATTTCTTTTTTCAACAATTTTACATTTCGGTTTAGACTATTAATGCGGGATAAAAATTAGTCCAATCTGGAATTGATATTTTGCAAATACTCATCATGATTTTAAATTTGATACTATGGTAATAAAAATATTTACTCTTTCTATTTACCTGTTTATGTTATATCGTAAATATCTATAATTTTTTATGGAAAATAATTTTACTACTTTACGAGTTAATTAGCGTAATAAATTATTATAGCTACCTTTTTTTCTTTCTAATTAAAATAATCTGCATTCCTATACATTAGTTTAATTATAATTAATTTTTATAAGCTACTTATACTCATAAATATGTCTTTGGATTATTGCTTCGTTCGTGTATATAAGAAATGTTTTAATGTGCTTTTGGATAAAAAATAATTAAACAATATATTTTGCTCTTTGTCGTTATTAAATTTGGGTTTTTTAAGAGAAGTGTTTTAGTTTCGGTTTTAGCGCTATACAGCGTACAAGAATTATTTTAAAAATGTTTCGAATAGAAGTTGCAGAGAAAGTATTTTTTGCATAAATAAATTTTAGAACATTGTACAGCGCTAAAACCGAGTCAAAAGTACATCTCTTATTATACCCAAAAATATAGCTCTTTGTATAAAATAACAAATAAACAAAATAAATATAATAAATATACTTCTAAAATTGAAAACATTTCTACCGAATTTACATGTATATCAAAGGAACCAATTAATGTTTACTCGATTCCTCTACAATGAAAAATAAACTGTGTTTTGGGTATTGCAAAAGTAAATAATGGCACCTATCTGGCAAGGTTCTAACAACAAACTCGTCGCCCGATTAAGATTGCAATTTCTGCGTCTTTTCGTTATTTCATCAAATTAGTCCCTAAGTAAAAACCACTGAATCCGGATCGAAAAAATCGAGTGTATTAGGGTCAAGTATATAGGGTGTTTCGGCGGAACGGGCGATATTAATGCTTCGGTTATTACTGGAAATAAAAACGCTGAGATATTGCCGGAGCTAAAAACAAAGGCCGCGATAGGATTCCGAGATATCTTTTATTCTGACGTCCTCGGAAAGTAGCTGATGCCACAAAAGAACTCGCTTTATATAAGATTTTAATCTTGAGTGGACATTCTTTTTCATCCAGTATTAATTACGTTAATACTTTTACATCTTTGTTCGTGCGTTCTAGAAGACTTAGATAAAAATGTTATGTTGCACAAAGGAATTGCGGAATCATGTTTGTTCGCTTATTTCTAACACTAAGATTAAGATAATTGAAACATCTACAACGATTATTTGAAATGAAATTTTTTTCACTACCAACCTAGCAACATAACTGTATTGAAATAAAAGACTTTTTGATATACTTCTGTATATTTAAATTTATTAAAAATCAACATTTCGAATTATTGAACATAACTCAAACTCTTTTATTTCATTATTATGAGTTCTGAAAGCTTTTTCCACTTATGACATTATTGAGTTCATTGTGAATCGTGAAATTGTTTTTATTTATCGCTTACTCTGGTAAGGTCAATAATAGATTAACATAATGAGTGATGGTTAATAATTGATTAAATTATTTAGACAATAATGAATTGACCTAATAATTAGAACTGTCACTTTCCAAAAATATTTAAGTTATTGAAGTAATTTAACTCAATAACTCTAAGTGAATATTAATTATGGATTTAAAATATTAGTTATGAATTTTAAAATGCCCCTAATTTTATGTTGACAATTTAAATAAAAGAATAACTACCTTTTTTTCTGTTATATTTTGTATGAGTATACTTTACTTTTGCATTGTGAAATATGTATTTAGTTATTATAATATTTAATTGTTAAATTCTGGAAGAGGTAAATGTATATTATATTACTTAATTATTTTACGTATTACAGTTTTTTAAGGTTATGATTGCATTTATTTGTAAGAAAATACAAAACATGAGTAGTGTTTACTATTTATTTACAGTAGAAATTGATTGAAATTTCTCTAAATATTCTTACCAAAATGAAATGTCAAATAAAAGCAATGTTAAAAACAAAACAATTTAATTTCTGGCTTCTCAGTTTTTGTAGATATTTGCAAGTATTTTCGTCATAATGCTTAAGTTATTATTACTATAAAATTCATTAGAAATGATGTAAGAATTAGGTAGTAAAAAAATAGTATATAAAGAACGGTTAAAAAAATCATTATAGACCTAGCGCCAAAACGATTATCTTCTCAACCTTGGCTTATATAATATTTTAAGAAATTGCTATAATATATTATAATATAATATTATAATGAAGAATTTCAGAATCTTGTTATCACATAAAATTACTTATAGGGCTCCTCCACCAAATGTGATTCGTTAGCTGAAAATCACAAAAATATCATTTACCGAGATCTGCTATAAATCTGAATGCTATATCCAGAAAAGATAAATTGCGTGATGCTATATTTATTTTTATTATAACTTTATCATACGGAGTTGTGAATCGAAGGATACACCATAACCTTTTCAATGCTATTTATGAAATGTTTAATTATTGGCTTCCCTTATTATTTTACATTTAAAAAAGTTTACTTGTTACTCACTTGTACGCGCCATTTACACAAGCCCTCTATTGCCTATGAAAACAAATCTTTACAAATTCATAATTGACAGCTGCATTATAAAAATTATACAAGTTAGTAAACAAGGTAAACAGTGCACGTTGCCACGGTAATGCTTACAAGGCTTATGCTAAATCATTACAAATAATTTTTGACAGAACAGTTGCTTGTAACTCACAGGACTTGGTTATAATTTTCATTTTGATTTACAAATGAGGAACAAGTAAAATGTTGTACAATACGCAAGGTAACTGTTTTTACTGCTTCAAGAAGGTGACAGGCTCGCCTAATCGGCTCGCCGCTCATTTCCTCCATTCCATTTAGGAGTTAAAACTGTTTTACCTTGCTTGTAATGTAAATTACTATAAATAGTATATTGCAGAGGAAAAATTTCTGCATTTTTTTACACTAATATTTATAATTCTTCTCTATCTGGAATCGAAAAAATGAGAGGAAAGTTTATTGCTAATTTTCTTCTAATCATCAGTGTTATGATATAACAAAAATAAATATGATACATATTGAGAGTTTAATTTATTGAATACATTTTTGTCGAACACTATTTTGACTATAATGTTATGTAAAATGCAGCATTATTTCAGCTGTCTTCAGATTGTTAGTTCGATCCCTACAGAGAAGAAAAGCGTGCTTAAATATCTCTGTGGCTCCTCCACCAAATGAGGCGCTTCCTATCAAAAGAAAATGTACAGACTTCAAGTGTAATTCCAGAGTGCGTGGCGGCACGCATGCGTGACAAAACAAGTGCAGACAGATGGCTCACAGCTGTGCGTCTAACAAGCCAGCCAGATAATTGGAAAAGCCTCGAGAAATAAAATAAATCGGCTTCTTTCTGCACAGACCGCGTGAAAACACCAGATCCAATAATCCCAGATTTAGTTCCCCGTTGAAATAATGGAATGCCCCATGCCTACGCCACTGGCTGTGTGACGTCGCATACGCCGACACGCTCCTAACAAAGTCACTGCATCTCTTTGTGGCCGCGAAACAAAAGAATGAAGGAGAATTGAAAAACGTAAACAACATGCTGGGCTTTTGTCCTACACGCCGTCTTATTATTTCCTAGTATTCAATTTCCAATAAGGTTACTTTATGTGGTGTTGCGTGTCTTCTATTGAGATGAAACTGAAAATTATTTGGTGTTTCATTCGTAAAATTAGATATTGCGTTTGCTGGTTTCGAATTGGATGCTTCAATCCACACCGGCTGATTATTTCATTTATTTTTCAAGCTAGAAGAATGATGATATCTTAATCTTCATATCTGTTTTTAATATAAGGAAATTTCAACGACTTTATAAGTCAACTAGTCAACTACAAAACTAAGAGACTTATCAAGTATTAGTCTTAAATTATGTATTTTTGATGCACTCTAATATTTATAAGCAATTTTGTACAATTCTAAAAGGATGGATATCTCAATATCTCCTACAATAAAATAGATATAGACTCGGTGATTTGGCCATTAAATTCATCTCATCCAAATAAATAAATAAGGTTAATTTCGAATTCCATACACTCTGAAAATATTATTTATTTCTCATGATAACAATGTTTTTTTAATCATGTGAAAATATCCCCATTATTTAAATTTTTTAGAAGAATTAGGTATTGGGCTTCCAAAATTAAAATACGCTAACTATTTGTAGAAAGCTAAACTAACCATAAGGTACATAAATTTCATTGTATTTTGAAATTAATTGTTTTTTTTTTTTTAAATTAATAACAAAAGTAGAAATTTTGTGGGGCATTCTGCATATTACCAGTAAAAAGATGATTTTTGCCGTGAATAGGAATATAAATTTTAGATTTTCCATGGAAATTATGCTCACAATAATAGAGATGACACATTTTTACAATTTAATTGGTTAGAATGACATTATTACGACGTCCGTATTAAAAATTCCATTTCCACTCTATGCAAACAGTCAGGCCAAGCTGACACTGTTCTAAAATAGTTTTGCATTTAAAGTAGGCTTTTTAAAATGGCCGTCTGTGTGAATAAGCCCGGCTTAATTCGGAAAATAAACAATTGGATTCCGTGTGCTGTCTGCTAGACTGCTTAATCAAATCTGGAACCTGAACTATCGTATGGTTCTTGCAGAATGGAACACGGAAGTTCATTACTCCACCTGAAGAAGTATTACTTTTATTCAATGAATATTTCACAAGGTGGAAGAAGACTTGATGAAGAAATGGACTAATGGTTTTATTCCTTACAGTCTTCAAAGAACTAGAGATTATTCATTATGTATTTATCAATAAAATAAACGATATGGTTTTACAAATCTCTACATGTACTGATAAAAAGAACTCCCAATATATTATAGATGTTTATGAATTTGCAAATATTCAGAAACAGAAAGTAGCATCCAATCTTAGTCGGATATCTATCGAATCTTCTATGCGTTCAACATTTATTTGTACACGTTTTTCTCCGTTCTAAGTCCCTCCATCATCTTATCACAGAACCTCCAGCCAACTCGCCCCATCTCAAGCGATTTCTTAAAGCAGCAGAAGAATTATGCGGACATTACGCGTCGATATCGATATATTAATCTTGTGTATTGATTTAATCCCGGTAATGGGGGCCAGTTCCCGCGGGAACGGCGATCCGTCAGGCACGAAGCGGGAAGCGGGAAACGGATCGGAGGTGGATCCCGCGTATCGGAACCGGGACCGGGACCGGGACTACTCATTTCTATATCAGAGGGGAATTTGTCACTGACCCTACCTGATATGCCTCGTATGTGGAATTTAAACATGGGATGGATCGGGACATGAGCAGGTTTTGAATTTTTCTGGATGGAATGTCGAGGGAATGTTGATGAATTAAGGATAGGGAAGAGGGGATTTGTATCGAATGTTTGATTCTAATCTAAGGTCGGTGAACTTCTAAACGACGACCAATGCTGGAAAATAACTATTTTGATACGAGGTGGAGTAAATTTACTCAAAGATGGACGCAAAAATGTTAAATACAACAAGGATATAAGATGTATCAGCAATTTCAGAACCCGAACTACAGTAAATAGGCAAAATGACAAATAGATATAAAAAGATATAGAAATCAGTTTATTTTAATTCATGTATCTCTCTGTTAGATCTTACAAGGTGAAAGGACGAATCTGCAATTATAGATCTTGAAGTAAGGTAAATAGGAAGAATAACAAACAAATAAGCAGATATGGTTGTCAATTTAAGTATATTTATATTTTACTTATATTTACTCTATACCAATGAATTGTAGTATACAAACAGGCCAATCTTCTTGACCAACCAGTAAAATTTGCTGTGCCTAATCATGGCCATTGAATAAATTTTGTAGGAACAAAAATTATAGTAAGATCGAAATATGCCAATGGCAAATTCATAAAAGAAGCTATAGAAATCTATAAGTGAATCAGAATGAAGGCTACGAGTTGAACAAGACTTACTTTCGTCTATTTTATAAGTCATAATTAAATGTTTACATACTTACTATTTCTGGTTACTTACTTTACTTGTTTAAGTTATTCATTTGTTTCCCTGATGAAGAATTACGTACATCAATTCGTAAGGATGTATTATTCCAAAATCTTTTGTATTAACGAATTATAGATTTGCAATAGTGAATCACAAACTTACTTAGCTTCATTGATACATAGATAGATAGAGAAAAAAAAAACAAAACAGAAAATGAATGATAGAAAGAATCTGCAAGTGTTCATATACTCCCAACTTTCGTATTTAATATTTATTTAAGTTTGTCGCTAACGTAAAATCTCGCGTAATATATATATAATTTCTGTAACCACTATTTACCCAAAAGGTGTCGTATATATATATATATATATATATATATATATATATATATATATATATATATATATAGCTTTTATTGTAACACTATATATCAATCTTTAATCTATTTAAATCTACAATACTATTGGAAAATATAAAAAAAACTTATGTTAATATAAGAGAAATGAATTAAAAATAGTTGATCCATATATTTGATAAATTCAAGCTTTTTATTATATAATAACAAACAGTTATGATTAACGAAGCAAAGCTTCATCGGTGACCTTTCCCTTGCCCTTCTTAAACTTTTAAAAGTATTCTCATAACAAAGAAAACTCAATACCCAAGTAAATCAGCGTTATTAAACTCTACAACAAACTAGAAAATCTCTTTCAATACGCCGCGTACTGTGTACACCACTCCCAATACCCGTAATATCACGCTCAGAGTAATTCAGCCGAAACTTCCATTTTTCATTCTCGCGGTATAAACATGTTTCTCGCTCTATTGAACCTGGCTTTGGGCACAGGGGCGTCCCAGAAGGAAGATGCACACTGTACCATCACGACATAGAACTTGCATCATTACAGTATCAAGCAAATAAATACCGTGTGTCCCACGTAAAGGTTGGCATAGGCAGTTAACATGTAAAATCAGTTTTTTGTAAATAAAAAGTGTCCGGCAAAAAATTATGCATCCAAATTTTATATCACAATACTGCCAATATCCCTACATCTTATTTAATACAAATTACTTTATTTTGATACCGCGATTTAATGAAATTAATAATAATTATTCCTAATTTTCCGCCTACTCTTTTTATTACTACTGACGTATAGTGTCTGCAATTTGTTTAAAATATTTCAATCTGTCACTGTCAATTTCTAGCGATGAAAACCATTCGGTGTTCATTCCTGTGATGTATTCAGATATTTATCTTGTCTTGTCATAATACATTCTAATAATATTTACACGGTTCTCGACATTTAATGTATTCTTGATGACAGTGACAGGTTAAAATATTTAAAACAAATTGCAAGCACTATACGTCAGTAGCAATAAAAAGAGTAGGCGGAAAATTAGGAATTATTATTATTAATTTCATTAAATCGCGGTATCATAATAAAGTAATCTGTATTAAATAAGACGTAGGGATATTGGCAGTATTGTGATATAGTTTGGATGCATAATTTTTTTTTTCCCGGACACTTTTTATTTACAAAAAACTGATTTTACATGTTAACTGCCTATGCCAACATTTACGTGGGACACATGGTATATCATCATGCCATTTACCCAATTTTGATAGTGGCGATAGTTTTTGATACAAGCCACTGGAGTTCATCTGCTCGTAACAATATCTTTCGTATTGTTTCCACCTATAATGAATAATGAACTAATTTAAAATCTATTATCAATGAAAATATTGGTGAATGCAAATGTATCGAGAAAAATATTTTGAAATTGAGAAATCCTGGGACCGCCGCTGCCGGCGGGAGTAGTCTCCGGTCGCAGACTCCGGGCTCCGGGCAGGCAAGTAATCTGCACTTCCAACTTCTCCGGTGAGTTTGCGTTCGCCGGGAAGTTCGCGTAATAAAAATACGCGTGGATTTCTTGCACAAAAATTAACTTTCTTCGCTTGGTCTTATTGTTTTTTATTGGATAATTTCGCTCGCGCAAGATAAACGAAGTTTATGAGTTGTGATATTGGATTTCAATATTGCTTTTTTAATATATGCACCCTGGTGTGTATTAAACTCGTTGCGTGTTTTTGCGTAATGGTTTGCGAAACATTTAGCTTTGCGGTGGAACATGGCGCCCTGCTAATATATTGGCTAACGTGCTGCAACCTTAAACAAAATATTAAATGTTCAAATCTGCGCCTTAAATATTCGTTTTCTGAATATAGCAACTTGGAAAATGATCGGCGCTTGTAACTGGATTTAAAAGAAAAGGAATTAAATAAATGCAATACACTGTCTTTTAGATTAGAACTTTCTGAAAACAATTAAAACGTACAAATATTTGTTTATAATTGTAACTAAATTAACAGGTACCTTGCACTTTGTACCAAGAGGTAACTGAGATACAAAAGGATTTTACTTGATGAAATGAATAACCAAGGGTAGCGTAGTCGCTGGCCACCATGGAATATTTTAACTCGATTCCGAAGAGTATTTAGAAAAAGACTTCTGATAAAATGGCGGGAAATATGCGCGAAGGCGGGAATCAAATACGTTTCCAAAAATAACAAAATTATAAAATATTTAATAACGAAGAAGTATCTCGGAGGCGTACCACAACAGAGGTCGTGGGTTCGAATCCCACTATGTGATGTTCACATAGATTTTCAATCATCCACTCATTAAGCAATATATGGCAATAGTAGTGAATCCGTTTACAATATTCAAATTAATAATAAAAAAATGCATTTTAAAATAAATGAAATTAGCGCTGCCACCAAAGTTGCACTCCCCAGATTTGTGCGTGCGTTAGTGTACTCCATGTGTACCAACTTGATAAAAGAGAAGAGCACAGCATACTAATGTAGCACGTTAGTGTTAGTTTAGGTTCGATTTCGGTAGATTAGATTAGTTGTAAATTTATGCGGTCAAATTGCTAAATCAAGCAGTCTGCGACATCCCCAGGCAAATCGATTCGAAGCGTAAGCGTACAGCGTTCCCTAACTCCCTATAGTAGTTACGAAAATTTACCTATGAAAGACTAACTTTTCACTGTTCTACTTGCTGTGTTAATATCACACACAAGCGCTTTACATGCGCACTCAAACCAACTTACATCTACGGAGGTAGATACTAACATGTATTCAATTTGGTGGAACAAATAGCGAATGCAATATTTTCCTGAAACTACAGCGCCAGAAATTGGAAGCAGATAACTCATCAAAATATTGACACTTATTGCTTCTTAAAATACCTCACTTTTAAAAATGATTGAATTTATCCATTTAGACGAATAAGTCAGGATATCTAGTAAATAGTTTCGGATTTTAATACCTTGCTTGTAGAATATATCACTCAATTATGTTTTTAGACAAATTATTACAATTCGAAATAGACTGTACTGAGTTACTACTATATATGTAACAACATATATGTACCGCGTTTGTTATCTAGAAATTCTTACTGATGGAATTACCCATTCATACTATATTCAACAACTGCAATAAATATGATACATGTATCGCATGTCTACTTTTTTATAGGACATAAGAAATTCAATGTAAAAATTTTCAATATACAATATATCGTTCCCTATGAATTTTAGAACAAAAGTGTAATTATAAAAAATGATCAGCTACAAAAACTGCACCAAATGAACCAAAATTTATTGATGTAATACATTTCTGTCATGAGATAGACGTAAAATAAAATTTATAATTTTAGCTTCTTCCAGTATGCCATGGTAAACAGAACTTACAAACAGTCGTGTGGTTGAGTTTGGCAGATGACATTTGGCAGAGTTTTAATGATTATTGACTTGTTTACATTATTTATAAATGGTAAATGTGATAATGATTACTGTTCTTATGAAGATCTCTAAATCCTTTTGTTGAAGTGGATTAATCTTCGTCTCCTTTCCTTTAAATCCTTTTAGTTAGGTTTCTCCACATCTTCCTATATTTTACTTTATTTTGCCAGTTATCAATTCTTGCGTGCTTTTAAATCTTCTACTTGCTTTAGCCATGTTGATCTGGGTCTGCCTCGTCTTCTTCGTCCTCTATGTTTCCATTCTACTAGTGATATAATTGCATACTTTTCTTCTGCTCTTCATATATGTCCAAGTCATCTGACCCTCTGTTGTTCGATATTTTCACTATATCTTTTCCCTAAAACTCTTGTTCAATTTCATATTTCGTTCTTATTATACATTCAATTTCTAATATCTTTATTAGCCCTAATATTGTTCTAATTATTTTTCGTGCCATTGTTCTTAAATCTTCTTCATCATTTTTTTGTTATTGTTGTAATCGCAATAAAGTTAATTCTTATTGTAAGATATGTTGCAAATATTAAAAACCTAGGTTTAAGCCTTGCCTGGCATTGGCACAAACAAAACAATATATCCATTAATATCAATGGTATAACGTCACCTGAAAAGAACTGCAGATCAGCCGCACTAATAGCTTATTCAATGGAAAATATATGGAATATATCTGGCAAATATTATAGGCCCAATCCTTGTCTGGCATTGCAACAAACAAAACAATATAAAAATTCTACAATCTCCTATAATATCAACGGAATAAAGTCCCCCTTATAGATTTGTGATCTTGCGCAATAAAATATTTTATAAGATTCTAAGAATGTGAACTACGAATTACATAGTTCTAATCCAACCAGAGGATGTTGGGATCAAAATCTTAGTACACTATTTCAGAAAATAACTATAGTTCACAACTATTAAGTTTAAATCAATCTAAATCATTTTCTTGTCAAGTTCTATAAATATCAGTAAGATTAATTCATGTCTTCGAACAAAAAAACTGTCACACATTAATTCCCCGTACCACCTCTACAAAAACCCTCCGATAGCCAAAATTTATCACCACCCGCATCCACCATACCATCCAACTAATATTACTCACTAAAACTAAGTCATAACTCAAGCAGCTAGGATAACTTCAACTTGTCGTAGTAACGACGAATATGTCGCGCAGACTGGAACCGTAAACTTATAACTGTACGACGTGGTAATAATGAATTAATTTCATGATTGGCCGTTGTGGCGCCACTTGTTATAAGAGGAGGGAAAGAATGATTCTTTTAGGAAAATTTTTCATATTTACACTTAGCCTGGTGTTGTCCATACATAATTGTACATTACTGCGTATTACATAACTTAAAAATCTATTTGAAATATTATAAATATATTTTGTTTACTTGATTATGAATAACATTTTAAAAATGCTCAAATTTAATTCCATTTTCATTGTTATTAATAATTATAAAAACTATTTTATCCGACACCTCTCAATAATGCTCTATCACTATGGCGATTTTAAACAAGGAAAGTAATAGATTACCCACTATTTTGAGGAAAGTCACTAGTGGGCATTTTTTTATTTATAACAATAATAATAACACACAACACCTTGGTAACTACTTCGATTGACATTTTAATTTAAAAATTTAAAGCCTATGTCACTGTCAAATAATATTTCTTTCATAAATTTTTCATTTATTAAGAGGTGTTGTAAAAAACGTTATACTTCACACGTGGGCAAAGTGGAATTACCTACTCGATAAAATTATCACACTCAGCCTTCGGCTTCGTGTGCTAAAATTTCTCTTGTGCGAAATTCCTTATTTTGCCCACTTGTAAAGTAAATAACTATTGTCATTTTTCCGATTCCAGGTAAACCAAAATTATAAATATTAGTGTAAACAAATTCAAGAAAGTAAAATGAAATTTATTCAAATATTCAGAAGCAATATTAAATCTCTTAAAATGTACTTAAGGGAGGAACCTAGTTTAAAAGCATGATAGATTTCGTAGCATTTTTCATAAATTTTATTAACTGTGAAGGACAAATTAGAATTTTTTTCAAACTAAAAGAATATTTTAACCGTGTTTTAAAGTACATCTGATTATTTTTTCAAGTTGTTTCTGCCGGAAATAGCCGAACTATAAGCTGTTGCCTATGGA
Source organism: Poecilus cupreus (assembly GCA_963942605.1). Lineage (NCBI taxonomy): Eukaryota > Metazoa > Arthropoda > Insecta > Coleoptera > Carabidae > Poecilus > Poecilus cupreus. The sequence continues at coordinate 22,201,545 of OZ012724.1, forward strand.
AGGTCGCCATCACATTTCGCAACTTGCGGGAAATGTGGAACTCACAATTTTCATCTAAAATCAATACGGTTTTATAATTTCATTACCAATTTTTTTTTAAGAATATGAACGGGCAACGACATGGCTGCGAGCGTTTATTATGGTTCACTCGATAACGCAAGTTAAGCAAGGCTGCCCGCGGTTAGTAGTTGGATGGGTGACCGCTTTGCGAAAACCTATACTGCGTGTCGTTGTCACACCACCGAAAACGAGGAACCTAGGCGACATATAACCACAATAGTTAAATCCGCTTTACCAAAAAAAAAAAAAAAAAAGAATATGAGCTAAACTCCAATCGAAAAAGTTGAAAGTTGCATGTTTTAGAGAGATATGTATTTTTTATCAAATTGATTAGGAAAGTAGGAAGCATAAATATTATTTAACATGTAAAACATGTATGACCGACTGAGTCAGTCACTACCCTGTACAACACTGAATGAAAACAGAGGAATGTAGCTGTAAGAAAATAGTAAATAAGGTTTATTTATTTTTCATTACTGAAGAGAATAAAGTGTGAAGCAAACAGTAGTGAACGTTTTAGAAGCAAAAATATGTCGCCCAACAGCTGGAGAATTAAAAAGTTTCCGAGTTGAAATAACTCTCTTTCCAACTCATTGCGGATCTATACTACTTACTTCTTCCCAGAAAATGATTGAAAAATATCGCTCTTTCCTCACGCTTCGCTGGCTTGCACTTTAACTTTAGAGGTTATTGAAATTTATCGGTAGAAAATATCCGTACGCTACCCAAAAATGTTGACGAGAAAACATATTATTTTCTTACAGTTACAGATATCAATAAGTGATATATTTTTACGCATGAAATGCGGTTACCAGCCGTCAAAGTAACTGCCTCTAAATATAGTAGTGGAGAGGGAACCATGGGGTAATGTCAACTGTCGGTAGTGGGATTCGAACTGAAGATCGGATCGTAATATATCATCACGCTATTTACTCATTTATAAATGTGTCACTCTTATCAATACAGATCTAGGAATTATGATATATTCTGCGAGTGTAGTGTGGTTACCAATCGTCAAATCTTGGCCTCCAAGGATGGTAGTCTTGGAGGAACCCAAAAGGGTAATTATTTGTTACGAAATGTGTCGAAATATATTTTCTAAAAATAGTAGGCTCTAAGGATCGAACTGAGGATCTTATGATCTACAGTCTAATACATTACTATGGTGCTTTTTACTAAGAATCTAATGCTCCACAAAATACTATACGACTTAAAAGCGCCATCGAATTGGGCTTGACTAACTAATCCACTATGTGACGCTACAATCGCCGGAAAAAGCACCAGACTCTCTTTAGAGAGCAATATTTAAAAAGGTTTGGTCTAGCGCTAGTATGAGTATAAACTGAAGAGAATGGTGGCGAGCGCGGTGTAGAGAGAGCAAAGATAGAGCTTCATATCGCGCTCAGGCAAAGCACATCTCTAAATTTACATTAAGAAACTGCAATATTGTAATACATTGATGTATGGTTCTGAATGTTGGGTGTGGATGAAGAAGCATGAACGACATATAGCTGCTGTGGAAATGAGATATTTGAGAGGAGTATGTGGGTATACGAGACGTGATCATATACGGAATACATTGGTGTGTGATGAGTGTGAGATTGAGAAGAATGTTGTTAAGAAAGTGGAAGTGAGTCAGTTGAGGTGGTTTGGACATGTTGAGCGAATGTCGAATGAAAGGTAGGTGAAACTAATATATGTGGGTGAGATTGAAGGTGACCGATTGCGCGGGCGTCCGAGGAATAACTGGTTGGGTATGATTGATGGTTTGTTGCGTGAACGAATGATTCCGAGTGTGAAGAATAAACGAGCATGTATGAATCGCACTATGAATGTGGACGAGGCGAAAGTGGTGTGTCAGGATAGGAATGTTTGGAGGAGATTGAATGTTGGTTGACTGTGTTTCTGGATTCGTACTACCCCACTAAGTGGGACATAGCGTGACGTTATGTATGTAATATTGTAATTCCGTTTGTTTGCAACAATTACTTATTGTATTCAATTTTTCTTTTCATTATTCGTTATAAAATATTTTTCTTCGCAGTATGAATATACTTTGAACCATTTCTTTTTGCTTTTCTGAATTATTTATTGTTATAAACAAAGTAGATTTACATTTCCTAAAATCATTCAACACAAATGCATTTGTTTTTAACAATTTCTTCAATCAAACGAAAGAAATTACGAGTAGACTGTATTAGACGGCGATCTTAAAAGCAAAATTAATTTCTTTCGCTCCATTTATAGTTTTGTAAAATAATAATAGATTCTAAAAACTAATATACGTATCCAAATGGAATCCATATTAGCTCTGTACAATCAAGTAATTAACGAATGACATTGTGGAAATATAAATTGTACATTCAAAATCAAAAATATTTTATGTATCATTTGAATGCTTCATGTCTAATTTCGTTTATAAATTTAATTTGAATAAATTTGAATGCCCAGGCAAAACTAGTGGCCTTCAAGAGCTTTGTCATTCTACTCCCTTTCAAATTTAACCTCAACCTCCCTCCCCCCCCCCCCCCATTATTCGCAGTAATAAGCTTCAGAACAACATGTTCCTAGGAATTCTAAATAACACTAGATAACATGTTTCCGTGTTCCGCGAATTTCCATGAAAATGCGAACGAAAAGAACCGATATCGCCCGACGTGCTGCGAATAATGAGTCCTGGGATTACACGGGAAAAAATTGATTTTAAGGGAAGCATTAGCTTTGAAGATAGCGCAGGTAAATTTAGGAAAACTGCCAGTTAAGCCGAATTTTATTACAGGAAAATCGTATTTTTGAGTTTTAGAGTAATAATAGCCTTTTTTGTTGGAAGTTGTAATTAAAAATAGTGGAATAAAGATTCTCAGAATCTCTCGCTATCACATGCGTATCCTAATAATACTCTTATCCCACTTATACCGTAAATATCTATTATAATACGGGGTATAACAAAATAATTAATATAATTTATTTTGAATATTAAATAAGCTAGCTAAAAAAGATTCAAATTAAAGGATATAGCTAATAAGGATATTATTTGAGATTTTTAGTACTATTCTATGTAAATACGAATATATGTTTATTTGTCCTTTGACGCAGGCTAATTATTTCTGAAGCACGTATCAAATATTGTTATAATGATTATTTTTTGACGTTTCTCTAAACCAATCAAATGCTTTATTGTATGTCACGTGTCTGCGTTTTAACCAATCCTGTCATTATTATACTGAGAATGATTGTGATTATTCCCGGCAATTTTCTCTGTAGCTTTTTTGTTTTTGTTGACAGATGTCAGATGTCAGATATTTATCAACACAAGTAAAAATGAGCAAAAAAGATAAATTTAGTGGCGTTCCTGATGATGAAATCAAAAAATAATCTAATTAAATATAACTCGAGAGTTCGATAAATTAGAAAATAATTCTCCAGTATCTTTCTCAAACTTGTCGGGCTTTCGTGGCTATTGCCTGGCAACAAGTTTTCGAAAGATCTGTCAAATTATTTTCAATTTATTCTCACCCTCTTGTTATATTATTACTGAGAAATTTTAAATATTTTTTAAGGGTGTACTGAATCTGAATATATTATAATATTATTAATTGCGTCAAATATTCGTATTTACATTAAAATAGATCTAATTTATTAGCCCACGTAAAAACGTAAATAACTTATATCGTAAATATCTATTATAAAAAAATGCTTGCAGAGAAATAATTATCTACCACTTTTATTTGAAGAATTTTTTATAATATAATTTTAGAACATTTACAAGCAGATTCACAAAAAGAATTAGCGCTAATCCTATTTTTATTATTAGTCGTAACTTCAGTTACCATCCTTAAAACATATTTATGTTAACTAAGGTTGTAGTTAAGATAGGTTAACATAAAATTAGACACATTTTGTTAATTTAATTAATTTAGAAATAAAGTTACAGAGTTTGAAAAATAATTAGCATTAATTATTTTCGTGAATCTGCCAGTTAGCGACTAAAATCGAAACTAAAACACCCAAAAACAGAGCTCGTGGTACCAGCCATTGAATTTCTTTTATATTATGTTGATATATGATTTGATGCGAATTATTTGTATGTGAATATAATTGGAAAGTGTTTAATTTCGACAAAAAAATATTTGATTTAAATCATAACAACCCCATATTTAGGGATACATTTATTTCATATTTGTATAATTTGTGATAATTTCGATTATTTAATCAAACATTACAACATGTTTAATATTGATAAACCATTTCCCATCAATTGAGTATACAAATTATTTAATTTATAAGTTTATATCTATGATTATAATTATATTCGAATTAATAACTGATTAAAACGGTCGTATATATTCAATCCCAACATAATATATGCACAGCATATGTTTCTGGCGTAGAAATATGAAACTTGCGCCATATGTTTTGATGCATAAATCATTTAACTGTGCACGCTGAACATAAAAAACAATTGTGTATTTTTTCATGATGTCATAAAATAAAATGTATTTACATGTGTGCAAAATCACTCGAAATTAGTTATTTTTTATGCTGTTGTTTTTGCTACGCTTGCTATGTCAAAGATTTTTTTTTATTATTTGCGGAATAAATAAAATAACTAAAACATGAATGCGTAAATGAACCACGTGAGTTTTGCAGTGAAATTTAGCTATTATACCAGGTCTCTTCAGAAAATTAGCGAAATTTCAAAAAGTATCAAAAGGTTAGTACTATTAAATTGTTTACTAGAAAATAAATTAAATACTCCTCCAAACTTAACTTGAAATTTATTACTTTTGTATAATTTAAACATAAATAAACTCATTGCTGTAGTACGTATCGTAATATGTCTTATATTTATCGAAATATGGCGATTTGTAATATTTTTCAAAATACGGAAATTTCCCCAAATATGACTTAAAATTGTAAATTTTTTTTATTACATTTCTTTATAATATTTGCTTCAGGAAACCCATTGCAGCTGAGCGCATCCTCATATCTCTAATATTTTTCGAGATATGCCAATTTTTTATATTTTCCGAAGAGCAATTTAGAGGGGCTGTAACTCGAAAACTATACAAGATATCGAAAAATATCTCCAGTTTTGTGTTTATCGTGCCATTTATAATAAATTAGTAAATTTTGAAAATTTTGAAATTTTTTGAATTTTTTTTCAAAATTTCGATTGGAGATATCTCGACAAATATGAAAGATACAGACTTGTACTGTTCACCAATCGATTCAGCTCGACGAAATACACAAACCCTGAAAATTTCAGAAAATTCGGACAAGCGGTTGAAATGTTAGCGCAAAAAGTCTGAAAATGGCCAAATTCAGGCCAAACGTCAAGGGGTACCTATTGACTTTTTGGACAAAAAACGCCATTTTCAGGCTTTTTGCTCTAACTTTCCATCTCGTTAAGCGATTTTTATGAAACTTTGCATACTTATGTATTTCGGCGAGCTGAATCGAATGGTGAACACTGCAAATCTATATCTTTAATATTTGTCGAGTTATCAACGATCGAAATTTTGAACAAAAATACAAAAAAATTTCAAAATTTTAAAAATTTGCTGATTTGTTATATATGGCACCAAAAACGCTAAACTGAAGAGAATTTTTAGATATCTCGTGTAGTTTTAGAATTACAGGCCCTTAAAGTTGTACTTCGAAAAATACCAAAAATCGACGTATCTCGAAAAATATTAGAGATCTGACGATGCGCTCTGGTGCAATAGGTTTCCTGGCGCGAATATTATAAAGAAATGTAATAAAAAAAAAATACAATTTTAAGTCATATTTGGGGAAATTTCGTTATTTTGAAAAATATTACAGTTCGCCATATTTCGATAAATAAAAGACATATTACGATGCGTATTACAATTTTAAGTGAAAATATTCCGTGATTTCAAATTTTTCTATCGGTATGTGAATCTGTATTGAATGATTAATAATTACATTTTCTGTTATTTGTTTGTTCCCATAGCAACTAATATTAGTTTATTAAACATATAATTCAGTTTTGTCAAAAGAAGCAAACAAAATCTGGTGTGGGCACCACACTACTTTCTTATACAAATAAAACCAACTGTACACGTATGACTTGTTCCTTGCGTATGACTTTATTTTAAAATAGAAATCTATTAATATCTAGTCAGCAAAACTTTCTAACTAATAATACAAATATTACTTACATTTATAATATTTCACAAGAAACATATTTTGACACTTCACAATTATTTGACACGTTTGACACATAAATATTAAAAATGTTTTCGTTTTTTCCCCATTGTAACTAAGATTATTGAAATATATTCTTAAATATAAATAAATAAAAATAAATAAATATATCATCACGCCTTTTACCCATTAAGGGTGTGGCACTCTGCTAACACAGATCTCGGTAGGTGATATATTTTTGCTTATGAAATGCGGTTACCAGCCGTCAAGTCATAACCCCCAAGGTTGTTAGTGGAGGGGGAACCACAGGGGTAAATTTAAATTGGCAACTGTCACTAGTGGGATTCGAATTGAGGATCTCACGATCCACAGCCCGACACGTTACCACGGAGCTATTTAATATATAATTTAGTTTTTCTCAAAATTAGAAGCATGTACAAGAAAAGTGCAAATAACATTTTATATTCCAAATATTATTGCTAACATCTTTTATTTGAAACTTTTTCTCTAAGCTTATAAAATTGAAGATATACATATGCTCTCGTAATACTAGTTGTATATATTTAAAGTAAAATAAATAATAGTGACACAAGAATGTACCTTTTTTAATCGTTGCATCACTATTCAAAAGTTGAAACGTTTTTGTCAAAGTAGGAAAATGTGTACACTAGTTCACACTAGGTCCGCCTTTCCAAAGATTGCGGAAGTGCAGCTGCGAACATTAAATTAAATTGGATTCAAACATTATTTAAAACTGACATTTACATTACCCCCACTGCAGCTTGCACTAACTACACCACCTCGAGGGTCAGTTCAGAAAAGTGTGCACTAAGTCTGAAATTTTTCTCATCGAACAAGCTGCACTAATTGTACTTTTGTCATTGAACGCTTCAGTGTTAAAAAGTTCTGGAACTACATAGTACAGGTCAACGATCAGATCTATTATCACGAAAAATAAATGAGTTATCAAAAATCCTAGAACATATGACTACTGAGGAGATTATGCTCAACGCAATGCTTTTAACCGTTTGCGCGCAATTGAAAATGTCCGGTAATTTTTTGCACAAACCTCATACAAGAAACCCATACAGTGCAGTGGAATTATTCACTGGTAAGTCTCACCTACTGGACACACACACCCTCATCCTCAGCCACCTAGCATACGTGTCGTCACCATGACAACCGTTCATTGGACCTGAAGACGTCGTGTAGCGTCGCTTTGCTCGTTACGTGCTTTCACGTTCTCTCGCACGATACTTGCGTCTGCTTAGTGTTAGCGGGCGTCGCAACGGAACCAAGCCTCAGACGCTCACAAGAGGCAAGAAGTGTGTCTCTGTTCTGTAGTGATGTGATGGAAGGAAGAAGAGACTATAGAGTGTTGTAGAGATGTTGAGGATGGTTGGATTAAAGAGGTGAACAGGGTAAATATAAGGTTAGCTGCTATGGAACGTGGCTTGGGATGCAGTCTGTAGGAATCGTGATATCGATTAGGACCTGTGAACTTGTTGAAGTTAACTATGAAATAACTATATATTCGTTTATGAGTAAATATAAAGCAACCAATCAGTGTTGCTTGCTAACTAATATCTTTAGACAAAAAGAAATACACGGGCTTATACAGTAAAGACAGGGACATAATTGTGTGGTTGGTAAAATAAAATTGTTAGGAGTATGTGGTGAGGGAATGAAATTTACATTTTTTTAATTGGAAAGGGGTACTTTCTTATTGACATACATAGTCTAAAGTATTCTCTATTCAACAGTAAAACATGTTCCAGTACCTAACATTAAAATTCTGGTCACAAAGTTAAAAAAAAAAACATTAACATTTTTGATGAAAAATAAAACTTAACGTAGGCTGTTAAACAAATCAAGTTATTGTTTTTCTACTCCTGTATAAATATATCAACATTATTTTAATTTTTTCGATGAATTATTGAACTCATAATCAACGACAGTCAATTATGATTCATAATTCCCTTTTCTCGACTAATCACAGAGTAAGTAATCCATAATTCACGGTTATTTTAAAGACGGGATGGGAATCATCAAGCAACCGCCGTCTGACAGTTGACATGTAGTCAGTCGTCAGTGTGTATTTTTATGTTGATGTTTTTCAACGTGTGTTTTCAACGAATTTCGATCATTCTCAAAAATGATTTCCTTATTTACAGGAGTAGAAAAAGTGTAGTTTTATATTCGGGATTATGGTCATTATTCACTTGGATGATTTAACTTCATCTTTGTGAATAATGTCTATCATAATCCTTCATATAATAATATAGATACTATTATTTTATTAAATGTCACGTCATCAAATTGTCAACAATTGTTTTCGATTCCAATGCATTGTATAATAATTAATTGGGGACCATTTATTATATATTCAAAATATTATAAATGATCAATTTTGTAACAAAAAATTAAAAATATCACCAAAGTAAATTGTTTTATTTGGCATTCAACTTTCGGCATACGCCTAATTCAAATCAAAGTTACTTCCAATACTGTCGCTGTCAATTTCTGGCGATGGAAACCATTCGGCATTCATTCCTGTGAAGTATTCAGATATTTGTCTTGCATTGCGCTCCACATAATACATTCTAATAATATTTACACGGTTCTCGACATTTAATGCATTCATGATTAAAATATTTAAAATAAGTTGCAAGTACTATACGTCAGTAGCAACAAAAAGAGTAGGCGGAAAATAAGGAATTATTATTATTAATTTCATTAAATTGCGGTATCAAAATAAATTATTCTGTATTAAATAAGATGTAGGGATATTGGCAGTATTGTGATATACAATTTGGATGCATAATTTTGTGCCGGACACTTTTTATTTACAAAAAACTGATTTTGCATGTTAACTGCCTATGCCAACATTTACCTGGGACACACGGTATGTAATTTGAGAACTACTTTCTCGTCCTTATTTTATTTATTCTTTTTATTACCATAGTTCAGCTAAAAGCTAGTCTTTACACAATTGGTTAACCAAGCCAGTGGTCAAGATAGAATTCTTCTAATATTATATCATCATTCTCTTTACTTATTCATAGTATGGCACTCTACTTCTGCAGATCTTGATAAATGATATATTTTTTACAGTCGAAATGCGGTTATCAACAAAAGAATCATATAAATTTGGATCGGAATTGGCTCTTGTAGAAAGTGTGCTGTTGAAAACAATTTTAAAATATTAGACATCCGATGTATTTCAAATATTGATAGTTAATATTATAAAGCTTTCTAAATGCTTTAAATAATTCAAAGTTCACGTCATAGTGGAATGTATAAACATATGATGGTCGTCGAACGGGCGGTAAAATAAAAGTAGAAACAATTTCGGCGGTGCAATCTTCGTCGGATGTAGATAATTCGTTTGGGGATTCCGGGAATATTTTTCCGTTTCCGGAAAACGTGGAAACTATGCGTAATTGTATTTTCATTTGAATCCAACAGTGTAATCTGAAATTCATCAATCATACTGCTTTATTGTTTCAAATTCCATTGAGCTGGCAAATTTAGAAATAATTTTCGGTTGGTTGTAATCCTCACAAAATGGGTTAATCTCTTTTGCTGAAACTGTTATAATGATTCCAATAATACGTATTTAATTTTCTATGTAAATTCCGAAATATGTTTATTGAAATGTATAATTCGTAATTAATGAATTAGTGTCCGACGCTGTTAATTATAATGGATAAGGTTGGAAAATTCAAATATGAAGTTCTAATTGTATAGTTTCAATTTTACAATATAGTTTGATCTATAAATCATCAACAATACCCTCTTATACAGGGTGGTGAATCTAAGGACGCATCATAGCGTTTTCAATGCTTTTTTTGAATTATCGATTATTGGCTACCCGAATTATTTTACATAAAAAAGTAAAATAGCTAAATATTGAAAAAAGCTTTCAGAACTCATGGTATATAAATAACAATAACTGGGTTTAAGTTCTGTAATATTTTTTATTAAAAACACAACGTTTCGGCAGCAAAGTGCTGCCTTCTTCAGGTGAAATATAAATTATAAAAAATATTACAGAACTTAAACCCAGTTATTGTTATTTATAAAGTAAAATAGCTAGTTTATTGTAGAGAAAAAATTTTGGCATTTTTTTTACACTAATATTTATAATTTTTCCTTACCTGGAATCGGAAAAATGACAATAGTTATTTACTTTGCAAGTGGGCAAAGTAAGGAATTACCCACGAGAGAAATTTTAGCACACGAAGCCGAAGCCTGAGTGTGATAATTTTATCGAGAGGGTAATTCCACTTTGCCCACGTATGAAGTATAACGTTTTATCCAACACCTCTTAATAAATGAAAAATTTATTAAAGAAATATTATTTGACAGTGACATATGCTTTAAATTTTTAAATTAAAATGTCAATCGAAGTAGTTACCAAGGTGTTGTGTGTTATTATTATTGTTATAAATAGAAAATTACTCACTAGTGACTTTCCTCAAAATTATACCCACTAGTGGGTCTGTTACTTTCCTTGTTTAAAATCGCCATAGTTATAGAGCAATTTTTGAGAGGTGTTGGATAAAAATATTTATTGGTAATTTACTTAAAATCTCCAGTGCCATGAAATAACATAATTAATGTGATATTTATTGAGGGTTTAATACATTTATCGAACATTATTTAGGATCATAATTTTTTTTTTCACACTATCCAATTTTTTTTCAAAAATATACATTTTTAATCGAAACACTTGATATCAAACACTGATAACAGCAGATGATTGATAAAACAAATAACTTTCTATTGGTTCATTTGTTTTGTTATATCATGGCACTGATGATTCTGAGAAAATTGCCAATCAATATGTGTACCACTTTCTCAATTCCAGATAGAGCAAAATTATAAAATGCAGAAATTCTTCCTTTACAATAAACTGTTCACTGAATATTTCAATGTTGTGCACTTTGATTCAGCATTCTGTACGTAAAAATAGCTCCATTTTGCGCACAACTGAAGAATTTAGTAAAAACAATTGAATAATCAGTATTTTTACAGAATATTTTAGCTATATTATCCTTTGCTTCATTATGGCATAGAAATAATAATATCTAGGTAATGTTTTGAAGAAAAATAATAATTTAATATTCTAATACACATTTAAACATTTTTAAAATTTTATATAAGATATTTTAAAATATGTACAAGCCAAATATGCACGAATAAAATTTAGTTTCGTAACCTTATCACAAAACGTGATTGACATGTCAATTTCTTCGTTACTAACTCTTAGTTGATGGAATTAAGAACATCAGTCAATTCTACTGAATTTTCAGTTAATTGAACCAAAAAATTATTCAGTAAATCCAGCTTAAGTTCTTAGTTATACGTAGCATACAACTGAAATTTTCGGTAAAATTGAATGAATAATACAGTACTACTTTTTCACTGAATTTTTCGTGCTATTTAAACTAACTTGATTCCTTTCTGTGTAGCCTTCGACTTATAAAACATAAATATTTATATACAATAATTTATTTTAAAAGAAATATGTAAAAGAATCCTTAAGTATAGCAGCTTATTTATCATTAATAAATTGTTAAAATGTATATGAAAAAATTAGAGAGCATCAAAAAATTTATCTCTGAAAATGTTGCTCCACATTCTGCCAGTAAAAAATCCATAAACTCGAAATTTTTATACAACCCCGTTGTGATATAATATCTACTTTGAAATCAACATTAAAAATCCTGCAAAGATATTAAAAACGATGAATAAAATTTAAATTTGCATATTTCACAGCAAAAGCATTTCCAAGATTACAAGCGAATAAACAACAACAAAGACAGAAGACCACAAAGAGTGGAAGAGGAGGAGAAAGCGACAAAACATTTTTCATCAGAGGACACGAAGTTTCTCCTTTTTATCTATGAGGCTCCCACGTGGCCAAGCGTTACGTTAGCGTTATGTCTGTGTTATGTTTCGTGCCGCAGAACTTGAAATCGAGAAGGTTTTCCCTTTCGTGGAATTTACGTAACGCGAAATGGAACTTTGCTGTTCGGAGAAAACATTTTTAAATGAATTATTTTTGTTTTCTGTAATAAATTATCATTAAATGAATTATTATAATTGCACCGAATGGGCCATCTGCGCAACTTTTCCTAATTTATTTGCTCTGCTCTGCTCATATTTTGGAGCATTCTTTCCTTTGAAATAATTGAAATAAAACCAGCTTTCCCTCAAATTAATTCGGTCAAATTGTTTATTCTTTCAACTGTAATTACCTACCATGAAATCTTACATTTGATTTTTTGTTGGTAATGTAATGTTTTTGGCAATGCTTCTTTTTATGTTCCCATTCATATTTACAATCTGTTTATGTAAAGATATTCAGTAAATTTTAGTGATAGAGGATTAGATGACATTGGAAAGTAACTGCCCATTGACAGTACTTTTCTTATATTTACTTAATTACTATATTTATAATTGACTAATAATATATTACTATGAATAAACACTTAATACTAAGATACATGCATAGGTACATAACGTCATGCTATATCCCACTCAGTGGGATAGCAGGAACCCAAAAACATAGTCAACCAACAATCAATCTCCTCCAAACATTTTTATCCTGATACACCACTTTCGCCTCATCCACATTCATAGTGCGATTCATGTATGTTCGTCGCTTCTTCGCACTCAGAATCATTCGTTCTCTCAACACACCATCAAGTATACCCAACCAGTTATTCCTCGAACGGCCACGTAATCGATACCCGCATATATTAGTTTTACCAACCTTTCATTCGACAATCAGTTGAGGTGGTTTGGACAAGTTGAGCGAATGTCGAATGAAAGGTTGGTGAAACTAATATATGTGGATGAGATTGAAGGTGAACGATTGCGTGGTCGTCCGAAGAATAACTGGTTGGGTATGATTGATGGTTTATTGCGTGAATGAATTATTCCGAGTGTGAAGAATAAACGAGCATGTAGGAATCGCACTATGAATGTGGACGAGGCGAAAGTGGTGTGTCAGGATAGGAATGTTTGGAGGAGATTGATTGTTGGTTGACTGTGTTTCTGAGTTCGTGCTACCCCACTAAATGGGACATAGCGTGATGTTATGTATGTATGTATGTATGTCTGTCCAAAACACCTCAATTTTTTTAACATTCTTCTCAATATTACACTCACCATACACCAAGGTATTCCAGACACGATCACGTCTTGTATACCATCCTCTCAAATATTTCATTTCTACAGCAGTTATACCTCGTTCATGTTTCTTCATCCACACCTTACATTCAGAACACTCAATCCTAAAATAAACTATTTATATCGATCCGATAAATCTAGAGGGCTGTGACGTTTTAATCATTTAATAGTACCGCAATACACGAGTTTCACGGATAGTTTAATTTTGTTGCACTTTGGCCTTTAGATGTATTTTGCACTGAATATGGGGATTTCTTCTTTAACGAAAGGATTTTGAAGATCTTGTAGAATAATCCAGTTGGAGACAAACCATGGAGCATTGACGATTTTTGATTGAAATCCTTCAATGATTTCGATGTTGAAGGTACTTGCTAAACCCCCATAGTTCGATGCCGTAGGCCCAAACTAACTTGATTATTTTTTTATATAGCAGCAATTTGTTGGCAATAGAAGGAATTGATTTCCAAAACAGTTGTTTTATCTTCTAAGCCATCTGCTTCCGTTTGGTCGAAATAAGTTTACGCTAAGTTAGATTAGGTGGATTTCTAGATACTTGTCATCAACTTCACAGTAAGCTGGTGGATGTTTAGATATACCAGGGCCAATGTATCTCTTCTGGTAGTAAAGGTTTTTAGCCAATATTGGATTTTGTAAACTAGCCAATGTATTTATTAATATTTTATGGTTAAACAAGTATAGAAAAATAATCTTCCTCGGCATCATCATCCCATGTTGTTCAGGTTAAAGAATAAACAACAAATTGGATTACAAAACTAAGAGGGTAGTTATTTTACAGCCCTCATTTAACTTTTATGCCAACAGCACTAGTAGTTTCATTTCATTGCTTTACCTGAATAATGTATACGCTTAAGCGTTGCAGGAGCTACAATTTCAAACTTTCATTGCTACAAATTTTGTACGGTTGCAGTTCTGTTTGTATGTTCCGTGTTTTACTATATATCCATCAGATTACATACAAAACGGACTGCATCGTTAATAACTTATAACAAATACAGTTTAGAATTTACTAGTGTGTGTTTTAGCCGAGATTCAAATGCCATTTTGCTAATCAAATATTTATTGGTGACCTGATTTTGCCCTGAAATTTCTGCATTTTAAAATAGCAACATCTGTTAAAATCCAATTGTGATTTTATTGATGGAAAACTGAAGAGAAACATTAAAAATACTAAAATTATATAATTGAAACTTTAATAATACAAATGAATATTATATCTTTTGTAATACTATAATATATTTAAAGTAGTAAACGTAAACGTTAACGTCATTACAAAATATTAACATACCTAATTCGTTTTTTGAACTGTTATCAAAATTGTTATCTTTTACAATTGCTTTACTAATAATTTCTGAATTTATTAAATTCATATATTTAATTTTTTTTGAAGACAAAGACATTGGGTTCTTTCAAAATTAATTATTTTGAATACTTAAGAAAAATGAATAGCGAAATACTAAAATAAATAAATGAAAAAGGTAAAGTAAGGAAGATTAAGCAACAGAGTGTAAAATGGTTAAGGCACATGTGAACACTGAAATATAATAATACTGGAACGCTCACTGATGATGAATACGCGAGCCGAGAGAGACAGGCAATATGTGGACAACCTATCTTTGTCGTACACTCCACTCAGCAAATTAATACAAAAATATAAAGAAATGAACATTCAATGATTTTGAAATAAAATATTTATATTTATTTAATAATTAATAGAAATGAGTTCAATTTACTATTAGGTATGTGAATTTAATGGAACTTTCAAATAATTGACCAAACCCTATAAAATATTAATTAATACTTTTGGACAAGACTGTGTAACAATTTTTTACATAGCAACTGTATAACTAACTCAAAACAACCGTTTTACAAACAAATGTTAGACAAAAAACAACATGTATCTATCTCAGGCTCGTTTTTCGCTTTCATAAAAGCCTACTAATGCTCGTTCCATTATTAATATATTTCTGAGTATATGAGGATCAGGTGAAAAAAAATTACAATATACTAGTATGGAAGCCTGGGAAGAGAAGATGAGAAAGACCGAGATCTACTTGGAAAAAGAAGATGTGAACGATCTAAAAATACAAGAGTTATTAACTGAGAGAAAATAGTAGCCAATGGGGATAATATGGAGGGTTATACACAAGAAGATATATAATAGAAAGGAAGATGGACCAATCCCCCCAGTAAAAACGATCTATAGATCTTCATAAATAAGTGGACGTTTTAGCCTTATTTATAAAGACTAATACACCAATTCTTGATCAAGACTTGATTGTTGATGTTGGAGGTCAATAGTTTTTTCTAAGCAACAATGAAATATTTTTATTGGTTATAGAATCTAGTTTGATTATCCAACCAATTGATTTTATGATGAACAATAAACAATAGTTTCTGATTACCTTATAGTTCAACAATACTTCAAAGCAATCAGAGAATAAAGCTCAATAAAAGATGGTAAGTTTGACTAATTTTTCGATCAAGATTTAATTGTAGTTCTCATTGTTTCACTACGCTTAATTATTTTGTGTATCAAATGAGGAAGTAGATACTAATTATAAGTATTAATTATTCATAGAAGTATTTGTTAAGTATTAATTACAAAGTTTGTATACATATCCAGCAAGTTTGATATTATCTAAAATTTCCATTGTTGTTTAGATTAATTGATCGAATGCAATTCGATCCAGCTAATTCATGGGTGACCTAGAAACGGTATGAATATATTTAGGCATACTCGTACGTTAGCAGGATAGCATTCCACATTGCAAGGATAATATATAATTATGTGGTGAACAACATGAATTAGGTTCAATAAATGACAATGATGATTAAATGAGACAACTGATTTTAATAAAGGATTAAATGTCCTTTGTAATGTTAAATAATTGTTCTGTTCAAATAGTTCTGACACATTGTCATTGTGCTCAGTAGATATTTCGAAGGATATTAATTATATTGAATTTTTTTAGGATATCAAATAAAAGTGTACACTATGCATTTACATTATAATATAGCATAACGCTTTTTATTATTTTTAGTGTTAAACTATGTTTAGAGCTTAATACCCCTATTAGGTAACGACGCTTCTTATTAACCTTTAAATCTTTATGTTGGAGTGGATAAATATTCGTTTCTTTTCCTTTAAATAGTTTTAGTTAAGTTTCTCCATATCTTCCTATTTTTTGATTTACTTTACCTGCTGCTTATAAATCTTCTTCTACTTCCTTTAGCCATGATGATTTGGGTCTGCCTTGTCGATTTATATCTTCTGATCTCCATTCCACTACTGTCTTTTATTTTGCTTATATGTCCAAGCAATGTGACTCTAGGTTGCTTGATATTTTTCACTATATCTGCTCCTTACAATTCTTGTTCTGTTTCATAGTTCATTCTGTATTCATCTATTTGGCCTAATATTGCTTTTTTATTATTATTTTTAAATCTTCATCTGTTTTGTCATTGTCATTATCTCAGCAACGAACATTGTTATTGGTCTTATTAACATTCGGTAAATAAAATGATACATATGGAAGTTTGAAACATTCAAAAACAGAGTCAGAGACATACAAAAACAAGAACCATTCAACAAAATTTAAGAAAAATAATACAACCCACGGTACAATAATATACAGACACTACATATACTAAAGTATTTGTTCAAAGTTATTAATATCACTACAGTAACACGATTTAGATACAGTAACGAGGAAAGATGTGATATATACTGATTGTCAGCAGAACAAAAGAGATGTAGATTATGTGAGAGAGAAAAGCAATCTCCAGAACATTTAAGACAGTATTGCAGAGAGACGACAAAAGAAAAAAGAGATGACTAAATGACCCAGAAATAGATGGGCAAAATTTTAGAAAAAAAAGAAACAGATATTATTTTTTAGGTTAAATTACCAAGCACATTAAAAAATACAGGTGATATAATTTGACGATTAGTGATGTAAAAATTTAAATTTTTTGATGTTATAAATTTTTGTGAATGTACCAGCTAAATAAACTGAACAAATTTCTTAAGTTTGGTTTGTTTGACAAGCGCTGATGCAGTGCAGTCGTCACTCCATCTGTCAGTCGTACATAAGCGGCTCAGACAAGGCTCAGGCTCACTAATATCCTTTGTGTATATTTGCCTGTTTAATTAATATTGTGTACACGTCAAAATCACTAAATACTACATTCGGATGCTGTGGGTTGCTAGGCGTGCACAGCACACACAAACACATACATACAAATGTATCGCGAATATGAGTGGATACATACACGT
Organism: Poecilus cupreus; assembly: GCA_963942605.1. Classification (NCBI taxonomy): domain Eukaryota; kingdom Metazoa; phylum Arthropoda; class Insecta; order Coleoptera; family Carabidae; genus Poecilus; species Poecilus cupreus. Next base: position 22,219,276 of record OZ012724.1, read on the forward strand.
ATATTGAGCATGTGTGAAAGTGTGTGTCTATGACGTATGAGTATAATATGCGACGTGCGTAGAGTATGTTTATGTTCGAAATATTTTGATGATAATTTACAATTACTGACTGCTAAGTTAGCATGCTTGCTTCAAATGCAAGTTGTTGTTTTGCTGACAATAAACTAACAACGGACGGGAATCAAATGTTAGCCGTGTTGATTAATTTCATTTGAAGCGCTAAAACGTTAACTGCATTCTAACACACTGCACTTAAGTATAACATTTGAAAAGAATGTTTGAAGGTTTTACCAAATGAAGAAAGTATAGAACTTAAATAATCGGCACTAATATAATTATTGGTGTTACAATGATTGATGATACAATCTGAGTTTGATAATGAAACAGAAATAAAACTGGAAATGCAAGAATAAAAATATCAAAATGTTGAACAAACAAACGCGTCAAAAATTCAGCGCCACCGCGATCGTTTGAACTCGCGTTCCCATTCACGCATGCTTGGATCAAAAAGCAACAAAGCCCCAGCTTTGCTCGACGGAGCGTACGTCCAAATTTTACAAATGTATAAATTTCTTTCTTTGCTTCTTAGTTTGCTTGTTCAAATTACGCGCGCACAACGGATCTCGATCTAATGAAGCGAAGCAGAGGAAGAAAACTGTACGGGTTTGGTTCCCGGCTCCTTGTAACGGTTTATTGGATCGCATATTACGTAAATATATTTGTAAAACGGATGGTGGCTGACATTCTGACAAAACCCGGCAAACGCGGAATTATTAGGACTCATGAATTCTTGATTTCGTTTGAAAACTCCGGGTGCTACGCTTGGGTAAGTCGGAGCGTTCACCTTGCGATGCTGAGAGAGGTTTTGGGCTTTGCTTTTCACAATAAGTTGGGAATTTTAATTTTTATTGAACTGTCTTATTAATTTTGGTAGTAAAATAACCAAATACAATATTGTAATTTCATTCACCAAGCAGATCTTGCTTAAAGTGCGGCTACTAACTGCTATGTTTTCCAAAGATGTTAGAGAAGAAGGTACCACAAGAAAGTTAAAATGGCAAATCTCGGTTGTGGGATTCTAATTTATGATCTTGTAGTCCAGAGTTCGATGCGTTATCACAAAGTTATTTACATACACATAAATACAGCAACACGCTATGTCCCTTTTAGTGGGGTAGCGTAAACCCTGAAACACAATCAACCAACAATTTTACATTCCTATCCTGGCACACTACTTTCGCCTTGTCCATACTCGTATTCATACAAGCTCGTCTATTCTTCACACTCGGAATCATTCGTTCATGCAACAAACCATCAATCATACCCAACCACTTATTTCTCGGAAGCCCACGCAATCGTTAAACATTATTGCTGATGCTTTATTCAACTGGATAATATTCTTTCAAACATTCCAAATTATTATAAAGAAAATGCGCAAAATAAAAGGTGTGAGAACTTAATATTCCATCACTATTATTACATAAAATGGTTTCTAACAATTAAAAACCCTCTGATAGTTTTAAATAATTTAGTTAAGTAATAGTTAATCACCTGCTAACTCTTACTAGAAATGAAGATTTGACACTTTGATATTTAGTAAGAAGGAAGCATGTAATATTTAATTCGAATTTTGGTGGAGGTGCCTGATTAAACACAGTTTACATTAAATATATATATATCATTATAACAGTTACCACCCGCTATAATGCATATTTCCTAGATTAGTAGACCCCTAAATGTTTGTGGCGTCTTCCTTAAATATGCGGTTTTCTTACGAACTTTACATATTTCATCACAAATGAAACAAAATTATACTGATGAAAGAATGTCATCCAAATGTGAATAATAAGAATTTAAAACAAAGGAAGGATAAATGAAAAACCTTTATAAATAACTGATCTTTTTTAATAATGGTTTTGGAACAATATGACTTAAGACAAAGATTTTATTGAAAAAAAATGTTTGTTAATATTGAAATATAAAATTAGTAAAGTAGATTGTCCATTCTAGGTGTGGGCTCTGTTTTTATTAGATTTTACTAAATGATATATTTTCTTCTATCAAGCCACTGGTATATTGTAGCAACAGGATCTTGTGGTCCACTGTCCGATGTAGTACCTCAAAACAATTCACCCCAAACTAAAAAAAAAAACCATTTTAATTGCGAATAAATTCGGTGTTGTATAGAATTTTTTATTAGATTCTGAAGGGTGGCATGTCCTGTTTGTTACAAAATAGAAACAGTTTTTATGATGTTAGATCTAGTTTGCATTTAAATACCTTTTTAAAGTTGATGGCATTTCACAACACGCTACTAAATTCATGTTTCACTTCCTGTTCTAATAATTTGTTTTACCTGGAATGAAAAACTCATTCATCAGGAAAATTTGCATAGTCTATTCAGAGCTTTCATATAGAGGGGGTTAACAAACTGGCTTCATAAGCGAGCATTAATATTAGTAATGAAATAAATATATCAGCGCCAATTAACTATTTTTTGTGTAGCTTTCTGCTTTTACACTTCACGATAACCACTGGAATATAATACTACTGGAACGCTAACTGACGTTGAAAACGCGTGCTGAGAGAGACAGCCAGTCGTTGGGTCACCTATCTTTTAGTCGATAAGAAATTTACATTCAATTATTTTGAAATAAAATATTTAATGTAAAATTGAACGATATACTTTTAAATATTATTTATCACTTTTGGACGAGGCTGTAGTACGTGTGTTTATATAGCAAGCGTTTTACAAACAAGTGTCAGACAAAGAAGGCTGGCCTTACGACATCTATCTATCTCAGACTCTATACACATATACACTATATTTTACCAATGAATGATTAAAAAAGGAAAAAAAATATCTACCACTGTTGTTAAAAGTGGTCCTTTTAACGGTTGCTTATCAAGTTAAAGGTGTCACTTTCTGATACTAGTTTTAAAAGTAACATAGCAACGTGTTAAAAGTTATTTTATTGTTACTTTTAAGACGTTGCTAACGCTTTGTATCAATAACTCAAAAAATATTATCCTACCTGTCAAAATATCATTCTACATTTTTTAGTATTTACTAATACACTAGCAAGATCGTCTTCGCCTCGTTTAACAAACTTTCCCACTTATTCATAAAATGTTACTTTTAACACTTATATCATAAATTTTTTACTTGTTGCTATTGGAGACGAACGACACAGTAAAATTTTTCAGAATCATCAACTTTCCATTGAAAAATGCAAGTGAAAATGTCAACTTTCTGTAGCAATCGTCAGAAAATACTGTTATAACTTCAGAAAACCTATTTCGCAATCATCATTAAAAAGAAATCTTAATATCTCTCCCGAGTAATTAATCCTCATCTCCCAAAAAAGAAGAACGATCCTCTGACATATAACCAGCAATCATGATTAAATTAGGCCACTAATTAATGACCCAAATACACACATTTAATCCTCGTGATCTGTTATAATTTCGCGAAACTCGTTAGTGCTAAAAAGCCAATCCTTCCGCCTTGGGCGAACGCTTGCGTTAAGCTAACGTTGCGGTGCGTTAGCGCTACGTTAACGTTACAGTAATTCATCAACTGTAATTGCATACGTCAGAGGGCTGACGCATGCGTGAGATGGGCTGATAGTAGTTTGTTTTTAGCTAATTGGGCTCGTGTAAGCAAATGTTGCTGATTGTTTATTCCAGTAAAAATTATTTTAGAAATTATGAGACGTGTGGTATGAAAGTTGATGGAAGATTAATTGATTGGTTTTCTATAGATATTGGTGTGATACAGGGTTGTGGAATGTCTCCTTGGTTGTTTAATTTGTATATGGATGTGTTGTTACGGAAGGCATTGAATGGAACGGATGGTGTACGTATTGGTAGACGTATAGGGCATGCGTTAGCTTAAATGAATAATGAAGTTTTGGGTAAAACTGAGGAAAAAATGACAAGTGATTGCAAGCATAAATAAAGTAAACACATACCGAGGCGGCATGTAACCTCAGCAGTTGAAACTGCTTAAAAATATATTTACTACAAATTTTATTGTCGTGGTTCCTCCACCAAATAACGCGTTTAAGGTAAAATTATCACCAATTTCAATCACATCACTCTAGCACTAAATATATCCTACCTATACTTTATGAAGAATTGACAAGAACGTAAAAAGAAGAAGAACATAAATCTATTAAGAAAATATTTCAATCTATTACTGAATGTCCGTAAATATAAAAAAGTGTTGGTGTTTATTATGAATGATTTGGTGATTGATTGTAATGTTTCAGCGAATGGTGTGAGATTGAAACTAGTGAATGAATTTGTATATTTGGGTAGTATGTTTTCGAGGGATGGATGTATTGACCGGGAGATTGAAAGGCGGGTGTCTGTAAGGTGCAAGGTATTGGGTGCTCTGGGGACATTTGCTCGAAACGCTAATGTATCTAGAGATGTACGATTGACTATTTATAATGGTGTATCAGTACCTATATTGATGTATGGTTCTGAATGTTGTGTATGGATGAAGAAGCATGAACGACGTATAACTGTTGTAGAAATGATATATTTGATAGGAGTGTGTGGGTATACGAGACGTAATCGTGTCCAGAATGTATATATGGTAAGTGTGATATTGAGAAGAATGTTGTTAAGTAGGAGTGAGTCATTTGAGGTTGTTTGGACATATTGAGCGAATGTCGAATGAAAGGTTTATGAAACTAATATATGCGGGTGAGCGATTGCGTGGGAGTTCGAGGAATAAGTGTTTGGGTATGATTGACGGTTTATTGTGAATGATTCTGAGTGTGAAGAATAGACGAGCTTGTATGAATCGCATTATGAATGTGGACGAGACGAAAATGGTGTGCCCGGATAGAAATGTTTAGAGAAGATTGATTGTTGGTTGACTGTGTTTCTGGGTTCTAGCTACAACACTGAGTGGTATATAGCGTGATGTTATGTATGTATGAGACGAATTGAACAAGACATGGCTTCCTCTGTTTTATTACTCTTAAGTTATATTCTTTTATTTCCTGGCGAAGGATTATGTTAATAATTCGAAACGTATTTAAATAAACTTATATCTACAGAACTATACCCATAAGTTTTATTATTTCTATAATATTAGTTCTGAAAGTTTTTTCACACTTATTGAAAAATTATTTACTACAAACCTAATCTAATTTAGCGTCTGCATAGAGAGCTAATGTTATTGGCCGGCCCCGTGTAACGAGTTCTAGTTAAGTAAATGTGTTGGGTCCCCTACTCAGTTTCGTAGTTTCGCTGGGCGAAGATAGAATTACGAATGGTTTTTGCGGTGTCTAAGTTTGTATTTGTGGGCACTGGAGGCTACAACGACTGGATAAGATGACGCGGGTAAATTAATAGCGGTGGTTAGAACAGTGCTAACAAAAAATTTTATAGGCTTCTGGCCATAAGTTTGATTTAAACTTAATGGCGTGTGCTTTGGACTGATAATTAAGTAATGTTATACATACTAGCTTTACAGCAGTAGAAAAAGTATAGTACTCGGATGATTTGCAAACTTCACCTTCCTGAATAATAACTATCATAATTTCTCATATAATAATATACTATTATCTAGCTACTGTCCTAGATAAAAAGACCTGTATGTCTTTACTAGAGAGCGAATTATATGCAAAATGAATATATTTTTATTTTTGCATATCTTAAAATAAAATTAATTTTCTGGACGAATTACACTGATTAGAGGTAATAAATGCTAATCACTACTTGCATATATTACATATTTGGGTATTCTTGTGCATATTTTTACAAAAGTTGCATATAATTGCATATTTCAATATTTTTAAGACCTTGTCTAGTAATAAACATTCTGAAATTTCTTGTAATACACAATTATAATTCCCAAATATTGAAGGAGTCCGCAATAAATAGAAGAATGCAACGGAAAAAGCAATAAACAATACAATAAGCAAATACACAAACCAATAAACTCTAATATTTCTAGAAAAATCCCTGTAACGGTAAGGGTAGCTATTCATTGTATACACGAATGCTGGTATAAATAATAAATATATATAATATATAAAAGTGGGTACAATGAATATAAGACCGAGAATTCTCAGCTGGATATATCTTTTATTTATGTTTCACTTTTTTTTTTAGAAAATTTTGAATAATTTGTTATTGTAATTTTGTAAATATGTCATAATCTTATAATATCAAGTATCTGGACTTAGTTTCTATGTATATTAGTAGTATATGTGTTAATTGTGAATCAGGATTAAGACCGTATTGTCCAATAAAATTCATAATGCATTCATTTATACTTTTTATCTAATAATTTTAGATTAGTTCTTGAATATTTTGCTGCATATATTGTGCATATTTGTGCATATATAGTGCATATTTCCCAAAAAATATATATGCGCATATAATTCTTGCATATAATACGCTCTCTAATAAAGACTATCATAATCCCTCATATAATAACATACTATTATCTAGCTACTGTCCTAGATAAAATGGCCTGTATGTCATTACTTTCTATTTATTCTAAATAATCTATAACGAGTCAATTATTTAGGTCAAATTATGTAATGTTCCATATTATTCTTACAAATGTGTGGTGAGTTTTTGTCAAAGATTTTCAACTTAGAAATTACTGTATACTTTCTACAACAACAAAATCAAGATTACTAATTTTCTGTCACAATCTTTGATCTTATTCCAGCTAAAATAACAATGATTTAGTAATCACATAATCAATACGATGATGAAGTAGGTGATAAGCTTACCAAAATCAAATAAGTTTAATGTTGTATTTGCATGACTTTGTTACCTACAAATTACTTTCTAATTGGTACCCAATACAACTGCGTCTGAATGAATCCCACTAAATAAATTCTTTTCTCTTTTCCAGATAGTCGACGGCAACGCAAAAACCGACGTCTCCAATCGCAAAGAGCCCGGAATGTTCTGCGGCGAGAGCGAACAACCCCAGACGTTCATCTCAGAGACCAGCTTCGTGAAGGTTCTCTTTCATTCGGACAACTTCACAGACCAGACGTACTTCAGCTTCGACACCAGAGCTGAGCAACAACTGGAGGTTTATCTGAGGTATGGACAGCATCCAGAGCTGTATCCCAACCGAAGAGGGGAGGTTGTTTCGGGGTGAGTTATTTTGAAATAAACGTTGATTGGTTTACAGATAGACTTTAATTTTATACTATTTTTGTTTCAACGTTTTTCTTTTAAAATAATTAAGGAAGAAATGCTAGCGTAAAAAGTGATTTACCAACAAACAAATAACATATTTTCCTTAACACAATTTCGATGAGATTATTTTGATATCTCATTTAATATAAAGTAAATTTTGTCTGACATGGGTAATTCCTTAACTTTCGTGATACTTATATAATTTTTTACACGATCGCAGCAAGCAAAATTTATTTGAAAATAGGCCGATCCAAATTATTATTATTAGTAATTTATAAATATTAGGTTTATTTTTGACAGATGTAAACAAATTTGCTTATTCATTTCAATGACAGCTAAACTGCAATAGGTATTTACTTTTTTATCATTAATTTATTTATTTGAAATCGGCACTAAAGTACTCAGAAATCGTCATTAGTGCTCAGAAATCGTCACTAAAGTAACCCATTATACGACAATTTTGAGCAACCCAGTGTTGGCAACCGTTAAATAATTATTGTACAAGTAGGATAATTTTGACAGATATATTGACGTACTATAATAAATTTATATGTAACACGAAACAAAATGTGCAAGAAGAATTAACTAATTAATTCCGATGAAGAAATTAAGGACAAAATACATAATTTTGAGTGTTATTTATGGTAACTTCACTGTTAGAGGTTGGCAACACTGGGTGTCAGTTTCAATTGACAACTGACAGATGTATAAACTTAACCTGTATAATAATATTTTTACAGTTTTTTTTTTCTAATTTTAGATTTCAAATAAAATTTAATATGTACCTCGGCATTGAAGTTCCTTTTTATCATTCACATGGTTTATTTTCCTCGGCCCTGTGGGCATCGGCAACAAAATTCCATATTCCTGATTAAAAAATTTAACTTCAGTGCCTTGATACATAATAGTTATTTACGTAATCAGTTATGAAAAGAACGATATTGTTTAACTAGCTGTAAATTACGCAAGTTGAACAATATCGTATTTCATAACGTATTACGTACAATATTTTATCTAATTCCGTAATTTCATTCGTCTGCCCACAAAATTATTAATTGTCAATTTTTGATAAGCAACAAATTATTTTATTTATTATTAAAGTAGGCATCTACACGGAATTTGATTTAATTGAATATCGGTTGTTTAATATTCTTTACAAAACTCATTCCATAGAAACTATGTAAAAAGTGACATTTCATAACGTCAGAAGGTTAGGTAAAATTCAACTTTACAAAACGGAATTAGGTAAATAACTGTTATTATACCAGTTATACTTAGTACTCTTACTAATCCAGATAAAATTTAACATAGAATGGCAATACAAAATGAGCTTATCGTCATACTTTAAGGACTTTTCGTTATAATAAAACACATCGACTTGTAACTTCACAAAATTCTTCTCATAGTTTGAGAAATTATGTTTGTGATATATTTGCTAATTTATTTCTTGAACGTCCTAGACCAAATCCTTCTCACAGTTTCAAGACTACTTATAAAACTAAATGTGGTGGACATTTGAATATGAATCATATAGTTATTTGTATCACAAGGTTGGAAACTGCTATTTTGAGAGTGCGACTTTATTTTGCAAATACGAGCACTCGCAAAATAGTTTCCAACCGAGGGATACACAAGATTTTTCGCGCCAACATTTATGTAAATTTAATAAATAAATTTAATTTATTACTCATTTTCTTAATGACAGGGAATTTTTTTATGTTGCTAACTTCACAATATTTGAATGTCAATTATATTTTTTTTTCCAATATCATAACCAAAAATATCTACATATTTTTATTTGGATTTTACACTGCATATTCAATTATAATTACTTACAAATATGTTTAAAATCCATAAATATTCTGTTTTCATGTATTGCAAAATACTCAATTGTAGATATATTGCCATAATATTTTTATGTCAATGTAATACTTTGACATTTCTAGCGTCAGAAGTTAGCTAAAATTAGTGAAGTGATGCCAACATATAACCATAAAAAGTTAGCAATTTTTGTCGAACTAGTACGACAAAAACATGATTTCCGACCGCTTAAGAGATGTGTAATTGTATCAATGTCGGACGGCGGCGCGAAAAGAAAATTACAATCTTAAAAGTTCATTTAACATTGACAATCTATGTTGCATTTACTATGCACTCCTGATATCCATAGCAATACATTAATGACAGATAGTAAATATTGCATCTAATAAATTTTACGTTGCCTCGAAGATTTCCTTGACACATATTCGAATGTTTCTGCCAGTGTCAGTGGAACAAAACTCCGCGGTCACGCAAAAAAAACACCAACAGCAGTGCAGACGTACTTGCGCTTGTAACACGAATGTAGCACAAGCTGATGTACCAAACACAATGCCAAGTTGTTAAACTGGTAATTACCAACTTTGTTGAATTAGTTTTATGTTAGCCAAGCCAGCTAAAAAGGCGGAAATGTTGTTTAGCTGTTTCATGTCGTAATGTTTTGTACCACAAATTTGGAATTTGTGAATTGCGGCGGATGTTACCCGACACTCTGCGTTTTTCGGTTTTATGTCAAACGGTTTGAAATATGTCTCAGTGTAAATCATTCCCAAAAGTACAAGAAGTTAATTAGTGTACTCATATTTTGTTGCTTATGTTTTATTAATATTTTTGATGCAGTAAATAATATGAGGATATTTGTAAGACAGATAAAATAAAATACAACAGCAAAACAAATAGTTTTTGATAAGCTACTCCACCATAATTCTCTTTGGTGGTGACCCATAAGTAGATAGTGAATTTTGATAATTCAAGATACTTTCTTATATAAATGTTCCTGGTTTTAAATATTTACTAGCTAAACTTGTCACATATTTGAAATATAGAATATATGTTTAAGTAATCTAAATGTATAATTGAAATGTGGCGTTAAGGATTTAATTTTTTTATACTACTATATCTATTTACCTCTTCACTTTACAGCAAATGTGTAAACACAAAAATTGTTTAGAATTTAAAAATATAGAGTTGGTAGTTAGTTTATTTATTCATGCCTTTCGGACTAGAATCTATACAACTTTATATATCTTATTTCTATGGTGATTACATTATATAAGTTAACTAAAAAAACGAACTATATTATACGTTTTCTTCTTTCTAAAAATTTTTCCATCTAGTCTTTTCCTGTTCCTTGGTCATTTAATAAGTAAATTTCATTTCTTTTTTCTCTTTCCGTCTCTCTGCAATAGAGTCTTAAATGTTCTAAAGATTCCTCTTCTCTGCCACATAACCTACATCTCTTTTCTTCTGCTGACAACCAGTACATGTTACTTATTTCCTCATTGCCGCATCTAAATTGAGCTATTGTAGTGGCATTTATAACTTTAATTTAAAAATAAATGCAACATTATTATTCGACATTTCATGAGACAGTTTATTTTAGATTTATTTTTTTTAAAAAAAACAAAATTTTCCAAAATTTCTACACAATATATTATAATACTGTTGTCCGGATTTGCAAAGAAATTTATACTCCAGTTAAATTTATTTCCACAATAAATTTACATCAAGTATAATCAAATTTTTGACGACAACGTTAAGTAAATCATAAAATAATTTCAAATGATTTGTACTTGCACAAAAACAAGTAAATTTAAGTAACATTTAAATTGATATTGAAAATGCAAACCGAAAGAAGCTAGTTGTTAAGATATCTATCTTTATTGTATAGTCCACATAGAATGTTAAGAAGAAAATTTAACATTCAATGATTTTGAAATAAAATGTGTTCAATTATCTATATTGTTTTTTAATTAAAGGAATTTTCAAATAATTAAACAATTCAACGTTTAATATTATTCTCGTTTTTCGCTTTCATAAAGCCTACAAGTTACCGTTCCGGTATTTACTATATTGTGGCCCATATTCAATACAAACATTATCATTTTTATATATCTTTTGTTTTATTTTGAATAACCTACGAGTTAATTTTAACAATCTTATATTATAGAATCTTTTCAATACTAATAGCTAAACCTGTAAATTATTTTCAGTTCATACTGCGAACGCATCTTTCGAGACTGTCGTCTCCAGACCTGCTACGTCCAATCCCCAGCATATCCTGGAGTCTACCCAAGAAATCTTCATTGTAGATACCATCTCAACACAAGGCTTCCATTCATTAAACTTTACATCGAGAACGAAGAGTTTAACATCGATGGCCAGAGGTGTGAGAACATCATGACCTGTCCAATGAGACCTATCTCCTCTGGTAAGTGACTTTTATTAGAAACTATGGGAGTAATACTACGAGAATGTAGTATTCCCACCAAACCATATTTGCTCTGTTTTATAAGTTATAATTTGATGTTTAGATACTGTTTCTATTCACCTGTTTATGTTATTCTTTTGTTCCTGACAAAGAATGGGGTCCTTCACTAATGTCACAAAATGACATATTAAGTCATAGGTATATATTATAGCTATACCCTGAAACATCGTGCTAGATATAATAGAAGTTTTAAAAAATGTTATTAATTATTAATTGGAATAGAAAAATGATGGCTACAGCAGCCTTGTTATGTTACAATTTTAATTTATTTTAGAAAAAATGAATTCACATAGTATAGTCTATTTTAAGATAACAATTCATCATATTTTGGAAACTAAATCTTCGGTACCACATGGCAAAAACCGATGAAATAAATAATAAAATTACAACCTTGGCCTACAAAGAGACTGAGAGCAATGTGTTTTAAAAATAGCATTTTTGACGTCAAAGTATTAGGTTTTTCTACTTAAGCTTCTCTCTCACACATCTATTTCCAAATTCTTTGTACTGCTCTTCTTATAGAGCTGTTAGACTATCGAAGTGTCAAATGGTACTTTTGTTTTGAATTTGTAACCAAATAACACAAATCCACAACATATTAAAAACACTGACATCATAGCATTGAAAAAAAAATCATTGCAGCTTAATGAATAGCAATTAAGGCTTTTTAAATCAGCAAATTGTCTTTAAAAAGTAAAATAAAAAATATTAAATAACCCCACTATGTTGACTAATACGAAACGTTGAATGTAAATAAACTTATATCTACAGAACTATATCTAAAAGTCTTATTATTTCTATATTCGTTGTATTTTATGTATCCTCCCCAAAATAAAACAGAAACACAAACACAAAAAACTGCTCCATTCAAGATACATGACACCTCTTTTAAATATTTAATGTCCAATAACATTTCCAGGCAGACAGTTCGTCTTTCCACCACGTTCCTAGTCCCAGAACGATACATATCCCGTGTTCCATCCTTCCATGTTTCCATTCCTGGAACCTGGAAACCCTGGAGCAGTTAATGATAATGACGTGATGAAAAATTCAGTGACATTCCCACAGACAAATATACGCTGATTAGTAAGAAGCAGAATAGAGGGCTCTATACAGAGAACTAGACTTTGTCGTAGTAAAGATGGGGAGTTAGTTGAGAGGGAAAACTATTAGTGGACAAAAAGATACTAATGGTAATGATACAGGAATGGAGATGGAATAACAACTTTTTTAGTCGTGAAAAATTGGTGAAACTTTTTTAGGAAATGTAATAGTAAACAATTACAAAATAGGATACGTCCATATATTCAAATTTGTATCTATTAAGTGCTACAAATTAACTGTAAATCATATAATATATCCAAATATACCTTAATTGGCTCTGTTCAGGAAATAGAATCTTATAAAAAAATGTGTATTTTATATAAGCTACAAAGATTTAACGAAAAAACTTAGATATATAATTCGACTAAAGTCTTGCGGTATACTTTCATATTTATTACTCATTATTTAAATAAGTTAATGACAATAATATTTTATATATCATAAGAAACTACTGTTTGACTATATTAAACAAAGAAAATACGTACGAAGATCGTCCAGAAAGTGTAGAACGATTTAGCCAAGGTAACTAAATAAAAACGAAAAATATCATCACAAAATTTTATTCACAAAATTACAGTACATTACTCTATATATATATCAATGAAATCGTCATAGCTGCAAGACATTTATTGGGAACTTGGTATCAGTTTTTCAATGTCGATGTTATACTCTTCTACCGTCAAAAATGTGAGTCAAGATTTCACTGTTTCTTTGAGGTCTTCAACGTTTGTGTATTGTTTTGCACCTAAAAATTTCTTTAGTTTAGGAAACAAATGAAAATCGCTTGGTACCAGGTCAGTAGGAAATTTGTAGACATTCTTCTTATAGCTCCGACCCGGCACCAAGCGATTTTCACTTGTTTCCTAAACTAAAGGCATTTTTGGGTGGAAAGCAAATCAATTCAATCAATTTAACTGAAAAATTCAGTTATATACTGTGTATAACTGAGAACTTCAGTTGTTTTAATGAAGATTTCAGTTATTCGATAAGCAACTGAAATTGAGTCGTATTCTATAAGTTACCTTCTAATTTTGAACGAGCCGTTAAAAATTATAACTAATAAAAATATATTTGTCAAATGAAATTTTCAATTTTTATTCAGTACCGTCTGTTGTTATTGGTTGAAATTTTTAATAAGCCGTTAAAAATTAACATGCAAAATACAAAATACGTCCCTTTATAGGTTGAGCAGCATGCAAGTAATATTTCCCAGTTGTAATACTGAAAATTCAGTAGAATTGTTTGGGGTTTCAGTTAAATCAACTTAAAGTTAGTTACGTAGGAATATGTTAATCTCGTTTTGTCACAAAGTTTCTGTACTTAAAATTATTCGTAAATATTCGGCTTGTATAGATTTCTAATTGTTTAAATATTTAATATCTGCGCCCGTGAGTTAAATGTCACTTATCCCGTTCATTTTGTGTGAGTTAAGAACTTAATTACCGCACTCATTTTGATTAACGTACTAGTAATTATAAATGTTGGTTATACAATCTTTACAATTCTTTAAATTAATTAATATTTAATTATTTACTAATTTTTGAAGCTTGTTCTTCTATATCCGACGAAATACTTTATAATTCATACATTTTTACGAAATGCTTCAAAACTTCAAAAATTTATTTAAAAAAGAACTAGGTTATTAATTGTTTTATGTCAAATTGTGGTAGTCATGGATTAAAAACAACTTTTTGGATTGATTTTCTACTTGTCAATTAAGTCAAATTATTTTAATTTTTTAAATTTCCGGGGGCGTAGATAAAATATTGTAAAATACACGTGTGATAATGCATTATTAATATACTTTTGTGATTATACAACTCGGCTTTCGCCTCGTGCAAATTTCACATACGTATCTTAATAATGCTCCTATCTCACTTATGTCGTAAATATCTATTATTTTATCTTTAAGAATAGAACAGAATCTCTTGTAATTTCTATTGCTAAATCCACACGTCTCCTAAATTAGACAAAGCGCAATGTACCCTCAGTTTAAAAGAACCACATTCAACTTCTATACGTTCTTAATTACTGAGACCCTCTTCTCACTCGCAAACCATCTCGTCAGCACAAACGCGAACCAAATTTCTTGACTGCATTTGGTATTTGCATGCCGAGACTTTAAATTAGGGAAAAGGGAGGAAAAGTTGATTGTGTCGGGGGTTTTAGTGCAACGATGTGTGTATTTGTGATATTCATTTGTTTCCTGAAGCGTGTTGATTGTATGTCGGAGTTCAGTTGTTCTGAGATTGGAGTAATTTCATTTTCTTTGTTGTGCAGCTAATGAATGTTAATTTTACATATCAACCTTGATGAACGCGACTAGTTTTTGTATTTCTTCGTAATTTGTTAACAGTTGAATGTCATGTGAAGTATTATAGATTATATTTATTTAGTTTAAAAGCTTAAGAAAATGTAAAGGAAGGTGTTTTACTTTAGGACGAAACATGAATTTGAGCAACATATAAAATCAACTGGAATAATTTCAAGTTATATTTAGTAATCAGTACGATTTTAATTGTTATCCAGATATCATTAGGGAAAGACTGTATGTAAGTGAGAATAGTTATTTACTTTACAAGTGGGCAAAGTAAGGAATTACCCACGAGAGAAATTTTAGCACACGAAGCCGAAAGCTGAGTGTGATAATTTTATCGAGTGGGTAATTATACTTTGCCCACGTGTGAAGTTAACGTTTTATCCAACACCTCTTAAAAAATGAAAAATTTATTAAAGAAATATTATTTGATAGTGACATACTTTAAATTTTTAAATTAAAAATGTCAGTCGAAGTAGTTACCAAGGTGTTGTGTGTTATTATTATTGTTATAAATAAAAAAATACTCACTAGTGACTTTCCTCAAAATTATACCCACTAGTGGGAAATCGGTTACTTTGCTTGTTTAAAATCGCCATAGTTATAGAGCATTTATTGAGAGGTGTTGGATAAAAGTTCTTTTTGGGTGGTAAATAATATCTTTTTTCACGTCCAAAAGAGAAACTCAGTTTTTCTGATGCCAAAATCATCACAGAAACAGTCAATTACATATCTATGGGAGATTTATGCACTTTCTCTTCCATTGTGATGGCTAGTGCTCAAATAATGTGAAAAATAAACAAAATTATACAAATCAAAATTAACTATCATAAATTATATTACAATTCAAATAATTTTGAAATACATAAAAACCATCATAAGTATTGGGGTAGTGAAAAATATTTTATTATTATACGAGGGATTACGATGGTCATTATTCACGAAGATGACAAATTATCCAAATGAATAATGACCACAATCCCGAATATAATATTACTTTTTCTACTCTACATAATGACAACTGACTACATGTCAACTGTCAGACGGTCGTTGCTTGGTGATCCACATCACGTCTTTAAAATAATCGTGAATTATGGATTTCTGGCTCTGTGATTGGTCGAGAAGAGTGAATTATGATTCATAATTGAATTATGGGTACTATAATTCAACGTAGAAATGATAATAATGGGGATATATTTATATAGCAGTAGAAAAAATAGTATATACAGCGCAAGAGAGTAGTGTATTCTCAAAATATAGAACCCGCCTTTGCAAAATATATTTTTTTATTGACTAATTCGATATAAACATATATAACTGAAAAATTCAAATTAAATATATTTAAATTCATATGTATTTTGTTGTTTCGCCCAGATATAAATAAAATAAATGTAGATTTAACTTGTTTTTTTATTTTATTTTATTAAAATATTGAATTTATTGAATTCAGAAAAAACTGCTCTGTCGAATGAATCAATAAAAATATATGTTGTCATTTCAAATAAAACAGCAGAATTCCATATTTTGAGAATCTTTCGTTAAAAAAATATATTCTTTGTTCATTGTAATAGTCTTGTTAAACAGAAATTGTATTCTATCTTATTATCTTCTTAAAAATTATCACAAAAATTACTAAAATTTTGTCCCGAGGTATGACACCTTGCCCTACTTTATATTATAATACAGTGTCAAAGCACTCTTGATTCACCCACAGGAAAAGTTCCCACAGACATTTCTTCAGAAATAAACTCATGGTCGGATTACAGAAAAAAATGGCGTTGCAAAGTATCACAGCTTACTTTAATCCTTAAAGAAGTCGGCGTGTAAATCAATGCAAATCTACTATCGAGGAAATGTGAACCAGCCTTTCCTTTCGTGAACTTCTCAGATTCTCTTAATGTAGACTCCTGAAGTGATTGAAAAGTGTTTCAATTTGGGACGTTCGAATTTGTGCTTTAATTTTATTAAAATCGTAATTTATTGAATTAAGGCCAATCTGGAAATAAATTTAGTCATTTAGTTCGGAAATTGAATATTTGTGTTATGTTTTAAATATGATTAATTAAAGCTTTTAAAGTAATTTAATGGAAACATGATTTAATGTTTTCATAAATTATATTTATTAACATTTCAAGCGATACATTTGTTAGCATTTCTGCTGCTTTCCACTATATATTTATTTTCCTAAATTTAAACACTTTATACATTTATAAATATTGTTACATCTTTGACATTATTAGAAACTAGGTGGAGGTGCAAGTAAGCCTGTTTTGTGTGATATTGATATATTTTATTAATCATAATTCAGTTTTACCTCTCACACATACCGTAAATTATAACTAAAATGCAACCTATACTTTAATTTCAGCCTCTATCACATTTACATGTTTACCAGACCAATTTCTGGGCGGTAAGTGGGACTTTACAGTACTTTTACTTTACTGTACCGTTGCCAAGCAACATTTTAATAGAATTTGGTCTACAATATCGTATCTGCATAAATTTTTGATAAATGTTAGTAATTTAATGTCAACGGAACAAAACTAGTTGCTAAACTTTAGATTTTCACAGTTACTCATTTCAAAATTCCTCGTCGCCTCGTCCGGAAACATCTTATTCATATCATAAATATTTGATTACAACAAAGCATTGATTACAACAATGTATTGATTACAATAATTAATGAAACCGAATTTCATACGATTTTTACAAATATTGTTATAGTGGTAAATTTTCACCTAATCAACTGGGCTCTACCTTAGAGTGTACGAATGTAAAATGCAAAATTTAATATTTTTCTGTTTCGAAGTATTTGAGAAAATGCATCTGAACGAAATTCTGCACATACATATATCCACCTATCTACATGAACGTACATACACACAGACCTCCTCGTTAATATAGTAAAAATAAGTTCTAAGGGTAATAAAACGTGATTATTGACTAAATTCGCGACATTTTTTTGCGAAAGCTTAAAAGATTTAATAGTATATTATACATGAAGGGAAAGAAATGTATGATATTTTCCTGCAGAGTAAATTGAAGCACAAGCCGTAGGCGAGGGCTACAATACGACAAAGAAAAAAAAATGCACCGAGTTTCCCACCCGGTCGTGAAAAGAATAATATTAGCTACAATTTTAATTTGAAACTTTTTTCTCTACAGTACAAATACCGTTCTAAAGTTGTTTAAGCGTTAGTTTATTTGTTACATCACAAAGATAATATTCCAAGTAAACCATGACGAATTCCAAGGAGTCCGTGTGTAGTGTCTCTCTTGTTAGCGACACTCGCAACACGTACTTGTTAAACAATATTTCAACAGAAACTTCAACACATTAATTAAACGCAAGATGCAGCACAATTAACTAAGTAAAACCGCAATATGTTTGTGAGTATCGCAGCGCCTAGCGCCGAGCTGGCCAATTTAACGGTGGCCATTTGTACCGTTCATGTACAGATGCCGGCAATGTAGGAATTCGCGGCGCGTCGTCACGAAATCACGGCGCTGGAGAGGGGAGAACAAATGCCGAGCGCGGTGCCGTTCCTACGTCATGCCACGCTAACTTGATATTAAAATCGTAAATATACTTGATGAATAATGTTGCTTTGTTCGCGTTTGGAGAGATATTAAGTTATTTTAATTTATGTGTAGTGCTGCATTTGACTTTGTATTGCTTTGAGGTGGAATGTGACTGATTATGCGGTGAGAACCTGCAGCTAGAAGAACTATAAGTACTTCATTTATCATCCACTTTGTTTGGTATTAACTTCTTTACAAATGCACCACTGAACTCAAAGGCACTGTTTCTATGATGCTTATTTTTAGCCAGATCTGGGGATGATATCTTTTCTGGAATAGTCTACATTTACTCCTGTAGATCACATTGTAACTAACTTCATACATCACTGAATGAACACATAACGGTATTAAGGTCAAACATACGCGTCGAAAGAACGAATCCTTTTTTTTTTTTTTAAAGAGCAAATTCTGTATTCTTCATTTATTTTCATGTTCTTTATGGTCCAACAACCTCCATCCGTCAAAATTTCATGGATTTTTTACAGTAACTTGTACATTGCAATGTCAGATGAAGTACATATTTTCGTTGGGTTCGTACACTCCCATGAATTTCAATTTGAATAAATTATTTCTTACAATTATTCTTAAGGAAAAATAAAACAATTATACAGTAAGGTCTTTGAACATTCTAGTATTTATATATGTGGATGAAAAGGATAGCTAAAACATTAAACTATAAAAAAATATTCGTTGAAGTCTAGTTGGCCAAAAATTCAAAATTTTAATACTGTATTTCTCATTCCCGTGAACGACCACAGTAATGAAAATAATTCGTATATTTATAAATATGGTCATCTATAATATACTAAGTTTATTTTCAATTTGAATTTACAGTTTTTGAGAAACAAACAAAAATATACCAAAAAACACACTTTTGGTATATTTTTATTTGTTTTTCCTCAGAGTACCAGCCAGTAGTTCGGCGAAATGTGACAATATTGGCACCTCCACCAAAAACTAGGAACACTTAAAATATTTATCTATTTAAGTTAAGATATTTAAGGAACTTACTACTTATTCTCTGTCATTCCAATTGCAGGATAAATAAAGGATATAGAATTTAATAATTCTAAAAGGCAGTTGTGGTACTACGAATAGTACGCTCTCCTAACAAACGAAATAGCGGGAAATAATTTAATTAAATTTGTTTCTATAAAAAATCCGATATGACCAGAACACGTCTTTCTTATACTTACATCTCTAAAATTTAATTGTTTAATAATTACATTCGACACATGTTTGACATATAGAAAAGAGAGTTTAGTTATTTGTTTAGCGATTGCCCAAAATCAAGTTTTGATATTTAAGTTCAACTCTTCTCTGTAAGATTTTTAATTCAACAAAAAATATTCAATTACTATTACTGAAATTGATGGTCCCTGAAATATTTTTTTTCATTTTTGCGACTTTTTATTTGATAGCCTCCTCGATTGGGTTTAATCAATATTTATTTAATATAATTATTAATTAATTTTTTACTGTATATAAATGCTTTATTTAATTGTAGCTTTAGAGTCTAGATTAATAAATGTTACAGTTTTCAGTGGACAAATTCTAAACAAAAAATACAGGAAACAAAATATATTGAAAGAGATATTGAACAGCGAGATTTTACAGAAAATATTCAATAGGTACAACAACAATACGAAAGAGCTAGTTTTGTACAAAAATTCCACCTTTTCACACAATTTTAAAAAGTAAAAACCTTCACACAATTCCATTCACGCCAGGGACCATATTGAAACATGCAACAATATTTCTACTGCATCAATAGGCTTTTACCGAAGTTGCAGCTCACAACAGCGCTTTGTTGTAATAAAATACACCCCCTCCCCTTCCGAGCGAGCAGTGCGAAGTCAAAAAAGCTGGCTTTCAATTAAAAGCTCCATGCTACGGACTATAATTCTATTTTTCTTTCGTGTAATTTAAATGTAAGCCACAATTTTTGAATAATTTATGAGTTGACATAGGAAATCCTAATGAGCGGTTTTTTCGTCGTGTGTTTAAATGCCGTTCTGTAAACAGAGCGTGTTTTTCCGAGGTTGGTAGGACTGTTGATGTGACCGGGGGCTGCGCCCTGCGACTGGCAATTAGGGCCCCTAGCAGCAGCAAAGTCAGACCGCCTACACTTTTAACTACTCCAAATACATTACGTAGAATTCTCACTAGGTATAAAGTAAATTATAAATAATAAAGCAATATAGAAAGCAGCATATTATTTTTTTAATATTATTTCGTGGAGTAAATTGTTTGAATCTTTGTTTTTTTTTGACAATCACAGGTTGTTAATTCATCTTTGTACCTTCAATTTATCATCAAACTGGACAAGATTGTAAAAAACAACTGACGATCGTCCCAAATTTATTTTTGAGATTCAAGATTCAAAAATTTCTTCCCTGGGACTTTTAATTTCAAACCAAACTCGATAGAGTTTAATTATTAACTATTAAATGACATTATCCAAAATTTATCAAAATTAGAAACAGGTACGTTTAGAATATTATTGAGCGGCCATAAAGTGCTCTTTATAGACTAGTTCGATAAAGTAAAAACAATAAATGATTTGCTTTCGTGATTGTAGCTAAGCAAAAAAAAATCGTGCAAAAATAAACATTTATTGATAAAATCAGAAGGTCTTGTGATATTATTACCTTCCTCCTAGCAACTAAATCAAAATACTAACTACATTAATGTCATTTGCATTGTGTTAAAAAATATGATATGCAATAATTGTAGTTGTAATAATAACTGATTCCATATCTACTCAGTTCTTTGTGTTGCCATTAAATTTAAAAATTATAAGTAGAAATTTCGTCACTATGTTTTAAATTAAACATACGAATACACATCTATCCATCCACACAGGCGTCATTGTTAGTGGATAGAAAGCCACAATGATAAGTTGTGACTTTCGGCTGTTGAAATCGAACCAAGGATCAAATAATGACAATAAAAAGACTAAATCAATTGCATACAGGTATATTTTGGTGTAGAACTCCTGAAATATTTCTATGTAATTACAACGTTTCGAGAATTCGACTCAAGGAAATGAATTCCACCCCCATTAGACCCAAGTCAGCGAGAGTCAGTTACCGTCAATACCTCCCCTCACCCCCGCGCCTGCAGCGCCCCCTTTACAATCTTTTCACATGAATAAATACCTGCGTAAAATTACAGGACTGTTTGCTTTTTGTTTCCGAATAAACATTTCACCTTGTTTACCTTTTTAATATTTGATTCGTTGAATCCTTTAACAACTCACTGCAGATTGCTACTGGTTTCACTAATTAAATATCAGGGATGAGATGAAGGATATTTTATCATTTGTTTTGGGTGCTATCCTGCCAAGCAAATCTATGTCCGTATATCCCGTAAAATGGTTTTATCTAAGCCACTGATATAACCAACATATTATTCTATCATTTTAGTGAAGTAATCTAGCATATCATGCCACTGTAACAGGTACCTCGCACTTGGTACCAAGAGGTAACTGACATACGAAAGGGTTTTACTTGATTAAATGAATAACCAAGGGTAGCGTAGTCGCTGGCCACCACGGAATGTTTTAACTAATAAACTTCACAAAAACTATGCATACAATCGAGAGGAGCCTTTAAACTGTATAGTAATTCTTTCAACATTTCACAAGAAAAGCTAAAATGCACAGGTCTGTTCACTGCCCAAGGTTCACAATTTATTACTTAAGGGATGGGGCAGTGGCACTCAAAATAACTCTAACTGGGCACTACTCTCGCATAAGACTCTGGTTAACTATTTCCTACAACATATTGACATCCGCTGATTAGGCGGGAACTGAACTGAAATACTAAAGAAGTGGAATTTTTCACGAATAACTAACAATGAACCATTTACTTAGTTTAAAATTTCTTAAGACCTTTTGCAATCATTAATCGTAATAAATGCAAATACCGTTTATTACACCATTCAGTGAGGTAATTTGATGCGTTTTTGTATATTACCTCACTCGTTCGCTCTACTTTACACCATAGAAAAACTATTACATAAAAACTAAAAACCTCTTAATCTAGGGTTCGATCATACCTATCTGTAAATCTTTCAATCCCAGAAAGCAATCAATGACTATTTATAAAAACTAAAAATCTAACAAAGTTCCTCACACACGTGTAGCAATAAATTTAACCCAAGAACTCCCGTCAAGCCGATTTTCGATGCATTTAAGTACAAACGCAGTTCGAAACTTGATATTTTAAAATCGTTTTGACAGTTAAACAATAAATCGTATTCTGACTATTCTCTTTGTTAGAATTCATTAACTTTTAGAGTAAATGTACCCAGAGCAACCAATACCTTGCTTTCGGGTATTCACATCCCAATTTGTTATTACGAACGACAGTAGTGAAAAAAAAATTAGTATATTGTATCCCGATTCCTTTAGAGTTATAAAGAAATAAATATTACAAGAACAAGAAACGATCCTAAAATAATTAATATTATGCACAATCTACCATCTTCTCGCTATTTGTGCGCGCAGACACATTTACTCTTGTACTTCCTTCTATCATCACTTCCGGTTCTCTGCAACGACCATCAGACCGGCTAAATGTGTTTAGAACTTGCGACCATAACTGCAAACGACTGCCATAGTTGCCGTGTTGATATTTTCCTAGGAAATTGGCTAGTTTAAATAAACACAAACCGTAGAAGTCATAAAAGCAGATAGAAACTGCTGGCTGTTAAAAATATAATTAGGGCGTAAATCTTGAGGTTGTTCAAGCTGAGTTTATGAATTCTTATCTTTTAAGTTGGTTTATTAAGTTTATAGAAGACGGTAAAGTATAGAGGTATTGTTTTGGAGAGGAACCGTAATTTGAATTGTTTGTTTGATGTGGAAGATATCAAACGAAATTGATGCACTTCTAAAATTAAACAAATAAGTACATACGAAAATATTTTCGTGATTCTTTACTCCATTACATTTTGAGTTAAACAACAAATACTACTTACTCCTAACTTAATATGTGGAAAACTATTCCGAAATAAATATATACAAACGTCAAGCAACCGCTCTACTAACAAATGTTAGACAAAGAAGGGTGGCTTTATAACATCTATCTGTCTCATAAAAGCCTACATGTTAGCATTTCAGTATTAATATATTTTTCAAATACATAAAAGTTACATTTTAATTTAACAGTCTGTATAATAGTGCTATTTTAAAATGAATTTTATTTTTGCACCTCCACCAAAAAATATTTTTAAATTTAAGCAATAAATTTTGTAAATCAACAATAAACAAAATAAAATATGTATCACTATGCAATTTTATTAGTTCATTTGAGCAGTTGTAGTTCTGTGGATAATGCGCTAACCATAAAATGGCTTGAATTCCGTTATGAGCTGTAGGCTGAAATTAATTAAATTTATTTTTTTTATACCAATTAAATTTCCCCTTCCGGTGTGTAATTATGACCAAAACCAACATTGTCATGAAATTGACATTTGATATAATTTATTCAAAATATAATTACAATGTTAAAGAATTTAAATTCTATAACTTCTACAACTTATATTTAACAAATGAATATATAACAATTAAACGATATCCTGTTTACATAGAAACAGGTTCACAATATATTTTTTCCGAAATCGATAATAAATACACAAGATCACTCAGCAAAGTTATCCAAAATAGTAACTTAAGTAAAACTTTACAGACTCTTTTGTCAAAATATAACTTTTCGGACTCATCTGTCAAACTTTTAGCAATACCTAAAATAACAAACATATTATTCTACAATACTATTGGTGAATTTATTTATTATTTACCTTTGATAATTATTTATCGGATTTAAAGCAGATCGCATGCAGTCCACGTCTAAGAACATGTAAATAATAATGAAAATTATGCACAACTATTTGACACTTTGACAGTACTTTTGTTATCAAAACCATGCCCGTCGCAACAGCTAGCTGACGTTTTACAAATTCATAATACTATTTATTTATGTTTTTAATTAATAATTTAACGATTTCGGAAAATACATAATGTATATCTCAGCACTAAAGTTCCTCGGCTATGGAAATTATAATTTAGTGCCTTGATAAACAAATAACTATTTTACAAAATTGTCATGAAGTATATAATTATCATTATTCTTATCTTTTCCTGTTCGTCCATTTAATCTCACAGACTTCATTGAAAAAAATTTCAATTTCTTGGAATAGACTCTAGATTTCTTTTCATATCTTTTTTGGTCTTCCTCTTTCTCTTGTATCTGTAAAAGGTTTGTTTAATTATTTTATTAAAATCAGCGCGATAGTAAAATTCTGAATGAATTCTTTAGTCTAATTTGATGCCTAGCTTCTTTAAAGTTTCTATCCACTTAACAAGAAGCAAGCAATGCATATAAACATATAGAATGTATCTGGCGATAAAAATTCAGTAGCCTCATCTCGCGTAACATCGTTTTACGTGGCAGTAAAAGACAAACGCTTCAGATATTCCAATATTGACACGAGCGTCTTAAAAAGCAACTAAAACAAGATTATGTTAACATCATAATAGAGCATCCACTGCGCAGTGCTACACTGAAGATACTCTGAGCTACACTGGAGTACACTTTGAAAACTTCATCGTATTTCGTAACGAGTACTCGCCATATTCTATAACGACGGAATAACTATAACTGTAACTGTATAAAGAAAACTTCGTGGACGTGTTCAGCCAACGAAAGCGAACCACAGGGGCGGACTAAATATTTTTGACACTCTTGTAATTGCAGAGTCGATGGACACACCTCGCGAATTAAATTAGCGAGTTATTCATGAACTTCGTGAAAACTCCTTGCTATTTTGAATGGGCCCACATTTTTTACCTTCCGCCTACCTCTAGGTAAGGGAGGTATTGTTTTTGGTCAAAAAATTGGGTAGTGAGATTTCAATGAATAAGCACGATTTAGGGACCCTACAATACGATTTTACCATTTTCGCGATGATGTCTGTATGTATGTATGTATGTATGTATGTATGTATGTATGTATGTATGTATGTATGTATGTGTGTGTGTGTGTAGTCTGTGGCAATTTTTTCGTCTCGCATAACTCAAATACTATAATACCAAAAAATACAATTTTGGGAATTTTAACTTCTTGTATTTAAATAAAGAGCTGATTAGATTTTGGATAAAATTGGCCAACCGGAAGTAGCAGTTTACTTGAAGCCCTTAACAGTTTTTTGTGAAAAACACGGTTAAATTTCCTTTTTTAACAATTTATGTTATTTTGAAAGTTGAAGAATATTTAATTTTACATGTGTTTTAATTACACTAATTTTATAAATTTTCATTAGATTTAGAGATAATAAAATATAAAGAAATTAGATTTCACAAATCTTGCATTCCTAGTACACCATGGAACATTTAAAATTTTTCAATTTTATATGAAATGTGACACATGTCATTGTGATTGTGAAGCTATTTTCTTAGTGAAATATGTCAGAAAATTAAATAAATATACGAAAGAAAATTAAAATTCTCAAATATAATTAGAAAATATACAAATAAGAAGGTATGTTCCTATCATCAAATAATATTTTGTAGCGTTTAAGAGTAGTATTGGGCGGGAGGTTATGTGCTGGCCACATCAGATTTTTTTATGAAGCTTTATTAGAATATATGACGATTAGTGAAAACCCGATGTGAAAATTCCATATATTACCCGAGATATGATTTTTTAAAGTTTGTGTGACGTCACTGGTACTCCTCCAGTGGCACTAAAACAACGATTTTTCATGATAATAGATACTATATATTTTTTAATGCAAAAATAATATTTACATATTATAAGTCTCAATTTACAACAATTAAACTTAATATAAATAAAGACAAAACTCCTTTGGCAACTTTAGAGTATTTTACTTTATATTCGCGTAAACATCATACGAAAATTTGAGAACAGTGGCGCTAGTAGTAATGCAATAGATTTTCAACACAACACAATAAAACAGTAAAATTATGAAAAAAGTAATAGAAGCCCAACAAATATAATCTTAAATACCAACAAACAAAACAAATGAAATGACATTTCGTAGTTCTATTTTAGCCAACAATAGGCGTTGGGCACAACGGCAGACGCGCGATTTGCACTTTTCATATTTCTGGCCAATAGCATCAATGCGAGTACCCGTGACGTGAATATGTTCAATTCGTTATATGGCTTTACTGCGATATATTTTAAAGAAAAAAATACTTTACTACTAATTATTCCGTAAGTGTTACACGATTTTGATATAAATTTGCCATATTTCGTTTACGGTTTATGCGCCTATTATGAAGCACAACTATCGGATTTTTAGAGTAAGAATAAATATGAGATCTACGATTGCAGAGCACGGTAGTCGCACCATCCAAATGAAGAAAGTGTAGGCGCAATACTACTGAAAACTTTTTATGATTTTCAATAAAGTACAACGTGGTAACGCAGCGGAATGTTCATCATTAGATCCTGAGTTCGAATCCATTTACTCCTGTAATGCTCCCTGGCTGGTAACTGCATATCACTTTTATTAGTTATTTTATTATAGTTATTTTAGTTCTTTATTAACTCCAGATAAGTAAAACCAAATATATTCATAAAAAGCGAGAAAATTATTTGATCGAATTGCTGCCCAAATAATTTGACCGTAAGCCATACTCAATTCGATATTTGGTCAGACTAAGCACAATTCATGTACAGAAATTCAATTCTATTTTAAAACGGTTTTGAAAAGCCTTTATAATTGATATTATAACAATCAGAATGAAGGCTACGAGTTGAACAAAACATGGCTTCCTTTGTTTTATAAGTCAGAAATTGTTGTTTGCATTGTTACTATTTATTTGTATATTTTATTCATTTTGTTTCCTGGCCTTAATTCAAAAGAACTTTTTCAACATATTGAAGTTTTTTTTTTTGTTTTTATTAGAGAAAGACTATTGGAGGATGGAAGATACAGGATGTATTATTTTTTTGTTAATATTTAATTAGTAATTTTAAGTTAATTATTATTAACTATGGACGTAATATATGTAAACAGTATTTACACGAAAAACCAATAAGATATGGTTATAAAACCATATCATCATACCAAATTTTCCTAACGTCCTATATATAGGTACCCTTCAAAGTCATACTAAATTATTGAAATATCAAAATATAACTTCTTAATTGTCATTATATATGAACTATGAATTACATTCCATGCGAGTTGTACAATATATTTTTTTACCATCTCGATATTATTTCCTAATTAATTTATATTTTAATAATAAATTTGTCCAGCTTTCACCATTCCAATATTAGACAATTCTAAATAAATGTTCTAGCAATGGCATCTGTACTGAAATGAAAAGACCT
Organism: Poecilus cupreus; assembly: GCA_963942605.1. NCBI lineage: Eukaryota > Metazoa > Arthropoda > Insecta > Coleoptera > Carabidae > Poecilus > Poecilus cupreus. The sequence continues at coordinate 22,247,150 of OZ012724.1, forward strand.
GTATTGAAATACTCACAAAACTAATTCATTTCGCACGATGCTTGCAATGTACCTCATATCACTAGCAACATCAAACATACAATGAGCAGATTTCTAAGTGGTCGTAGAAAATAGTTATGTATCTAGAACGAACGGTGAAACTTTGAAGTCACTTTTCGTTCGAGGTACATACAAAATTTTATTTCATACTGGTTATTAAAGTTGTTAAATTATATTTTATTAATAAAATGTTTTATTTCGGTCTGCATTTTTTAATGTAAGTTTGGGTAGGATGAGCAGGCTGATTGTAAATAAAGTACTAATCTTTTTGAGTGTCGATTTCGACTTGTTTATTTGGTCATCATCAGGTCAACAGCTGAAATTATAAAATGTATACAATATGATACAATAAATATATATATTAAGAAATTTTATACAGGGCGAAAATTTTTTTATATTAAATTAATGTAGGGATAATAGATATTTAGTTACAGCAATTATATAAATATTGTGATTTAGAAGTAACATGTGTAAGAAACAATCAAAACATTATTGTATTTATTAACAGAAATTATTAAAAATTCGTAGAAATATAAATTGATATTAGTAGGCTAAATTACAATTTCTATAGGAACAAGTATTGTTTATAAATAATGAAAAATTTTAAAGTCAAATTTTACTTTAAAGTTCTAGGACTTTAAAGTTTCACTTTTTGCACGATAAATAGTACGAAAAATGTAACATAAGTAATCAGTGTGAAATTAAATATTTAGACAGTAAATATGTCAAAAATATAGCAGTGACATAAAGCAATAAGGAAACAGTTGAAAGACGGAAATCATGATTTCCAGTTATTTCAAGGGATTCAAAATATTTTAAATTTATACTTTTGTAATTCTCATTCCAAAATTATTTATTATTGTATAGCTCTAAATTAATTGCTTAAATAACAATTAATGTACATTTTATCACAGATAAATTATTTCTATTCTTTTATAATAATAATCTTTTTATTGAGACTGTACAGTAAAGATTCTTGCCATTCGTTATAAGCTCGAATTGTTGAAGATATCTCGAATTCCTACTGTGGCCATACATTGGTTACAAGTAGATATATAAGAAGCAATAGTAAATTCCCGTTGGCACGGCACTGCCACCATTCGAAAGTAAGCTCAAAGCAGGAGCTTCGTCTCTATTCACAAGACTACGCTGTCTATAACGTATTAAATCGTTAGATTGACTTGAACAATTACCGTCATTACGTTTGTATTCACGGGCCGTATTGGTTTGTAAATTGAATCACGTACGCCGCGGAATGTTATGTCTGAACTCATACAATATTTGCTGAATTATTTCCTGCACTTGTATTTTAACGTGCTTTAGTTTCTCTGTGACGGTGCTGGAATATAAAGCTTATGCAGATAGCCTTTCGCATTTAAACTAGGTTACAGAATTAACTGATACCTAATTGAAAAGCGAAGTACTCGTAAAGATGTTCTTATTTTAGTGACTGCAATTCGAAGGATTTTGCAGAGATATCAAAGAAACGAAAAACAATAATTTCTTTAAACATTTTTTATTACTTATTAAAATAATATATTGTACAACAAGCATGGAATATTTACAATAATAATATTTATATTAGTAATATTATATTATTTAGATTATTGTAGCAGCAATCGAAATTAATATCATATTGGTAATATAAATGTAAATATTATTATTGCAAATAACTAAATTGCTGTCACTATACATAAGATAAATTTTTGCTATTGTAACAATCAATTTTTTTTTCGTGTTCGAGAATGAAAGGTGGTCTTATTATTTTCAAATTATTTTTATTTTAACTAGCTACAAAACGAAAATTAAACAACATTATTTTCGTGAATTGCAATACAGACCGCGAACAACGGCCGCGAAATATGGTAAAAAACAATCATTTGACACTTTGAGAGCCAACTTTCTTTTTACAATAAAATTGCTTAAAATTAATAAAGTTTGTAAGAATGTAGGAATGATTTCGCGGCCTTGGTATACAAATAACTATTTTCTACGACCACTTAGAAATCTTTTCTTTGTATGTTTGTTGTTGCTAGAGAAATGAGGTACATTACAGCATCGTGAGAAATAAATTTGTTTTGTAAATGTTTCAATACAGATCATTTCATTTCAGTAGGTGCCATTGCTAGGACACATATTTAGAATTGTCAAATATTGAAATGGTGGAAGCGAAATAAATTTATTATTAGAAAATAAATTAATTGCGAAATAATATCGTACTCGTAGAAAAAGTATAGTCTACAACTCGCATGGAATGTCCATTTCATACTGGTATGATTTGTAACTTTCATACTCGTAGGAAATGAGTGCCATTCCATGCTTGTTGTGCAATATATTATTTTCACAAATCACAAGTTACAAGATTTTTTTAGATAAAAATGTACAGTAATTTAATTTAAATCCCCCAGCTCTTATAGAATCTGCGAAAGTAACATATAATTTCGAGAAAAAATATTAGGTGGTATATAAATTGTTTAGGAATTGGCGAAAAGTTTATGAAACATCATAGTTTTTGACAGAACTGTTAGATATTAATTTATACCTCACTTTGTTTATGATTACCGTTAGATAATAAAATATATCTGTAGCAAAAACAAACATACAACAAGCAAGTATCAAAATGGTCGGAAAATGATTATTTGTTTAACTAGGCATAAATATATCAGATTTGCTGCTGAATTTTACAGCGCATCCACCAAAAAAATTATTACTACGAGTTATGAAACCTTTTCCATCCTATTGATATATTTTTTATTCGAATACAAATAGCAGTCAAATTACCACCATCAAAAATATTAGTAAAACACGACTCAAAGGTAATTTAGTCAAATATAATTATGCAATAAAACATATGTGTATTTCCAATGGAATTTTCCTTTTAACCGTATTATATTCGGTATGAAATGAATAAATAAATTCACCCCTAAATTGCCAGAGAGGTAAATGAAACATTCAAATTGATTCAATTGGCAGATATTAAATTTGAACGAGTATCCACCCTGCAGCATATGAATTTTTTACATAATTAAATTTAGATTTGAATTTCATATATTCCAACATTTTCGCTGCTTAATAATATAACGACACTGACATTTCCATACTCCCACTTTTACTCTGAATAAATACATCAATAAATAAATATTTGCAACTTTTACAATAAGTATAAAATATTTATATTTATTTTCAATTTCAGGTGAAGAGCATTGTCCTTACGATTACATCAGGATCTACGATGGAAAGGACGAGAAAAGCGCAGTAATCGGAACGTTCTGTGGAATGGGGAAGTTTCCCTACTCGATCATCGGCACTTCCCAAGATCTTTTCGTCGAGTTTGTATCGTCTCCTGCTGGTAAATGCTTCACTTTAAATTCCAAACTAAGTGCTGTAAGTAGGTAATAGTAACATGATATATTATACGAGAAATCGTGGAGAATATAATACCGTATCTTTAAACATACGGTAATGCCAGTAAAGTGCCATGATCATGTGTGATTTGAAATCTAAATTTAGTTAGACCTCGATAATGATATATGAAGACTTTTAAAAAACTGAGTATTGTATTTATTACATTGTTTTACTGGAGTTTTTTTTTAATTGTTTTTGTGCACAAAATAGTACTGTACTACAATATTTCAAGTTCAGCAATACAATTATTGTTTTAACAGATGACTATCGTTATCCGGACTAACAAATTTTTAATTACCTTTTTTGCGAATATCGATTATGTACGTTTCTGTCAATCATAACACCCAGATTTTTTTTTTCCTCAACTATTTTAAGAACTGTATCTTTAACTACAATCTTAATATTTACCTAGTAAAAATAACTTTCAGTTTTCATTTTGTATGCATTCATTGAAGAAAATGTTATTTCTTACAAAATGATTAGGTTCAATTTTAAAAAAATGCATTGAACGAAAATGAATATATTTTATATTTTTGCAAAACGTTTTTATTTAAAACAATATCATTTAAAATTAAAACTACTCCTATTCGAACTACTTCGGCCCCAAAATGAGTCTCACTTGCGTTCTTTAATATGTTCCTTCAAAACTAGATTAATTTTCATACAAGAGTATTTATTAAAACAAAAGTTTCAATGAAAACGAAATCGGATTCTCTTCTCGACCTATCACAGAGCCAGAAATCCATAATTCTCGTTTATTTTAAAAACATGATGTGGTTCACCAAACAACGGCCGCCTGACAGTTGACATGTAGTCAGTTGTCATTGTGTAGTTTGATTAGAGCTCTAGAAGAATGTAGGTATTCTCGTCCGCCATTTTGGGTCCAGATGTCATAAATAAAACAAGTTATTGGAATCCAGTTACTTAAAAAAACATTTAATATTTGTATCTGTCAAATTTGAAAACATATTTATTGAAATTCTGTAAAATCCTACTACACAAATCATACGGTAATATATTATTATAAAGTATTCTGTACACTTACCTGTTAGATATAAAATATAATAATTGAAGGAATGATATATCACAATTATTAATCAATTTCAACTTGAAATTTGACAGAAAAGAATTAAAGTAACTGGATTCCAATACTTTGTTTTATTTATGACACTTGGACCCAAAATGGCGGATGAGAATACTCATATATTCTAGTGCCTTAGTTTGATGTTGACGTTTTTCAACATGTTTTCAACAAATTTCGATCATTTTCGAAAGTGATTTCCAAATTAACAGAAGTAGAAAAAGTATAATACTATATTCGGAATTATGATCATTATTCACTCGGATGATAATTACTATCATAATCCCTCATATAATAATAAACAATTATTAATAATTATTTTCTGAAATATTTGCTAGTCCTTTATGAAAACTACAGCTTCTAATTGAAGTATTGTTACCAAAATATATTTATTCTTATCCAATTCATTTCTTACACGTATGTGTCAAGAGATAAACATCGAAAAGGTTTTGTTTATTTAAAGCAATAAAAGCAATCATTAATTTCAATTTATTCAGAAAATAATTTAAATAAATTATGTTATTCATCAAGTAAGACTTTAATTACATTATCTAAATGAAAAATAATAACCATGACCCGAGGTAAACCTCTTATATAAATTTCCAGGCGCTTAATTACAATTTTTCACCGGGCACATTATTATTAAAAAGAAAATAGCGGCTTAAGTATTTCACTTGTACTTTCAGAGGCCCGAGAGTTAAACAGGAATAATCTAACAACCATCTCTTATAATACATTAGAGAATTAAAGTTTCAAGCAGGTCGCGGCCCGGCATTTTCTTCGCTTTCCCAGCTCTCCAGATGTTTATTTTCCGGGTACAATGTCACTTGTCGGAATTGCGTTATACATTTTCTACGTTGTAACATCATTAAGTTAAATTTGCATATCTCCCATCTAATGCACGAAGAATGAAATATTACAGCGAAAATTTTCTGACACTTTTTAATATCTTGGTGTTGTTGGACTCTGCAGAAAAAGCCAACTTCGTTATTATGACTCCTCTCAGCGGAATGACTTTGTTAACACTGCTGTATAAATTTTGTCAGCCGGTGAAACGCTTGCTGAATTTTTTAAATGGCTTCAAATTAAAGGATAACAGAATCTCATCTCAGGTGCTAATATTTACTAATCTTTTTACTAAAGTTTGCACAACTACAGCGGATTAAATTCGTAGACTTGGTTCACTTTGAATTTCAATTTCAATTTTTAACCAGCATTCCGAAAACTACAGCCACGTCCAAAATAGGTTTATATTTTAATGTTAACATTTTCTATATATACCGTGTGTCCCACGTAAATGTTGGCATAGGCAATTAGCATGTAAAATCAGTTTTTTGTAAATAAAAAGTGTCCGGCAAAAAATTATGCATCCATATTTTATATCACAATACTGCCAATATCCCTACATCTTATTTAATGCAGATAATTTTATTTTGATACCGTAATTTAATGTAATTCATAATAATAATTCCTAATTTTCCGCCTACTCTTTTTATTGGTACTGACGTATAGTGCTTGCAATTTGTTTTAAATATTTTAATCTGTCACTGTCATCAGGAATACATTAAATGTCGAGAACCGTGCAAATATTATTAGAATGTATTATGGGGGCGCAGTGCAAGACAAATATCTGAATACATCACAGGAATGAACGCTGAATGGTTTCCATCGCCAGAAATTGACAGTGACAGATTAAAATATTTAAAACAAATTGCAGACACTATACATCAGTAGCAATAAAAAGAGTAGGCGGAAAATATGGAATTATTATTATTAATTTCATTAAATTGCAGTATCAAAATAAAGTAATCTGTATTAAATAAGATGTAGGGATATTGGCAGTATTCTGATATAAAATTTGGATTCATAATTTTTTGCCAGACACTTTTTATTTACAAAAAACTGATTTTACATGTTAACTGCCTATGCCAACATTTAGGTGGGACACACGGTATATAAATACTTCGTAACTTCATACAGGAGAAATTTTGTCGTTGCGCCTCCACCAAATTTTGTATACTTTTAAAATGTTCAAATAATATTACAAAGTTTTAAACAAAAATAAACTGTAGGATATGAAACCTTAGTGTCATTTCCATATACATGCATACATAACATCACGCTATATCCCACACAGTGGGGTAACACGAATTCTGAAACGTAATCAACCGACAATCAATATGAATCATTCGTTCTCTCAACAAATTATCAATCATACCTAAACACTTATTCCTCGAATGCCCACGCAATCGTTCACCCTCAATCTCACCTACATATGTACATAAGTTTCGAGATGGCCAAACCCCCTCAATTAAGTCATTCCCATTTTCTTTATAACATTCATCTCAATCTCACACTCAAATCAGATTTTTAAGTTTCTTTTTCTATATTTTATATGTACATCGAAGTATATTATATACATTTTATATGCACCTAGCAAATTGGGTAAATAGCGTTATAATATATTTATATTAGCGAACAATAGTATATATATTTTTTTATAAAACTGTACTGGAAACTACACACTCTACAACTAAAAACTGTATTGGAACAACTATCATTCCATGCGCCGCGTAGGGAATAATTTCGACGAATCAGAGCCGCACATTAGCGCGATGTATGAAGTATCTTGATTCAGTTACTATGGTTACGTCTGTTTGTTTTAATTTTATTTATTTGTGTTTGACATTTTCAACAGATTTGTATTTTTCTATAATTTCCAAAATCTTTTTCCAAAATCTTGTTATAGGAAGTATAATCTACAACAGGAATGGCATATCCCACACTCGCAAAATGTAGCCCTCTCCTTCAGTTTGGACAACAAACTTTTTGCTCGTGTGGAATACCATTCCATTACTTGTTGTACAATATACTATTTTGAAATACGATATTTTCTATTTCGTATTTATAGCAATATTAAAAGTACTTGTTAAAAATGTTTGTCCTATCGTACATTTCAAACAGGAATAGATGCTTCTGTTTGATAAGAAAATCAGTAATGGTATCCCAAATCAGATTTTTCCAAATTTATACCCATTTTGATTTCACTTTTATTCTAAATAGGTATTTATATCATTTCTAGAACATTACAAAATATAAAATACAACATTTTCATTTATAACAGTTTTGTGATTGATAGATACTTATTGATGTATAATTTAATAAATAGTTTACGGTTAGAAAGTAATGTGTAAAGTTGATCTGAGTAATGATGTATTTCTCGTGTAATCTACAGGGATTAAGCTAAGAACTACAACTGTCAGTTATGGGGAACAAACTCAAGTTATCAAGATCAACAGTCCGATGCGTACTAATACCTTTCAAACAAAATTATCAGTAATAATATAACAAGAGGGTGAGAATAAATTGAAAATAATTTGACAGATCTCTGGAAAACTTGTTGCCAGGCAATAGCCACGAAAGCCCTACGGGCTTGAGTGGCTATTGCCAAATGGCGACAAGTTTGAGAAAGATACTGGAGAATTATTTTCTAATTTATCGAACTCTCGAGTTGTATTTAATTAGATTATTTTTTGATTTCATCATCAGGCACGTCACAAAATCTATCTTTTTGACTCATTTTACCTTGTGTTGATGATAACTATCTGACGTCTGACATCTGTCAACAAAAACAGAAAAGCTACAGAGAAAATTGCCGGGAATAATCACAAGAGCATTATTCTCAGTATAATAATGACAGGATTGGTTAAAACGCAGACACGTGACATACAATAAAGCATTTGATTGGTTTAAAGAAACGTCAAAAAATAATCAAAAAGATAGTTGTAATATCTGTTTAAATAAATCGACAATATAGATAAACACTATGATATCATTATCATCCATCCTCCGCAATCAATGTCACATTCTTCTTCTTCTTCGCAGGTCCGCTTCTCAACACGGGCTTCCACTTCAACGTGGGCAACTGGCCAGGTCACGTGGACACTGCCGGCAGCAGAAACGGCACCTGTGATTGGCTGCTCACCTCGCGGGACCTACGGGCTTCTGGTGACTCGGAGGGCATCTTCCTCAGCGTGGCGCATTGGTACCCGCCGCATACGAGCTGCACGTACCTCATGCAAGGCGAGAAGGGGGAAATCGTTCGGTTGTACTTTCCCAGGTAGGGTTGCTTGTTTTATTTGTAATATTTACGGTGTTTATTTACAAATGCACAAATGAATAATTATTTTATAATTCGTACATCTCCTGTTAAAATGAATACATCTGTATTAAATAAGACACGAGGTAACCGAATGAAGGAAAACAACGAAAAACTTTGATGATGATTTAAATTGAACATACAATTACGTAAAAAATAATTGTTTGTTGTAAGATCTTACTAACTCCAAAGAAAGTTTAAGTGTAAACCGAAACGTCGGTTATGTAAGAAGAATATTATGCTGTATGACTGAAATTTCGAGTATTTTTTAACACTTTACAATTTGCACAGTTGAGATAATTATTTGGTAATTATTAATATCCTTGGGATATAGCCGATAAATTCCTACGACAAGCTTTAAATCAATCGTGATGCAGAACACTTGAAAATTCACCCAATGGAAATATATACTGATAAAATCCCGTTACCCTGATAAAATTCCCACTACCAAGTTAATAAACAGTTGTTATTGTTTATAAATGTTTATTTTTGAGCACTAATTTTTTTGCTTTTAAGCAATATTACTCAAAGAAACTGACATTAGGTAAAACCCTTCCTCCTTCGGAGTCGGGATTTACCATGCAGTTTGCTTTTCTGTTTGATGCTAAGAAAAAAAATAAATTGAACTCTAAGAAATTACTATCAAACACTAACAGGCAGATTCACACAAGGAATTAACGGTAACTCAATTTTTTCATCGTCTGTAACTTCGTTTTAAAATTAATTATATTATCAAAATGTATTAAATTTTATGCTAACCAATCTTGATAACAGCCTAAGTTAAAATAATTATATTCTGAGAATGGAAAATAAAGTTACGAGTAATAATAAAAATGGAGTTAGCGCTAATCACTTGTGTGTATCTGCCTAATGTAACACATTTAAAACTTGCATTTTTCGAAGCAGTTTTGACGGTAAAATAATTAATCGTATTCCGACTATAAATGAGAATTACTTTCTGTTGTACAGAGGTGGATTAAAACACTCTTCCCAATTCAATTCCACGCTCCACGCTCCACAGGAAGAAATCCTGTTTGAGTCCATCCCTGATCCTGTCCCATAGTGCTCTCATATCGCTTCCATTATGAGATAATACTTGCGCCTAGCATTAGTCCATTAGGCCTATCAACCACACGCTATACATACAGACATACGTACGTATTGGCTACAGGGTACAGTACTGAGTAGTGGGTACGGACATACATTAGGTACCCTAGTCACTCACACTCAACTCGATGTAATTAGTGGGACACAACTGTCACTAAAGCTCCATTTACAATTTGTGCTATCGGATGGACGAAACAACAAAATGATTTTGAAGTTTTAGACATTGTTTAGAAAATTGGTGTTAAAATTTCTACGTTATCTATGTTTACATTATTGTGTTGTAATTTCATTTATTTATCTACTTCAATGGGGTAAATAGCTCAGTGGCAACGTATCGGACTGTGGATCGCGAGATCCTCAGTTCGAATCCCACTTCCGACAGTTGCAAATTTAAATTTACCCCTGTGGTTCCCCCTCCACTAACAACTTTGGGGGCTATGACTTGACGGCTGGTAACCGCATTTCATACGCCAAAATATATCACTTACCGAGATCTGCGCAAGCAGAGTGCCACACCCGCAATGGGTAAAAGGCGTGATGATATATTTATTTATTTTATTTATTTATTTATCTACTTCACTGATTAATAAACATATTATTTCCATTATTTCAGTGGAGTAGTCTAACGTATTATGCCACTCAATGAGGTACTTTGATGCATTTTTTTTCTATTATCTCCTTCTGTGAGGTAATTTGATACCTACATTTTTGTCTATTACCTCAATCGTTCGCTCTGATTTATTCCATGGGAAAACTATTACAGTGCTGTTATCAAAATTGTCATAAAAATAAAAAAATTCGATTTGTTCTGGACCTTTGATTTTGAGTAAACAAATGATTGCAAATATTTTTTTAATATTTGTGGTGTAGATAAAGTCTTGTATTTCACACTCATGGGTTAATAAGCTCTCTACATCACTAGTGATATAAATAACTATTATTTTGCTATGTACAAATATTTAATCTATATCTTTGCACATTCTTCATCCAAAAGATAAAAGTATAATAACCGAACTAATTGAACATTCTAATTAACAGTGGCCTGTTTGTAGTTGTCTTTTATCTTCTTAACTGAGTCTATATGTTTAGATCTCTCCGCATAATTTCGTCCTCCTATATCTCTATATCCATCGTTCAATGTCCATTTTTTTTTCATAAAATTTTGTCCTTTTTACTTCCCATTAGTTCTTTTCCTGGTTTCTTTCTTCTTTTTTAATGTTTTTACCCAATAATCATAAACGAAACTTTTCCTTGGTATCCTTAATTTCCCTTCATACTTCATTGTTTTTTCTACTTGCTTCTATCTTCATTTTCTACTTGCTTCTATCTTCATTTTCTACCATTTTGTTTTTTTTTCCTCTTGTATACCTATGTACCAGTTTATTCAACTAATATATTTTGATTGGATTCCACGTACAAAATTTTGTCTACGATCATTTGGCAGTTTGAAAAATAGTAAAATTGACATATTTTTATTGAAATAAATATTTAATTAATTTTAAATCACAGCAAGCAAATTAACTGTATAGTATCATTAATAAAAATACTCTAGTGCGGTAATGTAAGTCATTACCTGTCTGAAATTAAAGAGATTTTTAGGATATATCGCACGATCGTAGCTAAATAAAATATATCTTCGCGCTATTTATTCCTTTGTAGAATTGGCACTTTACTTAGTGCTGATCTAGGTTTGATATATTTCTGCGCATGCAGTACCGTCAAATGGCAACCCCCAAATATATAAGTAGAAATAATTTCCGAAATTTTCTGTTGGTCTGACTGAAGATCTCACACCACTCCTATTCTTCGCAATTATTTTGTCATCTAAAGTGTAAACTACCCTGAGGATGTAGCAATATTCAAACAGCGCAAGCGCTATGACGTTTTGCAGCTACCCTCAGGCAGTTAGCTGCAGCGTGTGAAGTTAGCGCAGTCTGTCCTGTCCGAAGTTAGTTGCGGTACATAATGTATGGCTATTAATGCACTATGCATGCAAATTCATTTAATAAGCGGTTGGATTTAAAGCACAGCGTGACACGGTTTGCAAACTTTGAGGTGTGATGTTTTACCTTTTTAACTTTGATCCAACAATAATAACACATGGCAATTAATCTTATAATACACTTCGGTAGCTGTCATAAAACCATCTTTTTTTGTAATCCCCCGGACCACATTCGCGTCGATCTGTTCAACAAACTTCCTTCTGAAATAAAATCATGTAAACTTGTTTCAACTTTTAAAACAAAACTAAAACAATATCTTATTAGCAATTGTTATTTTACTATTAAGGAATATTTAGAATAATAAATTATTTATGTACTTTTTTGACGTTTACAAATGTTTGTATCCTTACATCACGTAATCAAAATTATTATTATTATTATATTTACAATCTAGCTATACAAAGATATTCAATAAATTTTAGGGACAGAAGATTAGAAGACATTTACATTTACGTAGTTACTATAATTACAAATGATTAATAATAGTTATTTACTTTACAAGTGGGCAAAGTAAGGAATTACCCACATTTTATCCAACATCTCTTAATAAATAGAAAATTTATTATAGAAATATTATTTGACAGTGACATATTCTTAAATTTTTAAATTAAAATGTCAACCGAAGTGGTTACCAAGGTGTTGTGTGTTATTATTATTGTTATAAATTTAAAAAATACTCACTAGTGGCTTTTCTCAAAATTATACCCACTAGTGGATAATCTGTTACTTTGCTTGTTTAAAATCGTCATAGTTATAGAGCATTTATTGAGAGGTGTTGGATAAAATAAAGTAAATAGTTCATTCTAAGATAAACTATTTATATCGGTCCGGTAAATCTAGAGGGTTGTGACAATTTAAATGTTTAACCCTACCACAGTGCACGAGTTTCAAGGCTAGTTTATTTTTGTGACACAGTCTGAAGGATTCTTCTTTAACGGAAGGTATTTGAAGGTCTTATGGAATAATCCATTTGGGGACAAACCATGAAGCATTTACAGTCATACAAAGGATTTTTGATTGAAATTTTTCGATTATTTCAATGTTGGAGGTAGTTGCTGACCCCCATAGTTCGATGTCGTAGGTCCAGACTGGCTTGATTATTGCTTTATATAGCAGCAATTTGTTCTCGGTAAAGAGGATGAATTTTCTGCCGATGAGTCGTCAAACCTAACTGTTACCGTTTGGTCCAAATGTGTTTACGCCAAGTCGGATTTCTTCCTCAGTGGTCAGTGCAATCCTAAATATTTGATGTCCTCAGCTTGAGAGTTGTTTAAATATACTGGGGCGCATATGTCTTTTCTTGGTAAAGGTGATGTGGATGAATTTACTTTCGTTAGCTTTAATTCGTTTTTATTGAGCATTGGATTAGATCCAAATACTTTTGTATTAGTTGCGAAGCCAGTTTTGAATCGAAATGTGATACCAATTTTGTTGTATCATCTGCTTAATGTAGAACATATCTAGAAACTCTCAATTGAGTGTTTATAATGGTGTGTTAGTGCCTACATTGATGTATGGTTCTGAATGTTGGATGTGTATGAAGAAGCATGAACGACGTATAACTACTGCGGGAATGAGATATTTGAGAGGAGTGTGAGGGTATGCGAGACTTGATCGTGTTTGGAATACATTGGAGTATAGCGAGTGTGAGATTGAGAAGAATGTTGTTATGAAAGCATGAGATTGATGGCCAAGGTGCTCTTCTATCAAAATGTCTTTAAACAAAATGGTTACTAAATACTAACGTCATCAACAAAGAGTTTGATGACCTAGGTGCTCTTCTATAAAATTTCTTTAAACAAAATTATTACTAAATCCCATCATTATTAACAAAGAGTTTGATGGCCTAGGTGCTCTTCTATCAAAGTGTCTTTAAACAAAATGATTACTAAATCTTATCGTCATTAACAAAGAGTTTGATGGCCTCGGTTCTCTTCTATCAAAATTTCTTTAAACAAAATTATTACTAAATCCTGTCGTCATGAAAAGGGAGTTTTATGGCCTAGGTGCTCTTCTATCAAAATTTCTTTAAACAAAATGATTACTAAATCCTATCGTTATCAACAAAGAGTTTGATGGCCTAAATGATGTGGTACATCTTGAGCGAATGTGGAATGAAAGGTTGGCAAAACTAAATATGCGGGTAAGATTGAAGGTGAACGATTGCGTGAGCGTCCGAGGAATAAGGGGTTGGGTATGATTGGTTTGTTGCGGGAACGAATGATTCCGAGTGTGAAGAATAGACGAGCATGTATGTGTATGAATCGCACTATGAATTTGGACGAGGCGAAAGTGTTGTGTTAGGTTAGGAATGTTTGGACTGGATTGATTGTTGGTTATTAGTGGTTCTGGGTTTGTAGTACCCCACTGAGTGGGATATAGCGTGACTTTATGTACCTTTTTAATTCTAAACCAACAATAATAACACACGACAATGAATCTTATAAAACAATATGGTGGCCGTCATAAAAACCGTTTACTAATTAACACTAATAAGCCCTGAAAACGGATAATCAATTACCGATAGATCCCATTAAAAATTAATGAGTACATTTGTCTCTCTTGTCAATAGACTGCACGACAACAAAATAACATTTGTGTTCATTGACACTATTCAGTAAAAATGTAACTGAATATACCCATTGTATCTCCAAACCCGAACACAAAACAGAAATCCAATATAGGTTCTTGTTCCTCGTATATAGTTGTAACAATTTAAACTTTTACCTGGTACTGACACAAGCATTTTATACAAAATATTATTCATACATTCGCTCACACCTATCGTAAAAATGTTCTGTTACAAATGTAGATATTTGTATTTGATTATTTCAACAAAATTGTTTTCTCTTGTTTCTTTTATTTGGCAAACAAATTTGGAATTTATATTTATTTTTGCCTGTCACCAACTGAGTTTTATTTTTAGATGTGTGATTGGAATATTGTGTGATTGCGTTTGGCATTTCGGAAATATTTAGAAATCTTTTCGATAGCTCAAACAAGACCAGAAAAGTGGTTTACTTTACTTCCTTATACTTAAAATCATAAAAGGAATTACGCCCTGTTGCAGTGCTGTATTTGGGGAGAGCTAGGATAGGAAATTACCCCCAACATTTGTTTGAAGCAAATAATTTCTACTTCACTAAAAAGTACCCAAGAATTTACTATTCACTAACTTAGGATTTTAAGATGCATTTTCTGAATATGCCATAGCAATTATGAAAAGAATCACGATTAATTACTAAACAATTATAAGTATTTACAAAAAATCTGATCTGGGCAGCACATAACCTCCCGCACAATACTATTCTTAAACGGTGCAAAATAGTATTTGGTGATACAGAAACATACCTTCTTATTTGTTTATTTTCTATTTATATTTGAGATATTTAATTTTATTTCGTATATTTATTTAATTTTTTGACATATATTTCACTAAGAAAACAGCTTCACAATCAAAATGACATGTCGCTAGCCTAGCACGCCAGAGGTCGTGGGTTCGAATCCCACTGAAGAGCATGGTCGTTTGTGTTATTCATATAAATTCATATTCATCTACTCATTAGGCGGCATATGACCATAGTAGTTAGTCCGCCTCTCATCTTCATAATAAAAAAAAAAAAATGACATGCGTAAAAAATTTAATATTTTTAAGTGTTTCCATGGTGTACATGGAATGCAAGATTTTTTAAATCTAATTTTTTTATATTTTTTAATAAAATTAGTGTAATCAAAACACATGGCGAAAATAGTAAAATCGTATTGTAGGGATCCTAAAACGTGTTTAATCATTGAAAACTCACTACCCAATTTTTTGACCAAAAACAATACCTCCCTTACCTAGAGATAGGCGGGAGGTAAAAAAGCTTTGCAAATTTTTAGAAAATTCATCTTATATCCTAAGTTTGGTAAATTCTAAGGAACATTTTTCCGTGTTCCAAATTAAATAATTGCATCTAATAAAACATAGGATCGTGTATGACCAATCGACAAATTTTGGAAAAACAATTTGTACAGATGTTGTGACTAATTTTAGCAATTAAATTAGTTTGACGAAGGAGCATTTCAACAAGAATATACTGTAAAATGAATAGAAAACAATTTCGAGTCACGTAATTAATTATCTTCGTGATAATGAGCGTCATAAGCGGTGATTAAAATGTAGTAAAAATAATTAAAATTAGACAGAAATAATCATTACAGCGGTGATAAATGGCTTTCCTTCGTACATTAATTTTATAAGAGTTTTATTAAGCGTACAAAAAATTGATTGCGCTCTCGCGTATAAAGAAAACGACATTAGCAAAAACCAGAATTGGCTTTTACTGTGTATTTGCTTATGATTAATGACAGCTGTCACAAAAAATAAATCTGGAAGTAGCTATTGTTTCTCTCATTTACATTTCATTTTGAAATCACCGATCGACGAATACTAGTATTTTATAAACTGCCGATAAAATAATAGTATATTGTTAGTAGCAACGACCACTTCAAACATGATAGTTTGCTGTAAGATCTTACTAACCCTGAAGAATGCTTAAGTGTAAACCGAAACGTCGGTTATGTAAGAAGAATAAATGCTGTATGACTGAGATTTCGAGTATTTTTTACACTTTACAATAAACACTGTCAAGTCAACATCCAGATATTTCAAATTTGACTATTGTCTGAAGTAAAAATATATATTATTGATGTTTTTTGCAGTTTCCGAATCAACAGAATAGAGTCTCCAATCCAAGCTATGGATGGTGATTGTGGAGAATCACTAACACTCTACGATGCATCATGGCCGGATGATTCCAGGATCATCAAAACATTCTGCGATACCTTTTCCAAAGCAATGGAGAAACATGATTTTGTTTCTACTGGAAATGCACTCTTTGTACGGTTCGAAAGCAAAACTGGCAGCTACAGTGGGTACGTTTAATATTAGTACACGTTTATGCATTGCTAGTTATCTATTAACTATACTTCTTTATACGTCTATCCTTTTACATTGATGATACCAGAATACCGACACAATATTTTACAACCCCACAAGTAAACATCATTATATAATATTAATTTAATGCTAATTATTCAATTATTGATGTAATCGATAACATTTGCTATAACATAATATATTTATTGTTGTTTAATGTAGGTATGATTGCAACTAATTAGGGTGTAATATATTTGGAACACGAGCTCTGTTTATGCAATTCTTTTGCAATGGCAAAGCCTATGATTGCTCTTAGGTGAAATAAGAATGTTTTTAAATTAAATTAAAATTTGACGGTAAAATTGCTGAGCATTGGTTGCTTTTCGAGTTGAAATAAAACATAAAATCAATACGCAGCGGTAGAATAATTGAACTAATTAAATATTCTTAATAATAGTTAGTAATTGCTAAAAAATTGTTTTTATAATACTAGTATTCCAAGTAGCAGAAAATATTTATTTATTCCCGTTCGATGTTCAAATTTTACGTTATCTATATTTACATTATCGTGTGGTAATTTTATTTAACTATATTAACTATTTAGCTGTTGCTATGTACAAATGTTTAATATATTACGATGTACTCTCTTCTTTCAATCAGTATCTGGGTTTTCGTCGCGTAGTATCTGTTGTTGTAGATTTGCCATTTCTTATTATCTTCTGTACTGTATTCGGTATCTTCTTAAGTGATTTATTGTCTCAAAGTCTCTCCCACATATTCTACATTGTCTGTCAACATATTTTATACAATTTTTTTTTCTTCGTTGCCTATTCTAAGTCTTGCATTTATTTTTAGGTTTTTATTTTCTTTTGTCATATAATAATGGCCTACTTGTAGTCAAAAAGTATTTATATTCTGGATTATAAGTTGCTTTATGTATTTATTCTCTTCTTAACTGAGTCTGTATGCTTATATCTCTCCGTATAATTCCTGGCCTAGATTTCTTCGTTTTGAATATTCATTTCTTTCATAAAATTTTGTCCTTTTCACGTCAAATTGACCTTTTCCTGGTTTCTTTTTCGTTTCTTTGATATTTCTACTCAACAATCATTTTCTAGTTTTTCTTTATACTTCATTGTTCTATTACTTGGTGCTTTCTTCATTTTGTACCGTTTTGTTTCTTCCTCTAAGGTACATACCGGTGTGTCTCTAATCCAAGTATCCATCTAATATATTTTGATTGGATTCTTTTTTTTTTGCCTTGTTCTCTTTCTCTCCACCCGCAAATTGGTTTTATTATACCGAAAGGAGATCTGCAGTTGCAGTCGGCAATTTCCTCAATCCATAATCGAGAAAGTATCGAGATCTCAAATTGCAGGGGTATAATTATATCTTTAGGATGACTTCAGATTTGGATAACAGAAAGCTTTTTTTACTTCGTAAAACTCTTAAAATAAAATGGAGTTGGGCACTTTGAATTTGAACTTTTTAAGTAGCGATTTTCATCGAATTTAACTGTAAAAAGTATTTCACATATGCATTATTCTTCTTTTCATTTCATTATTGCAACAACTTCTGATTGTCGAAAACCTTAGTAAACCCAGACACCCTGTACGTGTTCCTCGCCATCAACCCCACGCTGAACCCTCAACCATCCCCTATCTACTTATTGCAAAATCATTATCATGTAAATGCAGTAATAATGTCCATCTACACTGACCGCCCGGTTACAAGAACAAGGCAACAACAACACGGTCTGCACATCATGTAGAGTTGTCCTTGTCAATAGCCGCGTACCTCCTGCAGTGTTCCTGCAGCAGGACAAAGCAAACACTGCAGGACTACAACACACGTTGTATATCACGCGCTGCTTCTGACAATTGTGATTGGGAGAATGTGGAATATTTGCTGATATTATACGTTGATGAATTTTGCAGCATTTGTGGTAAATTAAATCATGTTAATCTTTCGCAGGTCTTCGCTGTACTACTGGGCGCATTACGACTTCTTCAATAACACTCATTTGGGAGAACCGATTTCGAATACAGCTTGTGATGAAATCTTCACTTCTTGGCGATCTCCCAAAGGATGGCTTCGATCACCACTAAACACTTTGGTTTACAAGCAAACCTCTGCTACTCAAGATGTTCATTGTCTTTATAGATTTGTCACGGATAAGAGACTGTTTGCAAGGGTTATTTTAACAATACAGACCATCAACTTCAAGGTGAGAATACCATTTATGCATCTTATAGCCGAATCATACTTGATTATAAAAACTGATTTTCATCAAAGCATCAAGCAGTGATGAAGAGCTATAAATCTTTTTCTTTTGTCATTTCTTATTAACTACGGTGGTCTGAATTTGATATCTCTTCTTTTTACCTCCCCCACACAATTATACAGTGTGAATATAAAATCTGGAACTATCGTTTTCGAAAAAAGTCAAATTTGATCTTAACTGGGACATATTTTAGTGTAATTTTTGCATGTAGATTTTCATTTGTTTTTGAGTAATGGCTACTTAATTTTTTTTATTAAAACTTGATAATCTTGATTGTTATTTAATTTTGTTTAAAAATTTTAAATGCAATTATATCGAAACTATTAATTATTTTACATTATTTGATCTTGGAATTTAATGCTCTATCCAAATTCATAATAACAATCTAAATGTAACAATTACACTAAAATATGAACCATTTAAGATAAAAAAAACAATCATTCATCTCTAATTTCGCCAACCGTTCA
Organism: Poecilus cupreus; assembly: GCA_963942605.1. NCBI lineage: Eukaryota > Metazoa > Arthropoda > Insecta > Coleoptera > Carabidae > Poecilus > Poecilus cupreus. The sequence goes on from OZ012724.1 coordinate 22,266,616, forward strand.
TTCAACATTCACTTCAAATTGTCAAACCAACTCAACTTCCTTTTCATCAACATTCTTCAATTTTAGGACCATCCATACAACCCAGGCCCATGCAGCAACTGCCTAGAAGACCGCGTAGACAAGCTCGTCATCTGGGAGCCTCTTCCCCCAGGTGCAAATTCCACCCAGCAGCCAATTCCGCTCCACACAGCCATCAAAACCGGAACTACTAACTGTTTGTGCAACAAGCACACTAGCACTACTATCGTGAGCCGAGGCGAGCAGCTGAACATGCAGCTGATTGTTGATAGTGGACATGCAGCTAGCAGCTACTTTAAACATAACAACGCTTTGTTCGAAGCCACGTATGAGTTTGTGCATGGGCCGTTGTGTGGACCGCCGATCATTCAACCTACGACGGATGGAGAGATACATTACCCCTATTATGAGGCGTTAGGTAAGAGATATTTCACGGTGTATATATTCCTCACTGAGTCTCACCCATTTATTTTGATTTGTTACAACAATCTTGCATTGAACATTAGCTCAATATATCCAAATATATCAATAAATTCATTCCTACTTTCCTAGAAACATACTTCTATATCTCACACGTCAATAATTGAATTAAGATTGGTATCAATTGATACAATTTCGTCAACATGTTATAGTGTGTACAATAATTGATGACAACAATCAAATATATCACAATTCAATCAAACAACAAGTAATCAAGAACTAGTTTACAGATCAATGTTGATCAAACAAGTCTTGATTACTGATTGGTAATTTTGTATTAATTATGTTTTGTATTTTTACAGGATATGTCGAACCACCAAAATCAATTAGATGTATTTGGGAGATCAAAGTAAATCGCGAAAGAGATTTATGGTTACATTTTGACCGAATCAAATTTGCCTCAAGGTAAGATATTTAACTTTTCTAAGTTCTTCGTTATAATAAAATATAATAAACAAGGAGTAAATAGCTCCGTAGTAACGCAATGGACTGTGGATCATAAGATCCTCGGTTCAATCCTCACAACTGACAAATTTTGGAAAATTTCCACTACATAAAATTACCCCTGTGGTTCCTCCACCACTTTCATCTTTGGAGGCGTGTTTTGACGGCTGCTAACCGCACTTCAATCGCAAAAATATAATATGATACTAAGATCTGCATTGAGATGAATGCCACTCCTAGAAATGGGTAAATTCCGTGATGATATATTTATTTTAGAATATAGTATACGTATATTGTTGTATTTCGACAGAAATACTCAATCGAATAAGCGAATGAAAATAATAGGTTCCCATTCAAAATAAGATAGTTATATTCTGTATTTTGAAAATTGTATAGTAGTTTTGGAAATTGTTTCTTCCGTCTCTTTGTTCTTAAAAATAATCAGACCGTCTTGGTCTTAATAAAATTTAAATAACAATGATAGCAACCAATTTTGTTTTGTTGACATTTCTAACAATTTTTTTTTTTTAATTAATGTAGAATCTATATTACTGTTAGCAACAATACATCCGACCGAAATCAGTCCGGTAATCATGCAAATGTGATACAGTATAAAATAAAATAATAACTGTTGTTCGTTCTGCTTCTTCTTCAGGCACTGCGACGAAGGCTCCGTGGACATCTTCATCAGAGGCCGCGTAGACCCATACCTCTCAGTATGCTCCGAGAACGTCAGCTTCGCCAAAGAGCTCCCCATCCTATCCGCCGCTGAGCTCTCTCCAGACGATGGTGATCCAAGCGTCACCATCCAGTTTGTCGGGTCGACATCACCGACTCGGGCGGCGTTCAAAATCGCGTGGACTGAACTCTTCCATCTGCCGAGGAACCCGGACGGCAGCCTCATGACCTCCAGGCTCACGGAGGGAGGCATGGCTAGCGACTCCATGGAGGGGTGTGAGTTTGCGTGTCCTGGGGATGCTGGGTTGTGCATACCTGCTAGATTAGTGTGTAATGGCATTGTGAATTGTCCGAACGTTACCAGTAAAGTTGGTGAGTAGCGAAAATGATTTTAAATAAAAGATTTTCTAATTGGGTAATGGCCGCCAAGGCTTTCGACAGAATATATCATAGTATTCCTTCTCTCTTTCCTGTGATCTTGTTAATCTTATCGTTTCCTTTTTACACTTCCGAATGCCATAAAATAACCTAATCCTTCATCTTCATAAACTCATACATAATAGTTTCCAAAACCCTCGTTGTCTTGCTTTCATAAACCTTTATCACTTTATATATTTCTAATTATTCTACCAATCTACTTATGTCTACTTTATCGTATGCGTGCCCTTTATAATAATAAGTTTTCACAACCCGACATTTTTCTTTTGGACTTCAAATAATTGTTAAATTTAAGCTAGCACCCTTTTACTGTAAAGTGTAGGGTTTTATTTTGTATTCTTTGGCTCACTGTTCTTTGTCTCTACCACGAGTTTTACTTCTTGTATTGTGGTTCCTTTCTTCTTCAGTATCTTCCCCACAATATCGTCTCATTCTTCTCTTAGTATTCCTTTTCCTCTCTTCTTAATTATCTTAGCAGTCAAACATTCTTCGAAGGTCTCTTTTTTCCATCTCTAGATGCATTCACGTTTCGAGTAAATGTACCCAGAGCACCCAATACCTTGCACCCGCCTTTCAATCTCCCGGTCAATACGTCCATCCCTCGAAAACTTACTACCCTAATATACAAATTCATTCCTTTTTTCCAGTTTCATGCCATTCACTGAAACATTACAACCAGTCACCAAATCATTCTTCTCAAACACCAACATTTTACATTTATCGATATTCAACTACAGATTTAAACCTTTCCCTACTTCATTTATGCTCACAATCATTCTTCTCAATTGCTCCCCAGTTTCACCCAACACAACAACATCATCCGCATAACAAATTAAACAACCAAGGGGACATTCCACAACCCTGTTTCACACCAACATCTATACGAAACCAATCACTCAATCTACCATGAACTCTCACCGCTTTGTACACGCATCGCTTCAAAAATAATCTGCACAAATAAACTAACCAATCTTACAATCTATTACCATCATATTTCAATAGTTTATTTGTTGTACTCTTTATATTATTTATAAATAAATAATTTAATTAATTCCTCCAGGAACAATGTTCAGCGATGAGTCTCCCGAGTTGTGTTCGCACGAAATCAGCTCGGACCCCAACTGGTTGGGGATCATCCTCGGAGCAGCCACCGCCAGCGTCTTCGCGCTGATCTGCATCATCTGCATTTGCAGAGCATGCTGCTGCAGAAAGTCTGAGCGCCTCGTATCGCGCTACTAATGTGCTACTAACTTTAGAGACCTGTACAGTAATGCGAAGTGAGTTACAAGTGATCAAATTGGTGGACAAGTTAACGGTAAAGAATTTCTTTTCTAATGGAGCTATAGACACATCAAGTGCACATCCCATAATTTTTATACGAGCCCAAGTTGTGTTCACCGTGAATGCTCTGTGAAATAGTGAGTTTTTGATCGTGCGCTGGATTGTTTTAGAGAAAAATGCTTCAAATAAATGTTGTAGATTAATGTATTTTCTACAAGTTTTATTCGAAGCATTTTTCAATATAACAATCCGGAAAAGATTTACAGCGCAGATTATAGTGACCCAGCTCGAAGCACAGAATATCAGCCTTTGTATTTAGTTGAGACCAGCTCTGCTAGATAATATTTGTGTCGTTTAAAACAATCATAATATTTTAAGTATTTTAATGTGAATAATTTTATAAATTAGCAAGTTTTCCTATTGACTACAAATGTTAAATTATTATGATAGTTTTAAAGCCACAAATTATTTATTTGTTACAGGTTCCCATGAATGGTTAGTGAACAAATTTTTATTTTGATTCGAATTTTGGCGAAGTTATTCTCAAAATTTTGTTATTAAGGTAAGTTGTTTTTACCTCCCGCCACATTCTGTAATCATGCTAAAAATTCGGTAGTGAGTATTCAGTATATGAGCACGTTTTAGCAACTAATATTTTGCGATGATGTCTGTCTGTCTGTCTATTTGTGTGTGCGGATCTCTAGAAACTACTAAACTGAGAATTTTGATTTTGCGTATATATGAATTGTAGCTATTTGGGAAGAGCTGATTAGTTTTTAGTGATAATTCAATAACCGAAAGAGGTAGTTTACTTGACTCTCTATCAAGTTCTTTTGAAATGTCTCAATAAATTATAGTTTAATTACAATTTTTGTTATTAGAATAATGTTTAAATATTAGTATCTACAATTGTTGTTTGAAACATTTTTCTTTTACTGTCACCATTTACGAATTACAACACATTAAAGAAAAATTATATTTTGACATTTTAAATCTGCTAACCTGCGCTTTTTGAAAAATATTATCATTAAACCTTAATTTACTGAGATATTTCTAAATAACTTGACATGGCTTCAAGTAAACTACCACTTCCGGTTGTTGGATTATCACCAAAAACTAATCAGCTCTTCCCGAGGTGATACAATTGATATATACAAAATATAAAAATTTTTAGTGTAGTAGTTTTTGAGAAACGGTGATTCCAGAGATCACACAGGCAGATAGACACACACAGACATCATCGCGAAACTATTAAAATCGTATTCTAGGGACCCTAAAACGTGCTCATCCACTGAAAACTTACTATCACGATTTCTATTTTGAAAATATATGATGGGAGGTAGAAACAAAACAACGCTTGAAAATGTAATTTTTTGGCACCTGTCATAATTGAAAATCAAATATTTTAAAGGGATGAGTTGAGGTCCTTGTTCCTGCATTGTTTGATAAGAAATCTTTGGCGGAAGGTATTGTGGTGCTGTCAACAGTTTACTTTACAATTTGTTTACTAACCATAACTAAACAATTGAAAGCTAACAGGAAAGTTTAGTTTCCTTGTTAGCAGTTATTTTATCTGTTTAAAATATATTTGTAATTTGTATTATATCAGAATTCATTTTATATAGTAATTGTTTGGTTATTTGTATTGACTACTGAAAATGTTGATCGTATTTTAAAGAAGCAACAACCGTATTTTCCATGCACTGATAGAAATTTTAAAATAGAACGAGTGTTACATACCCTGTTTGTTTTTTGTCATCAAATGGTTTCCTGGTCTCGTAAATTGGACATTAGGTTTATTCAAATTTCGGCCACTAATAATATTTCGTTTAAACGCGGTAAAAATTAGTGACCAAGTAAGAAGTAACCAAAATGTCTCACCCACAGTAACAGATTTCGGATTAAACCCCTGAAAATGACTTGAACTGTTTCAGGTACAGTAATAAGCCTTACTACGAGCAATATGACAATTCAAGATAAGCTCACTCACTCCCAAAAACAAATTGTAAATAGACTTACAAATCATGTATTATTATTACTATTATTAATAAAAATGTTTCAAAGATTTTATATACTTTATTGCATAACTCTTTTTTTAAAAGAGACTATACTAGTTCAACAATAGTATATTCATATTATAGGTGAGTGAAATTAAAAATTATTAATGAGTTAGACTTTTGGAATAATATCATTTGCGTTACATGTGATATACGACTTTTATCTTACTGTAGCAGATTTTTAAATAATAATAGTATAAATTTATGCTTGCTTTAAATATATGAAAATGACATTTCATGTAAAAATACTCAAGTTATACTCGGTTGCTAAGATTATACTATTAACTGACAGTTCCGTGTATAATAAAGCATTTTAGTCGCTTGTGAAGAATAGTTGACGAAAGAGGAAACTGAAAAGCGATATATAAAATAAACGCTGTGGGATGAATGGTGTGTTGTATGAATGAATTATCATAACTTGTTTTACTGTAACATTTTACTGCCTTGTATTTTGAGTTTATGTTGCAGTTATCATCAGACATCAACAAATATTTCCTCATCGTAACATGTATGTTTTTTTTTCAAGTTCACTGTATTTATTTTATCTAATACATTGTTTTTATGTTTAAAGGGACACGTGGACAACGTCACCTGGGATTTCATCCGCGCCTAGCTTCACATTATGCGAAGCAAGTCAATTGTATCCGTCTTTGCTGAGGTAGTGCGATATAATGCGGACATTAAAATAATACTAATAATTAAACATTGTACCATTCAACAGCGAAAATAAATTATCACAATTTACCATAACATGTACGTTTTTTCAGGTTCACAGTTATTCTTTTCTCTAATACTTTGCTTTTATGTTTTTAGCGACACATGGACAACGTCACCAGAGTCTTCAAGGCCTTCAACAGTGTCTTCGGAGCCGATAGGTGGACCATTATTTCATCAAGAACAACATCACCAGTCACCATCTTCTCTTGGAATCAACGTAGACCATTATATCATTATGGACAACAACCAGTCATCTTCTCTTGAAATATTATGCTCCTTTTACAGCGGTTTCAGCTCTACCGTCGTCGAATTCCAAGTCCGCTGTTAGCAACATCAGCGTGAGTAATTTATTTTAGATTATTTTATAAAAGATTATTTTTTAATTATTGTATACTTTATTTTAAATATCTATAAACAATAATTTGATTGATTCTAATTTCATTTTGTGTGTTTCTAGGCGTAGTTGCAGTAGCGAGGAAGCCGTTCTGTCCTGTCCTAGGTCTTTCGAAGGGTTTCTCTAAAACGATAGGGTGAATACTCGGGGGATATAGGTCAGATTCTGCCCTTCAAATTGTACAGAAAACTGCCCAGGCTTTAAAATAAACATTTTATATTTATAAATACTTTAAATATTGTAATATTAAAATTTTTCGTAAACACAATGAAATAAACTATTCAAATAAGGTGACTGAAAACCTCTATAAATATTGTTTAAATAAATAAATATTTACCAGTAAATAGTGTATTACTTTTTGTTAAATTTTTTGTAACTGTTGTAATAGAATTTTAACTTTGTTTTCATTTTAATATAATATTTAGTAGATAGAATTACATATGTAAATTAAGTATAACTTGTGATAAAGTAATTTAGAGTATTTTGAACTATATATTGATATTTGTAGTCTGTTATTCTGGTTAAAAAGATTTATTGCAGAGTACGAAGACTTCTTCAGCAGCTGTTGCAGAACTCAGTGTCATCTTCTGCGTGCCCGCAAGAATCTGCTGCTATTTTTTCTCCTCTCTCCATTATTGTATTAATAAATGAATATATTTAAATAATTTAATAACAAGTAAACATGTATGTACAATAATGAATGATGAAATAAATAATTATTATCAATATGAAGTCTTTTACTTAAAATGCACCCCCAATTATATGAAAAGGGTTTGTCACGAGAGAATGATGTTTAAATAATTGAACGATTTTTCAATTTTAATCCTTGTGCTGCCATCTCTTATTTTATTTGAGGACTATAGGTTCCTAAACTACAAAAAATCGTTGCATTTTGAAATGTTCGCCGACGTTTTTGAAACAGTTCAAAAATTTGTCAATAGATGGCAGTAGTGTCGGATGTGAATGCTGATAAATTGTCGATTTGAAATCAAAATCACATCAGTTCACTAATTGATAAGGGTATGCCCTACACCCTTGCCCTTCTAGTATGTTGTAAAGGGCGGCACTGCAAGCAGGGGTGTACGCCGGCAGGGGGGCCCCCAATTTCATTATTTTTGCGATATCTCTTACCGTTTCCGAGTTATGAGGGTTTTAAGATTTTTTTCGCATCCCCTAAGATATCTCCCTTATTTGAAGGTTTAGGGGTGTTTTTTCTCACTGGTTAGAATGTGCTCGGCAAAATAAAAACACAATTTTCTCAGATTTTTGATATCTGTTACCAGTTAAGAGATACAGCCCTTTAAAAGTTAACTCACCCCCTAACATATCTCCCTTATTTACATGTTTTTGGGTGTTTTTTCTCACTGATTCGAATGTGCTAGGCAATATCTCGGGGAGGTTTTCTCGGATTTTCGATATCTATTAACAGTTAAGAGATACAACCCCTTAAACTTTAACTTTTAAAGGGTTTTAAAGGGCTGTATCTCTTAACTGGTAACAGATATCAAAAATCTGAGAAAATTGTATTATTTTTTTGCCGAGCACATTCGAATCAGTGAGAAAAAACACCCCTAAACTTGCAAATAGGGGAGATATCTTAGGGGTTGCGAAAAAAATCTTAAAACCCTCATATCTCGGAAACGGTAAGAGATATCGCAAAAATAATGAAATTGGGGGCCCCCCTGCCGGGGTACACCCCTGCTTGCAGTGCCGCCCTTTACAACATACTAGAAGGGCAAGGGGGTAGGACATACCCTTATCAATTAGTGATCTGATGTGATTTTGATTTCAAATCGACAATTTGTCAGCATTCACATCCGACACTACTGCCATCTATTGACAAATTTTTGAACTGTTTCAAAAACGTCGGCGAACATTTCAAAATGCAACGATTTTTTGTAGTTTAGGAACCTGTAGTTCTCAAATAAGATAATAGGTGGCATCATGGGGATTAAAATTGAAAAATTGAATTGAACTAAAATCAACCCTCTTGAATAATTTCAGCCCTAGTTTAATAAAATAAAGTATTTAAAGGGCTAAATATATCAAATACTAAAATATATCGCGAATTCTCAATAAGCGCATTCAAATTTGACTGATAAAACTCTTAAAAAATATATAAATAGGGTAGTTTCTTAGGGGTGGTATTTTATACTTTCTAATTATCATTTTTATTTAAATTTTTTGCACTTACCTTTTCAAAATAGAACAGAAGACATCATTAAAAGTCACACATATCACTTCTAACACATGTTACACGTTTAACCACAGAATATTTACTATTATTTCTAGATAATTCATTATTAATAAATACTTACTAATTTATCTGAAAGTCGATGTCTTTTAAAATTATTTATTTATTGCTTAAAATACAAAAACCTTATATGTACAAATGCAAATAGTTTATGTACAATGATAAAAATAATAAATAATGATTACATTTTAGTAACAATTAAAATACATTCATTCATTTAAATAATTCAAATAAGTACAAAATATTTCACGTATTAACTCAACTAAAATGTCATGAACTAAAATACAAACAAATACATCTACAATTAAAAAAATACAATAAACTACCCAAAATTCTGGAAGTGGTGAATAAAATAGGGTAGTTTTCTTCCTTTGTTGACTTCATCGCAAGCAGACATAACACTTTTGGTCAGAGGTCGCGGCCCGCAACTGAACACGCCGATTTTGCTGACCTGGATTAGAAAAAAAATGTTAAAACACCGTATAAAATACTGCTACATACATAGAAACACAATCGTTTGTATATTAACTACAAGTTAGTAAACAGTTCTACATACATAGCTGTGTTTCTTCTGAACAAATTGCAAGAAGAATGACATATTCGGACGTCCAAAATGGTTGACAGCTTTTAAACCAGTAAACATGGACATTTTCGACAATCTTTGGAAGTGATTTTCACAGATATACTGTAATAAACAACATAAAACGTTAGTTTTTAATCTGCAGTCAGTCTCCTAATTAATATGTCTAAGAAAACATCATTTTTGTTTGAAACATTTAGCTCTAAAACAATTAGGATATTTACTACGGAAAAGAATAAATATATAAAAATTGTTTGTGTTACAATAACACTTATATTATTTTAATTATAAATTATACGTGAGAAAATATAGAATTTAATTCTGAATCCAACAGTGAAAACCGCACATCGCTAGCTTTTCTCAAAAAATAATAAAGAGCCAAAAACTAAAGTTGTACCTAGGCGGTCACCCATCCAAATGTTCGTGCTTCTCCAGGTTGCTTTACTCTATGATCGGTGCGCGCCACCCTTAACCGCGCGGCTACCGTAATTTTGACGTTTGCCGCGCGGTCAAAGGCGCGGCCTGGTGATCACTGACTTAAGCAACCCAGAGAAGCACGGACTTTTGGATGGGTGACCGCTTCGTTACAGTTTTAGTTTTTTTCACTTTATAATTTTTTGGGACAAGCTAGCGATGTGCGGTTTTCACTGTTGTATTCAGCATAAAATTAGATATTTTTCTACCTGTATTACAAAATTATATCTTGTATAATTAATTATACTCGGTGTAGAATTGAAATTTTGCGTATGCTATTTTTTATATTGCTGTATCATTTTATTTTTTCACTCTACAGCAAAAGTTTAAATACAAAAGTTGTTCAGAATTTAAAAATACATGCAATAAAGTCAATCAATCAAATTAAAATTAATATAAAACTTGTAACGCGATCATGGAAGTTTAAATGATAAATATTTGACATTTCATAAAACAGTTTTATATTTATTATTAATAGAAAGAATGAACTGTCAAATTCGCCATTATATCAATAAAAGAAAATAATACAACAATGTAATAATTCTATCTAAATGTGTTTTATGAAATGTCAAATATTTTTCATTTCCTATGGCTGTGTTACAATTTGTAATATTGAAATTCCTATACTCAACATATCAATTCTACACCTGGAATATATGTGTTTTAACACATGTGTTGTAAGAAATTATATATACATATTTAGCTGTAGAATGTTTCCTGTTAATTTAATAAAAACATATTTCAAATAAACTTTTCTTTAAAGTATTTTTCTCTACAATAATTTAGAGATATATGGCAATATTTTATTTTGAAAATGACTTTGAAAACATTCTACATCTATTATAATTTCTCATTATAAATATAACATATTTTGTTTTGCTTTTATATCAAAGAATATATGTTGCAGTTTAGGATAATTATTAAGCATGCAACAATGTTTATTTTATTTGAAGCATTTTAACATAACTATACAACTAACCAGCATAGTATTCTTAAATTAAACTTATGGAAAAACTGCATAATAAATATAGGTACCTATGTATCTCCAACACATTATTAACATACTTCTTCCTAACATCTCTTAAGACATCAATGAACCACTCGAAGTACTTGTGTGAGGGATAAATTCACAAGAAGTGGACCTTCTTGCAGGCAACTCCAGAGTATCTATTGGTGCTGGTACCGAAGACAAGATCGTTGAGGATGCTGGCATACGGAGTGACTCCAATACCACCACCGACCAGCAACTTCAAACTTGTACCAGTCTCGATTCCCGCCCTCGAATGCTCCTTCCAGAAGGATTTGGGGTTGGTCTTCAGGGTTGTAGTGACATGGGTCGAAGTAGTTGCGTAGTTTCCAAGTCCAGGGACCTACAAATAAATAGATGTTAAAAGTAACTTGATAGGTTGAAATATTTTACTTATATACCTTGGTGCTTTAATGTGACAGCTCAGGAAGTTCTCATGAGGCGCTGAAGTTAACGTAAAAGAATGGAATTCATGTGAACGAAAAGCTGTACAAGCTAGACGAACCCACTGGCCTATTACATCTAGAACGATGTATCGCGTTCAAAAACGGAGGAGGATGTTCCTGAAGTTGTTACTGATTGCTCATATAACAGACAAAATTGACAGGATTCTTAATTTGACATACAAACACGATTTAAAAATCTGTGCTCTTCTTTGGAATTTTATAAATATTGACTGTACCATGAGTTCTGTTTTTGGGTGTTTTAAGAGAAGTGTTTTAGCCTCTGTTTTAGCATTTTAATTATTTAGGAGTTTTAGGAGAAGAGTTTTAGTATGCTGTACAATGTTCTAAAATTATTTTATGAAAAAATACTTCAAATAAAAGTGGTAGATGAAATATTTCGCTGTTACTTTTATTCGAAGTATTTTTTTATAAAATAATATTAGAACATTGTACAGCACTAAAACACTTCTCTTAGTACACCTAAAAACAGAGCTCGTGGTTCCAGTCTTTTAACTCACCCATTATCAATGTTCTCAAACCAAAACCTATCAACATCCAGCACCATAGCAAACTGTTTTTTGTTCTGTGAACAGCTCTCCAGGTTTTCCATAACTTTCCAGCATCCTTCCAACATACACGTCCACATTATCCAGTCTGTTAGCAAAGGCTGCTACTTCTAACCATCCTAGTAACTCTGGCTGTTTTGTAAACTGTTCTGGGTTGATATCGTCCCACTGTTTGAATCTTGGTAATTTGAAATGAGCCCTCACGGTGTTGTAATCTGGAAGACAGTTGTCTCTACCACTCATGTTGTCAAAGGGCCTCCATCGGACCGAAGAGTTTGTCGCGGACGACGAACATAAGACGCTGTCTTCGGATTCGGCTATTTGGGAAGACATGCCAAGAAGAAGCTCTTCAATTCTGCTGTCGGAGAGGACGTCCTTGAAAAATACAATAATAGATGTAGAGGAAATGAACGACTTACAATAAGTAAAATTAAAAATGAAGCATAACATAAACAAGTAAATAATAATCGTTTTATGGGTGCCTCTAGTTTCCTGAGCATCTTACAGAAAAAAGCTTCAAATAATAGTCGTAGAGAATTTAATTCTGCATCTAAACATCAAGTTATGACATATAAAACAGTGAAAGCTATGTCATAATTTAATATTTATATAGTTATTGTTTAAATGTAATGCTTGTTACTTATTTATTGAATTTGTATATTTGGGTAGTGTGTATTGACCGGGAGATTGAAAGGCGGGTGTCTGCAGGGTGCAAGGTATTAGGTGCTATAGGTACATTTGCTCAAAACGTAAAAGTATCTAGAGATGCTTGATTGAGAGTTTATTGCAGATCTTGACAGGACATTACAAATCCCCATCTCAGTGAAAATGTACAGAAATTCCGCCAACCATTAAGCGCTTAAAATCTATGTAAAAAAGGTAGTTCTACCAGCTCGGACGGAAAAGAGATTGTACGTGTAAATTTTTTGTAAGACTTTCAACTGTGGATCGTTTTCTAATTATTTTAGAGAAAAATACTTCAAATAAATGTTGTTTAGAATTTAATTTTCTATTATTTTTAATTAGAATATATTTCATAATTTTATACACACATACGATTAACCTATATAATCCATAAATCATTTATTTAAAATGCAATATATAATTAACAATTCACGTTTAAATTTTGCATTATACTTTAAAAGATAGCTAATTTTATGCTGAATACAGCAGTGAAAACCGCACATCGCTATCTTGTCTCAAAAAATATTAAAGTGAAAAAAACTAAAACTTTAACGAAGCGGTCACCCATCCAAATGTCCGTGCTTCTTTGTGTTGCTTAAGAACTGTGATCTATAAGCAGAGCTGCTAACCGCTCGGCGGAGTGTGTTAAAACATACAAAAAATTCGCGATTTTCGCGCTGTAAAAAAGGGTTGTTTCAATGTGACACTCTGCTTAGGATAATGTGTAGATGTGACATATGCAATTGCAGATCTTGACAGGACATTACAAGTCGCCATCTCAATGAAAATGTACAGAAATTCTCACTAACCGTTCAGCGCTTAAAATCAATGTAAAAAAAGGTAGTTCTCCAGGCTCGGACGGAAAAGAGATTGTTATTGTAAAATTTTTGTTAGACTTTCAACTGTAGATCGCGTTTTAATTATTTTGGAGAAAACTACTTCAAATAAATATTGTTTAAAGTTTAATTTTCTATTATTTTTAATTAGAATATATTTCATATATTTATACACACATACGATTAACCTATATATTCGAAAATTCATTTAAAAAAAAGCAATATATAATTAACAATTCACGTTTAAATTTTGCACTATACTTTAAAAGATAGCTAATTTTATGCTGAATACAGCAGTGAAAACCGCACATCGCTATCTTGTCTCAAAAAATATTAAAGTGTAAAAAACTAAAACTTTAACGAAGCGGTCACCCATCCAAATGTCCGTGCTTCTTTGTGTTGCTTAAGAACTGTGATCTATAAGCAGAGCTGCTAGCCGCTCGGCGGGGTGTGTTAAAACATACAAAAAATTCGCGATTTTCGCGCTGTAAAAAAGGGTTGTTTCAATGTGACACTCTGCTTAGGATAATGTGTAGATGTGACATATGCAATTGCAGATCTTGACAGGACATTACAAGTCGCCATCTCAATAAAAATGTACAGATATTCTCACTAACCGTTCAGCGTTTAAAATCAAAGTAAAAAAAGGTAGTTCTCCAAGCTTGGACGGAAAAGAGATTGTTATTGTAAATTTTTTGTTAGACTTTCAACTGTATATCGCGTTTTAATTATTTTAGAGAAAAATACTTCAAATAAATATTGTTTAGAATTTAATTTTCTATTATTTTTAATTAGAATATATTTCATATATTTATACACACATACGATTAACCTATATATTCAAATATGTAACCCTAAGAATAAAAATAGAAAAAAAATAGTGAAAATAGGGCAAATTTTCGGGTAGAAAACTGCATTTTTCTAAAAAAAATTGTACAGACGTAAAATTTCTATAAGATTTGCTTATAATATTAATAATACCAAGTTAGTGGACGTACAAAACATCCCAGCAATTGAAAATAAAATTGATGTGTTAATATATTAAGTTCTATTGCTCCAAAAATTATGAAAAAAATCACGGTTATAGAACAGAATAAGCTTTATCGATCGATGAAGATCGCGATTCAATATTTTATCTATAAATTAATTTATAGGCAATTGATTGATAAAAAAATTTCTTAAATATTCGTTAAATGATTAACAGTAGAAATTCGATTTTTCACTATGTTATGCAGAAAATTTTTCTTAATTCATTGGTGCAAACCGCATTTTGATATAATTTTTTATTTATGAGTTATTGAATTTTAAACTTAATTTATTTTAATTAAAAATAGGAAAATTTAACATCTAGAATATGTAAAAGTGGTGGGGCCGACGACTCGGCGAATCAGAGCGCGGCACATATGTCGCGATAGTATAAATATAAATTTGAAACCCTGCCTCGAGTTGAGTCGAGCCGGGTCTAGAAGCACGTGTTGTTCTTTCACTATTTCTCGACTCTCGCGTTAATTAAATACGAATTTAATATTTCAAAGCAGTAAACTGTTATTGTGGAGAAGTATAAAATTCTAGTTTTCCGTTGGGGTAATTTAATCTGGGTCAAAATTATTTGCATTGCATTGGATAGGCGCGATGTTTCGAACAATAATTTGGGCTCGCGATATAAAGTGATAGGTGCCTGATCACACGTTCTAGTGAGATCAAAATTTCCGTTAATCTGGTTGGCTTCTCCGATCGAATGTGGAAACACATTCAAACTGTCATAAATGTAGAATCACATTCGACTCGCGAAATTCGTTTGCAAAGCGCTCTCTTCACGTGAAGACCAACAATTAAATTGTAATTCCGATTACTGTTAGCGCTAACGCGGTGTTAGAGGGCATGCTCATAGGAGTTCAATGTCTTAGGGTGGATTCACAGCACAATTGCACATATATATGGATACCATCCCTTACTGCGGGTGACTGCGGATTCATTGACTCACGTGATACTATGACATGAACAAACCCTGTGCAGTGAGCGTTGTCTGAGGGTGTACTTGTGAGGACACACGCCGGCAGAACGACACTGTGCGCGCGAGTAGTCTGACGGGGTCTCGCGTCGACCCATAGAATTTTTTCAAATAAAACAGTCAACATCCGGTTGCTGTTATTAGAATCATAGAGGCACATGAATGTCTGCGGTATGGGAATGAATGTTAGTTTTAGTGGCATGTTAACTTTAAATTGTACTAATCCATTTCCATGTATTCCTTTACAGCTTTTTCTTTCAGCCTAGCAGCGAGGAAAATCAAATTTTCCCTTTGCTTTTGTATTTTTGTTTGTTTTGTTGTTTATGTTTGTTCTGTTTATTAAGACAGGAATGAAGATGAAGCGGACTCAGTTATCTTCGCTGGATTTCTACGTGCTTACATTCTACATCACACATGTAACTTTTACTCTGTTTCAATTAATTTTGCAATTTCTAAATTGGTTTGTTTGTTTCAGTGACGAGTCTTGGACTGGCAGATGCAGATGAAGAGTCTTCACTTCTTGTAGTCAGCCTGCCAACCAGGAGATGCTGTACAGAGCCTTCAACATTGTTCGCAATCTCCAACGCCCATGTAAGTATATTTAATTAATTCATTAATGAATTGTATGATTACTAATGTTTTTTTATTTGTTTAGTGGACGGCTACACCACTTCTCTGTCGCAGTATTTGTAGAAGAATTGAACTGAACATTAAACACTTTATATTCGAACAAATAATAAATAAAATCAACTTTTAAATATGTACACTTGTTGTAATTATTAATTATGCAAATAAAATGTATTAAGAATTAAATGATGTTATATTACATAATAAAAGAAATAATGATTCTAAAATATAAATTCATCACATAATTCGTCTGTAATTAATTATATTTACTTTTAAACCACAATAAAAAATTTTGTTTTGCATATATTTGGTTACTTATAAACACAACTTGTCATTTTGGTAGCAATTGATCAACCGGAAGTGGTAGTTTACCTACATTTTATACCGTTTGAAAGTTATTGGATACATAAAATTATTTTATAAATTTTGTGGCTCTGGAACGGGCTTCAAATATAATTGTCAATCCATCAAGGTAGTGTTGTAGGCCCCACTTTACTTCTTGCAAAATAATTAAACAATTGCAGTGTTTCTTTTGCAGACGACACTTTAATTTATTATAGTTGTAAAGATACTGATGAGTTATTCAATACACTTAATAGAGAATTATTGTATAAAAATAGGTGATACAATACAGGGAATAGTATATAAAACTAAAATCTGGGTGTTTTAATATATAGAAAACTAAATTGTTTTCATGCAATAAAAGAGAGTTAAATAATTTACAAATATTACAAAACAGAGCAATGAGAACCATTTTACCTGATATTTCATAAAAACATTGAGTATTCATTGCTTTGTCCTAGTTGTGAATCTTAAAATTTAACGTAGATAAATATATACCGGGTGGAGCATCATACCTGTGTACATAGGCGATTAACATGAAAAAACATTTTTTCCGTGCGCATTGCTCCCCAAATTATTTTAGGCAAAAATGCTTCAAATACATGTTGTAGAGCATAAAATTCTGCATCAATAAACAGAATTACTTTTACTTGCTTTATAACGACAGAAATTAAATATGAAAACATGGAAAATTACGATAAAAATATCAAATAGCCATGGAATTGAAACAAAAATAAATAAATGCTTGACATTTGACAGATGAATGATTAATTTGACGGGTAAAATATCAAATTGACAGAAAAACGAGAAGCATTTATTAATTTTTGTTTCAATTCCATGGCTATTTGCTATTTTCATCGTAATTTTGCATGTTTTCATATTTAATTTCTGTCGTTACAAAGCAAGTAAAGGTAATTCTGTTTATTGATTTAGATGAAGAATTTTATGCTCTACAACAGGTATTTGAAGCATTTTTGCCTAAAATAATTTGGGGAGCAATGCGCACGGAAAAACTGTTTTTTCATGTTAATCGCCTATGTACACAGGTATGATGCTCCACCCGGTATACCACCTGACATAGTGTTCGCATACTCCCGTATGTGTAAAATTGATACGACAAACAGAGGTTTCCTGCGCTCCCATTGGCTGATAAGTACTAGCATAGCTTGCGGTGCTTCTAAGCCTCGCCTATTAGCCTAGTTTTTAATTCAAACATTATTTTTGTGAATTTGGAAGTAAATAACAGTTGTTTGTAAGTTGGGTCGTATTTCTATGCATTTGAATTATAATTACACAGATTTAATTATGAAAAATATGCAGTACGATTCTTTTTGCAGACAATAATCAAACGAATGGATAAAAGAGAAGTATACAGTTTGTATATGAGGTTCGATATTGTTAATCAACTTGAAATATTTTTAAACTGTTAAATAACGTCTGATTAACAAAACTATTAATGTTTTTAACCCAGATTTGTGTTATAATAACCTAGAAACAAGTAGATTATCTACGATATGCAGCATATGCTTATGCATAGTTTCTCTATATCTTAGACCCAGTGTTTTGACGGATCAAATGTTTCATTTTATACTTTATAGAAGTTCAACAAGTATTTAGTATTTTAATAAAATAATTGTAGTATATAATTTAATGTAATCTAACACATAATTCCTCATAATATTTATTGAAAAGTAAGGGACAATTTGCTGAAATAAGGAAATTTTACACATTTCAATGGATTATAATTGATGTTTTAATATATCGAGTAATATTGCTTTTAAAATTATACAAAAATTCACAGCTACAGATACAAATATCCTTAATCGATAGGTGAAGACTGCGTATCAATATCTTATCTAGAATTCGATTTATTGGCAAGTGATTGAAAAAATACTTTCTTATATATTAGTTCAATCATAAACAGTAGAACTTTGATTTTTCATTATGTTATAAAGAAAATTCTGCTTAGTTTAATGGTGAAAACCAAATTTTGATATCTTTGTTCATTTATGAGTTATTGCATTTCAAAATTAATTCATTATTAACTAAAACAGGTAAATTACACATGTAGAATAGGTGAAAATAGTGGGGGCGACGGATCGGCGAATCAGAGCGCGGCACATATTCCGCGGAGTCCAGCAAGGTATATAAGTTCGGAACGCGATTTCGTGTTAGAATCATATTAGAAAGTACCACATGTCACTAGTCAGCATGAAACCCGGCTCTTTCCAGAGCCACCATAATATTTAAGAAAAGGAATTGTATCACTCATGCTATACTATACAAAAAAATCGGATTTTTTCAGAGCCACAATAAGCTTTAAATAAAGAATTTGTTACAAATATTTAATTATTATGAATTATAGAATCTCGTTGAATTTCAAGTACTTTAAATTAAAAACTTATACAAAATCTCATTAAATTTCAAATAGTTATATATACTGCCTGGCGTACTGTGTTAGTATTTCTGCATGTAAGATATGGACCATTTGGAATTTTTAATATCTATGTTTAGTTTGTGGAACATTTCAAATGAAGTTTTGTGTCAAATTTAAAGGGCCGACTTAATTCTGAATAAAATATTAGATTTCTTGTTGAATTCTCTATTGGCAACCCTGATTTAATATAAATTTTACTGTATATATTCGTTTAGAATTCTTTAGGCAAGAATTCCGAACACATGGGAATATACACAAGTTTTCGTTGTCAAATTGTTTAAGAAAAACATAAATAATACTAAATAACCATTGTATAGAGTAGTTCTATGTTTAGACAATGCTAGAATAAGTCCTATTTGCACCTAAAAGGCATAAAAACATCAAGTACTTATACCAGTAATTCCGTATTCGTTTAAGAAAAAAATCTGGGTTTTTCTATATATACTGCCTGGCATAGTGTGTTAGCACTCTTGCATGTGAGACTTGGATATGCTACGCTGAAGTTTCCTGGGTTGTGATTGGCTGTCAGCCCTACTACTGTTACTACTCCAGGTTACGTATATACAGGCCGTTAAGAATTTTTATACCTATGTTTACTATATGGAACATAGCGATGGTGAAATATTTTTTCGTTTGAAGTTAATACGATTAAAAATTGGCCCTTTTTAGGGCCCAAACTGAATAATTTTAAAGGAATTTTATTCAATTATGCTTTCATTTTATTTAATTTGTAAATGTATTAGAATAAATTACTAATTTTTCAAATAAAGTATTATGTCAATTTTAAAACACCATAACTCAAAAACCTGATGAGATATTTTAATTCTGAATACAAATTAGGTTCCTCATTTAATTCCTTATGGGACACCATGATTTAGTATTAATTTTACTGTCAAATTCATTTAAAATGCTTAAATAAAAAATTCCCAATTATAGATTTGTGACAGACTCAAAGAGATTTACCAAGTCAAATTACCTATTAGTTATACCGGTTCTTTTTAGGGTCATATATTTAAAACGTAAAAATAATTAGGGAACATACTAGAGGGTTAAAACCTAATTAGTCAACGAACAAAGTCCAGCAAAATTTTTTAATTAAAATAGAATTGTTTTCTGGCATTGCAAACATGTTTACTAGAAATATATTACATTAAGTATGTATTTTGCATTTAGTTTTATTAGAATTCAAATGATAACAAAATTTTCGACATTTTGAATGTCTCTATCTTAATAGAGACATTCAAATTAATATAATCTGGGCTGTTGTGTTTTTCCTAATTATTTTACTGAAAAAGTTTAAATACAAAGTTGTAGAACTCTCTAAAATGTAACCCTAAGAATAAAAACCCTAAAAACAGTGATAATAGGGAATACTTTCGGGTAGAAAACAGCATTAAAAAAAATGTACAGACGTAAAAGTTCTATAAGATTTGCTTATAATATTAATAATACCAAGTTAGTGGACGTACAAAACATCCCAGCAATTGGAACTAAAATTGATGTGTTAATATATTAAGTTCTATTGCTCCAAAAATTATGAAAAAAATCACGGTTATAGAACAAAATACGCTTTATCGATCGATGAAGACCGCGGTTCAATATCTTATCTATAAATTGATTTATAGGCAATTGATTGATAAAAAAATTTTTCTTTTGTGAAAAATAATTTTTTTCAGCCCTTATTTAAAAAATAATAATTCATGCAATAAAGGGTTAACATCAATTATTCAACGACTAATCAATTCTTTGATTATGGTGCCTCAGATTATAATTTTGCCTCAACAATTTTATTCTGTAGGTAGATGATAGATAACATTTGTTCTTGCACACATATTGATGAGCAAGTAAATTTTAAAAGATATTACAGGATTAATATCTGTAATTGACAGATTTGACCGCTGGTAGTCGTGATTCACGGTTAGAGATTTGAATAGCATTTATATATTGGTATAGAGCAACAGTAACGTATTCGTAAATATGACAGCTACTTGTCAGTATTAACAATTATATTTTCATTCCTAACTAGTAACAAGAACTGTTTTCGTTCATAATTTTGTAAAATATATTAATACTAAAGCCTTCAGAACATCTATTCAATAATATTACGTTAAATCCGAACCTAATATATTATAAAAGCATGTAATAATCTTTCTTGGTATTGCACTTCGTGAATCGAACAACAGTTACGTATTCCTATATATGAGAGCTCCATGTGTTATGTGTGTTAGACATGTGGATAGTCTACGCAGAGATTTCCTGCGCTTTCATTGGCTGGCAGGTGCTCCAAGTCCCGGCCACGGGCTGGTCGGGTTATACATACGAAATGTTTGAGATTTTTTAGCGACCAGGTCGAGAAGAATGTTCAACAAGTAATGTATGTTTAATGACGAATTTAATGCATCATTTCTTTTTTCAATTACAAAATATATTATTAATAATTATCGGCTATTTTCAGAACCACTACTTTATTTTAAAAAAGATTTTGTTCAATTTATGCTATAATAACTTAATATAAGCATGATATATGTCGATTCCTATGAGAGGGTAAAGCAGACATTAAAATGTGACAAAATTACGCCTTACTCGTCAGATATTATAGATATAGTAATTCTGTACAATTCTAATCTAGAGAATTTCTGTAAAATGAAACCTTAAATAATTAAACCCCAAAAACCGTGGAACTAGGGCAAAATTTCGGGCACAATAATTTTTATACTGCCACAGGTTTCAACATTGTTTTAGAGAAAATGTCTATTAATAAAATAAATAAATGTTTATAAGTATATTCCGGTATTGTTTTTATTAACTTGTGCAATAAATTTAAACAGATAAATCTTTAATTTAATAATAATGAAACTATATTAACTTTAAAGTAATCTTAAACTAAAATTTAATTTAAATAGTGTTACATTATCTTGGTAAAACTTATATTATTTTTAACGCGATTTACAAATACTAGGAGTAAAACTACGAGTCAGATTTTTAATTGTTTTCTTTCTTCGTTTCATTTATGACAGCGGTTTTCTCAAGCACTTCTCATCTTGTCTTATTCACAACTACTTAATTCTTTCCTCGATTATATGAAATTCACTCTAGAAGAAATAAACCAATCACCAAAGAAAATAAACATCAACTTACCTCTTTAGTGATACGTGAACGTGACATTTTTAAATGATATCATTGCGTTGGTCCTCGGTTCACAAGTGTTGGAATGGATGCCCCGGTCCATCCAGCTTATTCGTACACTGCAACAGTAAAAAAAAACCTTTAATTATCAAAGTTTTCAGTATTTCAATTTATATTACATGTTCTACATATTGTTATGAATGTGTTAGCGCTGTATGAAATTTTATACGCCCTGATTGGCTGACATACTACATTGATAACGATCCGCCGGTCGAGAACACATGTTTGCATTTGATGACAAAATCATCTGATCAGCTGTTAGTTTAGTTAGTTCATAGCATTCTGTTAGAGTGCGCATTAGTCAGTGGGTGCGTTCACCTTCCGGGAATCGTTTGCATGGCTCAAAAAGTTTTTGCTCCCTGGCTAGTTTTTGAAGGAACTTTTCAAAGAACTCACAAAAGCCTCAAAAAATATCCTCTCAGTAAACTCATTTCATATCAATGCATATTGGCAGACATTTTAAAATAATTTTGTCTTCTTTTAACAGAAAAGTTTATCATAAAAACTTGGCAGTCGAATACCTGAGCTCTTGCTCACGAATGTGATCTTGCACTTCAAATATATTGTTTTGTCGAAATAAAAATGATTTTATGTATTATTTTATCTTTGGAAATGATCGCCTTAATCAATTTTGTTCAAAAGATAAAGAAAAATACATTTAGTAGTTGAATGACTCTTTAATTCTAAAAATAGGTACTTCGTATAAGGGAAAGTGATATAACAATCAATATTTATAACATAAATAAAGTTTTAGTACTTCTATTCTTTACGTTAGTAATTTTAATTATCAGAATGTACTGTGTGTAAAAATTTAATCATGTTATTACATCACAGTTTATCTCATTTATATCGGACAGTTTTCTCATCACTCCGTAAGCGACATTGGCGCTATTTGCTTGTCGCGACTCCTTTGCGATTTCGAGATACAGAAATGTCGACAAATGTGGGAGAAAGTAGCCATCGAATTAATATAACAAATGGA
Organism: Poecilus cupreus; assembly: GCA_963942605.1. Lineage (NCBI taxonomy): Eukaryota > Metazoa > Arthropoda > Insecta > Coleoptera > Carabidae > Poecilus > Poecilus cupreus. The sequence goes on from OZ012724.1 coordinate 22,289,575, forward strand.
TTGTTGTTGTATTATAACCATTACTCCTTTTATTCACAAAAGGTAATTATAAATAATATTTATTTTGCAATGTATTGAATCAAGCAGGTAGTATAACCTGTAAATTTGTGTATGTTTTATTATGAATTGCTATAGAAACAATTCTCATTGTCAACTACAATTAAACTACTGTTAAAAATAACATTTATGATGATTATTAGATAAATTCAGAAAAATTATAGCAATATGTTTGCCCTACAGGTAGTAATGGCTCTACACGAAAAACGTTTGAACTTTGAATCCCACTATATAAATATTATGAAAGGAGGTCAGTACGATCCCTGGTTTCTTAAACTTAACCCTCGTGGTGAAGTTCCAGTTTTACAAGATGATGCCAAAATCATACCGGATTCAAATCGTATTATAGATTACTTAGAGGACAATTTTAGTAATGGTAAGGTAAAAGCCTTCACTGAAGCAAAACTAGCCTTTAAACATTGAGTTTTAATTAATATAACTATTTATTAAAACACAGGTGATACTCCTAGACTCATTCCATTGGATCAAGGAACAGAAATTCGGCAAAAAGTGATTCATTTCAGGAACATAATAGATGAAATTCCAGCCAATGTTGTTACCATTGGATCATTCTTTCATCCACAGCTGGTTGGCAAACCAAAGTTGCCATTTATTGCTCCAGTGAGACGGCAAATGGCAGGTAACGAATATATTCTATATTTATTAACTAAATTATAATTTTGTGGTTGCATTTGCAGCTCATGAACGAAAAGCTAGCACAATACTTCGTGGTTATGCTGAAAAAAACCCGGAGTTCAAGAAAATGCTGCTGGAGAAAGCGGAAACTCAGGACAAGAAGCATTTAACTGTTACTAATTTGGATGAATATTTAAAATTGTTAGATCAAATAGATAATGTTCTTACTCAAGTTGAGGAGGAATTGTCTAAACACGTTGCAGGTATGTAAATGTTTTTCCGAATTAGATACAAGCACACGATATCAGGCTGCGAAGTTAGCCAAAGTAGCTAAAATAAAATTTTATCTTATATCAAAATTAAATTTTTACGTACTCATTTGTCAAACTTCATTTCATATTACTTATTTCGTATTTCATTTCACAAAGTCAATAAAACGAAAAATAGTTTGACTATTTGTGTTATTACTTCAATAAAAAAGTAATTGTAATAATTTTACGTGAGCAATGAAAACTCCAAGTTCGACAGACAGTTTTACAAATAATATAATACCCCAAAAACAGTTGTACAAAATTCAGTTTTGTAGCATTGTTTTTGAGAAAAACAGTGTCACAAAATTGACTTTGTGAAGGTGAAATAGAAAAATAACTATTTTATGTATCTTTCAAGCATTTTTCTGTGAATTGATTTGAAAATGTACTTTCTAGCTGAACAATCAGAATGGTGGCTGTGCTCAGACAGATTCACAGTGGCTGATATCGCTTTAACAATATTATTGGAGCGTCTAAATAATATTGGACTTGACACGAGATATTGGGCGAATGGCAAACGTCCGCACATAGAACGATACTTTGAAAAAGTCAAAAAACGTGAGTCGTATAAGCAGACAGTTCCGTCCAAGATGTTCTTCTTCAAGATGGTGTTTGGCCAGTCTCCAATCCTGATAGGCTTCAGTGTTGTAGCCTTTCTGTCTTTAATTGTCGGTGGTGTATTCGTAGTCAAAAAGTTTATAGTATGAAAGTGACCACTAGAAATGGTTGTGGAATAGGTAGTTTGGGTTGTACTACTGTCGAAAATTCTATAAATGTTTTAATGTCATTTGCAAGTCGTGCTGGTGCGTTTTTATTATTTTTCTTTGCTGATTGGTTCTATAGAAGTCTTCCAAATTGATATTTTTTGCGGGGGAAGTTATATTCTGTACATATCTAAGAGATTACTAATTATAAATGGTTTTTAAGCTGTTTGTTGAACTTTCCAATGATTGAAAATGTGAGTTGGTTTGACTTTTGTTACTGCTTTTAAAGAATGTCGTTGGTGAAGATATATTTTATACATTATTCCAAATATTATTAGAAAATGAAATAAAAATAAATGTGTTTGTTGATTCATATATTTTATTTAACAATCCCTAGAAATATTTCATTGAATGCTAAATAACATCATGTTTAGAGGGATAGATTTTTTTGAAAGTATTAAATTTTAAAGCTCCATAGAAAAGTTACGATTATCACCTAAAGAAATCACATTTTTTTATTTATTAAACAAAAATTTACACTATTATGGCTGGTTTATACTGGATTTAATTTAGATTTTTAATTTGCGTTTTTCCTCCTAGTTCATACTGAATTTATTAAATTTGAAATCTACCAATCATAATGAGACTTCAGATTTTTGACATATATTAAACAACAAAAAAATTACCTCAGTCAAAAATATTTAACACTTCGCATCTATTTTACAATATTTTATAATGATTACAAAGTCAATTAAAATAAAAAAGTATCTTTCCCTGTAATACTAATAAAACAAAGTGCTTTATAGTTTGACTATTTGTGTTATAACTTCAACAACAAATTAATTGCAATAATTTTATGACAGCTCCAATTTTAGAAAAAAGTTCCCCAAAACAGTTGTATAAAATTCAATTTTGTAACATTCGTATTTCCATGTATTTTATATTTGTAAAATTAATTTCTAAATCTAAATTAGTAAATGAAATTCAGTATAAATCAGCCACAAACTACAAATAAAAATAGTAAACATAAAATATAAACAACAAAAACCAACCTTTATTAAATAAAATTAATTAAATTAAAAATATAAACAATACATAAATAAAAAAGTTTGTCATATCAGCACGTGATAAAAAATTACGTTACAAAGGTTGAAAGATTTTTATCTTGATGATACATCTTCATTTGTTGATTCCGACCCGTTTTCTGTTCGATTAGGCTCAGGTCGAAGTCCATAGAGAGGCATACCCATAAATCTGGGTAAATCTTTTCCATTTACCACACTTCCTGTCCGTTTTCTTGCACTTGAGGCCATTGGCAAAGGACTTGGCTTTTCCTTTATATATTTAAACAACCCTTCGCCAGGCAATCCTGGACAAACTCCTGGTATTCTATACCAGAATCTATAAGTTACAAACCACGTCAAAATGGCTATAACTCCACCCAGAAACTTCTCAATCATGATATGATAATATAGCATCGTACAAACTAACATTACATCCCATAAAATTTGTAGTAACGTTATAGAGATGAAAAGTGAACGAATATATGGGGTAAATTTTTCGTAGCTTACTTTCAATGTTTGAAATTCAGTTGCGGATAAAAATCTTAGCGGGTTATTGTTTAAACTAGTGTCTTTAGTAGCTCGGTAGTGATCTTCTGTTCTAAGGTACTCGCGAATGCTTTCCCAGTTAACAATTGATCTAGTTTCTTCGATTAAAATCAAGCTGCCGTAAATGAGAATAAATGAATGGCCGGAAAGATCGAACCCGTGCCAAAAGTTGCCACTTTTCAAACAAGCCTGTTTGGAATTAAAAGAATCTCCCCTCACATTACATCTTCCATAGCTAGCTTCGATGATGTTGAACAATTTAGTCCAGAAAAACCACGCAACAGTAGCAATTATTATCCGTGGCAAATGTCGTTTTAAAATTTTGTCTCTTTGACCACAACAATATACATGCGAAGTAAGCAATACGTATGGAAGTAACAATAAAAGATTCCACCCCCAGGCCCACTTGACAAAATAGTAGTTGAAGATGTTATCCGATCGTGATAAGTACGATTTGGGCATTGGTGCAAAGTCTGCTATGAGTGACACGAGAAATAGAGCACCCATGTAGATGGCAACTTTGAGGTTGGTGTCGAAAAAGATGGATTTCTTACAGACGTGCAGAATCATTAATGTGAATATTTCTTTGACTGATGTAGGCTCTGTTGTTGGTTTTGTACCTTTTGGTTCCCATTTCGATGATTCGCCGGGGCGAAAATTCATTCGGCAGTTTGTTTGTGTCGGTCGTCGTTTTGCTGATGACATGATGAAGCACAATTTTTTTGCATTACCTCGTACAGTTAGAAAGAAAATTAATTTCTGAAACAAGGTGGTGTGAACAGATTTAAATTGTTAATGTGGTTAGATTTTAGTTTCAATACATTCAGTTCAAAATTAGACTTACCTACTCAAATGAAATAAACTTCACTATTTATCTATTTTTGACCTTCTTGAATTATTAATAACCTGAAAACCTATTTCACCTCTACAGGAATTTTTTACTACTTGTAATTTAAAATTACTACAATTTGACATTTGAAGAAAACTTCATGACATTCATTTATAACCTATTACTACTTTTAACTTTCATTATTTTATTCCCTATATAACACAGACAACATGAATAAATATTGATATTATGCTCATTATATAAAAATATTACACGTATTATTATAAATTACTATTAAAATTCATTTACTTGATAGTTAGATAAAATCTGCACGTCTTACAAACAACACATGTTAAACGTCAAATTACAGTTTAAAATCCAAATTTAATTAATAATTTTGTATTGAACATTTAAAATGAACAAATCTTTATTGTCTGTATGTAAAACAGTACTTGGTAAGTCTTCTATACATTAAAGAATAAAATATCTGATATGACATTCAGAAGTGAGGTTGGAAAATGTAGTACGCTTGAAAATCAATATAAGTTGTGTCTTCCAGATTCAAATGCAGCTTTTAGACAAACTTGTCTAATATCTACAACAGCACAATGCAGTTTAATTCAAAAATACCGTAAAGAAAAAGGATTACCCTTGAATCCAAATTCTGATGGTCCCTTAACTACCAAACCAGATTTTAGCTATTTGGATGGTAGACCAACACCTTTAGGTATGAATCAAAAGAAAAAGATGGCAAAGCAACAGGAAATAGCTAAACAAATCATCCAGTTGTCCAAGGAGATGGATTTCGCAGTGAAACGACATGCAGATCAAGTTAGGGAAGAGCAAGAAACTAAGGATAGAATTATAGCTAATAAATTGAAACCTAAAGGGCATTTGCTGCTGAAGGAAAAGAAATAAATTTGTAGCTAATAGTGTGCTAATTTTTATGTAAATGTAAAATATTTAGTAGTTCAATAAATTAATATTATACAAATTGTTCCAATTATTTCTTTGTATAGGACTTGTTGAAAAATTGTACATGGCAATTTGCAACTATTATAATCAGTTGTTTATGATTTGTTTAGCGTACAAAAGTGTCTATGGACAAGTCCGATAAATTAATAACAATAAAGAACTTGGTAATCAAAGTACTCTTTGAAATTGTCAATTTTTTATGTCAACCTCATGAGTCAAATAAAATTTTCATTCTAATACCGAATAAATTATTCGCCGAATGGTTGAAATCGTAGCTCAAATGATGGTAATTGTTTTACCTCTCATTTTTTGATACGGCTTTTTTTATTTATTCGACGACTAAAGACCGGCCCTAAACTAAAGAAAATAATCTGCTAATACAGTCGAACATAAAATAGAATTTTTTTTCACTAATCCATTTATGTGTCTTGCTTTTCTTCTAAACTGTCTCGTCCATAAAACACTAAATTGTGTACATGTTACATAAATATCTATTAAAGTTAAATTTAGTTTAAATTTGCGATAAATCCAATTTCATCAATCAGTGCGTGTTTCCCGTTTGGCCGCTAGGCTCCGCAGTAGTCGCTTAAGTCTCGTGCACGCTTTTCTCCACGCATCATTGTAAAGCGGATAGTAGCTCGAGCAGGCGTGCTGTACGATTCCGTAGTCGGGAATTGATCAAACCGACTAGTTTCGCGGAGTGTTTCGCTTTTACATATCAGTGATATATCTGGTGATTACTAGTGATCTGATCTTTGATACTGTTTGCAGTGTACATGGATTTAGAGTTTCATGTGCGGATGAATGTTGCGATTTCTTGGTGCTTTTTAGTGTACCGTAGTTGAGGACTTACTTCTCGGCCACCACTCTACATATCGCTCAAGGTTCTGTTTTTATATTTATTATAGAATATTACTACTTTATTGTTTGATACTTATGAATACTTTCAATTTTTTATCGCAACAATTTATTTTACTATGTAATAAAGCTGTGCGATTTTGTTAATAAAACTTACAAATTTACACAAAATTCTGATGTTTATTAATACAATATTAATCATTTAAAAAATTTAGAACAAATTAAATAAACTTACAAAATAGAAAATACTGAAAGAGCGCGTGAAATCGTAATAATAATAACGCATTAAAACAATATTAAAATAAATCAACATAACATAAATGTTAGTCTCGTTACTCAATAATATTAATTAAATTTTTAGAAAAGGTTGGAATAGTCAAAACGCGAATTTCTTTCAAAAAGTCTGTGGCTCATAAACTCTGTTTTGTGTTTTAAGAGCAGTGTTTTAGCTCGGTTTATATGATAAAAAAAATACTTCAAAGTAAAATGGTAGATAATACATTTCTCTGTTACTTCTATTTGAAGCATATTTTTATAAAATAATTTTAGAACATTGTACAGCGCTAAAACTGAGCCTAAAACAGAGCTCGTGGTACCAGCCAATTAAGTTTATCAAGAAAGACAAATAACTGTTTACAATATTGAGTGATTTATCGATTTGTTCTTTTTTAACTATTTTATTTTAAATTATAGAGTACTCTTCAAATAATATCTACTTGATATAACATTATATATTATTCTTATCATAAATATTTGTATACAGGGTGCTTAATTTAAGCGTAACAAGATGCAACTCTATATTTTTAAATCTAATACCCTATAAATATCTACAGATTTTGATAGTATATTAGATTTCCTTCGAAAAGAGCATAAAGTTATAAATTAAAAGTTATGGGGTAACTAGCTTGGTGATAACGCATCGGTCTATGGATCATAAGATCCTCAGTTCGAGACTCACAGCTGACAAATATTCGAAATTAAATTGTCATCGCATATATTTACTTCAGTGGCCATTACCATCTCTGTATCCCATGATTTGACTTTGTCTGGTAACTGCAGTTCACGCGCAAAAATAATCACAATACTGAAATCTGTTTTGAGTAGTGTGCCACACCCAGAAATGGGTAAATGGCGTGATGATATATTCATTTAATTTCACTTCCATAAAATACATATAGTAGCTTATGTCAAAATATAATAATTTAAACCAGAAGTTGCATATTGTTTACGCTATAACTTAAAATATTAGAGGTAAAAAAAAAACAGACCGATGAATTAATCTGTATATTTACACAATTTAGCAAGAATTATGACTAGATTAACACTTATATATAAATATATGTATGTTTATATCTTTAAACAATTCTCAGCAAGATAGGTATAAAAAATAAACGATTGCCATTAATACATATTTGAACTTTGTTTTCAATACGATTTTGAAACAATTTGGGAAGCTCTGGATGAAAAATTGATAGGTAATTTTTGCACATTTATTAATCGAAATACTTTCTAAAATCCTTTAAAAGCTTTATATAAAATTATTATGTTTCTTTTCCTATTATATTATTTATATGTGTCACTATATAGTTTTATTTGATTTTATTAGTAAACCTTTGATCATTGTTTTTTTCTTCAAACATCATAAAAGTACATTGTTATGTATTTGTATTCCACAAGCAGAAGTTCAATACTGTCGCCGCCGGCGTAAAAGTGTCTCCTTGGTAACACTTCTACTCCGGCGGCGGGCAAAGTATTATGAAAAATAGTTAGGTTATAATTCAATAATTTGACAATTAAATATGAAACAAATATACAAAAATAACAAAACAGCATAATTCTGTGTCAACTAGAAGTGCTGGATAAGACAGAATATTTTTTGAAGTTTTGGGCATTTTTTAATGATATATTTTCTATGTTTGCTTCGCTCGTCGTTTAAACTTACATGCTGAGCATACAAAGTATCGTATTTACTCCTAATACCACAATATACTATTAATTTATATTTCTTGTGCCTAATTAATAATTTGTTTTTTCGTTTTGTCAAATCTCTTTAAGTTTCTATGTTACAGCAACATTACAGTTTTCGTCACTCCACCAAAAGACTTCGCTGATTCAATACGTGACGATCGCAAATTTATATTCGCGAAAAAAAGACGGTTTGAAACAAACGATGTAGAATTAATAGGCGTCACCCACATGTGCCTTAAGGATACAGTGACGGAGTACCAGGGTTTTTATGGCTATTTTTATCGGGATCCCTGCCCCCTTTTTTGCAACAAGTAAAAAGTTTTACTGGGATATTTTACATCATCGCTCACTATAAAGATTTCAATCGAGAAGAAAGAAGAGGTTACTTCATTCAAATGACAGTTTAGGATGGAATATTTAATATTTTACATGAATCTTAGTAGGCAGTTGAAGCACTTTAGTTTGAACGCTCGGTACCGCTTATTCAGAGTGACGCGGTCCACGTATTTTAATAATTATGTTCGAAATTATCAATATTTTTCATGTCAACGTCATGCGTCAAATAAAAGTGGAATTACTCACTCGATAAAATTATCACACTCACCCTTCGGCTTCGTGTGCTAAAATTTATCTCGTGGGTAATTCCTTACTTTGTCCACTTGTAAAGTAAATAACTATTATATACTCATATTTCCTTAAGCATGTTTGAATTTTATTATATTCATAAAAAAATTCATTGAAATTTACAGAATTATTCGGTAATATGAGGATATAAGATGAATTTTCTGAAAAATTACAAAAAATTTTTGTAAATACTTCTATTTGCTTAATAAATAATCATATTTAGTTTCTTAATTGTTATGACATTTTCAGGAGATGCATATAATATTCTGAGTTTACCGAATAGGCCGGTAAATTCTTCGGTACTCTTTTTCCGTTTATATGTATTAACTACCTATGTAACAAGTTTTTTACTTGTGTTGTAAATAAATTATTTTTATTATATGGTTGATTTCTGCAAGTAATAATTACACAAAATATGGTTAAAATCTGAGTGCGCTCTTTGAAAAGTTGTGTAAAATAAAACAAATTTGAATAATTGCCGCAAAATCCTAGAATTATTCAAAAGTTCAAGAACTCCGCAGAACAATATTATAATTAAACGAACGACAAACTAAATTATACTGCATAAAACGACTTATTGTATAAACTTAATATCGCATTAGACAAGATTGTGTGCAAGTACATAATAACACCGTTCCTAATTGCAAAATAACTGAACACTAAAGTATACTTTCATTTTCATAATTCAAGATTTACCTTAGCCAAGATGATAAAATCGCGTAAAGGCCCTAAAGCCTTACGGCAAATTGCATGCAGGATTACAAACTTCCTGCTGGAAAATAACATAATAAGTTTTTTGGTAACGGGGAGTTTTCTTGGAAATTTTAATTTAAAATGACATGTTCTTTAGAAGATGTAGATGAATATACTTTCATAACATAGTATATGGCTCAATTAGTTTAGTTACTATATTCACCGCGATTCACGCTTGTATCGCAAAGGCCGATGGAGGTCAATTTGACATTTTGTATCTAATCTAATACCGGGTGTAGAATTGAAACGGGGGGTGTAGGGATTTCAGTGCTATCTTTTTTATATGGCTGTAAATTTTTACCTATTTACTTTACAGCAAAAGTGTAAAAACAAAAGTTGTTCAGAATTTTAAAGTACACACAACAAGGTCCAGTTACTTAAACATTAGTATTTCACAATATATCAATCAAATTAAATATAATATTTATCAAGAAAAACGTAACACGATCATGGAAAATTAAACAAAACGAAAAATATTTGACGTTTCATAAAACAGGTTTAGATTTATTTATTTAATAGAAAGAAATGAACTCTAAATTTGTCATTATATCATTACAATCTTCTACGAAATTTCTACAGAAAATAATACAACACTGTAATAAATAAACCTTAATATTTATTAGAGAAATTGTAACACGACCATAGACTAAAACAAAAACTATTTGACTGATTTTATTTCGTAGAAGATTGCAATGAAATAATGGCGAATTTGAAAGCTCATTTCTTTCTGTTATAATAGTATATTATTATATGGGGGATTATGATAACGCCGTAGGCGAGTGATGCAAATCATCCGAGTGAATAATGGCTTTAATCCCGAATATAATTCTATACTTTTTCTGCACTTATAAATTTGCAATTCGCTTTTGAAAATGACCGAAATTCGTTGAAAACACACATTGAAAAACGTCAACATAAAAATACACAATGACAACTGACTACATGTCAACTGTCAGATGGCCGTTGCTTGGTGATCCACATCACGTCTTTAAAATAACTGTGAATTATGGATTTCTGACTCTGTGATTGGTCGAGAAGCGTGAATTATAAGTAAAATAATTCATCGAAAATAATTAAAATAATGGGGATATATTTAAAATTTAGCAGAAAATCTTAAAACGAATTATTCAGCTACAGCTACTTAAAAGTCATTTTAATTTTGCTCTTTTGATAGGTAAAATTTGATTTTGGCATAACGAATGAATAATATTAATTCATCGAACTGTCAATATTATTTCATTAGCAACACTAACAAATGTCATTAATTGATAAACAACGGTTGAATTATGGGTATATTATTTGACAGTTGTGGACAAACTTATTTATTGGTTTTAAGATTTTCTGCTAAATTTCAAATCACTTCAAACTTTTATTACAACAGTTCGTAGCCTAGTGATGGTTGCTACAATGTGTCTATGTTGATAAACAAACAATTTTTTTTATTTGTCAAAGCAAAAATTCTACTTATAATTTCAAAACAAATATTTGACGAAATGTTGTGGATAAAGTATAGTATTCCACTCGCATGTAATGGCTATGATTTACATCACTCGCAAACTTCATTCTCATGAGTAATAGCATACATTACATACTCAATGAATAATATACTATTGTTCTATGAAAAATTGAAGGAAATTTTATAGTGCAGTTGAAATAATATTTTTAGATTTTATTTCAGTTGAAACTAATATACAGCTACTGCCAATATGGCCACTCTTATACTGTGGTAATGTGCCAAAAATTATTCTCGAGATCCCAATACATTCGTAACTTAAATGGGTCAACCTATATATGCAGTATATTTTCTCCCAATGATTCAGCAAAGCGAGGAACTTTGTGCTCATTCTTCTTAAAATATTGAATCACCATCTCGCGCTGAAGTGCGACACATCCCTGCATGGCAGTTCGCCTATAAACCAGCCAAGTGTAGAGTTTTGCCTCCACCCGCTTATCTCCCATGCTTGGCAGGAGTGTTTATGTGTGACGGGTGATCGTATTTTCATCCCGCCCGCCTGGCAGCGGACTAGTGCGTGCGGCGTGCGTTCAGGGGTGAAGGCACTACTTTGTGGCCTTGTCAAGGTTTAGGCTCGCGCCTGGTCTTTCGGCAACCCGTCAGCGGGGCAGTGGCGTCGGAAATGGGCGGGGGAGGGTCTCGAGAGGGTTGTTAAATTGGAATGGAGTATGTTGATGGGGTGATTTAGGATAAGGGTGGAACTGGACTTGATTTTAGGGTTAATGTGATTATTAAGTGATTCAGATTTGTAATTGCCAAATATAGGTATTTTTTCTTCAAACGTCATAAAAGTACGTTGTTACGTATTTGTATTCAACAAGCAGAAGTTCAATATTGTCGCCGCCGGCGTAAAAGTGTATCCTTGGCAACACATTTGCTCCGGCGGCGGACAAAGTAAAATATCTTACAAAATAGTAAGGTTGTAATTCAATAATTTGACAGTTAAGAATAAAACAAATAAACAAATATAACAAAATAACATATTCTGTGGCAACTAGAAATACTGGATACTGTAGAATATTTGTTGAAGTTTTGAGCATTTTTTAATGTTTTAATGTCTATTTTCTATGTTTGAAGAAAAAATAGCATGTGTTATTCGGAGTAAATGTGACTTTGTATGCTTCGCATGTGATTGTTCGACTCGCTTCGCTCGTCGTTCAAACTTACATGCTCAGCACCCAAAGTATCACATTTACTCTTAATAACACAATATACTATTCTACGATTGTATTTTATCTGACAGAAATTTTTATTAAATTCATTGAAAAAGATGAGAAAAATCAAACAAAATTAGTGCCCTGTAACTTATCATATTTTGGTAACTAAGAAAGAATGACATTAGTTGTTGACAATTTTATTTTTCGAGAGAAAATATTTTCCTAACCGTGTGAAAAAACTGAATACCATGGTAACATAAAAAAAATATGCTGCTAAGAGTTACATTTCGTGCATTGAAATTCATCAAAAAAGTTCCGATTTTTTAACAATCGTAGAAAAACACGTTTTTTGATTCTTCTCACATTTCCTCATCAGTAAATCATAGCATCTTTGTAAAATTAATAATAAAATTAAATAAAATTCTCTGAACGAACGCCACTGGCCAGTGGCACTCTCGTTCACATTTCGCAGCTACTCGAATAAAGGGCGTCACGCACGCTTATGTTGACGGGAAATGGGAAGATGAAAAAGGAATCGGGCAGCACTAGTAATTCTCCGAATCATGGAGCGTGTTGCCCGGTGTCGTCGCGCCTCGATGACTCGCCCCATTTTGTCTCCTCCCGCGCCCCCTGATGCTTCTACGCCTCTGAAGCCTTCCTGAAGCTCAGGGTGATGAGCAAAGGATTTTGTTGTGAAATTCATTCGATTCTATTTCTATTTATTAGTTAAAAAAATATTTATTGTAGCACCTCCACCAAAAAACTATTGAAAATGTTTTGATATTTTACTCCAGTCTTTTGTTTATTTATAACTACATATGATACACCCAAAAATTCTAGATAATAAATGTGTTTTATGAGCATTTAGAAAGCTATATAATTGTTTTTTCTTTTGTTTTTACTATTGAAATATCGTGTTAATGGATTGTGTAGGCGGTCAGTATAATTATTTCATTTGTTTTTTAGTATAGAAAAGTAAATAATAACTGTTTTTTAATTATGTATGAAATTTTTTATGTTGCTTCATGAAAAATTATAGAGAATAAAAATTTTACTTGCTCCTTGTTATAATTAAGTTAATATTTTGTTTTTAATTGGTAGTAATAAAATTCTTTTAATATTCTTCTGAAATTTGTTGAGCCATTTTGAATTTTATGTAGTTTTTTACTGCTTATATTTAGATAAAAATTAATCATTTCATATTAAAACACATGTATACCTTATAGTTTTTTAATTGAAAGTAAGAAAATAATTACTTTATTTTTTAAATCTGATAATGTTTATTGACACACGATATCTAAGTACTTTTTCTTTTTCTTTTGACTACATAATATAAAACAAATTACATGCTGTCCAATAATTTCAGAATTATATCTGATGCATTTAAAATTGCATCTAATTTATGAAAACATTGCACTAATGTATGTATGCATTTTAATAAGTTCAAAAACCATATTTTAAAATTACGCAAACAAAAAATCATATCTTTTATCTGAAACAAGTGTACCGAAATGCCAACAGAATTTAAATTTAACTCGATGCAATTTTACACAAAAAGAGAAAAAGTACTCCTTGGAGAATAAACATTTCATATTTTGCCATAGGCGTCGTGAGAAATATTTTACTGGGGGAGATAAATTATTTGCCTGAAGACTTAAATAAGAAAAGTTTTTCTGTACGATTTATTGTAATTGTCTTTGTTCTAAGAAGATAAGAAGACGTTATACTTGAAAAAAATTGTCCATGGAGGTGAGTTATAATTAAAAGGATGCCATATATATCAGCTGTTTTTTTTTAAATTAAAATTTTTTATAGAACAAATTTTAGATGTATACAGTTACCAGCCGTCAAATCGTTGTCCCATATATGCTTATTTTGACTATAGCGCAATTATAGTTGTTGGTAGAATTATATAATTTTTACTTTTCGCCAAAAGGGTTATTTTTTACAATTATATGCTCAATAGGATTTTACCATATTTGATATATTTAAATATGACATAAATAATTAACAAAATTCTAAATGAGGCATAAAAGCTCGCACAAAAGTCTATCAGCCGATCTCAGTTGCGTAGTGGCTATGTCACTTGCCTAGTACAACAGGGGTCGTGGGTTTGAATCCCACTGAAGAGCATGGTCGTTTGTGTTCACATACTTTCATAATCATCCACTCATGAGGCGACATATGACCATAACAGTTAGTCCGCCTCTCATCTTCATAAAAAAATGTCTATCAAAACAGTATTCTACTCACAAGTCAAACGTCAAACTAAGTTCTTGTAATCTTGCCACTCATCACGTCACTTTCATCTCTCTCTCTCTCTCTCTCTCTCTATCGCAATGTGCTGGTTACAGTCTATCTTTTTCTATACTCCTTCCATACATTTTATTAGTTCTATGATGTCAGCCTATATTTAAATGGGACCAACTTTGATATATACCCTATCTAATAAATATTTTCAAAATCAGACTATTCTGTGGAAAGTTATACGTGGTTATGCATAAAAAATACTAATAATAAATAGTATATTACGTACCGTGAACTGTAAGTGATAGTTTTTAGGTCGAGAATGTAGTTTGGGATGTCGAGACCAGTAGGGTCGAGATTTCCTAAACATTCGAGGCCTAAAAAATTACTTACAGTTCGATGTTAGTAAGATATTTTTTGCAATACCTGCGTAAATATAAGAAAAGGAAAAATAGGTATCAAAATTAACAGCTGTCAGAGTGAGGTTAAAAATAAAATTTGAATAATATATATTTACTTTCCATCCACCATGAACGGTAAGTTTCACTTACCATCCACCGTGGACGGTAAGTAAATGATGTAACCATGAAAACCAATTGTGCAATAAAAGTTCCAATTACTGTGTTTACATTTTATTATTAATGGGTATCTTACAGTACAGGTATTGTAAAAGAAATATACGCGTCGACTAGAGACCCTCGGTTAAAAATGAGTTGAGTAAAAAACTGTAAATATTTTCTGTGTGCCTCTCCCGTATAAATTTAAAGGCACGCCACTGGCTAGTCCTACCGTAAGGGTTTAATTTTCATTAGCCGTCCTACAGTCTTCATGGTCCGCATCGCCAAACCTAAACTATAAATAAATAACTGATCCACTGAGCGTTGGTTTTGAAATTAATTCTCTTGGCGGCGAAACAGAAATGATTTTGACATTAGCAGATTGTAGCTAGTGTCTTAATTTTCGCTTTGCTTGCTGCTCTTTTTGTTCTCAATTTAACGAGGAATTGTAATTGTACTGCAAATGAATCTGGTTTTTGTTTTTAAACGCGAGATTTTTTGTGAATGAAATGTTAATGGATATAAATGACTCGATGGTTTTGTAAGGGATTTTTTTGTTGCTGTTTTGCGTTTTGATAAATTTATGAAAATATATTTACTTCTCCCTTCAACGCTGATTGAAATATGGGTTGGGGGAACCCGCAGTAACCCTCAAATGTTTTTCGGTGTAACCAACTGTCAAAAATTTATGTAGCTCCGTGGTAACGCATCTCATAATCAAGGTGTAATTTGATATGGTGAAAATTTTGAAATTTGGAAAAGTTGTTGGCTATGATCCTTAGTCTGATGCGTTACCACGGAGCTATTTACCCCATAAAATTTATTAGAAAAATTGTAATATTGCCATGAATATTATGAAAAATGCAAAATATTTGACATTTCATAAAATAGATTTATATTTATTTATTACTGTGTTTGTAGTTTTTCAGTACCCCTATTACATGCATTTTTATATTCTGAACAACTTTTGTATTTACACTTTTGCTGTAAAGTAAATATGTAAATAAAAAGATACATCAACATTTAAAAAATAACACTGAAATCCCTATACGCCACAATTTAATTCTTAACCCGACGGTAATAACTTTCTATAACACTGTTTTGGAAACTAGGCATTCTACAACTAAAAATTGTTATGGAATCACTAACATTCCATTAGCCGCGTATGAAATATTTTCGACGAATCAGAGCCGCGATATATGAAAGATCTTGATTCAGTTACTATGGTTACGTCTGTTTGTTTTAATTTTTTGAGTTTGACGTTTTCAACAATTTTATATTAACATTTTTCTATATAATTTCCAAAATCTTGTTATAGAAAGTATAGTCTACAACATGTAACGGAATGGCATATCCCATACTCGCCAATTTTTTTTCGCGTGGAATATGTGCCATTCCATTACTTGTTGTAGAATATACTATTGTACAGCTGTGAGTTGATGGAATTATTTAAATGTGAAATTTATGTTTAGAAATGTATACAAAAAATACATAATGATTTGATAATTTAACCCTCTTCCAAGTAAATTATAAACCCCTAAACATTCTTTATTAAATGGCCTTTTACAGCACAATGTAACATGCGCTCCATAAAATCTGCAAGAGCTTGGCTGCATGCACTTTTAATTATAATTCATTATTTTTACAGCGCGCATTTATTTAATCAGCGACGGTCTATCTAAAGGGTAAGCGAACCGACTCTTAAATGGAGATAAATGCCCCTGCTTTGATTGAATACTGCCGGGTTAAATATAGGTCGCACGGCATACCAACCCGATTGCACAGAGCACTTTGATACCACTCAAATGGGTAAACACAATAGATAATTTGATAATTATATTATTTGCTGAATTCCAATTCGAATTTAGGAGTACATTTAATTTTATCTATGTTAATTAATTTGTTTACTGTGTATTACTCTGTTTTGAGGTGGGTAATTTAATCGTTGTTTTACAATAATTTATAAATAAATATATCGTTACGCCATTTAACTCTATTTTAAAGATGGTAATTTTCAGTGGGATGTCATATAGCGGCTCAAAATATATTAGACATTCTTTTACCTAATTGGTTTGACTGACAGCTAAACATGCACAGTTTATTTTGCTAAAATACTGAAAGTATGCTTATGATATAAGCGGAAAAAGCTTTCAGAAATCATATAAAGAAATAAATGACTTTTGGGTATAATTCTATATATTAAAATTCAGCGTTCCGAATTATTGAACAATAATTGTTAATTTACTGTTTCTATTGTTCCTGACAAGGAATTATGTTCAATAATTCGGAACGTTAAATTTTAATAAATTTAAATATACAGAACTATATCCAATAGTTATTTACTTCACAAGTGGGCAAAGTAAGGAATTACCCACGAGATAAATTTTAGCACACGAAGCCAAAGGCTGAGTGTGATAATTTCATCGAGAGGGTAATTCCACTTTGCCCACGTGTGAAGTATAATGTTTTATCCAACATCTCTTAATATTGCAACATTTATTAAAGAAATATTATTTGACAATGACTTTAAATTTTAAAATTTAAAATGTCAATCGAAGTGGTTACCAAGGTGTTGTGTGTTATTATTATAATAAAAATACTCACTAGTAACTTTTCTCTAAATTATACCCACTAAAGAGTAATCTGTTGCTTTCCTTGTTTAAAATCGCCATAGTTATGGTTATTTATTGAGGTATTGGATAAAAGACTTATATCCACAACTGTTAAACTTCATTTTCATGAGTAATAGCATACATTACATGCTCATTGAATAATATACTATTATTTTATACTTATGATATGTCAATTCCAATAAATAAACCTGAACAGAGGGTTCCGGCCGGCCAAATGGGTGGACATTTCAAAATATCGCGACTTTCGAAAATAATTAGCACAAATTTGACAGGACTTCTGACAAAATTACGATAAGACTGTTCCTATAGCATGATTGTATAGTTGATTAGTTTAGCAAATTCACATTTCAACATCATTCAACATTTTTAAAATGATATATTTTTATCCGACGAAAAAAAGGAGGTTCTGAAATATTAAAATGGGTGCGACATTTTTATACAAAAACAAACAAAGTTCACTCGAACAATTTGGTACAAAATTCCTAAACTTGTGTACCTAAATTTTGGTTTATTAAATGCTGGTAATTATAGCGGATAACCAGCGATCTACTGTATTCAATTTAATTCAATTTTTTGGGGATGTTGTAGATTGGAACCCTACCAAAATATTAAAAGCGATCCCCGATGTTATCGCATTTGAAGCCAGCAATAACTCATGTATTCAGATTAATCTTTCTCGAAGGTTTAAAGTCAACATCAAATAAATTTTATAATTTCGCCATCCAATCAAACTTTTACTTTCAACATCATAAAATTCTCAAGCAAGCCCGCATCAGATATGGCGCGGGCACCTTAAATAAATTACTTAATTTCCATCGCATGTCCCCAAACGCCTAAATCAGGGTTTCCTGCGTGTATTAACATATAGATTATCAAAGGGCGTCGCGACGCCCTCCCCCCCCCCCTATTTTGGCGGCAACCGCAAGGGTCGCGGTGTTATAGTTATATGCTAATCTGATGAATTAGAAAATTGGCCGATAAATTTGTTACTCGTTTAAAAATAATGGTCGATTTGGTTTTTGAGGTTTACGCAAAATATGGTAATTAAATTTGAATATTTATGCGTACAGGAAATTTTCAATCACAAATAAGGTTTACATTCTAAACAAAAATGACATTTATGGGTACGTAAATTATCGTATAAAGAACGTATATGTCACAAAGGATTATTAAAATTTTTATTTGAATGCGAAACGATTTAATCAGAAAAATGTAGCACACAGGAAAACATTTTTAAAATGTCACAGAATGAAAACATTCATTCGGCTTATACTCGGAGCAACTGAGAACTATACTTGAGTTTTGCATAGTTGAAAAAGTATACATTTAGTGACCAGTAAATAATATTGAAACCTTATTATATATTTCCAAATTTAAAATGGAGATAATAATTTAATAACTATAATTTTTTAGGGCCGGGATGAATTGCTGGTATCAGCATTACAAACGTCATGTACCAATATATGTTATAAGCAGAGTGCCACATTCAGAAATGGGTAAATGACGTGATGACATAATTATTTACATCGGAATATATTACAGAAATAACTATCTTTATATATGACATTCCCGGGTGCGTGTGTTTGTAATTCTTCTCCTCCTAAACGACTTGATCTATTATAATGATTTTTTTTTGTACTTATGGGATCACCTTGATTGTTCTTAGCTACAGTTGGACATGGTAGATGGGGCTGTTGTCGAGTCCCACAATTTTTTTTAAATTTTTTGACTTATGCATTTGAATATGCAGGTGACTTCATAAGAACAAAAAATATATATGAAAATCGGTCAAATCACTTAGGAGGAAGAAACATGTTGCGATCAAGGTCTGTGTGTGTTTGTATGGATGGATGAATAAGTGGATCTCTGGAATTACAGTTTTTCATAAACTGCTGAATTTTTATATTTTGTATTTTACTTTCGTATACCCTTAAGTAAATCTAATTAGTTTTTTTTTTTTGGAAATAATCCAATATCTGGAAGTGGTAGTCTATTATTTGAAGCCCTATTAGGTTAATTTGAAATATTTCAGTAAATTATGATTTTGTTGTTATTTACAATTTCTGTTTGCATTATTTATCTTACTTGTACCATTTAGGAATTACAATACGTTGAAGAAATATTGAATTTTGATATTCGTTCAAATATGCTCACCTGTATTTTTTGAAAAGAAACAGAACAATTTATGAAAATTGTGATAAGTACCTATATCTTAAAGAGTTATAGATGTTTTTTTGGTGTACGATTTGATAAGAAATCTATAAATCCTTATTTATTGTAAATATACATTTTCATTTTTATTTTAATCACATAGTATTTTTGTCGTAATTTTTATTTTATCTAGGTATTTAATTCAATTCTAGAACATTACAAAATATAAAATACTATATTCTTCTTTTGGGCAGCTTGTGGGTGCATAATTTAATAAAAGTCTGCGACGGGAGGTAATGTGCTGGACACATCAGTTTTTTTCTCATTATTTTAAGTGATCGGAGTGAACAATTAGGTTTAAATATATTTCGATAACTAATGGAAAGCATAAAAAGAGTCACACCTTAATTTTTTTTTCAGGAATTTAAGATTCTAAGAATTTTATCATTAAAATTTTTGAGGCAAACTTCCAATGAACAACTAGTAGTTCCTCAAAATGTATCTATAACTTTATTTATTTTGAGAATAGAACAAATAATATTAATTTTAAGATATTTGTCTGCAACTGTTGCGCCTCCACCAAAAATTTTTTTCAGATAAATATATATTACATTGTGTGCATTACGCTGTATTTAAATAATCTGCAATTGCAGATCATAAAATTAACTGTTTAACTGTTGTAAATATTATTATTAAAATAAGTTTTAATTATATGGCTTTGGAGATAATTGTTATTGTTATAAAATGATTCTAAAGATAAATATAAATAAGAATAATCTAGTCAAGATTTGTACCCAGAATGATGAATGTATTGCTTCTATATTATTGTTCCAAAAGGAAATATATTGTTCAATATTAATTACAGTTGCAGTTCAATTGTTGTAACAGTTTGAAACTGCATAAAAAACTTGGTTAAATTCCCATTTCAATTTGTTATTTCCGGCCGTTTTCCAGCTTTGTAAATTCTGCATCCTCCCTGATTCTAATTGCAACACATGTCAGCAAACAACGTCGCTATTCGCAAAACAAAAATCAGAATAAATCCACGGTAAACAAGACTTTGAACTATTTACACCGATTTATTTTTCAGCGCAAACAAACCACAAAACAATCCCAGCGCACAGCGCACACTAGATACACAGGCACACGTTACATTACATGCAATATGGGCTGATCGCACGAACGATTGTAGAGCGCGCTGGCTCCAAAGCACCGCCAGGTTCCCTTATCGGGATCAGAGTTAATCACTGCGCTTCTTGAAATAGACATTAAACATTCGCATGCTGTTACGTCATTGGGGGCGGGGAGCACCCTAAAGGCTGATTCACACCTGAATATTAATTAGGGGACATATGTGAGAGATTTATTGAATATCTGGAACAAGAATTATGGATTGTGTTCGGCAAATACTTCAGACGTTCAAGTATATAATTTATCTGTATACAACCATAGTTATTGATAGCAATGTATTAAACGTTTTTTTAAATAAATAAATAAAAGAATAAATGAAAAGATTTTTGGTTTAAGTTCTGTAAAATCTTTTCATTTATTACTATGAGTTTTGAAAGTGTTTTTTACTTATTAAAAGATAAACATTTGCAAAAATAATAACTCGTTCTAAATTATTGCAATTTAACAACAAAAAAAAAACTACTTTACCATAACCGTATGTAATTTTTCTAGTGATTTTACCAATGAAATATTTGTTTCGGATTATAGAAAGACATTAAACAGTTATCTAATAACCTTTCTGAACCATATATTCAAAACACAGTATTTTGTCAAAATTTAAATTTTTTATTTTGGGCTATGAGAACAAACACATATTTATTTATAATAAAACCCTTCATTTCATTGCTGTCAATCGTTGATTTATGTTCTACGTGTACTGATAAAAAAGTGCTAAAAAAATTCGACCTTTATACTATTATTATTTTTTAAAACTGCTATATAAACCGCGGTGATTTAGAAAAATTTGTAAGTGTAACGTTGCATTTGGTAACACTGGATTAACATTTATTCAGTTATTTTTTAGTTCATGTGAATTCTGATTTATTTAGGTATTTTAAATTAGTTAAATACTAATATTAACACACAAAAACAAAAAATTGCGTATCGAAATGAAGGATTTGTCGACATACAATTGGGTCTTGTAAAGATTTCATTAGCCGATGAAGTTCTGCAATTGCAGTTTTTGACAGAATAGTCATTCAATAAAGTCATCCAGAGATACTCGTATTTGACTACCTACCCAATCTCAAACTCGAAGAATTTTTACATGGAATAAATGGTGGAGGAGCCGATTTCAAAATATTCTGTGATTAATGGCGTAGTTATATGTTTATTTATTATGGCTAATATTTAATTTTAATTACATTTACTTCCTTGGCATAGCATTAGGTATAGTAAAAAATTGTTATTTACCCTATATTGATATGGAGACTAACTTGTTCTCTAATATGATGAAGTAATAGAGTTCTTGAGCGTCTATTTAAACATAAAATTGATAAATATAATATTTACTTACATTGCTTCATTTGGATCGACAAATTAAAAGTAATTATTCATCAACGTCACTTACCTAGAACAAAGAAAATAATAATTAATATATATATATAATATTAAAAAATATTAAAAGGTGATCTTTATTTTATACAAAGCCGATGTTTCGACATTACTTGTGTCTTCAAGGCTAGTAGATAAGTTTATTTAATAAAATTATATGTGAATGCTAATAATGAACCTAAATTTGGTTTTAATTTCACATTAAATAAGTACTTGGAAACTAAATTACATTTAAATATTTTCGCAAAAGTTTTCAGCCTTTATACAATGCTATCTAACCAATACCTTTCTTACATATGTGGAAGATAAATAAAATAGAATAACAAAATATACAATTATATAAAAAAAATAGAACTGTTTAGGTTCTGGTGGAAGTTTACTGGGCACAAAATAAAAATATTTATTTCAAATTTGGAATCAGTATTCAGGTAATGTTTAACATGAAAGTTTAATTATTAAACATTCAGTTTATATGTACAAAGTATGTATGTTCAAAGTAAACATGCACGAAGGGTTGGCAAATAAAAAACAACCTTGGCTTATAAAAAAAACTATCTGCTTCTCGTATCTGTATCTGTACATAGTACATTCATTGATTTAACGATTGTGGTGGCACGTCAAGCAACCTAGAAGCCAAAGTGTATGATTTATTTATTAGCAATATGTGTACAACATTATATGATTTATTTATCATTGTTCCGATATTTGTCATTCGTGGGATTGGGCCAAAAACTCGATTCTGTCGAATTATGTTATTAACGTGTTTAACTATTTAGCCGATATTAAATTTCAAATTGTTTATGATGTCATTTAATATGGTTTTATTATTTATTTTTAAACTAATAAACTGCGCAGCGAGTAACAACCAAAATGTCATGAGTTTATACATAAATTTTGAGAAAAACGCAAGTGCACCGAAATGGTTTTGGTTATATCTTGAATCTTAAATCTTTATTCATTTCCTCTGACAAAAGTACATTGCGTATGAGACAAGTCATAAATTAAACATGTAAAATTACAATTTTATAAATTAAAAATAAAAATTATTTTGTAAAAGGAACAATTTTATATTCTTTTTAAAAACGTTAATATTTTCAGCTGATTTGATAGATACGGAAGATATTATTGAAATACAGGTAATATTTATTATAAAACCTAAAATTAATGGATATTTGGTATACTGATGATATTTGCGTGAAAATACAAGGGAATTATTAATGATATAATTAATTAGTAATTATTGAGTTTTATATTAAATTCCGTACTGTTATTACAACAAATATTTCTGTATGAATTAATAATTTATGTTATACAGTGACAATTATTTAATATGAGTATAATAATAATTATTTTGGTAACTAATAAAATAATAATATTATTAATAATAATAATAATATTAATAATAATATTACACTTTGGGTCCTACTATTTACAGTACAACTAATGAATGAAAGTTCACGTTATTATTGTTTTATGCTCTATAGGTTTTTTTTTCATAGGTCTGCTCTATGAAAAAAGTTTGGATGAAATATGACCTTTACGTATTGTAAAAAACACTAAATAATGTCTGTTCTTTTCTATGTGTAATATACATACCGGAAATTTAATTATTAATAATAAAAAAAATAGAACAATAAGTTTCTATAATTTGAAACGAAAATTTTTTGGTTAAAAAAAATCAAATCGAATCTCAGTATTTCTGATCACGTGTGCAAAAGTAACCAATCAGGTCTCAATTACACTGATAATAGACAATAATGGTAAACAGAATATAGAGAATCGGGCCTATTCTCTAAAAAGTTGCTATCGTAACAACTTGCTAATTGTGACAAAACTGAATCGCTTTTTGACAGCTAAGGAAATATTCTCCATTTAACATGAAGTTTCAATGCGATTTTGTCACCATTAGCAAGTTACTATGTAACAACATCGTTAGAGAATTGGCCAGATTGAATGAATATATAAATTATTTCAAAATAATCGTAGACATATTTACCACTTAGAATTAAAATTTAAACAAGTCAATAATCATTAAAACTATGCCAAATGCCATCTGTCAAACTCAAACAATACAACTGTTTGTATGTTTTCTTTACAATGGCACCCTTGAAACAGTTAAAAATTATACATTTTATTTCACATTTGTCTCATGACAGAAATATCGCATCAATAAATTTAGGCTCATTTGGTGCAGTTTTTGATTCTTAACATATTTTGTTTTGATATTTTTGTTCTAAAATTCATAGGGAACGAACTATCGCCTAATGAAAATTTTAACATTGTATTTTCTATGTCCTATAAATAAGTAGACACCAAAAACTAAGGCATCCCTAAATATTCATTAAAAATTGGTGGAGGTGCCAATGACATTATTAACAATTTTGAAAATGTTTCTGTTCCTGCCCTATAATTACACACATCTCCTGCTAGCCTCTCCTGCTAAACCATCTCCTCTTGCTGCACTTCTCGTCGCGGCTACCTTGAGGTGAACCGCCTCTTGCTGCACTTGGCGGAGGCGGCCACGGTGGTGGCGGCGGTGTAGCCATAGCGCGACCTACACCATTATCGACCCACGCAGGGTTGGACTCTAAATAATTAACTGTGGGGGACAGACGGGGGCGGACAGGGGCGGGACGCAGATATTGTTTTAAAAGGAGTAGGAGGAATTGATTTTGACGGTTGTGGCGGAGAATCTATCATAAATTACCCGAATAGGGGGAATTAGTATGGATATAGATTAGTAAATGCTGTTTTAGTCTGTAAATTATTTTGGCTGGTTCCACGAGCTCTGTTTTGGGGGTTCTAGGATTCATAAACTATTTTGTCAACAAATACTTCAAATAATTTCTCTGTAACTTTAATTCGAAGGATGTTTTTATAAAATAATTTTAGAATATTGTACATTTTTCTTCTAATACCCAAAAACAGAATTCGTGGTACCAACCATTTAATTGAGGGGCAGTAATTCATTTGTCTATCTATATAAAAGTGAACGCATGTATATATACAATATGTTTATTCTTTATTCAAATCCAGACAATTTTGTATAGCAGTTTTTTGAAACCTAAAGAAAATTAGCACCCATATTAACAAGGATGGTTTCTACTCCCGTATTTTCTACACCCTTGAAGTAAAAAAAATCTGACAAAGTTGATAGAAAAAGAAATATAATGCGTGTCTCAAAAAAGAATTTTAATTAGGTTTTCTCGAAGGTTTTATCTAGAATAAAAAAAATAGGTTTTATAAAACATCTAAGATCGCGAATAAATTCGAATTTAGTATCAAATAATAGAAGATTTAAAAGTTGAAAAATTTAAATAGTAAGGCATTTAGCTAATAAACACAGAAGAAAGAGAAGAAGAAATCAAATGAAAGAAAATGGCAATAAATAGGGCGCAAACAGAAACTTACTAAAATACAAGATTTAAACGAAGGATAAACAAGAAAAGGATCAGAAGTAAATGGAAACCAGGAGGAAGAAGAAAGCAATGCAGACCCAGATCAACATGGCTAAAGGAAGTAGAAGCAGTTTTAAAAGCAGGGGAATTAAATTCTAGCAAAATAAAACAATAGATAGGAAGATGTGGAGAAACCTAACTATAAGGATTTAAAGGAAAAGAAACTGAGATTGATCCACTACTCCAACAAAAGGATCTAGAGGACTTCATAAGTAAAGGCGTTATCCAATAATATTAAGATAAGGTAAATTGTAGCCAATACTATTTCACATATTACTGTTATTTATGGATATATGCCCAAAAACCTAATTGGTCTTGAAATCTGATCAGATCATAACTTAAACATGATATCTTCATTAGGTTTTGAGTTATTGTGGACGAATAAAATGGTCACAGACTTACACAAATAAATAGACAGACAGACTAGATAGATGTTACCGTGAAAATAATGAAATCGTTTGCTACGGATCCCAAAAAGTGCTTATCTGTTGAAAATTCAGTATCAAAAATTTTGACCCATCACGTGTATAAATTATAAATGTATGTAATAATCTTCATTTCGTGAATTTCTCTCTTACAACTGGAAATTATGTTGCATTTAGGCGTATTCTATAGCAGATATTTCATAAAAGTTTCTGACTTCTCTGCGAAATATCCGTAACTCTTACAACAAATAATGAACTGTTGATTTCCCCTTGCGATGCGTGATCCGCGAGTCCTTGCAGCAAACAGCACTTTTACATGTCACGGTTAATTTAAAAACGGCGAAAAATGTTCTTGGCCGGCCGGCATGCGATGTTTCAAACGGCATAATTTGTTTTGGCTTTGTAAGTTCGGACTTCACGCTGTTTGCTAATAATGGCGGAATTATTTATGAATTTTTTACGAAGTGAGGAATTGTAATCGACTTCATTTAAAATGCAGTTATAAATAATGTGAAGGGATTAGTTGTTATTTCCAACGCTTGGGACTGTCGCAGTGGAACTGGATGATGGTAAGAGGCGGGGTTTTGTTGCCTCTGCATTTTTATATTAGTAGCTCTGCAGAGGTTAAGTTTCTGCTTTTATTGGATGCAAAAGAAATATAGTAGAATATAAATTAGCTACAGTGCTTTCTGGAAAGTATGCAGAAGTATGTAACTAAAATACTTCCTCAACTTATTCTATAAACACATTCCCTTAATGAATATTGACCACTTTTCATTTTCTGGGTGTTACGAATCAACAACATCTGTGTGTATAGATGGATGAATGGATATGTGTGCATATACAGTGACATAAGAACGAGGAAAGAAGTAGTAACAAAACTTCTTAATTATACATGATGTTCATTTTAAGTGGTACATTATTGCTATTTCGAGAACTATAAGAGCTACGAGGTCGGTTAAATTAGAAAACAATTTCTATATTATAAGACAATTAAAATGAGCGAAACAAGAATTTTTTTAGACCAGTGGTTCTCAAAATGCCCGGTACAACTTTCTTATTTTAAATGGCAACCTACTTTTTTTATTTGCTTATTCGATACAGTATTTTTTCTGAATTCAATGATATTCACATGTAACGACCAAATAATACAAAATATTTTAGAAAAATGCAAAATTAAAAATGTATCATTTTTATTTAAATATGCATATACAAAGTTTGCCATGTAAGAAAACAAATCAAACAATTTTTAATATTAGTTTATTGAACTGTACCTCTGTATTTCTGTAATGTAACAACAAAATTAATAATTATTCTCATAATGGGGTCTTTCACCATTTTTTTTTTATTTTTTTTTATGAAACTTTATACTAAAGACTATCTACACTTTTAAAAAGTCTTAATTGTTATTCATTAAGCCACAATGATTTTTAAAAAAATGTTGTGACGTCATAGTAGAGGTGTTGCTGGATCTAAAACAGTTCAGATTGTAAATAATTGTAGTCATATATTTTTTTACTTATTTTATTATTATTATTACAATAAAATAGAACATTTATGTAACAAAAATTATTTAAATATCTATGTTTTAGATCTCTACTATGACGTCACAACATTTTTAAAAAATCATTGTGGCTTAATGAATAACAATTAAGACTTTTTAAAAGTGTAGATAGTCTTCAGTATAGATAAAGTTTCATAAAAAAATATTTAAAAAAATGGTGAAAGACCCCATTACAGTTTTTTCAATTATTTCTGCAGTTGATTTATTTGTTTTCTTTCATGGCAAACTTTGTATATGCATATTTAAATAAAAATAATATATTTTTAATTTTGCATTTTTCTCAAATATTTTGTATTATTTGGTCATTACATGTGAATATCATTGAATTCAGAAAAAATACTGAATCGAATAAGCAAATAAAAAAATAGGTTGGCATTTAAAATAAGGAAGTTTCGCTCATTTTAATTGTCTTATAATATAGAAATTGTTTGCTAATTTAACCGACCTCGTAGCTCTTATAGTTCTCGAAATAGTAATAGTGTACCACGTAAAATGAACATTCTGTATAATTGAGCAAAGTAGTATATAATTTTGTAATTGGGATTTTTGTTCCTATTTTTATTTTTTTAGTAAATTGTTATTGTTTTCAAAATTTGAAATTCATTTATACTGCTTTACATTTAAGTTTATTGTTGAGATTATTTAGTGAACCTTGTCTTACCCAATAATTAAACGACGTAAGTATTTTCTCCCATATTTAACTCTTCAGAACGGAGTTATATATTATAGTTAATATTTCGATAAACACTTGGCACTTAGTGCAGGGTACCTGTTACAATATTCTACCATTAAAAAGTAAAAATTTCCAGGAAGTTAGCTGCAGCAAAGGTCCTTCCCGAAGGAAAATTCTCCTCCAGGTGGTCGGAGGTCCTGCGCATGGCGTACGCTGTCGTCGCCAACTCGATCCGTCGAAAGTGTCTGTTAATTTGTTCGGAAACTTTGGAGTTCGGGGGTTTTTTAGTTGTGGATTCGGGAAAGTTGTTTACTGGAATTGAGAGTTTATTCTGTTTGCGAAGGGTTGTGACACAAATGTGTGTTTTTGTACGTGACAACTGGATATTTGTCTAATTCGCTGGTTCGGAACATTAAATTGAAATACACGCATAGAGAATGTTAATTATGGATATAAAGTTCAGTTTTCGGGAGTTTATGACTGGGTTTGTACGAAGTGTCACGCCATTAGCATCTTTCACGCAAATCGTACTACCTATTTATTATTATATTATTATCTCTCTCTGGGGAGGACACCCCTGAATGTATGTCATTGAACTACGCAACGGAAACCAAACGAAATGTTTTATTTATTTAGAAATACTTCCCTTTCGCTTTTCATCATCTTGGATATTGACAATTATAATACAACAGGCACTCTTGGTAAGAAAACGTAGATTAAAAGTAAGGCACTGAAAATAATAGCTAGACAGTTTGAAATACAATTTTAAAAAATTCGTTCTCTTTGAAATGTTGCTTGGGATGTTGTAGGCATTCCTATTGCTGTGTATATTATTGGATAATTATTTTTTTTACGATTACCGTTTATGTTTAATAAAACGTTTGATGATAGCGTGTGAAAAGTATAAAGAAATGAAAGTGTATTAATCAAGGAACAATAATTAAAGTCAAAATGAAACAATATAATTAAAACAAAATGATAAACAATAAATCTGATATTTTTGTGTCCAGAATTTAATTTAACAGGTCACAAAGAACGAAATTTCATTTCATTTATTTGGTATATGAAAATAATTTTCTTCTTACACTGCTCCAATCGTCTATAAAATGTTTTATTATTTTCTTAGGCTTTGTATAGGAATCATGAACGAATTTATCATGTCAATATATATATATTTTTTGCCGATTGACATTAAAGATGACACTTCACTGACTGCTAACAGTCTGTAAAGTGTCACTTATATGCCTAGGTTGTAAACATTTTTTACATTACAACCAAATTAATTCCGAATCGGCAGCATTCGTTGCCTCGGAGTTAGTCCATAATTATAGGCCTCATCAATGCACAGAATTGAATTGATTTTGGTTGCAAATACAAAACATGAAGTAGAAGTTTTAAATAAAAAATATTACCAGTTAGAGTTGGAATTAAAATTGAAGTTTGCATTTTTTTGTTTCCGTTTTCAATTAAATTATATGTTTAATGATACTCTGTGCAATATTTACTTTTCTGTTTTCTGTTATTAATGTACTGTTCCAAATAAAATGCAACCTATGAAGTTAATATAAATGAACTTTTTCTAATTAGTATTGTTACTTGGTACAATTCTAGTTACAGTTTAGTAATTTTTGTGTTATGTTAGCTAATTATTTATTATAACGACAGGTTCATTTAATATTGATAACCTATGTTATATATTATATGAAACAGTACATGTAGTAATACATTAATGACAGATTAGTAAATATTACAACTTAACTGAAATTGACGGTACATGATAGTTATTTATACAACTATTATCAAATGTGTTTAAATTATTTTCTGAAGGTTCCAGGTCAAATCCTTTTACAGTTTTAAAAATATTTAGAAAAATTAAAAGTGATGGACCCTCACAAAACTTAATCTCAATCTCACCCCAGAACTTCTAGACGACATTTATTAATTCATCACGAATGATCCTATCTCCAATCGACAATATTCTCTTCTCTTCCATAACTAGGTCCTCCAATCAGTAACAAGACCAAATTGTCCACTACCCTACAACCCCTTTTCGGGGGTGGGAGGAAGAGTAGCCAACACGCAATGTATCGTGCACGGCACCTCGCCTATCCTAACGAATTACACGCCACGGCCCACAGTCTAATCCCTAAATATCTCTATAACACCAGAGCCACTGTTAGCTAAAGCCCGCTTCACATGGACTAAGAGCATATTAGATACGTTACGGAATGGTCATGCAGAATTGAGGTTAGGAAAAATGGACGGTAGGAGAGTATCGTAGGATAATTGGGGTGTAATAATATTAATGCTTTTGTAAATATATTTTGCCCAGGAAAAATGGTGGCAGCGCCCAAATACAGTTTGGTAAAATTTAAGTTTTTTCAAATAAGTTAAAATAAATAAATATATCATCACGCCTTTTACTCATTGTGGGTGTGGAACTCTGCTTACGCAGATCTCGGTAAGTGATATATTTTTGCGTATGAAGTGCGGTTACCCGCCGTGAGATCCTCAGTTCGAATCCCACAGATGACAGTTGCCAATTTAAATTTACCCCCACTACCCCACTAACATCTTTGGAGGCTATGATTTGACGGCTGGTAAATAAGTTTTTGACTTAAAATCGAAATTTTGGCAGTGTAATTATTAATAATTGAACTATGCTGAATTTAATAATATATTCAAATAATTTATTAAAATAATATATTTTTTCTACGACCACTTAGAAATCTGCTCATTGTATGTTTATTGTTGCTAGAAATATGAGGTACATTGCAAGCATCGTGCGAAATGAATATGTTTTGTGAGTATTTCAATACAGGTCAGTTCATTTAAGTACAGGTGCCATTGCTAGGATACTTATTTAGAATTGTCAAATATTGGAATGGTGAAAGCGGGCGAAATTTATTATTAAAATTAAATAAATTAGGAAATAATATCGTGGTCGTAGAAAAAGTATAGTGTACAACTCGCATGGAATGTCCATTTCAATAAGGAAATAAGTACCATTCCATGCTCGTTGTACAATATACTATTATATACACAGATAAATAAAGTTAACTTTATTTTATCAAAATTATTACTTAATGTGCTTATTATTTACCGAGGGAAATTAAAATGACAAGTACTCTCAAATAAGGTGATTCAAGGATATTGGCAGTTTAACCTGAAAGGAATTCTAATTTCTTGTTTGAGTTAACTTAAAACATTCATATTGGTATACATTTAGCAGTGAATTAAATATTGAGAATGAAAAATGTATAGCCTTCTTACTATATTTATATGCTGTTAATAGTCTATTTCTATTTGGTTAAATAACGTATTTCTTCCGTTGTATATGAAATATTGTATATAACACATGAATAAAATGTTATTATTTGCCTCAAGCGAATGCAACAATATTCGCTCTCGACAAATAATGACTTACTTTACTCCCCTGATATATAAACTACTATTATCCACTACCATTAAATACTAAATTCAATATAAGTTTGATTCAAGATGCATAATATTGTTCATTTAACATGTGTTATATATTAAAAAAAAAACTGTTGAATAATAAGCTCATTATTCAATTGCTGTAGGGCAATAAGATTGCATCTGTACAACACAACTACGATAATACTACATATGCAGTAACGAAGGCATAAATAAAAAATAGAAATAAAAATACGATTCCTTCTTTCAACTTCCAAATTTGTACTGGCATAACAACTAATAATATTGTTAATATTTCATAAATTTACTGCATTAAATTTGAAATTTCCGGTTCCGGTTTAATAGACGTGAATAAAGTATAGTATATAATACACTTTCCTCGAATTTGAATTTTTATATTTGTCTATAATAATTATAATATATTTATTAATTCGAAGAAACTTCATTACTTTATTTATTAAATAAACAACATAGATTGAAAAGAAATTTAGAGAGGGTTGAAGATTTTGGACACTATCAAAATAGTTTGAGTTTCAAGATGTCATTTTTTGTTTTTGAAGAGTACAAATTATTCTTGTTAAATCTTGACAAAAGTGTGATCGTAGAAAAAGAAGTATAGTGTACAACTCGTACAGAATTACCTACATCACGCTAGTTTGATTTCAGCACTCGACTTCGTCTCGTGATAAAATTCTGACAACTCGCGTGAAATAGATAACGTTGCACAAAATATTATTACAAGTTTTGATATTTTAAATGAACCCAAATAAAATTGAGGAATTAAATTAAGAAACACGACATTTGTGTATCTTGTATCTTGTAGATTTTCCACTGCATCATTTAAAAATAAATTAGCAATCCTGTTGGTTACTTTAAAGAAAGTCTATGCAACTAAGCAGTTACACAACAACAACCATAATAAGATTGTTGGAATAAAGTACTAAAAGAAAAATTAAATAAATATCAACAAAACCTCCCTAGGAAGGAAACGGCGCCTCCACCATCAGTTTCAGTTTCCTCCCAGTTTCGTACTCTGCGTTTCTCCGCCTTGTGTACGAAGCCAGAACTTCGGCTCCACATATGACGGGCCCATGTGCTGCAATATGTTTTTAGAACAGTTCCTGGCTTTCTTTTACATTTTACATGAATCTGAATAATTTATCGGACGCTCAGAGCTTCGTTGTCCAACCAGGACAAGTTACTAACTTCCCGGAGCCCGGTTGCGTGTTTCTAAACTCTAATCGAGTGTGGATCGAGTTTGGTGAATGTCGTGTGTAGAGTTGAATGTTATCATATGTGTTTTGGGTCATTTACTGATATGGTTATTTGATATTATATTGTAAGTATATAGTTTATTAGTAGTAGTTATCGGGTAGGTTTTTAGTTATGGAAATTAATTTCGTATAAATAATAAATGTAAATAGATATTAATGTTTTATTTGCGTGATTTTAGACATTGTTTTAATTTTATAATATACGAAAAACAAGCATATTTAAAATTTTTTATACCACATAAATATTAATGAATATTTCAGTAATTAAGGTATCGTATGTATCCCTAAAAATAATAATACTTTTACGGCCTACTGGAAACAGTTGACAATGCATGACACTACATTTTAATTTCGTACTTTCCATCGTATTTTATCAGAAAATGAATACCGAATTAGAATAAAATGTGAAATAGAACAAGAGTTGAAAGGAGAAGAAAATGATCAAACAACAGAGAGTCAGATGGCTTAGACATATACGGAGAGTAGAAGAAAAGGATGCAATTAAATCGGTAGTAGAATGAAAACTAGAAGAAAGAAGACAAAGAACATCAATATGACTAAAAGTTTAGATTTCGAAGCAAAAATAGAATCTACAATGGTTTAAAGGAAAAGAAACGTATATTGATCCACTCCAACTAAAGGATCTAAAGGATCTTCACAAGAAATGGCGTTACCCCATGAGAATATTAAACCACTATGTATATATTGTTAAATTATTTGAAAATTGCTTCAATTTCATATACATAATAAATAAATTGTACTAATTTCTATTTATGTTTAATTTAAATAAAATAAAATAAATAAATATATCATCACGCTTTTTACCCATTATGGTTGTGGCACTCTGCTTACGAAAATCTCTATAAATGATATATTTTTTTGCGTATGAAGTGCAGTTACCAGCCGTCAAATAATAGCCTCCAAATATGTTAGTGGAGGGGGAACCACAGGGGTAAATATAAATTGGCAACTGTCAGCTGTGGGATTCGAACTGAGGATCTCACGATCCACAATCCGACGCGTTATGTTTAATGCAATTTTTATATTAAACTTTTTATTTAATAATCTTTAAATGTAAATGTATTTATAGTTTCTCATCAACTTTCTAAGTAGACTGTGCGACAAAGATAGGTAGCCCAACGAATGGCTGTGTCTCTTGGCTCGCATTTTCAACGTCAGTTTCTTTCTTTCTTCTTTTTCTTCTTATGGCAGAACAGTCCTAGGAGGATCAAGGCTTCAAGTACCGTAGTACTTTCTTCGCGACCAATTCGTTCTAATACAGTCAGAATCTCAGTCTTTAGTTAATGAAACCAAAGCATCATCAGAGAGATTCTTACGGAATTTTATGGAAAGTCGAATTTTTTAATAAGAAAAACAGAACTAACCTAGAAACCTAAAGCTATATTTTTAATTAGTATATCGTAAATAGCTGTATAATAATGTATCGTAGTATGAATCAAGAGATCCTCAGGTTGTTCGTTTGAATCCTACAGACGATAGTTATCATTTTTACCTTTCCCTATTAATACCTTTAAGGGCTGTAACTTGATGACTTGTAACCGCACTTTACGCTTAAAAAATGTATTGTTACCGAGATCTGCGAATGCAGAGTGCCACATCCAAAATTGGTATATGACATGATGATATAGTACCCATTTGTACATTGTTCCAAATCTGTATATATATTGTTATTATAGAATTCTCTTCCCCAAGCCTTCCAACAGTCCTTTCCTGAATTAAAACTGTTCCTCCCGGAGTCCAGATCCGTGGAAACCCGGAATAAAACGTTGTAACAGTGTCTAGAACTTCACATTTTCACGAAGAATCAGTTTCCAGTTCCCGCGATTACCAGCGCAAACAAATTAGCAGCGAGCGATGCTCGAATGTTAAACGACACGGCAAACTTGACGCTTGAACAGTTGAACATTGCGCTTGAAGTTCGCCGCCACCTACGACGTAAAGTGTGTGCTTTAAGCTCCACTGGCCTTTGTTCTGATTTGGTGATGCTGAAATATGCACCAGTTGCCAAATAAAAATAATGCAAACTTGTAATGTAACCAAAGTGCAGTTACTACCATACCACAAGTAGCAAATAATTGAATAAATATGTGTTTGTCAGAATTTTGAGAAGATATCTACTTATTGCAAGCATATACGTATCGTAATATGTCTTATATTTATCGAAATCTGGCGATTTGTAATATTTTTCAAAATACGGAAATTTCCTCAAATATGACTTAAAATTGTAAATTTTTTTTATTACATTTCTTTATAATATTCGCACCAAAAAACCCATTGCAGCAGAGCGCATCGTTATATCTCTAATATTTTTCGAGATATGACGATTTTTTATATTTTCCGAAGAGCAATTTTGAGGGGCTGTAACTCGAAAACTATACAAGATATCGAAAAATTTCTCCATTTTTGTGTTTTTCGTGGCATTTGTAATAAATTAGTAAATTTTGAAAATTTTGAAATTTTTTTGAATTTTTTTCAAAATTTCGATTGAAGATATCTTGACAAATATGAAAGATACAAACTTGCAGTATTCACCAATCGATTCAGCTCGACGAAATACATAATCCCTGAAAATTTCAGATAATTCGGACAACCGGTTGAAATGTTAGAGCAAAAAGTCTTAAAATGGCCAAATTCAGGCCAAACGCCAAGGGGTACCTATTGACTTTTAGGACAAAAAACGCCATTTTCTGGCTTTTTGCTCTAACTTTCCATCCCATAAAGCAATTTTTATGAAACTTTGCGTACTTATGTATTTCGGCGAGCTGAATCGATTGGTGAACACTGCAAATCTGTATCTTTAATATTTGTCGAGTTATCGTCGATTGAAATTTTGGACAAAAATACAAAAAAAATTCAAAATTTTAAAAATTTGCTAATTTGTTATATAAGGCACCAGAAACGCTAAACTGAAGAGAGTTTTTAGATATCTCGTATAGTTTTTGAATTACAGGCCCATAAAGTTGCATTTCGAAAAATACCAAAAAACGACGTATCTCGAAAAATATTAGAGATCTGACGATGCGCTCTGCTACAATGGGTTTCTTAGCGCCTATATTATATAGAAATGTAATAAAAAAATATTACAATTTTAAGTGAGAATATTCCGTGAGTTTTTCTATCGGTATGTGAATCTGTATTGAATGATTAATAATTACAGTTTCTGTTATTTGTTTGTTCCCATAGTAACTAAAATTAGTTTATTAAACATATAATTCAGTTTTGTCAAAAGAAGAAAAAAAAATCTGGCGTGGACACCACACTACTTTCTTATACAAATAAAACCAACTGAACACGTATGACTTGATCCTTGCGTATGACTTTATTTTAAAATAGAAATCTATTAATATCTAGTCAGCAAAACTTTCTAACTAATAATACAAATATTACTTACATTTATAATATTTCACAAAACACATATTTTTGACACTTCACAATTATTTGACACGTTTGACACATAAATTTTTAAAATGTTTTCGTTTTTTTCCCATTGTAACTAAGATTATTGAAATATATTCTTGAATATATAATTTAGTTTTTCTCAAAATTAGAAGCATGTACACGAAAAGTGCAAATAACATTTTATATTCCAAATATTATTGCTAACATCTTTTATTTGAAACTTTTTCTGCAAGCTTATTCTATATTTGAATAAAATTGAATTTATTGTTTTCTGTGTTCAGTAAAGTTCCTCTTCCGGTTGTTCAATTTCATTCAAAATCAACTTCAGTTCTTCATTTTTTCATAAAACTTATAAATTCCAAGTTTCGTTCACATATCCTCACATTGCTCAGCCGATGCAAGCTCTAACAACCACTAGCCGGTGCCCGATAGTTTTGTTGTTGCCAACTTAATTGTATCCCAACTTGTAAAGGCGACAAGGGTGAGTTCTGATGCAAATCAGGCCGTGAAAATTTTTTCAGAACTCACCGGAATTCGAACGCACGACCTTTGTGACCAGAGGCAAGTATTCTTACCACTGCGCTATCCCGTCGTGTGAAACTTGTAAATAATAAAATATGCATGATTTATGTTGAACATTCTTCTTCAATTTCAATGGGGCACTTTATGCATTAGATATTTAGTGAAATTTGTATCATTCACGTAACGTAACACGACAAACGCTAACATAACGTTGTGTCGACAGCGCACGATACAAACGTCAAGCTATATTCTTCACTTTAAATTTTAGAATGTTTACAGTTAAATGAGAATGTCGATTCAAATATACTAAATGCTTTAATATTTTACCTGTTCATATATTTGTAAAATGTTATAATGCAAGTGACTATAATTTAAAGTATATTTATTTTACACTCCATACTATCACTTGTAATAATATCTAGATCATCTGGCACAATATGTTTGAATAATAATTTGAATTTATTTTCTCGGTAATTACATTTGACACATATTTGATATAAAGAATAGATGTTTTAGTTATTTGTTTGTTGTCATTGCAATTTGATTATTGTAATATGTTATTAAATATTGGATGAAAAACACAAACAAATAATTTTATTTTTCTTCAAATGTCATAAAAGTAAGTTATGTATTTGTATTCAACAAGCAGAAGTTTATTTTTTCGCCGCCAGCACAAAAGTGTCTCTAGAGTTACACTTTTACTCCGGCGGCAGTCAAATTAAACCAGTATGAAAAATAGTAAGGTTGTAATGTAATTCAATAATTTGAAAGTTAAGAATGAAATAAATAAATAGAAATAACAAATGAACATTTTCTAAGGAATCTCAAAATGCTGGACAAAGCAATATTTGTAGAAGTTTGAATCATTTTTTAATGATTTATATTTTTATTTTCTATGTTTGAAGAAAAACTTACATGATCAGCACCCAAAGTATTACATTTATTTCTAATAACATAAAAAACTACTCCTATTATTAAACAAATTTGTATCTTCTAAATTTAAGAGTTTTAAATGCATCCGTGCAAATAAAGTCCTCGTTCGCAAGTTAGTGCATTAAACAAGCGGCCATGCGGAAAGAATGCTTTCCCACACTATTATTGTTGTGTCACTTTATCTTTTCTTGTAAATGATTTATAAAACGTATGGATACATCCATTTAAATATCCATACAGAAGAATAGTGTTAAAAAATTGAACAAACCAGATTTATAAAAATGTAAAAATTGGCGGAGGTGCTACTTTTCAAATATTGTTTTACAATAATCGTGCTATTGTTTATTAGGTTTAATATTTTTTCTACTCTCCATATTAAAATGTCATTTAACGTATTGGTATTGGAGCTAGTTAAGATTTTAATCACATCTTCATAAGCTATGAAGTCAACATCCTTCAATTTTTTTTTCTTATGATTTTGAGAAGTAGACTAACTTCATTGGTTATACCACGTCACCAAGATCGGCAATTCCACAATTTAATTGTTAACATATTAAAGTAATGAATAAATAAAATATTACATGTATCTCTTATCTTAATTTGCAGTGGTAGAAAAAAGGATAGTATGTTTTATAAACTCTTTAGTTACTAACTTCCTCTGCGCTTGTTCCTAAAAACTCCTGACAAAAGGTACGTTTATAAAACTTGTTACACAATATACTATTATTGTAGTTTTATTTAGTAGAATTGTAGTGTTTTCTATTGTGAATTATTCCTAAAATATTCTGATCGAGTACAAATTAACGGCTACCAAACTGAATAAGTACGAAACAGTCTTCGTGACTCAAACCCAGGAAGTAAAGCTGCTGGCTGTGGAACGAATTCAATTTTTGTGGCTACAACGACATTATCAGCTGAGTTTAAGACACGTTAATGGCCTAAGGTGCTTTTCCAACATGTATCGAAACACCATCTAATAATCTGGTTCATTTTTTA
The DNA here is from genome assembly GCA_963942605.1 of Poecilus cupreus. Lineage (NCBI taxonomy): Eukaryota > Metazoa > Arthropoda > Insecta > Coleoptera > Carabidae > Poecilus > Poecilus cupreus. The sequence goes on from OZ012724.1 coordinate 22,328,426, forward strand.
TACGCTTATCTGATCCCAGTGGCATTACTTTGCGTTTCGGACTAATTTCATTTATTTGCATATTTCGATTTATTTTGTGACTCCACATTTCGGAAAAACGCGTGATTATTAATTTACTCAACGGAAACCTTCAGAAATTTTCGTCCTTTAATTGTGCATGGTTAAGAAAATACCGGGCAATGATTTGCAACTTCATATTTTAAAATGGAATAATGTCTTATATATTATTTAAACAACTTGGGAAAACTTTTGGTTCTCTTTTAAACAGTTCATATTTATTATAATCTTATGAGGATCAATAGCTAAACTATGCATAATTTTATTTACAAAGAATTGCATACAGTAAGTATGCTATGAAATTGAAAACAATAAATTGATAATCTATGTTAAAAATCTGTTGTGGGCAGCAAAATACCTCTCGTCATAGATTTCTTATTAAACAATGCAGGAACACGGACTACCACTATTAAGAAACGCTCATCCCTTAAAAAAATTATGACACGTGTCAAAAAATGACATTGTTCAACCGTTGTTTTGTTTTTTCAATAAACAGGTTAGCAGGTTTAAACGAAAATATCAAAATATAATTTTTCTTTAACGTGTTGTAATTCATAAATGGTGACAATAAGAGGAAAATTATTCAAACAATAATTGTAGAAAATAATATTTGAAACATTATTCTAATAACAAAATTTTCATTATAAAATAATTTACTGAAATATTTTAAAATAACTTGATAGGGCTTCAAGTAAACTACCACTTATTGAATTATCACTAAAAACTAATCAGCTTTTGCCAAAGAGATACAATTGATATATAGAAAATATCAAAATTTTCAGTAATAATATAACAAGAGGGTGAGAATAAATTGAAAATAATTTGACAGATCTTTCGAAAACTTGTTGCCAGGCAATAGCCACGAAAGCCCGTAGGGCTTGAGTGGCTATTGCCAAATGGCGACAAGTTTGAGAAAGATACTGGAGAATTATTTTCTAATTTATCGAACTCTCGAGTTATATTTAATAAGATTATTTTTTGATTTCATCATCAGGCACGTCACTAAATCTATCTTTTTTGCTCATTTTTACTTGTGTTGTTGATAACTATCTGACATCTGACATCTGTCAAGAAAAACAAAAAAGCTACAGAGAAAATTGCCGGGAATTTTCACAAGAGCATTATTCTCAGTATAATAATGACAGGATTGGTTAAAACACAGACACGTGACATACAATAAAGCATTTGATTGGTTTAAAGAAACGTCAAAAAATAATCAGTTTAATAGTTTATGAGAAACCGTAACTTCAGGGTTCCACACTGACAGACAGATAGACAGACACACACAGACATCATCGGGAAACTATTAAAATCGTTTTCTTAGGACTCTAAAACGTGCTCATCCACTGAAAACTGACTACCTAATTTTTAGCATGATTTCTGTACCTCTCTTACGGGTATATGGCGGGAGGTAAAAAGCGAATAATCATTATTAAAGATATGACAATAATTCTGGTTGTTTAAAAATTTACACAATCTATGGCATATTTTCTGTGTATGATTGTTTATTAATAATAACATCAATAGTTTCTTGTACTGATTATTTTAGGACTATAATGAATAAGAACTGTTTTAAAGAGAGGCAAAAGGTCTTTGAAAGTTTGCAAAAATATATAGGCTGTTCCTTTGAATACTTGAATGTTGCAAATTAGTAGGTATTTTAAATTAAAATTAACTTTGTATAAAAAAAATTCGGTAATATTTAAAGTAATAGAGTAAAATAAAAAAAAATGTAGACCGATGATCCACAGGGAATAATTAAAGAAATTAGATTAAGAATTAGATCAAAATTCCCTTTTATTGTTGGTCGAAACAGAGCGGTCCAAATCGAGGCTTGTCAAACCCTATAACTCGGCGAAGTTCCGCGAACAACCCCGAAGTTTTTATCATGTCCCCGAGATAAGTGTCTGGGGCATGCAGAAGACAAAGACGGACAACTTTCATCCCCATTTACCCTTGAGAAAGAAGCGAGATAGCAGACATCTTCTTGGCTGTAAAACGAATTTGCTCTGCGACGACCGAATGAACTTCGTTGGTAAAATAAATTAGAATGCGGTAACGATAGACGAGGTAAAAGTGAGTTTTTTCGGCGGAAATAACCGCTGCTAATATATTTGTGTACTTAAAAAGTTTGAGTTACAGTTTATGCTAAGTACCATAGAGAGGAGGGATGATCACTTGAGAGTTACGACTCTTATTACCTCATCAATATCGGGAACTTTTTGTAAATAAATCACGAGAAATTACCATAACTATTATGATGTTTTTTAAGAACCACATTTTTGTAAAATGCACTGAAATATATCAGTACTGGAACGCTTACTGACGTTGAAAATACAAGCCAAGAGAGACATCCAGATGTTGGGACATCTATCTTTGTTGATCAGTCCGCTTAGAAAGTTAATAAGTAATTATATAGAAATTAACATTCAATAATTTTAAAACAAAATGTTTAATATAAAAATTAAATAATACATTCATAGAAAAGAGTTCAATTAGCTATGATGCAAATAAATTTAAAGGAATTTGCAAATAATTGAACAATACATTATTAAGTATTATTTATCACTTTTAAATAAGGCTGTGAAATATGTTTTAACATAGCAACCAATCTACAAACATTTTTCTGTCTCAGGCTCGTTTTTCTCTTTCATTTAAACATACAAGTTAGCGTTCTAGTATTACTATATTTCAGTGGTAAAACTTTCGTACTTAAATTGCAATTAAATTATGATTATTTTACGAATATCAACTGTGCACATACTCGAGTTAGGGAAACAAACAAATTTAGAGGAAGAAACAAAACGGTACAAAATGAAGTCAGAAGCAAGTAAGAGAGCAATGAAGTATGAAGAGAAATTAAAAAGGATACCATATAAAAGTCCCACATATGATTGTGGGGTGGAAATATCAAGAAATGAAGAAAGGAAGTAGGAAAAAAACCAATCACAATTAAAAGGACAAAATTTTATGAGAGAAACGATCATTATAAAAAATCGAAGAAATCCACTGAAATAGAGTATATAATTGTACTGTCTTGTCCAAAAGTGATAAATAATATTTAACAGTGTATTGTTCAATTATTTGAAAATTCTTTCATATTCACATCACATATGTAATAGTTAATTTAATTTATTTCTCTTATTGCATTGTTTAATTTTTATATTAAAAATTTTATGTCAAAATCATTGAGTATTAATTTCATTATATATTCTTATTAATTTTCTAAGCGGACTGTGCGATAAAGTCAGGTATCCCAACAACTGACTCTCTCTCTCGGCTCCTTTATTCAACACTTTTTCAACGTCAGTTTGCATTACAGTAATATTATATTTCAGTGAAGTAATCTAGGTCAGAATGTAGTGGAAGAAATTATACGGAGAGATCTAGACATATAGATTTAGTTAAGAAGAGAAGAGACATGAAAATTTACTGTATTACTCACAATATAAATATATGTTATATATTTTCAAGTATATGTTTCATGGTCCCCTAAATCAGTTTTGAATACTTCTCAATCATCTTATAAATGAAATAAGAAAGCATTACTAAACTTCAAGATTATATATTTTATGGCAATGAGAACACATTGGCTCCTCCACCAAAATGATCGCTCGAACGCTCCTGCAAACGAAATGCCAAATAAATGTTGTTTATTTGAGTAATGCTAAATAATTAAATTTATGACTCACAGAGGTGAAATATAAACAAACCAAAATAAAATAAAACTGCGCAAATTGGCAGATTCAAATCCAGAACAGCGTTGCGTGGGTTAAAATTCTGTGCATGTTTTTAATGAGTGGTTAACTTCGTTGTTTACAGCTATTAGCATGTAGATCAACTTATCGTTTGTTAATTCAGATGTGTAAAATACACTCTAGTATTTACCATAAAATTATGAAAATATAACTATTCTTAATTTGAAACATGTTAATTTAACTTGAAATTAGGTGGTTGTAAATTTCTTCTGCTTTGTAATTAGTATTTCACACCTTTATGATTTGATAATATATTCTTTTAAGACGACTAAAATGTTGCTGTGATTAAAAACTAATTATTCTTTTTTTGTTACAGGTGAGTCATCATTTTTCAAACCGTTTATCCAATTTGACGACCGTAAGAAAAAAATATGCAAATGTTTTTTAACTGTAAAAATGAAATATTTACATAGTAAATACGTGTTTAATGACATTAAATAATTAGTAAAAGTGCATTCTACCGTCTTTGGCGCACAATCTAAAAATAGTTTCAAAGTCAACTAGAATATTATCAGATCCAGCTTAATACAAAATCAATATTGGGTTCTTTGTGTTTAAAGTTTTATAGGTCTGTGTGGAAGTAATTTATTGATAAGGAATAAAATGCAATCACAAATTAAATTGGAGCAATAAAATAAGAATAACAATTAATGATAGCTATGACTAATAAGTACGGATGATTAACTACATATCTTATAAATTATTTCTGCTTGCTTGATTGCTCTAAGATCGTTATTATTATATTAGAAATGTAAATTACTCATAATATATTGAAAGAAATATGTGATCGATAAATGCTGATTGTTGGTTTTGAGCACCCACATTGCTGAGTTAACTTCATGCATTTTAGTTTTTCCACTAGAATTAGGTGATTTGATTTTGGCGGATTATAAATTGGTCAATTTACTTTGGGTTGTTTTAAAAATTACGGCCATTCGTAGATCCACACTAAGCCATCAAATGTAAATATGTGATTAGAATTAAAAGATATTTTTAACTCTTTTTATGAAATATCAAAGCTGTTTACATTCAAGAAGGATTGTGTAAAATTGCGTTGATTTAAAATATCACCATGTTTTATATTCTAAATATAAATTTCTAAATCCAACAAATCAAAATTTAAGTGGAAAATAAAAAACAATAGCATTGTTTCTCCTATATGCCACATTACAATAATTCTACTTTAAGGGCCGGTCTTTCCATCGGGAACGCATGCAACACTCGAAAATTCTAATGCTGCCTTATTCATACACTGCTTCGTGCATACGGTGCTTTCTTCAATGACTGCTTCGTTCAAACACAGCCTCGTTCATACACCAATTTCTTCTAACACCGCTTTATTCACCGTACGAAAGTTCGTCGTCCTAATGTAGCGCGGAAATAAACCTAAACCTCTGTATTCAATGAAAACTGTTATTTTAATATTTTAGTGCTACTACATATTTAGATGATATCGAATAATAAATAATTTATAATAGTAATAGTTTAAATTTATTTATAGTTATTTAATGTTTTTTTAGTACGACACCTCTGAATACGAGCCTAAGCACAATATTGCCGGCATTACAGATTTAGGCGCTGCATTAGGACGACGGACTTTCGTACGGTGAATAAAGCGGTGTTAGAAGAAATAGGTGTATGAACGAGGTTGTGTTTGAACAAAGCAGTGATTGAAGAAAACAACGTATGCATAAAGCAGTGCATGAATAAGGCAGCGTTAGAATTTGGAGTGTTGAAATGTTACCCCTTTCCATCTACGAATAAACTTCCGAATAAGTTACTCGTCGAATAAATAAAAAAAAAAAAAAACAGCTAGAACAATAATAATCATTTGAGCTATAATTTCGATGCGAAAATTTGCATTTATGCGGTGAATAATTTATTCGGTACTTTATTCGTAGATGGAAATATCAGCCTTTAATATATAGTACTCTTTTTTATCGTGCGCCTTTTAGGTGGTCGCTTTTCAAAACTATTCATTATCATAGCTAGGGTGTACGCCAAAGATAAAGTTTGAAGCCCACTGTAAAACATACAATTTAAGGTTAGTGGTGTAGCAGGCAATTTAAATTATAAACATTTCCCAGTTCCCTCCGCAATCACAGCTCTTGCCCTTCATACGTCATCGCTCCGTCACCGTAGCTCACTTGCCACTGCCATCTCGCGTTCCCTTCACGCTCTCGTCTCGGCGTCGCGTCGCAATGACGCAGCGCGTCTCGCCCGGTAATGCGTCCCAGCAATTAATAACGCTCGCTAATTGCCGCGCGTCGTTATCTTCAGAGCGTGCACACAGTTTGACGTAATCAATTCGACGGCGTTAAGTGCGCCCCAGTGAGGGGGGGAGGGGTCGAAGGAAAGAGGTGAGCATGTTTGTTTTGGGGCAAGAAGCGCACAGATGACTTGCACCAAGATTTATAAATACACGCGCTTCCAGAATTCGAAACAAATGTTAGCCGAAATGATTTAAAAAAAAATTGGTTGCCAGATTTTCACAATAACCTTGGTGTGAATGGATGGATGAACAGATGGATGGGTGGATGGATTGAAGGGATGGAAACTTGTCGTACAACTTTTTTATACAAATTAATTAAATTTTACCTATCATATTAAAGGTCTCAGGGAAGACAATTAAATTTAAATATCAAAAATTTATGTTCAGTGATCGTACGAAAATGTCAAGAATGTCTCCTGAGCGATTGTCAATTGTTTTTATAATAGTTATTAAAATTGTTTCGATTTAAGTATCAAACTGAAGTTTTCTGAAGGTGGAAATAGTATATTGTACAACAAGCATGGAATTTTACTCATTTCCAACGAGTATGAAATGGACATTCCATGCGAGTTGTACTCTATACTTTTTCTACGACCACGATATTATTTCCTAACTAATTTAATTTTAATAATAAATATATCCTGCTTTTACCATTTCCCATATTTGATAATTCTAAATAAGTATCCTAGCAATGGCACCTGTACTGAAATGAAATGACCTGTATTGAAATTCGCACAATACAAATAAATTTCGCACGATGCTTGCAATGTACCTTATTTCTCTAGCAACAATAAATAAATAAATAAATATAATAATAATATTATCAGGTAATTTATTTATTTTGGATATGATACGATGCTTACAATAAATCACGCTATATGAGTCGTAAACGTTTAACCCTCTATTGCATACTGTTCCCGAACGGGAACATAAAATTAAAAAAAATAATTCTTTTCTTATGCAGTTTACATTCATGGCAATCATGTTGTAACATTTGGGAATATTATATACACTTTGTCAATTGCCAATTAGGTCATTCCTCCCAATTTGACCAACATAAAAAAAAATTTTTTACTGGAAAAAGGTTAATTACAGAAACTGAGATAGAAAATGTAAAATTTGAAGGAAGCAGCTTATTACCTGCTGATATATTACAGCTACATACACCTTTACAAAATTTCCAAAAAAATTTTTTATCTGATGTTTTCCTAGAAGGGGCTGTTTATCAAACAATTTTGTATAGTACACAAAGACGACCCAATAGACCAAAATTCTATTGTAAGTTGAATTTGTTCATAATGTTCCCAATAGTGAACAAAATTAAAAATTTTTTTTATTTTTGGAAAAAAATTATATAACACACTTGTTTTACATATATGAATATTTCTTTTGTAAAAAATAATGTTTTTGAGCCCTTATTTAAAAGAAATAATAATTCATGCAATAGAGGGTTAAGTTAATAAGAAAATATAAAAATTAATATTCTATAACTATTATTTATGTGAATGTAAATGAATTTTAAAATAACTGAACAATACATTGATAAATATAATTTTTTATTTTTTATAAGGCTGTGCAACTTGTTTTCGCATAGTAACCGCTCAACACACTCATAGCAACCGCTTAACAAACCAATAACAACACCCCTGTAAATAAGTGTTAAACAAAGACGGATAATCCAAGATGTAAATGTTTTAGGCTCGATTTTCTCCTACAAGTATGCGTTCCAGAATTACTATATTTCAGTGGTAGATTCTATATACATGTAATTGACTAATTTTCAGGAAATATAATAGGCAGTTATAACTTTGATTAGCTGCATAATATTCCATGTAAATAAATGGTTACAGTTTGTTAACTTAAGCATTTCGGATTTCAAGAAAATATTGCATTGATTTAGGGCTGTTGGAATTAAAGTTAAAGACTTTAGAATTTAGTTAAAATAAGTTACCCGCGGTGTGAACTTAATTTGTATTTAATTAGTAATCTAATTACTTTAACGTTAACATTTCAGCTTATAATTATAATTTGGTTCGTTCAGAAACAGCGCCCGTTCCGTTCTTAAGCCCGTCTAAGATTTAGAAGTTAAATATCTATTATCTAATCCCCAGATGTTTGCTCAACTTTCCGAAACATAACCAAAATTCGCAATTTCCAAAACAGACCGATCTCATTTCTTATTCCATTAATTCGCGGCATTTCAAAGTATAATTCATCCACATAAATTTAATTTTCATCCTGTTTCTTTAACTGTTAATTAAGACGTGAAAATCGATACTTTCTGAAATGTCTTTTCAGCAGTTTTCAGGCAGAAATTCTCAGGGTAAACACGGGCAGTTTTGCGTTTATAAGTTTTTATTTGATTTGTGGAACTCAGGAGATGTACAGGGTTGTTTTCAGTATTTAAATCCCATGGCTGTTGTGATGCAAACTATTGAAACGTTGTTAATGACATTTGAATACGTTGATTTGAATAATTTAGTCGTTTACACTAACCAATTGTTTGAGTTTTGCGCCTTTATTGAATATTCAAAGGTGGATATAAATTATTAATTATTATGCCAACAAAGACAACCGCTAAATAATTATACATTATTTATAAAATTTAAGGTCCTGTTTCAGTGCCAATCTCTATTTTGAATACTAGCGCATGTTTTTTTTTATGAATATAATTAAGTCAAAATGATTCGAAAAGAAATCGTAATAAAATATTGGCGCCTCCGCCAAATTCTGTGCGATTTGCTTCAGGCAAAATTGGCATAATAAGATCTGTGTTCCGCTGGGCACTTGATGTAATAGTATTAGCACGCCAAAGTAAACAATTGAGGCAAGTTAATTCATCTGGTGGTCAGTTAGCGAACTATTGCACAACATTCCAATCCGGATCCGGATATTTACGAGTCTGTAAATGTACGTAGTGGTACATCCAATCAGCTTCGTAATGTACAGTTTGGAAGCGCAATTTTAACATTCCAAATTGTAATCTATATTAAATACACATTTTAATAGTTATTGTGTATTTGGGAATGTAGTCTATAGTCTAATCTATGGAAAGGATATTTACAATATATGAATTGTTTGTGAATGTTTAAATAATCAGATTAGTTTCTGTCAGATATTTTTTAATTATTATTAGCTTTTTTCACTTAGTTTATCATATTTATGTTGTTATGTTTTATTTAGTTTATTGAATTGGTATTGAATTCAAATATTTGTTATGATTTATTTGTTTTAATTTTTTGGCATACTTTTTCTGGTTGATTCTTTATTAATAATAGTATATTATACATTAGGGAGAGAAGAGTATGATTTTTTCCCGCAGAGTAAATTCAGAGAAAGAAAAAAAATACACTTCTCTCCCGCGGTGTACATACTATTTTTTTTTGACGACCACAATATTTATGAAGGTTTTTATGTATTTCAAAATTATTTGAATTGTAATATAATTTATGATAGTTTAAATTGGTACATTTTTTATATTATTTGAGTATTTTCTCTAGGGCCGATAGAGAAAAAGTACACAAATCTCCCGTAGATGTGAAATTGGCTGTTTTACTCATGATTTGGTATCTTAAAACCGAGTTTCTCTCCCGGACGTGAAAAAAAATTAATAGTTTCTGTACTGATCATTTTAAAATTATAATGAATAAGAAATGTTTTAAACCGAAACAATATATATTTAAATTTTTACAAACATATATAGAATGTTTCATTTAAAATTATAAACGGCCTAGCGGGATATGATAGGTGTGGTTGCCCCCGGGGGTTTTTGCTTTTCCATCATTTTATTCTTGTCAAACACCAAAAAATAAAAGATTCTGCACAGTTTTTAACCTAATAATACCCCTCTTTGCATTGTCATTGAAGAAATTCAGTTTTTTTTACTATGTTATCGATTATTTTTTTTAAACTATTTCCAAAAAGTAGCTTCAGTTAAATCAAGTTGTCGGCCAAACAAAAAAAGATAATTTAATGATTCAAAGTGCATCTTAAAGGTCACATAATGGACTATATTTGATGAGTAGTCGGGTCCAGAAAACCTATAAAAACCCTATGAAACAGCAACTTGTTTATGAAAAAATCTTTTTTTTTGAGATTTTTTTATAAATAATTAAATTATTTACTATCGGAATAATTTTGGAAAATTAAAAAAAAATCATACATACTCCTAGAAGTGTAAACAATAATTAAAAAATTATAGAAGCTTATAATAACTTGTTCAATTGCACGAAAAAAAAAAAAATCGATAACATAGTAAAAAAAAACTGAATTTCTTCAATAACAATGCAAAGAGGGGTATTATTAGGTTAAAAACTGTGCAGAATCTTTTATTTTTTGGTGTTTGACAAGAATAAAATGATGGAAAAGCAAAAACCCCCGGGGGCAACCACATCTATCTTATCCCGCTAAGCCCTTTGCATATTATAAACTTATATTGCATATATGTGGGCATTTTACAACAAATGGACCACCCGGTATAGTAAATTAAATATAATATCAAGTCATGTAACTTTCGCAGATTTCAGTATATGATTATTACATCCCGCAAAAATTATGTAAGGGAGGTATTGTGACAGGTCAAAATTTTTGGTAGTGAGTCCTGAACGGATAAGAACGTTTTGGGGTCCTTAGAATACGATTTAACTATTTTCATGATGACATCTTTCTGTACGTGACGATTTTGTTGTCCATGATAACTCAACAATTAAAGAGATATAAATGCTATATTTAAGTTTGAAAAGAATTTATACACCAGAAGTCGTAGTATATTTATTTGAAACTTTTTATAATATTTTGTTACTGATTAAAAGTTTATTAAATGGAAGGTTATATATTGGACATATTAGATTATTTTGTATGTTTAAGAACTGTTACCAGATCTTCGAAGATATTAGATTAGGTTAGTTTCGTTTTTTAGTTGTAGTAGTAATTTTCTGAAACAAATGGGAAAACATTTCCTTATCTCGCAAAATCTTAAACCAATATATTCAATATTCCATTATCTATTTAGTAGATGAATCATGCAATTTCCTTCAACAATTTATCCTTCTATTAATATCGCCTGTTACGGTAAATTCACCCTAAAGTAGTATTTAATAACAGTCATCATTCGATTAGTTGCTATAAATATAATCACAACAAATTACATTTATTCTGTAATGGGAGCATCTACTCACCATTAAAATAGAAATAAATACATGTTCCACATTTTTATGTAAATGACATATAAAATAATAACTAAATTCCCAACGAAATCCTGACCAATCAGGGTTGTTATCGGAAAGCCCGCACGATAAATTCTAATTAATCATCATTAGAGAAGAAATGAAATAATAACCGTAATGACACGAAGTAGGCAAAAGGAAACGACTTTAATTGTAGAAATATGGAAATAAATATGTTGACTGAATCAAAGAGACTTCTAAGTGATTGATTGGGAGAGAGACTTGTTTGATTTTATAATCGAAAATCTTATTTCACATTTAAATTTGAGCAAAGAAATATTAATTTCAGTGTATTGGTTTATGTAAATTTTATAATTCTCTAAAGAAATATTCTTCTATTGTAAATTTTAGAGCACCTCCACCAAAAAATTTGCGTTAATAACACTATTGTAAATTAATTTATTATACAGGTAAATAATTAATAAATTCATAATTAAATCCGGATAATTTTAAACCAAAATTGTTATTAAATTTATTGGCAATAACATTGTGAAAAGATTAATTAATTTATTAGTTATTCATAATATAATATGCTATCTATTTTATTGGCTGGTATTTTAGTAATTTCAATGCAAGCTTTTGTCTGAAAGCCAGATAATGTATTATTAACCAAGTTGTATCAACCATTCGTTCGTTGTTACTTAATGTTATGTATTCTCCATAAAAATGCCATAAACCAGTCGATGAACTTTTAATGGTAAAATGTTTAGTTTGCGTCATAAAATTCACATTCCTTTCATTAAGTAACATCGTTATTGTTTCATTGATTACTTGATACCCTCGAATATTTCTAATAAGGAAAGTTTCAGGTGGGCAAACTTTAAGGTAAAGACAATTATTTTTGTGGTTTTTAAAATTCCCATAGCCATTTTCCCAAAATTTAATTTATTAAAAAAATTGTATATTATTATATGAAGGATTATGATAGTTATTATTTACGCCTACGGCTCGTGACGGAAATCATCCGAGTAAATAATGACCATAATTCCGAATATAATACTGTACGTTTCTTGCTTCTGTAAATTCGGAAATAACTTCTCCCGACGATTGCTACGAAAAGTACATAAATTCACACGTTAAACTATTATTATTAGTTAGTCATTGCATATCACTAGCAATGCTGTTTAATATGAAAGCTCATAAGCTAGTCAGATGCGTCCACAACTGTGTGATATGATTTTATTTATGATTTTATGAATTTTTTGCTGTTTTTCTATAATGCAAATATGACTTCAGCAGTTTGGATGGTATAATATCTTTTAGACATTTTTCAAAATATACTATTTAATTTTCACAGATCACCATTTATTAAAAATGTGGTTCGTATATACGAGAAATATGGTGGAGGAACCTGTTAGTGACTAAATAACTCGTTTAACATCAAAATATTCAGCAACAGATTTAAACCTCTTCTAATAACACTTTGGGGGTATACTTTGACGATTGGTAGGAGTGGACCAATCTCTGTTTCCTTTTCTTTAAATCCTTGTTATTAAGTTTCTTCACCTCTTCCTATTTTTGGTTTTACTTTTCCATTTTTAATTCTTGCTGTTTTTAATCTTTTTCTACTTCCTTTGATCTAGATGTACCTCATCATCTTTGAGGATATTTTGAAAAATTGTATTTATAATCAGATTTGGGTCACATTCAGAATGTGAACGTGAAAAGTACGAAAGCGAGGAACGAAGTGATGAGTTTTCTTCGCCAATGTACTGACATGGAAGCGAGGGACGAAGTGATGAGCTTGCTTCGCCAATTGTTTGGTATCAATTGCAAGACATATAAGAAAATATCTTTCTTTGAAGCTTGTTGGAACAACTAAAGCGGCAGTTTTTGCCAAATGAAATATGTTGATATAGCCTTTGTTTATTAATAAAAGAAAAGCGCTCACCCTTAAATTTGGCGCGAGAACAACGAGTAGCAACTCACTTCCGCTTTTCATTTCCCCTCCCTCGTCGTCATTTCGCGTCCATTTCCCGCCCCGTCGCAGCTGACACAGATTCTTAGCTCTATTTATTGATTTATTTGAAGCCGAGAACTGACGAGCCGCCTCGGTCAATATTGATTTATTTTACACGTTGCTTACACAAGTGTTTAAGTCCGAGGAGACTTGCTTTTAACCCTACGTTTCGCACTAATCGAACTTTTATAGAGACTTCAAACACGTTCGTGAATTATAAAAATGCCTGCTGTTCAATTTTTCAGCAAGGACGCACGAATTATTTAGCTAATGTTGGCTAGTTTTTGCTCATGTGGAAGGCAATATCTTTTTATTATTTTTTTCGCTGATGTATTTGCCGCAAATTTATGGTGTTCATACGTTTGAATCGTTGAATTTAATATTTGTCTGGAAAACCAAACAATATATGAACAGGTAGCTACGAAAAAAATATAAATAAATAGGACTAGAATGTAGCAAAGCATTATCATTAAAATTATTTATAATTGTTACTCATTTGTTTCTGTCTGGGTGGATTTCTGGAGTGACGGTTTCTCAAATACTACTGAACTACAAATTTTTAAATCGTATATTGTATCCCCTTTGGAAGAGCTGATTCAATAACCGGAAGTGGTAGTTTATTAGAAGCCCTATCAAGTTATTTTAAAATATCTCAGTAAATTATGATTAAATTACAATTTTTGTTATTAGAATAATGTATCAAATATTATTATTATCTACAATTATTGTTTGAAACATTTTCCTCTAACTTTCACAATTTACGAATTACAAAACGTTAAAGAAAAATTATATTTTGATATTTTCTTTAAATCTGCTAACCTGTTATTTGAAAAAAAAAACAACGGCGGAAAAATGTCATTTTTTGGAAGTGTCACAATTTTTTGAAGGGGTGAGCGTGGTGGTCCGTGTTTCTGCGTTGTTCGATAAGAAATCTATGGTGAAAGATATTGTGGTGCCCACACCAGATTTTTTTTATGTACTCTGAATTTTCTTCATACCGTTTGTAAATTTACATTTCAGTAATCACTGTTGCTATGAAAATAAACATATGACTGAAATATCAGTCGCATATTTAACATATTTATATGTATGTATGTACGCTTAGGAAAGTCGAACATTATTTTATTGTAGAACAGTTTCCTGGAAACAGTTTCACCCCTAAACATGGCCCCTCTAGTTAGAGCAGTGCAAGTCAATGTTTATATTTAGCAATGTGTACTTGATCTAGTTTTGAAGTTATTGAAGGGAGCCTTAGGCGGCAGAAATACGTACAAGTTGTTGGTACTTTGTTAACATGAAGTTTCAATAGAATCGGATCCAATATTAAACATATCATAAATTGCTCTGCTATATGTTTTAGAGATTTACAAACTCTATTGGTCAATGTTTAGACAGTCTAGCACATGATAAAATTTTAAATCACTAACAAAATTATAGTAGAAATGGTTAAGTGTAAGAATAGCTTTTGCTGAACTTTGCCATAATAAATAAATATTATTATTATTACTTCGTTGTCGTTGAAATGCTGTACTGTACTGAAATATATTGTGTATTCATTATCACTATTTAGATATGACTATATATGTTGGTGTTTAAGAATAATGGTTTGGTGACTGGTTGTAATGTTTCAGTGAGTGGTGTGAGACTGGAACAAATGAATGAATTTGTATATTTGGGTAGTATGTTTTTGAGGGATGGACGTATTGACCGGGAGATTTAAAAGCGGGTTTCTGCAGGGAGCGAGCTATTGGGTGTTCTGGGTACATTTGCTCGAAACGTGAATGTATCTAGAGATGCTCGAGTGAGTGTTTATAAAGTGTATGGTTCTGAATGTTGGGTGTGAATGAAGAAGCATGAACGACGTATAATCGCTGTACAAATGAGATATTTGAGAGGAGTGTGTGGGTATGCAAGATGTTATGGTATCCGGAATACATTGGTGTATGGTGAGTGTGAGATTGAGAAGAATGTTGTTAAGAAATTGGGAGTGAGTCAGTTGAGGTGATTTGGATATGTTGACCGTATGTCGAATGAAAGGTTAGTGAAACTAATATATGTGGGTGAACGATTACGTGGGCGTTCGAGGAATAAGTGGTTGGGTATAATTGATGGCTTGTTGCGTAAATGAATGATGAATGAGTATGAATAACAGATGAGCATGTATGAATGTTGACGAGGCGAAAGTAGTGTGTCAGGATAGGAATGTTTAGAGGTGATTGTTGGTTGACTGTGTTTCTGGGTTCGTGCTACCCCACTAAGTGGGATAGAGTGTGATGTTATGTTATGTATGTATGTACAATTTTTTAGGTGGTAGCAAAATGGTAGAGGAGCCAATTGACTATAGAAATAATTGCGTCGGAAATGTTTTGCACCTGTAATAATTGTTTGGAAATGTAATGATTCAATATAGGAGCTTAAAATTGTCAAACGTGTCATTATAAAAGAGTTAATCATGTTTGAAAATAAAATTTATGCATTGACAAAATAGTAAATTTTTTTCTTGTCCAATACATCACATTTTTCAGCGGTTTCATATAAATAATCCCATGATGAAAACAAGGCAATGCAAAATACATAAATCAATTATACCTATACACATACTTTGATAAACCATTAAAAAAATCAAACAAAAACAATCCACAAGGATTAAACAAATGACAAACATGCTTTCAGTTGTGAGTGGCTGAAAACAAAACAAATACTGGGGGAATGCAATGTTGAAACTTTTTACCCGTGTCTTCCTTGATTGCAATAATACCTCGATGATATAGGGGAATATATGGAAAGACAGTAATTTATGTAGGATTATACCAGAGATTTAAATATTAAAGGTTTTTTGTCGCAAAAACACGAGAAAATATTGATTATGGAGGTATATTTGCCGAGAATGCGACTCCGCCAAATTTGATGAAGCATGTAAAATGAAGAAGTATGATTTACCACTAATAAATAGATAATTACACGAAATGCTATTCAAATTAAATTTCTAGTTTCTTTCTTATTCATAACACCACAAGAATAAGGAAACTAGAAAATGATGGAGATTTTTTTTTATATCATTCGACTGTAAAAAATATTTGTATCTACGTCCGTTGTTAAAAGTTGCTTAACAAGTTAAAAGCGTTACTTTTTGGCACTAGTGTTAAAAGTAATATAGTTAAAGTGATTTTATTTTTGCTTTTAACACTTTGCTAACGATTTGTAAAAATCCCTATATTCCACTATTCAATTCTACTTGTATATGTGTTGGTCTTTAAAATACATATTATGATTATTAAAAAAAATTGTTATTTCTAAAACATATAATCTGCTTTTTTAACAACTATGCGTAGAATTCGCAAATGTAATTTTGAAATTTTTTACATATTTACTGCTAATTATAAAGACTAATTTAGTTCAAATATCACCTGGGGTATAATCCTTTTATTTCATCTGTATGTTTTCATCATGTTAATTACTGTTTATGAAACAAAATCTGTCAAATTTTTACTACTACATTATCTAGCTTACTAATTCTCACTGGTATTATTTTACATATTTTTGAATAACCCTCAAGATTAAATGTAGTTTACATATTAACAGCCAAACATTTGTAATTTTAGAATGAAATCAGGTTAAAACTTAAATTCTATGGCTCATAAATAAATAAATAAATAAATATATCATCACGTCTTTTACGCATTATGGGTATGGCACCCTGCTTACGCAGATCTCAGTAAGTGAGATATTTTTTCGTATGAAGAGCGGTTACCAACCGTCAAGTCATAGCCCCCAAAGATATTAGTGAAGGGGGAACCACAGGGGTAAATTTAAATTGGCAACTGTCAGCCGTGGGATTCGAAATGAGGATCTCACGATCCACAATCCACGTTGCCACGGAGCTATTTACCCCATTAGATTTTTAAAGTCGATAACAGAGTGCCATACTAAACTCGGGTAAAGGCAAGATGTTATATTTGTTTTATTTAACCAGCAGAAGTAATTTTTATCAAGTTTTAAATCTATGATAAATATTAGAAGCTATAGCTATTAATATACCTCTATCAGGAAAGTTCCAAACAATGTTGTGGGTAAACTCCCATCGAAGAATTTTAAATTGATAACATGAACAAGTAGCAAAACCATCAGCCATCCAAGTGGTTAACCATCAATTTATTCTGAACGCGGCAGCAACGCGGCAAATATATTAAAACCGCAACATCGTTTACGGCCTCTAAATGGCACGTTAGTTTTAGAATACCGCTCCTCTGACATAAATTTGATACTGAACATCATAGATCAACGTCGTTTTACCAAGTTTTTCCACCGTTTAATCCCATATAAATCTGTCCCAAAACGATATATCATCGAGGTATTATCGCCTATCGTGTACGACACGACGCGGGAAGTTTAAACATTTTACCAGTACACTATTCATTACAATCAAATTTTTTTTGATCATAGTTATAATCTATCCGTACAAAAATATTCAGTAAATTTTAGTGATACAAGATTAAATGAAATGGGAGAGTAACTGCCCCCTTTGGCAGTTCTTTACATACATTTTGTTTATTACTATAAGTTATTTGTTACTTACAACTGACTAATAGAATATACAATAAAATAAATGGATCCTATTATAAAATGAACCTAAAACTAAATCTAGTATAGGTTAATATTAATCTATGATAATAATAATGAACACAACAGGCTTTAAATTTTTTTATTCTGTCCTCTTTCTCTCTCATTGTATATTTCTGTCGGAGCGTATCCTTTGCTTTCAAAGAATTTTCTTCTCTTGCTCATCCCACATCTTTCTTCATCTTTGATTTCTTTGTAGCATTCTTCCATTATCCTTTCTTTTTGTCCTATCAAAAATTTTTCTTCAAATTTCATTGCTCTATCCCCTGCCTCAATTTCCAGATTGGCCCTTTTAATATCCTCTAAGGATATAATTATAGAATAGAGCACAAATTAAGCCTGTTAATTGGCAATATTTTGAGACCAATAGGTTATTAGGTTCTCTACAATTTTTTTTCTAAATTGTTAAGGAAAACTTGACAAAAAGATATTTTTTATTGCTTAGTTCAACAACTACAATAATTTCCCAATAATTGATCCTTGGAGATATGGATGTATAAAACGATTAATTTTACTGCTAATGCTTAAAATAATTAGGCCTTTCAGTAGGTAAGAATAAAGGCTGGTATCATTTAATAATATCTAGTAATTATAATCCCGTTAAATCTTTTTATACCCTTACGGATATCGAGATTAATATCTAGTATTATTTATAAATGTTTCTGCAACATTTTGAGAATAATATCCTAAATAGCTAAACGGGTTTTAATTGATTAGATGAATAACCAAGGATATTGTAGTTGCTGGCCATCATGAACTATTTTTATTCGATTACAAAGAGTAGAAAAAAACTTTGGGTTAAAATTATGCCGGGAGTTTTTTTTTTATCTATACATATAGGGATGTGTCATTACCATAGGTGACAACAACGTATTAAAGCATTATTTTAAAAGTTAACATAGGGATAATTTAAGTTAATTAAATATAATAATTGCTACCAATTTAATTTTACTTATTAAGTAATAATAGTATGTTATTATATGAGGGATTATGATAGTCATTATTCACGAAGATGAAGTTTGCGTCATGAGCCGTAGACGAGTAATGAAAATCATCCCAGATCATAATAATCATTATCTCGGATGTAATACTGTACTTTTTCTACTCTTGTAAATTCAGAAATGACTTTTGAAAATGATCGAAATTCGTTGAAAACATACGTTGAAAAACGTCAACAGAAGAATTCACAATGACAACTGACTACATGTCAACTGTCAGACGGCCGTTGATTGGTGATCCAAATTACATCTTTAAAATAACCGTGAATTATGGATTTCTGACTGTATGATTGGTCGAGAAGAGTGAAATATGAATCATAATTCTCTCGTGAATTATGGGTACTATAATTCATCGAAAAAATTGAATTAATGGGGATATATTTATATAGGAGTAGAAAAAGTAATATAATTTTTTTTATGATTGTATTATAATGATTATTATTAATAATCCAAGCACATTATCCTAATATGAAATTATGGTACATACCCAATATATATTTATAAAAAAACAAGGAATATAAATTATATACCTAAATCAAAGAATTTTACGGGCTGAACAACTTAATGTTATATAATCCAAAGTATCGCTTACTCATTAATTATACAATAACTTTCAAATATAGAGATAAACGTTATAAACAATAGAACTCATTATTATTTGCATACACTCCCAAAAACAATGCATATAATTGAAAGGAGCCCTTAAACTGTCACAAGGAATACCAAACTGCAAGTGGTTGCTTTCCGCAAAAGTTTGTTCAATTTATGATTTAAGGGATAGGATAGTGGCACTCAAAACAACTACTATTCTTCCATAAGATAGATATCTTCTAATTAACTAACTAACAATGAACCATTTACTTAGTTTGAAATCTCTGAATATCGTTTGTAAACTTTGAATGCAAATAATGTATTTCGCAATACCCTTCAATCTTTTCAAAATAATTTAGGAACGTTTGACGAGATATGTTTTTGATTGTATATATTACCTACGATAAATTCTCTTCAATTGAAGCAAAGAGATAAAGAAGTGTAAAGCGATTAATTTCCTAGTGAACTTTGCTTAAAGCTCATGCTAAAAATACATCACGCAGCGTTAAAAACTGCCATCATATCCCGTGTTCAGCATTTGCACTCTACACGATTTTAAAACAAACCGCCGGCAACTGATAACACGTTTCGCGGCGCCATTAATTTTCGAAATAAATAAAGCGGGTCTTACTTCCGGCTCCGGTGCGGTGGCGGGATGGTGCGGCGTTGCCGGGCGCTAGTTTCCAGGAAGCGTTTGGTGGCAGCGCAGTGCTGTGGTTTGTTTTTTAGCGGAGACGCCGCGGAAACAAATGAACGCGGGACAATGTAACTTGACGTCCGGATTTTAAAACGGAAGGCTGGGAGTGTACACGATGCCGCCCGGAATTTGTGGGGGATAGTTTTTGATGATTGAAACTGAATTTATTAAAATATGCCATCATGATATATACTCATATTTGAACCATTCTGCTTCCGGCGGAAATAGATATTTGTGAGTACCAGCCGTAAAATCGCGCTCCCAAGTCTTGGAAGAGATACAAGATGATCTAATGATCCACAGTCTAATGAATTATCATGGAGCACCCTGTCGCCCAAAATCTAATTAAATATTTGAACAATCCATTATAAAGTTAGGGTTGGTTTCAATCTGATACTGAATTGTTTAGGGTCTAATACAAGTGATTTGGTTACTAAATGCCTCCTTCAATATATTTATTTAATATTTAATGATCTGCGAAAATGTAATGTACAAATTCGAAATTTCTCGGAATTTCTCTTGTGACGTCATGACCCAGAACTGTTATTTAGGTGGAAAAAAGTAATATAGGTTTAACATTATAAAAACGGATTATTTTATAAATAATTTCAGAAACAAAAGGTTTTCTAGAATAATTTGCTATAATGCCACTCGGAAAAACCGTTAAAACAGAGAAATGAATGTAGGAGATTTTAAATTCAAGCAAGCTCATCTCCATGGCATAGTGGGTATGTTACTAATCCAGCACGCCTGAGGTCGTATGTGACCTAAATAGTTAGTCCGCTTCCCATCTTTGCATAAAAAAAACTTTAATATTTATACATTATTCTAACAAGCACAAGAGAAAGAGAAGCAGTAATCAAAGAGAAGATAATGGCAACAAATATAGTTTTTCACGCAAACAAATTACTAAAAAACGAGACTTTTACTAAATATACTATGGGGCCTATTCTGTAACTTCACCTGTTTTTTTTTAAAGGCCTGTGAAAAATTTTAACCAATGATAGTAGACGTCATTGAATAAAAATTGAAAATTTCAATTGACACATATATTTTTATTGGTTAAAATTTTTTACAGACCAATAAAAATTAACAGGCAAGTTACAGAATAGGCTCCAATGTACCCTGTGACAATAACAAAAAAAATTAAGATAATTTAAAAATAAAAGAACGGAAAATAATAAGAAGATTATTAGGTGCAATAAATACATCAGAAAACGAATATACAATAAGGAAGAAAGAGTTGGAAGGAGAAGACATAATGAAAATGATCAAGCAACAGATGGTCAGATGGTTTGGACATATATGGAGAGCAGAAGAAAAGGAGTCAATGAAATCAGGAATAGAATGGATACCAGGAGGAAGAAGAATACTAGGCTTTAATATGTCTAAAAGCAGCAGGAATTAAAAACTGGCAAAGTAAATATAAATATAGGAAGTAGTGGAGAAACCTATCTACAAAGATTTAAAGGAAAAGTAACGGAATTAGTCCACTCTAATAAAATAAGGAAAGATTTTGAATATTATCAAATAATAGGAACAGAATAAGAATAAACTATGAAAAAGAACAAGAGTTGGAATGAGAAAACATAGTGAAAAAGATCAACAACAAAGAGTCAGATGGCATAGGTAGAAAAAAGGGTACAATTAAATCAGTAGTAGAATGGAGACCAGAAGGAAGAAGGAAATAAGACAGATCTAGATCAATATGTCTACTCGTATTAAAAACTGGCAAAGTACATACAAATATAGGAAGATGTGGAGAAACCTAACTACAAGGATTTGAAGGATAAGAAATGGAGATTGATCTACTCTAACAAAAGTATATAAAGAACTTCATACAGAACAGTGTTACTCCATAGGGGTCTTATGAAATTTTGCCTATTTTAAAACTAGCGTCCAGAAACATTACAGTGTATCTTCCTGGTATCTCACTTTCAAATTTTATCGATGCGCGTCTGAAAGTTTTGAATTTAAACCTTTATAATAGCTCCTCAGACGCCCTCCTATCAGAATCCGATTAAGGGCTTCTATCAATCATGGTGGTAAATACGAGCTAGGTAATAAATTCATGCTCCAGAAAATTGACAGTTGTGCGTTTACAATGGCGCGGTAATGGCGTGCATTCATCAAAGCTGGCCGCTGTCCGCCACAGCCATTCAGTTGTCACTGGACGTCATATTACGCGGGCGAGGGCGAACGGCCGATCGGCGTTGGAATCTGCGGGGGCCAGACGAATATGACCGGCGAATTTTGCGCTCGGCCAGCGGATGAATTTGGGAGGATTAATTTGTTTTCTTGAGTGATTGCTAGACATGTTTTCATTTGCGGAAGATTGGTGCACAGTCATACTGACCCACTTTCAATATTCAAACTCTTGATGTCTCGAAAATTCCCCAAATATTGCTTACTTCTTCGTATCTCCCAATTTACCCATTTTAGGTGTTATACTCTTCTTTTTCAATTACAAGACACCCCGCACATGATGTTTAGTAAGTAGAAACAACAAGGGAAAAAGTAAAATATGTAGTAATTCTTTGAACATTTCACAAGAAAAGCCAAAATGCAAGTGGTTGCTCACTGCCCAAGATTCACAATTTATTATTTAAGGAATGGGACAGTGGTACTCAAAATTACTCTAACTGGGCACTACTCTCACATAAGACACTGGTTATACCGGGAGTTTTTCTTATCAGTATACATAGGGATGTGTCATTACCATAGTTACAGTTAAAGTGATTGACAGCAATGTATTACCGCGTTTTTTTTAAGAGTAAACATAGGGATAATTTGCATTGATTATTAATAATAGTTAATCATAATGAAACAAACAAAGCAAGTTTAAACAAATAAGAAATTTGTTTTAATTGCTTTAGTACTTAATAAATTACATTGAATTGATAGGAATTATTATTTTTAATTACTGTAAGTTATCCCTATGTTCACTCATAAAAAAAACGCTTTAATAAATTGCTGTCAATCATTTTGACTGTAACTATGGTAATGACACATCCCTATGTATACTGATAAAAAAAACTCCCAGTAGATTTCTTATAACATACTGACATCCGCTGATTAAGCGGGAACTGATCTAAAGTACTACAGAACTGGAATTTTCCACGAACAATGTACCATTTACTTAGTTTGAAATCTCTTCATATCGTTTGCAATCTTTAAACGTAATAAACATAAATACCGTTTGTTACACACCATATAATATTTAATATTGAAGTTGTCTTCACACTAAAATAAATTAACTTATAATTAGTTAAGTGTCTGTATTGCTAAATTAAAACCAGTTGCAAAAAATAGGTGGACGTCATACAATGTTGCAAATTCTATTATATTCTATCTATCTATATATTTAATTAAATACCTAAAATATTGAACCACTTTGTCGTTTGAAGTTTTTGATCTGTTTCCAATACAAACATGCAATTGCAGAACTTTTACCCCTAGAGAAGATGGGTAGAGTGCTAGGAAAATAATTTGTTTCATAATATTTTTATTCATATTTATATGATGTAATTTATAAGTGAAGAAGCTCACGGCAAAAGAATTTTAAAAAGATTTAGCTGTAAGTAGACGGTTATCCCATTACCTATATTACATGCTTATATAGGTACTTGAAAATAAGAAGACAAATGTATAACGGAATAAAATAATTATATTCCTGCTAAATTTTAATGTATTTACTTTAATATTAAAGCACATAGATCCAGCTTTTTAAAACGTACAATAGTAACAGTGGTCAACATGACTGCCACCATATTTTACACCTTATTACTTTATTCAAATTATACTTGCAACAATTAATTATTAACTTATACAAGTTTAAATATCATTAATATTATTCCAATTGGAAATTTTAAAATTATTTTATTACTTGAAACAAAGGTTTCTCAAACAAAAACATTTTCAACAATGAATGTTATATGCAGTAGGTAATAGTATATTACATGTGAGGTGGGAAATGTTTCATTTCAGCCGAGGGCTTATTTTATGACCAAGAGGCTCAGATAGAACGCAAGGCTGTAATGAAACTCCCATCAAACTATGTATACTATTTTATTCACAATCATCCTTAATGATCCAAATTAACTTCTCATTCTACTGGAATATCGCCGCCAACAAACTAAGTTGATGCATAGTAGCAGCCTATGAAAACAAATGTTTAAATTTATTTTAATAATTTGACTTATGTCAACAGTTCAGGAAATTCAAATGTGACATTAAATTTGAATAATCAACTTACTTTCAGAGATTTATGACTATGTTGCATATAAATACTTCCTACCCTTAAGATAGATCTGTCATTTCCCACCCAAAAGGTTGTCATATTAGTAAGGAATGAATTATTTCCCAACCTCTAAAAGGTTTGGAATTAACATATTACTATAGTGATTGTGAATAATAGTTATTTGTATCACAAGGTTGGAAACTGCTATTTTGAGAGTGCGATTTTATTTTGATAGGACGAGCCGTAGGCGAGTCCTACAAATACGAGCACTCGCAAAATATTTTCCAACCGAGGGATACACAAGATTTTTCGCGCCAACATTTATGTACATTTAATAAATAAATTTAATTTATTACTCATTTTCTTAATGACAGGGAATTTTTTTATGTTGCTAACTTCACAATATTTGAATGTCAATTATGTTTATTTTCCAATATCATAACCAAAAATATCTACATATTTGTATTTGGATTTTACACTGCAAACTCAATTATAATTACTTACAAATATGTTTAAAATCCATAAATATTCTGTTTTCTTGTATTGCAAATACTCAATTGTAGATATATTGCCATAATATTTTTATGTCAATGTAATACTTTGACATTTCTAGCGACAGAAGTTAGCTAAAATTAGTGAAATGATGCCAACATATAAGCATAAAAAGTTAGCAATTTTTGTCGAACTAGTACGACAAAAATATGATTTCCGACCGCTTTAGAGATATGTAATTGTATTATGCCCAGTTGCACCGCCCTTCCTTAAAGCTAAACTTTACTAAGCATTACTTAAAACTAAGGAATCCTTATATTTTAAGATTGTTGCACACGTTGAATTTAAGCAATGCTTAGTTAGTCATTACTTAGTTCTACATTCTATATCTAAAACTAGAGATCTAAAAATGAATTTCAAAAACGAAGAAGAATCTTTGGTAACTTAACATTAGAATGTCCAGAATGTCTGTGACTAAGTACATTTTAAATTGTAAAAACGGCCATTTGGACCTGTCCGGGCATTCTAGTGTTAACGAAATTTTCATTTTCTAATGTTAGAATCTAGTAAGTTTAAACTGTCAAGAAAATTTGTTTATTGTTTGTGACATTTCAAACCTGTCAAACGTTATGTCATTCATTAATTTATCGAGAAGGGTCACCAAGTAGGTTAATAAATTTGTAATAATATTATTTAGTGATATTAGCAATCACAAAAATACGATTCTAGTATTAAAATGTAACCGAAAAATGAAAAGAAGAGGAAAAGATCCGCAAATTTCACAACGGACGAGAAGTTATTTCTGTTACAATCTGTTCCAGAATATAAGAATATTATTGGAAATAAAACGGCAAATACAATTACAAATAAAAAGAAAGAAGAAGTATGGGAAATTATCGCCAATTAATTTCATGCAAAAGCGGCAAATACCGTTCATATATTATTCTCGCAGGATTATTTATAAATCGAATATCTTCCAAAACATGCATTTTGCCATCGTCGTAATCAATATCATAATAATAATTTGGCATTCTTCCTAATTACAAATACAAATATTTGACAGTTCCTTTGTTAAGTAGACGTTAAGTGGCCAACGTCGGACACTTAGTTTAAGGATTCCTTAAGTCAATTTAAGTGCTGAAATTTGGCTGGTGCAACGAAATTTTTATATTTAAGGATTACTTAGAATTTTAAGGAACACTTAACGTTTAAGTGAGAGTGGTGCAACTGGGCATTAATGTCGGACGGCGGCGCGAAAAATACATTTATTTGAAATCGACAGTAAAGTGCTCAAAATTCGTCATTAACAGCTCAGAAATCGTCACTAAAGTATCCCATTACACAAGGATTTTGAGCAACACAGTGTTGGCAACCGCGAAATAGTTATTGTATAAGTAGGATAATTTTGACAGATATGTGTCGTATTGTAGTAAATTTATATGTAAAATGAAACAATATGTGCAAGAAGAATTAACTAATTAATTTCAATGAAGAAATTGAGGACAAAACATATAATTTTGAGTGTTATTTAAGATAACTTCAAAGTTCAAAGTTGGAGTATCAGTTCTAATTGACAACTGACAGATGTATAAACTTAACCTATATAATATTTTTTACAGTTTTTTCTCATTTTCGATTTCAAATAAAACTTAATATGTACCTCGGGACTGAAGGTCCTTTTTATAACTTACATGGTTTATTTTCCTCAGCCCTATGGGCCTCGGCAAATAAATTCCATATTCGTGACAAAAAGTTAAACTTCAGTGCCTTGATACATAAATATTTCGTTACAACGAGAGTGATGATTATTCCAAGGAATAGAAGCACCATTAACACAAACGTTATTCTTCACAAAGTGGTTCTGGAACCGGATATTATCATCCGGGAATGCAATTAGGATTCGGTTTTATATTATACTCGTACATTATAACCTATAAAGATGGAACTTCCACTTTGTACAGAGAAGTAAGAAGATGCTTTGAAATATAACTACATTATTTATTTAATTAACATGCATCAAAATGGAAGAAGGCGTTTTTCTCAAATACAATCAGGGTAATTACTTCCCCTCCTTGTTTCCGCCTTCCCTAAAAATTGCATAACCGCATTATTGAAATTTTCGCGCTCTTCAAAACTCCCGTGGCTTGTGACAGACCTGCTAATCCAACATGATGTTAACAGTCGCTGTCATCACCCATAATCTGTTTTCGAAGCCCCCCCCCCTACTGGAGAGGGGATCTGTCCACTAAAGCGCAATTTGTCGAGGTGAACTCGTTAATTGAAATTTTTTCCAGTCTTTTTAGTCATTTGCGTCTCTGTTGCTAATTTCGTTAATATTCGTGATCGATGAGAAAATCAAAATTGATGAGTTTTTGGCATCGAATATAATTAGTGGATTGCGGAATAAATGACTTTTGATGTCAATAGTGTAATTAAGGGCGTTTTTTAATTTTAATATTTTGATAATTAATACTTTGGCACACGGATCATTAAAGATATTTTTTGTGTAAATTGATTTCAAGCTGGCCTTTGTTTTATGTAATTATTGTCAGTGGATAATTCTATTCCTATATAGATATGCTACTTCGATTAGTTTGACATCGTTTGTACAAAGAAGAACACTATTTTCAAGTGTACAAACAACATTCAGTATATTATCTTTCTATACAGCATTCAAGGTTTGTATTTCATCAGGGGTATTAATTTATATATAGTAAATACCTTAAATTTTAGAAACCCCTAGTAAAAGGAAAGAAAACTATAATCAAAATTGTACCAAGTAACCATCCGAATTTTGTTTTCTTAAACAAATATTTCAAGTATGATGACAATTATGACATTGCATTTGTAGCAATATAGGTCGATACTGTAGTTTTGTTCTACAATAAATAATATCAATTGATATGTAGCATATACCTTAGATTTTAGAAACCCCTTGTACAAGGAAAGAGGAACTATAATCAGAATTCTATCAAATATCTATTCGAATTTAGTTTTTTTTTTAAGAAAATCTTTCAAGTATGATGAAATAGTATATTGTATAACTAGCGCTGAAAGTTGGATATTTCACAAGAGTGTGAAATACCCTTTCATAATATGTTGTACACCATACTTTTCCTACAACCACAATTAAGTAAGAGAAAAATATAAAATGTACATAAAAATATGAAAACAATGTTAACATCATTGCTATTAGAATTCACCAAAAATAATGATAAAATCTTATAAATCAGGGTCCAACCTTCTTAATTTGTTTAATTGAGCAAATTATCTGCAACTGTCAAACTATTAAATACAAACTTTTAGGTTAGTTCTCTCAGTTATCGCAGCGTGTGATACAATCATATCACTCTGTTGCGGACGCATCTGATTGGCTAACGAGCTTTCATATCACATACCATTTCTAGTGATATGCAATGACCAACTTTCAATAATTGTTTAGCCTGTAAATTTATGTACTTTACGTAGTGGTCGTCGGAAAAGTTCATTTGACATTGATATCCTATAAAGCATTTTATTTGGAAGAGTTATACATATAATTGGTATTTATTTGATTGAACTTTTAAAAAAATACAATATTATGATATTATATTCGTTGTGTGTTTATCAACTTTGTACATACATCTATTGTAATAGAAATAAATTTACTACTAACAATGATATTCATGGCATAAATACTAAAAACAGAAATCATTTCAGAATCTCTGACAAAAGACTAATAATTGGAAGGAAATCTCCTGAATGTATGGGCCTCGAATTTTATAATACTCTGTCATCTAAACTAAGATCCGCTAAAACAATACAAACTTGTAAAACAAAATTGAAGTCTCTGTTAATAAGTCAATGTTTTTATTCTCCTTCAGAATATTATGACTATTGTAAAAAATGTAGTTCACTATAATTTAATTTCTTTGTTGTATTCTGACGAATTTTATAATTTTTGTAAATTCAATAGAAATAATAAATTAATAGTAATAATAATTAATGAAAGAAAAGTAAATAATATTATCTTAGCTGAAACTTGCGGTATGGTATTATAGGTAGATCGTACGATTTCTAATATTGATAGATTTCAGATTTAGGTTCCGAGTTTTACATCTGATGTGCGAGTTCTAAACTTTTCTTGTTTTATATCCTTGTATAACGCAATAGATTATTCAGATTTGATGCAAATGAATAATATTTTAAGCTTAAGTTAAATTAAAATCATATTTTTCTGCAAACAAAGGCCAAGTCCTTACTTATCTAGAATATGAATAATTTTGCAGCATTTCTCGCAGATACCATCTAAAATAAATTATAGAAACTGGCGCACACATCCATTAAGGTAATCTGATAAAGGGAGCAACAGAATTAAGTTACCTTGGGTGATGTTTATAATAAGAGAACTATCTAAATTTAACGGAATGTTTAAATTTAGCGCATCCCTATAACCAGACTTCCTTGAAGGTTTGGAGTCCAGCTGAGCGGTAGTTAGATGTAGATATACCAAAATACGATTTATTAGAAAGGAACCTTTTTATACATGAACTTAATTAGCTGAACCTATGTTTTTATTATCTTTTGTCGTGACTGGAAACTATTAACTATCAGGCATTAATCTTGCCTGCAATAATATCTACTTTTCCGAATATCCTCTGAAAATATAAACTTTTCCTGCTTGTCTTTGCTTATAACATACATTAGGTTATATTATATATTTACGAAAACACAGCAATTATTTTAAAAATATGTTTGTTTCCAACCCGTTTGTTTGTTCTTTGATTTCCTCGAAGACATTTATTTATTCATTATATACATTGTTATTATTCCTACTACTTTTTCAACTGTACCTTATAATAAACAAAGCTTATAATAGGGTAGTGTAAGAAATAATGGTTATAAAAATAGGACACTTTTTATGTCTCCCGTTTAATTTTAATTAAACGGTTGATGATAATCAGAAAATTACAAAGAAAATAAAATGAAAGTGTAATAATCAAGATACAGTAACATTTTAATTAATTAACATAAACTATATTAAAAATTTAAACAAAATAATAAAAAAGCTAAATCTAAATATGGCAATATCAGACTCATAAGATAAGCTATAGAAATCTATAACCCGAAAAATACAGTGAATATTACTGTTTATTTGAACTTGAATTTTTTCGACTGTGTTTATTGTAAAGTGTAAAAAATACTATATTCTTAAAAAAACGACGTTTCGGTTTACACTTTAAAACTTGATCAGGATTAGTAAGATCTTATAACAAACTTTCATGTAACAGATATATTCGTAAGCAATCAT
This sequence comes from Poecilus cupreus, assembly GCA_963942605.1. Classification (NCBI taxonomy): domain Eukaryota; kingdom Metazoa; phylum Arthropoda; class Insecta; order Coleoptera; family Carabidae; genus Poecilus; species Poecilus cupreus. The sequence goes on from OZ012724.1 coordinate 22,358,626, forward strand.
TCAGTTTTTTTGAAAACTTGGAACTAGAAAAGGCAATAAGGCATAGGATAATCGATTGTATTTGCTCTTTATACTCTTGGTTGAAGAGTACTTCTCAATATTTTGTATCATAAATGACTTACCAATAATATATTCTTAGGCCTAAGAAAGTAGTAGCGAGAATTTGATGTTCTTACCTGGAAGAAAGAAAAATATTATTAGAAAATACATTAAAAGTAATAAAGCACAAGATAAATGGTCAGGGGAACCCATAGGTACTTTCATCTATGATGAAATGTTGAAATTTTTTTCGGATAAGCTCCAAAATAATTTAGGAACCTTGAAAGTTAAGAAGTTAGTTAATAACTTGTACCCATACATACATATACATAATATCACGCTATATCTCACTCAGTGGGGTAGCACGAATCCAAAAAAACAACCAGCAATCAATCTCCTCCAAATATTCCAATCCTAATACACCACTTTTACCTTGTCCAAATTCATAGTGAAATTCATATACATGCTCGTTCACGAAACAAACCATCAATCATACCCAACCACTTATTCCTCGGACGTCCACACAATCGTTCACCCACATATATTAGTTTCACCAACCTTTCATTCGACATTCACTCAAGATAGTCAAACTACCTCAAACGACTTATTCCCACTTCCTTAACAACATTCTTCTCAATCTCACATTCACCATACACTCCTCTCAAATATCTTATTTCTACAGCAGTTACACGTCGTTCATGCTTCTTAATCCACACCCAACAGTCAGAACCATACATCAATATAAGCACTAACACACCATTATAAACACTCAATCGAACATCTCTAGATACATTGAGGTTTCGAGCAAATGTAACCAGAGCACTCAATACCCTGCACCCTGCAGACACCCGCCTTTCAGTATACGCAATATTAACATAAACATTTTAAAAGTAATCTAAATTTGGTGGATGCGCCAAAAACATATTTTTTTTCTACGACCACTTAGAAATCTTCTCATTGTATATTTGTTGTTGGTAGGGAAATGAGATATCTAGCAAGCATCGTATGAAATGAATTTGTTTTGAGAGTATTTCAATATAGGTCAGCTCATTTCAGTACAGGTGCCATTGCCAGGATACTTATTTAGAATTGTCAAATATTGGAATAGTAAAATTAATTAGGAAATAATATCGCGGTCGTAGAAAAAGTACAGAGTACAACTCCCATGGAATATCCATTTCATACTCGTATGATTTACAAACTTTACAAACTTTCATACTCGTAGGAAATGAACATCCTACTTCGGATTTATTTTCTCTTCACACGTACGTATATTTTCAAGAAATATCAACAATTTTAATTATACTAGGGGTTATAATAGGGGTTAATGGGGTAAATAGCTCCGTGGTAACGTGTCGGACTATGGATCGTGAGATCATCAGTTTGAATCCCATTACCGACAGTTGCCAATTTAAATTTACCCCTGTGGTTCCCCCTCCACTAACAACCTTGGGGGCTATGACTTGACGGCTGGTAACCGCATTTCATACACAAAAATATATCACCTACCGAGATCTGCGTTAGCAGAGTGCCACACCCTTAATGGGTAAAAGGCGTGATGATATATTTATTTATTTTATTTATTTATTAATACTGGTAGCTTATTGCACCAATTTTCGCTGTCTGCATTTAAATCTATTTTTGAATTAAATTGGAGTTTCTTTTCCAACTATTTTTCTTCCCTCCAAAAGAACATCTTGTAGCACAAAAATCTTACTCCCAATGCACAGGGCTCCTCCACGCTCTCTCACAGCGTACTACATGTAGTACATGCGGGCATGCGGTAACAACCGTCGTATCTCAATTCCAGTTTTGCTCGTAAATCAAGCAAGCGGTGCGCGGTGGCAGAGCACTGCTGTGCAATCATCTTTGTCATGGACACTTCATAAATAATAGCCGGCATTTCCTCTGTGAGCGTAGTTGCCAAATCGTGCACTGTGATGTCCTGTTGTGGAGATAGATCGGGATTGTTTCAAGGGGATTATGCAATGGTGGAGGAAGTTTGATCTGCATGGAGTTGGAATTAGTTTTCGGGGGGTTTTGAATAGGGCTTGTTGGTGCAACTTCTGCAGTTTACGTATTATAGGTTTAATTGATACTGTCTACTACAAGAAGTAATCTCCAAGAAATGGAGGATACAAGATGATTTTTCTGAAATTTCTTGAACGTTTTTGGCAAATACTTCAATTTACTTAGTAAATAATCGTATTTAGTTTATGAATTTTTATGAAATTTACAAAAAGTTTATCTTATATCTTCAAACAAATTGTTCGGTAAATTCTATGATCCTTTTTATTTTTCGTGTAGGTAGATAGTATAAGGAAATATAGGACCCATGAAAAAATTGCAGACCAAATTTTCATAGATGCAATGGCTGTCTGAATAGATGGATATATGTCCATATGTCCAATAACTTATGAACGAGAAACGATAAATTACTGAATTAATTTTGGTTATAAATTTAACTGAAACTGGAAGTTTTCTATACTTACAAATCAATTAATTAAATTTATTTAAAATGTAGAATCAGGCGAAAAAAATAGAAAAAGTGATAGTAGGATCAAAAGGTGGATAAATAATTGCATATGTGATCTTCACAAAAACAGAAAGATAATGGCAGAGATACTATAGCAAATACTAGAGGAAGAAAATAAAATGGTACTCAAAATAGGGAAGCAGTAATAAAAATAACGCGAGAGAATAAAAATAAGGGATTTCAAATTCGAGTAAGTTGAAAAATTTAATTTTTCTAACAAGTAAAGGACAAGGAGAAATAAAAATAAAAAAAATGATAGTAGGTTTGTTCCAAGTGGTCATTTCTGACAAGTTTGTGACAAATTTCAGTGCGCCTGCGAAAAATGTAAACAAGTTAAGTTTGAAACATAGACTGGAACAGCGAATGAAATGAAGCACATGTGCGTGCTCATATTTTGTTTTGACAGCTAACCTTAAATATAAATATAAATAAAGAAATTCATACATTTTTCGCCACAATAAAGAAATGTTTCAAAGTTAACTTGTTTACATTTTTCGCAGGCGCACTGAAATTTGTCACAAACATGTCACAAACTTGTCAGAAAGGACCACTTGGAACAAACCTAATGACTACAAATATGGATTTCCACAAAAAGTTACTAAAACAAGTTATTTACAAAAGATACAAACATTTACATTTACCGAACGAAAATTAGACCAATAATAATATAGGCTGCTGAGACAATGACAAGTTCAAAAAAGATGAAGAAGATATAAGAACAATTGAACGAAAACAATAAGTACATTATTTAGGACCAATAAAGATACCAGTAAACGAATATAAAATAGAGTTGTAAGGAGAACATATAGTGAATAAGATCAAGCAATAGAGAGACAGATGGTAGGATATATATGTAGAGCAGTCGAAGAGGATCAGTAGTGGAATGGAGACCAGGAGGAAGAAGAAGACGAGGCAGACCCCATATCAATATGGCTAAAGAAAGTAGAAGATGATTTAAAAGCAGCAGGAATTAAAAAGTAACAAAGTAAAATAAGAGATAGGTATGTGTGTAGATACTTACAAGGAATTAAAGAAAAAATAAACGGAGACTGATCCAGTCTAACAAAGCATCTAGGAAGTTTCATAAGAAGCGAGGTTACCCCATAGGGGTGTTAACCCACTATAATATAAAATCATGTGCGAAAATTGCTTTAAAAGTCTTTGTGGATGGATGTATATGTATAGGTATGTTCAACAATTCAAGAAAGAGAAAAAATCTAGTAACGAAACTTTTAGAGTTGATTTTTTTTCAAACCTTATTACAAATCTTCATGTTTAATTAAAAATTATATAGTTAAATTTGTTCAGATCAATAGAATTGGATGGTAAATTCTAAGGACGGGTGGTAAGAAAAATCTCTTGTCGCGATGTATTTACGGTAATATCAGTCATCTGTATTTGGTAGTAGTGTTTGCAGTAATTTCACAATTTAGTAAATCCAATAATACAACAAAAGCTACATTTAGTTTGAAACCCTGTAACTGACATGACCAATATAGAAACTATGCACCAATATTGCTATTGATTTTCATATTTAATTTCCAATTGAAAATTGATATTATAGTATTTAGTACACAAAGCAAACATTGATATTACAAATATATAATTCATAGAAAAAAAATCATTAAATACCAAACTACAGGCATGCGGCTTCATTACTGACATTTGCGTTTTGTATCGCATTGTTACTACAAATAGTCATTAATCAAAACTTGCCTGTTATTGTCTTTAAATATTTATTGCTGTATCATACATTTATTTGACATTTCAAGTTCTAATTACAAAGTAGGTGCTTTCAAATATCAATGTGTAATACGTAATTATAAATAGATATATAGACAGACCTGATTGAAATATTGTCTGAATTATTTTAATTCAATCTCTGTAGAATTAAATATTTAAATTGTTACCAACTTTTCTACGACAACTTAGAAATCTGTTCATTGTATGTTTGTTGTTGCTAGGGATATGAGGTTCATTGCAAGCATCGTGTGAAAGAAATTTGTTTTATAAGTATTTCAATACAGATCATTTTATTTCAGTACAGGTGCTACTGTTAGGATACTTATATAGAATTGTCAAATATTGGAATGTTGAAAGCGGGGCAAATTCATCAGAATATAAATTAATTAGGAAATAATATGGTGGTTGCAGAAAAATTATAGTTTACAACTCGCATGGAATGTCCATTTCATACTCGTATGATTTTAAGCATGAGCTGAAGGTAAAATTTTTACAATGCAGCTGTAAATTAGTAACTTGTAAAGATACATTTTCAAGGGAATAGAGGGCTTGGGTAAATGGTGTTTACAAGTGAGTAATAAGTAAAAAACTATTACTGGTTAAGTCTGTAAAATAATTCTTTACCACTGGAGACACGGATAAATAATATACGAAAATAAAGTTCCTTAGAATTTACTAAACTATTTTCTGAAAATTTGTCCAACTTTTTTGTAATTACTTCTAATTGCGTAGAAAATAATCGTGTTTAGTTTCTTAATTGTTACTTTTTTTCAAAATATGTATCATTTTATATTGTGTAGTAGGTTTACGATTTAGTATATCGTAAATATTTAAGTATATAATTTGAAATAAAGATAATATGGTTTTGTGTGTCAAGGGAACTTTATCAAAATTGACTCAATTCTCCGTATTTTATGAAACGTATAATTATGAAGTTTCCTTCTTCTATCATTTTTTGTTCGTATGTTATTACACATACGAACACATAGTCATGTACAAAAATATTTTCTTGTAGTAAAAGTATTCTAAAACATCAGGTCAAGTTGAAATTACCTTAAAATAATTTTGCCAATGCGTTAAAAAACCTACAAAGAAAATTTCATTACGCGGTGCAACCAATTGCACAAAATTAATTAAACCAAAAATTAGTTTTTGCTGGAGGATTGGGGTCTGTCGGGCAGTTAAAAGTTTCAAACCGCTATGAATAAATCAATGTTTAAATCAGATTAATTATTAACACACAAACCTGTCAGCAAAATCAAATTGGCTCTGTAATACCCGTAAATCCCAAATGCAGTTCGATGGATTCAGGCTAGAATTGATTGTCCGTTAGGAGGCTTATTACTATATAATTGATATGAATGCAAACAGTGTATTAGAAAATTTCATTTACATTTTTATGTCACTGCAATGAGAAATAAATTGATTTGGCGGTTTGTGTGACGTGGTGAATTAATTGAAAAATAAAAATGACAGCCGTGGCTCATTTGAATGTAAATATAGAATTGGTATTTAGATTTTGCATGAATTATAATTTGCATTTTATTTAAATTTCATGTTATATTAAAAACGAATTTATTTTTAATACTTTGTAACATTATTTATGTAATATATTAACGGGACACTCACACATTTATTATTGAACAAACAAAAGAAAGTGTTACCTTGGAAACTTTCAATGATATAATAAATTCAAAATAGTTGGTTTAAGTACTGTAAAAAATATAGTATAAAGAATTCGTTTCATATTTGTCATTTATTATGTTCAAAGAGCTGGGTCACTCCGCTGCGCTCGTTCTTTAATATATTATATTAAAATTCATTTTTTCGAATTCCTGAAGGTAATTTTTGGCAGAAACAAGTGAATAACTAACAAGTAAAGATGCATAGTAACTAAGTGACAAGAGTATCTAATTAAAAACGTTTTACTTATTTACTATGAGTTCTAAAGCTTTTTCTACTTATTCATCAATATTTTTGTTCGTATATTCTGTACAAAAAGAACATAATTAGGTACTTTTTTTCTTTTCGTAACTAATATAAAAGTAATAAAAGTTATGTTTCTATAGTTAAATGGGAGTTTCTGAAACAACATATGTCCCTGTTTTATTTTTAACAATGTTAAACAGCTTACTAATTATGAATATTCCTATTGGATATATTAATAATTTATAGGTTTAAAAGTACTCCATTTTTTTCGGTTATGGTACACGGCTCAATATATCATAAAATGTAATTATCAACTGTCACATTACAACAACCACAGATGTTATTAGCACAAGGTGCAATAAAAAATTGCCATTGGCACCTCCACCATTTTGTGTTATAATGTATAGGTCGGCAGGCATTTGTCACCACATAAAAATTATCTCTATGGTTTCCAACAATAACTTGTTTGGGGGGGGGTTAATTTGACGGCTGGTACTCGCCTCCATTCGTAACATATATTGCTTACCGTTATAGTCTACCGTCATGGAGCCTTAATATTATAAAACTAATTATATTAAATTTTTTATTTATTTAAATCAATTCAACAGGATAAAAAATTCGAATTATTGAATGATTATACAAAATACAAAGAAAAATTTAGTGCCACAAATAGAAATGAAAAGATCAATAGATGCATTTAAATACAAAGATTACATTGGAAAATTAGCTGTAACCGATTTTTTTAAATTTATTTAACGAGTTGTTAAATATGTCCAATTCAATTGTACATTCCGAACAACACATATTATTAAAAATGGAATATAGTTGACGTATTGGAGATTTAGATTCATAATTAGTTCTAACAAATTTTAGTTTAAAAAGAATGTTGCTCCTCGACGAAGTTCTAGGTGCATTCAATAAAATTTTTGTATATGTTTAATAAGAATATTTTTTATATATGATGTATTATATATTAATAAAACCTTCTCCCAGGAAGGAGAGATAAATTAAAGTAACAAAAATTACTTATGAACGACCTTCAATTGTTTTTATAATAGTTAATTATTAGAATTGATTCGGGTTTATAGCTTTCTGATGGAATAATTTATATATATTATTTACCTAGTTTGTACTTCGAGGTATATGAATAAATTATATTTAACATTGGTATGTGTCAAAGTTTTTGATAACCCAAAATTTAATGATGCAACCGATATCAAATTTTAAATTTATGTCTTAAATATTCTTTTTATTAACTGATTATATTTTTGCAGAAATCCATCATCCGCAAGTGATAGTTTATTTGAAGGCCTATCAGGTATTTTGAGTATATCTTTGTAAATAAATGAGTTAGAGTTAATTTTGTTGTAAATTAAAAGATGTAACATAATATTGGATAAAATCGTTATTTGAAACTATTTCTATATTTTGTATTGATTAGATTTTGGAAGCAAAGTAAATAATTAAGTTAGATAAAATTGTGTTATGTATGTAATATAATATTAGCTAAATTTTTTTTAAACTTGAATTTTCTGTTTTGTACCGTTTTAAAGTTGTTTTGTGATATGCGTATCAATTTTTTTGTGATGAAAAAAATATATATCTTGAACATCTATTTTATAACTTTATATGTACGATATATAAAATTTCTGTGTGTGTGTGTGTGTGTGTGTGTGTGTTCGTAATTCTTCTCTTCCTAAACAAGAAACTAAAAAAGAATGTAATAAACTTATGGGGTCATCAGGATGGTTCTGAGCTACAGTTGGACCCATGACTTATACATTTGACGATACAGGTGATCCCATAAGTACATACAAAAATTCATCAAATTCGGTCTAACCGTTTATGATGAGAAGAATTACGAACACTAAAATTTTATATATAGCGAGGTTTTTGGCAGGACAACGTCTGCCTACCTAGTTCCCTAATTTATTATATGTATGAGGAAGTCGTGTATTGCGTAGACTAGATATTAATAGTTTATATGTTGAGTTGATGAACAATTTTACTGCACTATTGATTGAAACTTTGCTCATTATTTTCCCAATGATCTGTCCGTCATTCTAATTGAAATAATGGTTCAAACGAAACATAATATTATTTCTCGTGTAATCCGATCCCTCTAGTTAGTTCTCCCGCACAGTATTGACTTTCTTCATAGAATTACCGTCCGCAGCATTCGCTGTCGATACTGATTAACACCAGGAAACTTCTGAACAGTTCCCTGTTGGAACTTTTCCATGAGAATCGAGTCCCGATCGAAGAATCCACAATTATGTTGTCATTGTTGACGGTGTTGTTATTGTTGTCCGCGGGTTGTTGTGAGTTGTTGGCAACACTGGGTGGACTGACGTTTAGAAATATATTGCAGGTGGTGGCGTGTTGGCCTTGCGTGTCAACCCGGAAGTTCGAGAGTTTGAGAAGTGTCATGACAAAGAAACTGTAGACTGTAATGGTTTAATTGAGCCACTGGGGATTGCTGGTATTCTTCAGCAGTAAGAGGAAATTTAATGTGCTTTGATTTCTTGAAGACAGTTCTATAGGATAACCCAGGTTCTAGAATTGTTGACATGTTGTATATTTTTTTATCCTAACTTATATTGACTGGAATATGAGAAATAATTATGTTATCGGGGAACATGAGGTTCTAAGTTCGATTACCCAACCGAGAGTTGCTACTGTACCCCTGAGGTTTCCCTACACTAATTTCTGTGAGGTGTCTAATTTGACGGCACTTCATTCGTAAAAGTATATCACTTACCAGGATCTACTTCAAGAAGACTTGCACAAAATACTTAATTAGTATTTTTAAAACTTAAGAGTTAAATGTTTTCCATGTAATTTCTATGTTTCTTAACATCTTTGGGGTTCATATTTGACAGGACATCATGAACATTTTTTTAACGCACACCGAGAGCTACTGTAAGTAAAGTGCTATATTTAGAAACAAGTTAATGTAAATGTTATGATTTTTGTGAGTATAAATATGAAGAAAAGAAGAATCAAAACAGAACAAGAACCAATAGAAAGTAAAAAGGACAAAATTTTATGAAGGAAATAGTTCGAACAAATATAGGTTAGATAATGGCGGACGAAATTATGCATAGAGATCTAGATATACACTTAGTTAAGAAGAGAAAATATATATAAATTAACTTATAATCTATGATATAAATACCTACTGACTACAAGCAGACCACTATACAAGGTGAGTTTTTTCAAGCAACCTAACAGTTTTGCTGGCTAACTAATAACTTGAGAGAAAAATAAAAAACGCAGGCTTAGACAGTAAAAAGGGGGCATAATTTTACGGTTGGTAAAATAAAATTATTAGGTGGCGAGAAGGAATAAAAGTTATATTTTGTAAAAAATGAAGAGTGTATTTCTATTTATTGGAATGCATAGCTCAAAGTATTCCCTTTTCAACGATGTAATATATTTCTATAACACTGTTTTGGAAACTGGGCATTCCACTACTAAAAATTGTTATGGAATCACTAACATTCCATACGCGGCGTATGGAATATTTTCGACGAATCAGAACCGCTTATTTGCGCGACATATGAAGTATCTTGATTCAGTTACTATGGTTACGTCTGTTTGTTTTAATTTGATTTATTTGAGTTTGACGTTTTCAACAGTTTTATATTTGTATTTTTGTATAATTTCCAAAACCTTTTTATAGAAAGTATAGTCTACAACATGTAACGGAATGGCCTATCCCACGCTCGCAAACCGTAGCCCTCGCCTTTGTCTCGGGTTACAAACTTTTTGCTCGCGTGGAATATGTGCCATTCCCTTACTTGTTGTAGAATATACTATTCTATACCTAAAGTTCAGAAATACTTAAACATTTTTAATATGGAAAATATAATTTCAGGTAGGCCGTTAAACAAAACAAGTTATTGTTTTTATTATTGATACTCCTAGCATCAAGATATCAACAATTGTTGTCGATGTAAAGCCATTGTCGACAGGAGTATCATTAAAAAAACAATAACTTGTTTTGTTGAACGGCCTATCTAAAGTTTTATTTTCCATATTAAAAATGTTAATGTTTCTTTGAACTTTGTGACCCTACTTTTAATTTTAGGTATAGGAATATGTTATATCGTTGAAAAGGGAACACTTCGGACTATCCATTCTAATAAAAAAGTATCCCTTTTCATTTAAGAAAATATATCATTTCCCGCCGCCACATCACCCTAATAATTTTATTTTACCAACCGTACTATTATGTATAAGCTTGTGTATTTATTTTTTCTCTAAAGTTATTAGTTAGCCAGCAAAACTGATTGGTTGCTTCAAAAAACACATCCTAAATATGACAGAAGAAAAGAATAATTTAAAGACTTGGAATAGGTAACGAAGAAAAAAGAAATGATGACTGGACAAAAAACGGTGATAGACAATTTCGTAGAATATGTGGGAGAGACTTTGAGACAATATATCACTTAAGAAGGGACTATGCAGATGATCTGAGAAAAAATAAACCTATACAACACATTCTGCATGACGAAAACCCAAACATTGGATGAAGAAACATATTAATTATTTATAGGTACATAGTATTGTATAATTTTTGTATTATTGGCATTTGCGTGTTTCACAGTCCGAAACATAACCATGAAGCTATTCTGTATGTTTAAATTATAATAGTAGTATTAATTTATTGTATATACAAGCAAACTGTTTACAACTATTCATTGAATAACAAACTATTTAGTTGGGGTATTAATATATTACAAATTTTGCCAACATTACGTTGAAACTCAAGTAGTAACAATAACATCTCCGCATCCTACTGGCACCTACGCAGAATCACAAATTTGTATCAATGTGTTCAGAATACCATTTGAACCACAGCACATCGAAGATAATATATTCCATGAGTAGGAACAGAACCAGTTCTCAGTGGGAGCCTCGCCACAATCCTTGAATCCGCCAACCTCGATTATGACTGGCCTGAATTAATTTTCCTAATCACCCTAAAATAACTTGAAGGGCTAAGATCTTCAGAGCATTAAGGGAGCTTAGAATAATCGAAATATATAGCGGGAAGTAATGCCGGTATTATACTGTATTAGCAAAGAGAACATGAAAAATAAATTATCCTTATTATTGTAATTAAAAATCTGAAAAGCTGGATTTGTGAGCGCTGAAATTTTAATTGATGCGAAAGAGGAGATGAGGAGAACAATGCTTGTTCTTTTATCATGCTTTAATTTTAGATAGGATATTCGCTTAGTTATCGGTAGTCAAGAGATACTCTAAAAACTCTAAAGCTTCATTCACACATCGGAATTAGTATTAGTGTTATGTGCTATGTTTGATTGCATTTGCAAGTAGCAAATGACGTTTAAGTTAGTACACTCATAGAAATAACTTCTTGATTCAAGAAAATTTTCAGCTTTCCTTTTGTATGCATTCGTTTTTAATATAAATTTTTTGTATCTTCCTTTTTCTGCATTGAAAGAAAATGAATATATTTTAAATTATGATTTGAAAGTAATGAAAAGAAGTCGTTTTAATTTTAAACAAAATGTTATTATTTAAAACGATATCATTTTGAAATAAAACTACTCTTAGTCAAACTATTTCGTCCCCATAATGAGTCTCAGTTGAATACTTTGATATGTTCCTCCAAAACTAAATTTATTTTCAAACAAGATAATTTATTAAAACTACAAAAGTTTTGAATGAAAGCGTGTTTCCATTTCTTTGAATGTTCTTTTATTTCTGGATCGTAATGATGGATATATGTTTCATCCATAGTTGTTACAATACGATCTAAAATATTTGAAGAATCCTCTTTGAAAGTGGCAAAGTGACTTGGAGGTTGTCACTTTGAGTCATTTTGATCAGCATTCAAGCATTTGGGAATCCATTTGGCAGATAATTTTCTCATACCCAAATCATGATGTACGCTGTGAAAGATATAGGTTCGTACGAAATAGTTAAAATATCTGCGATATATTTGAGTCCAATTCAAAAGTGAACGAGTTTCCTAGCACGGTGTTCAACTTTGACGTCTGTTCTTCCTCTCTTAAATTCGGCAACCCATTTTTTACACTAGCGTATGAAGGGTACTGATCCTTCAATATATCCAACATATCCGTGTAAATTTCCTTACCGGACAATCTTTTTCAAAACAGGTATTTGATCACCGATTGATACTACTCAATTTTATCAAAACTGTAATTTTTATCGCACATGGTATATTTAAAAATCACACTGTGAAACCGGTTGAACTTTTTATCTCCAAAATTGGAGAAACTATTTGTCAAACCACATACTTGTTGACTTGTTGTTATGGTAACTGGTTTTAGTTTTGTTTATGGGAAAGTTCCAAGGCTCACTTTTATAATAATAGTATATTCTACAAGAAGTAATGCAATGGCACATATTCCACACGAGCAAAATTTTGTAGTCCGAGCCGAAGGCGAGGACTACGGTTTGCGTGTTTGGAAAACAAATAGACGTTACCATAGTAACTGAACCAAAATACTTCATATATCGCGCTAAAATGTGGCTCTGATTCGTTGAATTTATTCCACACGCGGCATATGGAATGATAGTTATTCCAATACAATTTTTAGTTGTGGAATGTGTAGTTTCCAAAATAGTGTTATAGAAATAAATATATCATCATGTCATTTACTCATTTCGGGGTGTGGCACTCTGCTTATAGCAGATCTTGGTACGCGAACTGTGCCGTCAAAAAATAGTCCCCAAAAATTGTGTAGTGTAGTAAGAACAACAGGAATAATTTTAAGACATTTATCGACTGTAAAATGAAAATAATATTTATTTACTTTACAAGTGGGCAAAGTGAGGAATTACCCACAAAAAGAGAAATTTTAAGACACGAAGCTGAAGGCTGAGTGTGATAATTTTATCTAGTGGGTAATTCCAGCTTGCCCACGTGTGAAGTATAACGTTTTATCCAACATCTCTTAATAAAAGAAATATTTATTAAAGAAATTGACAGTGACATTTTCCATAAATTTGCAAAATTAAAATGTCAATCGAAGTAGTTAATAAGGTGTTGTGTTATTATTATTGTTATAAATAAACAATTTCCCACTAGTGACTTTTCTCAAAATTATACCTACTAGTGGACAATCTGTTACTTTCCTTGTTTAAAATCGCCATAGTTATAAAGCATTTATTGAGAAGTATTGGATAAAATTCTATATCAGTATCAACATTGTGCAACAATTTTGAGGGCTGGTATCCATATCCACAACCCACCAAAACTAGCCGCCTAGTTATGAGTATGTACAACGATAATTGAAACAAAACACAAACATAACATTAAAGCTGAATAAAACCACATTTGCAATGTAAATCGCTTGTAATTGCTTTCCAAATATGATGGTTTAAAAGCACAACATTACACGATGGATAGCAGAGCTTTGGTTCCGAGACGACGGCTTTCGAAAATCAATGCCGCCCCATCCCCTAGTCTGGGGGAGGATGTAATGTGTTGCGTCTGGAAGCTACCAAGTGAAAGTGAAAAAGTTCTGGAGGATAGTGAATAATTTATTGCTGTTGCATGAGTCAGAGTTTTCAACCTTTGTTTTTATTTTGGAAAATGCAGCAAAAAATAAGTTTTATCTGATAATACTGAGAGATTGGTTTGTGCAAAGAATGAAATATAAATCTTTGGTGTCAGGGAAAAATAAATGTATGATAGTTCGACAAGAGTGTGAACGTTGACGCCAAAGTTTCTATTCCTATGTTTTCATAGAAGTTTACAGAAACTAGTTTTAAATATATGGTGTGTGTCTCATACGTCTTTCTTACACATGTAAATCTGAATTTGAAATTTAATGACCAAGAGGATAGTTCCTTCTCTATTATCATCTTTTGGGGGCCAAATTTGATGGCTGGTAACTAAAATGGTTAATACTGATTAAGGGGTTGTTGAAATATATAAATTCGTAATTTAGTCATCGATTGACTGATGATGATTCATTAAATGTTAATTACATGTACTAGGGAGCAAACGTGCATTTAATCTCTCATCCAGTTGGACTTATGATTAAATGTACTACTTTGTTAACTAGTATTAAAAAATAGCTATTTTACTGCTGTTGAAACATTAGTTTTTTATTATAAGAACTATAATTATTAGAGAGCGGATTATATGCACGAAAAAACTGAATTATATGCGCACATATAAGCACTGATTTTTTTGGGAAATATGCACTCATTATAACAATATATGCAGCAAAATATACAAAAAATTATTAAATTATTATATAAGAAGTTTAAATGAATGCATTATGAATTTTATTTAAAAAAAACAGTCTGAATCCTGATTCACGATTAACAAAGATATTACTAATATATGCATATAAACTAAATCTAGAAACTTGAACATAATATTATGAGATTATGACATATTTACTGGTACATAATTACAGTAAGAAATTTTTTTAAATTTTCTAAAAAAAAATGAAATCTAAGGAAAAGATCCATCTAGTTGAGAATTTTAGGTCTTATATTCACTGTACCCACTTTTACCAGCATTCGTGTATACAATGAATACCTACCGTTACCGTTACCGGATTTCCCTTGAAATATTAGAGTTTATTGGTTTATGTATTTGATTATTTTATGGTTTATTGCTTTTTCCGTTGTATTCTTTTATTTATTGCGGCCTCCTCCAATATTTGGCGAATATCAATGTGCATTACCAGAAATTTATATTGTTTACTACTAGACAAAGTCTTAATTTGACAGTGAAGGAATAATTAGAATTTTTTCAGACTAAAAGAATATTTTAGTCGTGTTTCGAAGTACATCTGATAATTTTTTCAAATCATTTCCACCGGAAATAGCCGTGCTATAAAGTGTTGATTATGGAAGGTCGGTATCACAGTTCGCAATTTGCGGGAAATATGGAAGTCACAATTGCATCTAAAATCATTTCGATTTTGTAATTATATTTTTTAAGAATATAAACTAAACGATATATGGAATAAATAAAACAATCTATTTTTCGAACAGTGTAAATTAGGTTCCCTTTTAATTGAAACAAATGTCTTATATATTAAATATGTGTTAAATGTTATTATTAAATAATGAAATTGACAAACACTAGACTTTTGAACATACTGGATGCAAAAGTGTATCCTTTCAGTCCAAATCATTACAAATATAAATATCTCCCTTCATCGTAACAGGAGATTCTCGTAAACTTCTTTCCTGCTGATTAAACTTCCGGAGTAATCAAACATTACAAAATAGTAAAACCCAACATACTAGACCCCGCGTTGTCCACAGTATCCTTATGGCCCTCTCTATCCTATAATTCGCGATATAAATGCAGGCTCCTAACCATCCGCTATGGCGCTCGCCAGCTATCTCGGCCAGTGATCTGCGCTGAATATTCCGCGAGCGAGGTGAGGTTGAGGTCCAAGGCGGCTATGACCCGGCACGAGCACGTGATAATGGGGTCGAGCTACGTACACTCGTTAATACGGTTAGAGTGGAGAGAGTACAGAGCAAGGGTGAGTTATGCCGAGCGAGTGTGGAGATTTTATATGGAGGTGCTTTATGGGGAGGGTGGAGAAATATGAATGTATGAAGGATAATTATTAGAGCAAAGTGCACATATTTTTGTTTTTGCATATCTTTAAATAATATCAATTTTCTGGACGAATTATAATGATTAGAGTTAATTAAAGCTAATTACTAATTGCATAGATTGCATATTTGGGTTTTCTTATGCATATTTTACAAGAGTTGCATATAATTGCATATTTCAATAGAAAAACACTATGAAATCATGCTCCTAAACTAGGTTCCCTTTTAATGGAGGGTTATACAGAAGCAAATTTTCGTGCTGCCATCTATTGATGTTTTCATTGAACTACGATGAAATTCACGTGGGCGAAACACAAACAAAACGCTGTCAAAATGACAGTTCTTAAAATGATGCTAAATATGAAAAATAAAGTTTGTGTATGGTTTGTGCATAGTTACTCCCTTTATTACTATAAAGAATATATGACAAGTGTTAAATTTATTAAGTTACCTAAATAATAAACTTCAAAAATAAAAACATAACCTTGTTAAAACACCATCTCAAACGTCAAAACATGGATGTTTGTGTTATGAACTTCCATCTCAAATTTTACCTCATCTTTCTCTTTCTTGCCTGTGACGTCAAAATCATAACCCTCCATTGCTTATTTGGAGAGAAATTCAAGAGAGATATTTAATTTAGATGTACATTTTACTGAATAGAGTAGAAATCTACGGCTAGGAAAGTAAATTAAAATTCCAAGCACGTAAAGTGAATTTTAGGCATATCTTAGCTATGTGTTTTTTTTATCTTGAGACAACGCAATATTTCGAAAACTACACATCGGCGATACTATTGCGAGATACAACTTTGACATCTTAAATAGGAACCTACATTTTCTACTGCAGAAAAAACTCACCCTATATATGGAAGAGATGAAAGTAAAAAAAAGGAAAACGAAATACGAAAAGAAATTCCGACATCACAATACTTCAAGAATGTTAAAAGAAAGCTATAAAAATTAACAAAATGTGGACTGAATGAAAAAATTACTACGAAAGAATGGATATTCAACAATTGATATAGAAAACAAACCAAATCAAGGTATAATAAAAGATATAGCTATATAAAAACAAATGAAGTTACCAAATATCTTCTATTAAATAAAAATAACCCGTCAATAATTGAAACATTTAGATGTGACAATAAGGAAAAAAGTACAAATACTGGTTGACCGTCGATGAGAGGAACTGCAGAATACGTCGAATAGAAGAAGAGACAATAGAACACCTAATACTCTACTTCTCTATATTTTGTATAAGAAAGTAAAAGCTACTCAAATAAGAAGCTTCACATGAAATGTAGTAATTCAGAAGATTTCAAAAGATTTGAAGACAGGAAAACATGGAAGGAAGTATACCTCAAAAGACAATCATAAAACATTTCTCGTTAAATCGTAAGGTATAAATGATAGGATTTGATGTAAGTAAATAGATTAAAAATAATTTTGAATTAAGTAAGAATGCTTGAAAACTACTCCAATGCAGCTAGAAGCAATGTGACGGATCAGTTTTAATGAAACAGTTGAACAGCTTGAAAAACAACGCAATATTCCAATCAGCAGGCGATCCACTCGGCAATAAGCGCCGTTCACAATAACACTCTTACGGTATTCCATGTCCACGGGGCCCGTTTTTGCGGTGCTTACTTGCTCCAATTAGATTCGGCTTTGAAGCATTGCTTTGATTTAACGGGAACTGGACTAACACGGATTTCCCTTTGTGCTTGGTAATCAAGTTAAAATTACTGCACTCAGACTCGGCCAAATCGGTTCGTCTGCAGGAATTATTAAAATTGTAAATATGTTCAGCGGAGTATCGATTACTCGTTAGACTATCACAATAAGTTTTACCTTGCTAGGATTTTACTTGGGTCTCGCGAGGTTAGAACGATAGAAAAGGACATGAAACATGAAGCAACAACAGCAAATTTAATTTTGAATGACGGTTACAGTAAACGGAAAAAAGTGCCTTAGAATTTATCAAACTATTCGGTAAACTGAAGATATAAGATGCATGTTGCAATAAAAGTCTTAACAGCTATGGCGATTGCATTAAAATAGTAATTAACGCATTATTGTCCAATTAACTCCCGTGGTGCGTTCAACGTTTAATGTCCGACCGATATATTATTTTATAAAAGATTTTTTATCGCTTTTTATCCTGTCATTGCATTTTGTAATAGCTATTAACATTCCTAGTGATGTTATGAGTATTGTAACTGCCGCAGATGTCAGTTGAAATCCGAGCTCGTACAGCGAGGATTTTAAGACATCTAAGGTCTGTTATGACTCATAACATCCGTGGTTTGTTCACTAGTTTACCGGTTTCAGAATATGAAGACGTTAATGTCATTAATATATATTATTTATTGAAATTCTTTTATGAAAAACGTCTGTCATAATTTTAGAAGGTGATCAAGTAAGTCTGTTTGTTTTTATTTAACACCATGGTTACACTTCTTTTGTATCATATTTAAAATTATTTTTATACTTAAACGTCAAATGTGTTCTTCATGGCTAGATAAAAAGGGATTTTGGCGATGTTGAATTGCCTGAAAATATTTGGAACGCAGCAGGTGAATCTCTGAACAGCTTAATTCCGTGTGTATTAATAAATAGCGTTATATTATCATTGTGTATTATTTTCATTTTCTTGACTGTTTTGACAGGTCAGTAAGGTAATATTACCCTACAGAATAGAGTTATGACATACTTACCCTGCCTACTTTTGTGCATGTAAACATAGGTTTAATCTCCTGAAACCGGTAAAAGAGATTAATCTATTTGCTTGCAATCACTGTAGCTAGGTAACGCAATATTCTTATTTGTTTACAATTTCTATCTGCCAATATAAGTCAATGTTTGTTTATATCTGCCAATAGAAGTCAGTGTTTGTGTATTGTGCCCAATAGCAACAACGTTAAATTTATAACGCCCAAGTGCGTTATATGGTATATAACTGCCCAGCTAGCTGGTAACGGTCTGACATTAATAGAGTAATGTACTGTAACTTTGTAAATAAAGTTTTGTGCTGCTATCTTTTGTTTTTATTTAGTTATGCTAAATCGTTCTTTACTTTCTGGACGATCCCCTCATAAAGTTAGTGATCATCGAATAAAACTAGGGTAATTTGTTCAATTTTCAAATGATATTTTGAATTGTAAATTCGTACGAAAAATTACAACTTTTTAATATATTTATTCTGATATAGTTTACTTTTAAAGCGTGCATTACACGATGAAGTTTTTCTTTCCAAGTGACTTTAAATTGTTTTTATAAGTGAACTTAACAGTATATTTACATGATCAAGTTTTCAGTGAATTAAAACAACGATTGTGAAAAGTTCAGTTTGCTAACACAATTGTATTCATTCCTTTTGTAACATATGAAATTTTAGAGGTATATCCATTAGGTTCTCAATTTCTTACCTACTCCACTGTGCCATTGTATGTGTATTATTAATTAAACCCTTTTTACATCAGAAACATAAACACAAATATCATTTGACAGTCACTTGTCACTTTGCTTAGTTGAAAGTGCAGTAAAAGCAATAATCTTTTAAGGACTTTTAATAGAAAGTATCACATGTAACAGTTTTTCGTTGTAAGTTTTACGTGATAAGCCGACTCACCTATATCTCTTACACTTACATCATTGCGCACGAGAGAAACCTTGTAAAGTCTATGAAAAGAAAAACTTCATCGTGTAATGCACGCTTAGAATATAATAAATAAAATTATAATTAATTTTAGTTTTAATTTGCTAGGCAGTGGAATGAGTGAACATTCTAGTCTCCTACGGCTTCTGAAAGAAATATCAGACATTCAGGAATATCTAGTTACAAAAAATAAATATTTTAAAGGAATGTTTGAAAGAAAACTTTTCCCTTGTTACATCATGCCGAATGATTCTGCACTTTTCTTGTAATATGCCATAAAAGAATTGCATTTGAAGCTTGACAACATTGCAACAGTACCTTAAAGGAAGGAAATACCTAACTTAACATACGAATTCAAATTTAAAATTGATATTAGCTGCTGTATAAGCTGATAATAACTATGCGAATTAATTTACATAAATTCCAACTGCACCTTTCTTTATTCCGCGCACTTCATTTAAACCGAGCTCTGTTACAAATTTAGAGTGTTTTGTGTAATTTAAAATATTGACGTAACAAGAAATTATAATTAAAAATGTAGGTCACACAGCTGTGCTATCAAATTTTAATATCACCCCAGTTAAGAACAAACTTTAAACATCAATTTTTAATTTCCAAAAACCAACATAAAACTCCGATATAAAGTAAATATTTCATCGGCAAATTAACAAAATTAAATGAATTTTACACGACTCCAATCACCAAGAAGTAATAACATTTCTTGGCGTACCTGGCCTTTCATTAATCAATACCCGCCCTTAGCGACTGAGGGTGGATTTCACTGCGGAGTGTACCGACGGGGGGAGTTGCACCCTAAAGGACAAGCGGGGTAACCTTTATAAGGGTAATTTGGCTGCATACGAATGCTTCAAAATGGAAGAATTTTTAGTTTAGTTTTAGTTTTCAACGTGTTTCGGTATTACATGGCTGAATTCTATAAAATATATTTTATAAAAAACGTAAAATCCCCTAGAATAAAAGTGTCTCGTATGTAAAATATTTAAAAACTGAATTCTGTACACCATTTTAAAGAGAAAATGTATCCTCATATCATTAGCTATATCTGGTAGATGAAAAGTATGCATTTACAGTGTTATTATGTATCGAAAGCCGATACTAGATGCAAACCCCTGTATATGTTTGAAAACTCTGATGCAAAAGTTTGTATATGTTGATTAGCGAATGACTGTAGCGTGAATAATCACGTGACGTATCTTTATGCTGATCATAATGAAAGTTAAGAGCACATTATAATTAATTTGTTAAGTCTCTTGCAATATATCCATTTTTTGGAAGCTAATAGTTTGTAAAATATAAGAAAACAGTAATCTTTTAGGGACTTACGAAAGAGAAAACTTTTAAAGTTACTTGAAAAGAAAAACTTCATCCTGTAATGAACGCTTAAAATATAATAAATAAAACTAGAATTATTTTTTTTAATTTGCTGGGCATTGGAATTACTGAACATTCTAGTATCCTACAGCTTTTGAACGAAATACCAGATGTTCAGGGATATCTACTTACATAAAAAAATATTTTAAAGGAATGTTGCAAAGAAAATGTTTCCTTGTTTCATCATATAGAATGATTCTGCACATTGTCTTGTAATATGGCATAAAAGAATAGTAATTGAAGCTTGACAATATTCCAGTAGTAACTCAGAGGAAGGAAACAGCTAACAACATACAAATTCAAATTTAAAATTGACAAATTTGATATTTCTGTATGTCACCAATATAATCGAAATTTGCATTTTTTAAATATACACTTTGTGTATCAGTGTATCTTACGAATTATCAGTCTCCATTTTTTTTTTCTTAATAAATTGATTAAGAATTTTTACAAAAAACTGCTCAACAAATGTACAGCAAGCAACATATGTAATTTGAAATTTTAACATAGGTATTACAAATAATCACTAAATTAAACAAATAACTATTTTTAAAATGTTTGTTACAAAAGGCACAAAAAAAGTACTATGTCGATTGCATCTCTTGATTGAGGAAGATTAGGAAGAGGAGCGCCATCTTCAGTGAAAAATTCATGACTGAACTTTATGTAGTTTAGTTGTAAACAATTTTTGTTATTACTTAAGAATCAAATAGATATCATACACACACTTTTGTATTTAGTGGATGATATGCTGTATGGATTAAAGGGTTAAGATTAGATGTACGGTTTGGTATTTAAATACCGCAAAATTTAGTAAAAGTCTTTAATAAAAGTAATCAGTAAGAAAACAAAAGTAAAAGTATATTATATTCTAATATATCAATGAATGAAAAGCAAAATTCATGCGCTGAATATGAAATATCTAAGTAAAGTACAAGAAGTAACAATGTTGGACAGAATAAGAAACGAAATAGTAAGAGAACAATTATTATAATATAGGTACTTCATAGAAATAAGACAACTAGCTTCTTGAGGCCATATGATAAGAATGAATGAATCGAGATCGGTGCTAAAAATTTGGATGACAATCGTGAAGGTAAAGAGGGATCGTGGAAGACTCAAAGACACCTGGAATACCATAATCAACAAGACTCTGAAGAAGAGAAACGATACACTACAGGATGCACGAAAGTTATCGAAGATTAAGAAACAATGGGTGAAATTTGTGCTCAATTAAAAGACTTTTTACAATTAACCCCTAACGGTATAAGGTTATTTGACTATATTTATTTAATAAAAGTTAAAAACCAAAAGATATCCCATAATATATTTGTCCTAATTATACATGCTATGTTGAAAAACCCTATCCAAATGCGATATGTGAAATATAAGTCCTGTGCAATTTCTAATTTCGGCGTGACTGTACGCCCACCCCTAGGCTATTCATCGCAGTGTGATTACGTCTACTGCACAGGGATGAAACCAGACATGGGGGTGTGAGCCTCAACCCTCTTCGAAGGGTAGTGGCATTACTCCGCAATGCATACTCATACTCATATATGACAGAGACTAACGCATGCATAATACAAGTGTATTCAAGTTAGACATATATAATTCACATACAGGCATATTTGTACATATCCTTAGGGGATGCAGGAATGTGTAAGGGTTGTGAGTTTTTATTGTAAGGGTTATGAGAAGTTTTAGTCTGTTTTACGTTCTTCCTGCTTTTATCCTTTCGTATTTTGTACAGTTACTACAAGAAATTTTATTGAGGTTGTTATTGTACTGGGGTCATTAAAAATGATAGGTCAAGGACAAATCGGTGCTTATTCCCCATGAACCTTCTAATACTACATTTCTTCCTTAAACAATTAAGTTGAAAAAGCTTTCAGAACTTAGAAAACCAACCAGAGATATCTGCTGTGGCTAAAATACCCTTGAATTTTTGCACAAAATTAATTTTGAAGAAACAGTAGTTATTACAAGATCGGAATATACCAATCCACACTGATAAGAGAAACTATCGAAATCTATGAAAGAATCAGTATTAAGGCTAAGACATGGCGTCCTGTAATTTATAAATCATAATTTGTTGTTACTTAGTTGCTGTTTCCATTTATTTGTTGATGTCGTTCATTTGTTTCCCTGATGAAGAATTACACATAACTAGTGAATTATTAATTTACAAAAAGTACCTAACTTGAATAACCATAATTGGTATGATGGTTATCGTTGTTAATAATAAAATACAGACATATTTTGTTTCAGAAACTGTCATTTAACTGTGTATAACTTTTATTACTTTTAAATTAGTTACGAACAGAAAGAAGTACTAAATTATGTGTATACAGAGTATACGAACAAAAATATTAAAGAATAAGTAAAGTTTTCAGATCTCTTAGTAAACAACTCTCTTATTTTGCCAATATTATTATTATAAATACTAGTATACTATTATATGACGAATTATGATAGTTATTATTCACGAAGATGCAAATCGTCCAAGTGAATAATGACCATAATCCCGAATATAATACTGTACTTTTTCTAGTCCCGTAAATTTTGATATAATATTTAGCACTTTTGAAAATGATCAGGTTAACTATACATTAAAATGCCCATGTATCAATTTTATGGCGTATTTTCTAGAATTCAGAAAATATAAACTTTCATCATTGCCTATAGCAAAATCCTAAAATTTAATTTCAAGAATTGTCTTCAGAATTGTTGAAATAAATCGTTTAGCTTTATAATAACGTATCGAATTTTGAATCATAATGTTTAATTTCAATTGCTAAATTTTAATATATTTTTTATTATACCTGCATCATAATCCGGGTTTAAAACACGCTACAGCGTTTATAAACGTAAAATTAAAACACGCCGTGCTTTAGAGGTTACTAAGCAACAACAAAAATATTTACTATTAATATCTGTCAAAACTGTAAACGTAACAACAAATGCTAACCAGTGTCCATGTAAACGATATACGTCAAAAGTCACACGCTCAAAATTATGAAATGAATTAAAATCAAAATGTTGCTTTCCAGTTTCTTCCAGGGTATGATGCAGGTATAATAAAAAATAGCGTATGACATACGTGTATAAGTGCTTTTAAAGCACTAACGACGTTAAATGTACTCCGCTACGCGTCGTGCTCTTTAACTCGTCGTACGTGCTTTAAAAGCT
The DNA here is from genome assembly GCA_963942605.1 of Poecilus cupreus. Taxonomy (NCBI): domain Eukaryota; kingdom Metazoa; phylum Arthropoda; class Insecta; order Coleoptera; family Carabidae; genus Poecilus; species Poecilus cupreus. The sequence goes on from OZ012724.1 coordinate 22,382,714, forward strand.
TACTTATACACTTGTATCAATATATACTATTAAGAGAGGTAAATTAAAGAACGACACACGCGTATTACTTTATTTTATGTATTTATTCACCAACTATAGAATATCAAGTGGCCGACCAGAGCAAGTATAATTAACAAATATTTTTTACAAGAAGATTGTAGTAGTGTTGCCAATAGCTTGACAATAAATATTATAACATTTTCCTTTTTACAATTAATCCTCAGTTTGATTAAAACAATCGCCCAACTACTTGAATTCTGAAATTACAAAAAATCCTAAAATTATTACTGTGGCTCCTCCACCATAAATATCTTTGAAGGTTAGGTCATCCACCCGATGAAGACTTTTGGTTTTTTTTAAGAACAGATTAATTCACTTATCCTAATTCACAGCAACAGTGAAACCTCTACCTTCGTGTGTGAAAAATCCCATATTTATAATTAATGAGTAAAATTCATTACAAGTGAAAAATCGAAGTCATAACATTGGTGGCGTGGCTACATCCATATTAATTTGCCGTCAGCGTGTGCAGGCGTCACACCATTACCTCGGAATGATTATTTCATCTTAAGTTTCGTGAGTAATTACTGAAGATGGCTCGTAGCGCCATCGTATTAATTTTACGATGAGCAGGTGCTAAGTCTGTAGCATCTTAGTGCAGTGACGTGCTAAGTGAAATTATATCCCGGCATTATCTCAACCTGCTATTTCTCATCACTGGAAGATTTGAAACAAAGACTGAGATGTGTCAGGAGACTGTGGTTTGATTCCAGTCAATTAAGTTGAATAGGTTATGGCAGTTAAGTTATTTTGGAATTGACAATTTTAGGTAAAAAACTGTTGCTTGTAAATAACAGTTTGTTTTTAGTTTCTTATATTTCTGATTCCGTTTAGACCATTTTATCAGTGACGTCTGGATGGATAGATGGATAAATGATAAAGGGGATGGATGGAAGATTAAATTAAACAAATCAACATAAAATCTAAATCATACTGGAATAAAAATATTGAATAATCTACAGTTGTAAAAATAAATTTAAATCTGAACGATGATAATAATAATATTTCTGATCGGAAAAAAAGTTTCATATAAAACCTACTTAGTTTTAGCCGTACTATCCGAATGTACAATAAAAAATCTGGTGTGGGCACCACACTACTTTCTTATACAAATAATACCAACTGAATACGTATTTCTTGTTCCTTACGTATAACTATTGTGACATTTATTTGACATATGGATATTATACCTGTTTAATTTTGGGTTCTCAGCTATGATGTTATTTTAAAATATTAATTAATATCTAGTCTTTAAAACTTTCTAACTAATAATACAAATATTGATTTTATAATATTTAAAACGACACATATTTTTGACACTTCACAATTATTTGACACGTTTGACACATAAATATTATGGTTTTTGTTCCCAGTGTAACTAGTAAATTGTTTACTAGAAAATAAATTAAATACTCCTCCAAACTTAACTTGAAATTTATTACTTATGTATAATTTAAACATGAATAAACTCATTGCTGTAGTACGCATCGTAATATGTCTTATATTTATCGAAATATGGCGATTTGTAATATTTTTCAAAATACGGAAATTTCCTCAAATATGACTTAAAATTGTAAATTTTTTTTATTACATTTCTTTATAACATTCGTGCCAGGAAACCCAGTGCAGCAGAGCGCATCGTCATATCTCTAATATTTTTCAAGATATGACGATTTTTTATATTTTCCGAAGAGCAATTTTGAGGGGCTGTAACTCGAAAACTATACAAGATATCGAAAAATATCTCCAGTTTAGTGTTTTTTGTGCCATTTATAATAAATTAGTAAATTTTGAAAATTTTGAAATTTTTTGAATTTTTTTTCAAAATTTCGATTAGAGATATCTCGACAAATATGAAAGATACAAACTTGCAGTGTTCACCAATCGATTCAGCTCGACAAAATACATAAACCCTGAAAATTTCAGAAAATTCGGACAGCCGGTTGAAATGTTAGAGCAAAAAGTCTGAAAATGGCCAAATTCAGCCCAACCGTCAAGGGGTACCCCTTGACTTTGAGAACAAAAAACGCCATTTCCAGGCTTTTTGCTCTAACTTTTCATCCCGTAAAGCGATTTTTATGAAACTTTGCATACTTATGTATTTTGACGAGCTGAATCGATTGGTGAACACTGCAAATCTGTATCTTTAATATTTGTCGAGTTATCGCTGATCGAAATTTTGAACAAAAATACAAAAAAAATTCTAAATTTTAAAAATTTGCTAATTTGTTATATAAGGCACCAGAAAAGCTAAACTGAAGAGAATTTTTAGATATCTCAAGTAGTTTTTGAATTACAGGCCCTTAAATTTGCACTGCAAAAAATACCAAAAATCGACGTATCTCGAAAAATATTAGAGATCTGACGATGCGCTCTGCTGCAATGGGTTTCTTAGCGCTTATATTATAAAGAAATGTAATAAAAAAATATTACAATTTTAAGTGAGGATATTTCGTAAGTAAATTTTTCTATCGGTATGTGAATCTGTATTGAATGATTAATAATTTCAGTTTCTGTTATTTGTTTGGTCCCATAGCAACTAAAATTAGTTTATTAAACATATAATTCAGTTTCAGTTCAGTCATGTGCAGTATAGTGACACAATTTATTTTAAATATTGAATCAGTTGTAAAAAATTTTAAAGTGAGAAATGTTGGAAATAATATTTATGTAGATTCTTATTGTTTCTGCTTCCAATTATGAGAATAATTAAATTGAATGTTTAATATTATTTTAACAACTAGGTATTTCATAGGACACATATACGTATGTTATGTGTAATTATTAAATATACTGATTTAGGTAGGTGTATAAGTACGACAAAATCTTTAAATATAATATTTTAGAACAATTGAATTATCTAGAACATATCTTTAATCCCATATCGCCAATTAGCACAGGTAAATCAACATGTTATACAATGGAATGCAATTATCAAAGTGGATTAGTGAAGTAAGCGAATTTAGTTCGAATCATATAAGAAGAAACCCAAAGATGATTCATGACAATGTCTACACAAAATATTGTACAATAACCATAGAAAAATATGACTAACCTTAAAGGACTTTGCAGATTCTCCAACCCCGGTTGTTTCCCGCGCTCTGGACACCGACAAACACCCCAAAATAATGCACTGGAAATGTTTCTAGTAAATATTATTACTAAAAAATCACACACACAAGAGATACACACTGCTTTTATCACTATAATTTCAATACTGACGCTGAACTTCTAACACGGGAGACTACTATAGTCTATAGACTAGGTTTCAACTTGCTCACTACGTTATAATTGGCTCAATTCTGCTAAACATTGTAGAATAAAATCGAATAAATAAAGAGATATTTTATTCATAAAGCCAAGGTTTGATTTACTGTTTAAGATCTGTTCCAATTGCTGCTCAGATTAATTGATGAATGGCCGTAAATGATCAGATATTCGAAGATGTATCGCTTTAAATTTATAGTACTTTCTATGACAATATGTATTAATTTGAAAATTTAATTATACAGAATTATTAACCAACGTGGTAATGTTGGTTAAACAAATATACTACCAATAATTAAAATTACATTTTCGATTTTAAAGTCGATGTATTAATCAATTACTGTTGCAAGTACTCAATAAACAGAGTACTTTTAAAAATAATTGAGCTCCGATTAAAATTTAAATTCAAAAGTAAACTTCTATTTTAAACAAAAATGAAAAGTGTTAAAATTTTAATTAATATGTTAATATAATCGGCTGAATCACGGGGCACGTACACATTTACCGATGCATCCAAATTTTTTCAGGACCGTATCCACTAAATTTTGCGCAATTTTTTTTTTATTGATAGTTATATTTATACAGGATGTAATGCATAAGCGAGCCTTAACTGTTTAATATGGAAAAACAGATTTTCTTTGCGCATTGCTTCCCAAATTATTTTAAAGAATGCTTGAAAAAAATGCTGCAGAGCTTAAAATTACTTAACAAAATCATTTACTGTGGGCTGTTAAATGCAGAAATTAAATATGAAAATTTACGAAATTATTATTTTATAGTGTTTGCAATGGAATAAAACAAAATGTGTAATTTTTTCCTGTCAAATATTTTGACATTATTTTAAAAAATAAACCGAACATTTAAAATAAATGCATGTATGACATTCCTGTCATATTTTTCTAGCTGTTCTTTTTCTTCGTATCCATGGTGATGAATTAGTAAAAAAGAAAAATAAACAAACATTTACAGTAGTAAATAATAAAAAAATGTAGTATGATATTTTGACAGGTTGGGTTATATTACAAAACGTAAGCAACGTGTTAAAAGTAACAAATAAATCAATTTTAACACGATGCTATGTTACTTTTAACACTAGTGTCAGGAAGTGACACTTTTAATTAAACCATTTAACCATTAAAAGTAAGACTTTTAACAACGGTCGTAGAAAAAAAAATTTCACGGCCATAATCATGACAAAAACAGCCAATTTCATATCTACGGGAGATTCATGCACTTTCTCTTCCGTCGTGAGGGAAAATGCTCAAATAATGTGAAAATTATTTTGAAATACATAAAAACCATAATAAATATTGGTGTCATGAAAAAAATAGTATATACTATAAGAAGTGTATTTTTCTCCTTGTCGTATTGTAGCCCTCGCCTACGGCTCATGCTTCAATTTAATCCGCGAAAAAAAAATCATACACTTCTCTCCCTTAATGTATAATGTACTATACCGGTTACTACTATTGGAGACGAACAATAAATGCAAACGAAAAGTCAACTTTCTATAGCAGCAACCAGAAAATAAATAAATATGCAGAATTTGTAGTAAAAAATCTCTTTTCAGTCCGGTCCTGATCAGGACAATCATAACTCTCCGGTTATCCAGATATCGCATTTATACTCTGTGGTATCCACTATCAACCCCCTCCCTTACCTCCACCGCCCCCGCATTCGTTACCGCCACAAAACGAGCAAATCAACGCAGACACAAAACTGATTGTTATTGATTGGCTTTAAGTATTAATGAACACAAATGCAAGCGCGTTCTTTCGCCAACCCTGGCCACAAAGGGGTTGGAGAGGGTGGAAAGAGGGTGCGCAGGGTACACTCTTTCAAAGAATGGAAGATTTGCCTTGTTTTGTGGTAAATTAATATTAATGAAGGGGTAGGTTTTTGTTTGTGGTTGATTAGTGGTTTTTTTTTTTTTTTTTTTTATTTGAATTGTTTTTTTTTTTATTTTAGGGGAGAGAACAAAGTGGTAATTGTTTAATGATTTCTTTTGAATTGGGTAATTAATTTTAATTACTATGAAGATATTTGCTACTGTTTAAATACTTACACGAAAAAAAAAAAAAAACTCTAGAATATACCTAACTATTCTGTTCCTTAATGTATAATATAATTTTGCAATACCTGTACTGTAAGTTACCCATTAATAACAAAATTTAAATACAGTTTTTTTTATTTCACAATTGGTTTTCAGGGTTACATCATTTACTTACCGTCCACGGTGGATGGTAAGTGAAACTTACCGTTCATGGTGTATGGTAAGTAAATATACATATATCATTCAAATTTTATTTTTAACCTCAATCTGACAGCTGTTAATTTTGATACCTATTTTTCCTTTTTTTATATTTATGCAGATATTGCAAAAAATATCTTACTAACCTCGAACTGTAAGTGATTTTTTAGGTCTCGAATGTTTAGGAAATCTCGACCCTACGGGTCTCGACATCCCAAACTACATTCTCGACCTAAAAATTACCACTTACAGTTCACGGTACGTAATGTACTATTTATTTGATTCCTTTTTCCAAATTCCAAGTACTTTGTATGTTACAACACATATTGTAAACGATCTACATAATTTTTTAGTTAATAACGGATCAAAGAATTAATATTTCTTTTCAGTAATAATACCAGTGACAGTACATATTGTACACTATAAGATATGAGTCTGATAGTCAGAAGATATCGAGTATTTGCTCTACTTCCAATCCAATAAAGGGTAGTATAAATAAAATATCCAGTAATAATGAAAATATTATTTTCTTTTATTCTACTTCTCTAAATAAAAATTGTTGTTCCAAGCTAGAATCTGAGTCAACACTAATCCACCCTCCTCCTTCCCTCATAGTTCCCTCTCTTTCTCAACCCAGCGTGACGTCAGCAAGAAAATAATTATTTTTTCTTTTTTAAGAGTCATTATGGGTCTTCTTCACCTCACACAATGGCCCTTTTTCCTCAACGGCTCTCGAAACGTAATAAATTCTTTCGTCAATCACTAATTATTCTTTGTCTCCGGGCTTCTTTAAATTGATGGCCTTTTAGTTCTTGGAAGGAACGCTAGTGCCGAGAGGCGCTGCTGCGCCAACTGCAGGGATGTAATAAATAATAATCAATAGGAATTTGCTAGAATTGTTTTATTTTCTGCTCAATTCAGTTTTTCTAAAGAAAATTAATGAAATGCAAGAAGAGTTTTATAAATTAATTGATGATGCTGTGTGGAATAAATTGCGGAAAACTATTTTCTACTTTTCTTGCAAGTCAAATAAAAAGGTTCAAATTCTAGAAATTCTTTTTATAATATTTCTTTATAATTTAAAGTACCTGGAATAAAAAATATAAAATAAATTCAAATACTTGATGTAGTTTCATTGTTGATCGATTTCGGCTTATTAGGCCATCTTCAGAAGCAATTGTTAACGACATCTTAAAAAATATAAGAGATACAAACTTGCTGACTAAACTACTAGATTCGGAGTATTAAAATACATAAATATTATAAATTTCTGAAAAATCGGACTACTAGTTGAAGATTTACAGCAAGAAGCCTGAAATAAGCCTATTTTGCGAAAAACGTAACGCTGAAATAACCATTTTCAGGTTTTCTTGCTGTAATACCTCAAATAATTGAATGCAATTGTCTGTATCTTTGATATTTCTCGAGACAGCGATGATAAAAAAATTTTAAAAATCCTTAATTTATTAAATTCGCCAGAATTAGGAAAGGAAATTTGAATATCTCGCTTAGTTTTTGAGCTAATCTTCCAAAATTGGATTTTGATAAATGATGATGTGATATGAAAAAGCGGTATGAATTAGTACGTATTTCTAGCGAATAAATGTGTATCATAATAGTTACTTATGTATCTAGAACGAAAAGTGCATCTTTAAGGTACTAGTTAGTTGTTTATGGCCGAGGCGTTAGCTCGTTATAAGTGAATCTAAATCTGCCTTCTGGAATGTAACAATTTTCATTCTTGTTTAATTTTCTATGAAAATATTAAAATTTTTCTAAATAGTATATTTTACAACGAGCATGGAATGGTACTCATTTCCTACGAGTATGAAATGGACATTCCATGCGAGTTGTACACTATACTTTTTCTACGACCACGATATTATTTCAAAATTAATTTAATTTTAACAATAAATTTGTCCCGCTTTCACCATTCAAATATTTTACAATTCTAAATAAGTATCTTAGCAATGGCACCTGTACTTAAATGAATTGATCTGTATTGAAATACTCACAAAACAAATTCATTTCGCACGATGCTTGCAATGTACCTCATATCCCTAGCAACAACAAACATACAATGAGCAGATTTCTCAGTGGTCGTAGAAAATATATTAATTTTAATTTGATTGATATATCGTGAAATTTTAATATTTAGGTAACCAAACGAACCTAATTACATGTATTTTTAAATTCTGAACAACGTTTGTATTTATACTTTTGCTAATTGTGTGAAAATAAATGGGTGTATTATTTAAATTCCGATATACTCGTAGTTTAAACTATCTGTACCAAGAATAAAAAAAAACCGACAAATTTATTTAGTGCTAAATACCGTATTCAGTTAGGTTTAAATTTCTAGCCAATCATGTACCAGCAGGTTTTGTAAAAGACTAATTTTCCAGCAGTCTCTAATTGGGTCTATTTTCTTAGTTTGTCTTCTTAATCACCTACTGTTAATCGTTAGAGTTGTTTGGTCAACAACTTTAAGATGGCCAGCCCATTCTCTCCAAGGAACAAGAGTAATTCAAACTTTGAAAACATAACTTTCCACACGTCATAAACCGTATACCTCCCAATGTTGTCCTCGCGCCCGAGTCCATGTTTTATAGCTAAACCGACTTGTCATTTCTCCGCGGTCGCAGATAAATAAAGCTGATACAAAACGCTGCTTTATAGATACTTCGCGGAACGTACTTCCAACTAAATAAAAGACATCTTGTTGTGGTTTCTCAAGAAACATGAACTGGGTATTTTAACGTGTTGTTGAACTAGAATAAGGTCAGTTACCGATGAATCGATTCTATGATGGAATGATATTTCATATCTGGTGCAACGGGGAGGTATTGAAATGATTCCTGCAGGTTATGAGTATTGTATACAGTTTTATATTTTAATTTTCGATGCATCGGAATTGTTTGATGTGGCTCGATGTTTTCTTGAAGGTTTAGATTTGAATATAACTTTACAGTTGGTCTCTGATATTTGGTCAATTCAAATCGTAATTTGTACAAAGTAACTCTTAAGTTTCAAGACCCCAAAAAATGTTTCAATTAATTTGATAAACATATTGACATAAAAGCAGTCTGAATATATGGTACTATTTTTTGAAAACACATTTTGTAAATATTTATTTGTTACCTTGCGCTGTTCAAATTATTTAATTTAATATATTTCGATGCACTCTCTTCATCAAGTGAATGTCTCAGTTTTCGTCGTGTAGTATATGTTGTATAAGATTTATAATTTCTTATGTTTTCTATACAGTCTCTTCTTAAGTAATTCATTGTCTTAATTTTTTTTTATATATTCTGCAATGTCTGTCATCGTTTCTTGTTCAATAATTTTTTTTTCTTCTCTGCATATTTTAAATCTGGAAACTATTTTCTGATTTTTATTTATCGGTAGATATGTCTGCTTGTAGTCAATAGGTATTTATATCGAGGATTATAACTTGATTTATATAAATGTTCTCTTTTAACTGAGTTTGTATGTCTAAATCTCCCTGACCTAGGCTACTGATATAATTGATAATAAAACTATTGACTGTTAAACTGACGTCTCAATACCTAATCAAAATTTTCTTTCTTTTGGTAAAAACTGGTAAAAAAATGATTCTAATTTATTTGACAATAAACAAACATAAAGAAACAATTGCCGATTTATAACAGTTTGAATTAGCAAAGTCGGGAATTTGATATTTCCTGGGAAAATTTCTGGAAATTCCTACAGCGATGATTGGCAAGAAAAAATTTAGTTGTATTTTATCCCGGATTTTTTGAAAATTTCCTGGGAATATTATTTTAGAAATTTCCCGGGATATTCTAAAAATGTTTGACCTTAATGCCTGGTTACGTGCTTGTACCTATTACAAAAACAATGAGAGGAAAGGAGAAGGATTACATTTTTATTCACATTGAAATTTCATGGGAAATTTCCTGGGAATTTTTCCGTATCTTTAAATTTCGGGTATTGACTCATCTCTAGTTTGAATATATGTTACAATTTTCTTTAGGTTTCCATCATAACTGATAAAAAAATTGACTGTCAACCTAATATGGTATCAAATTTCTTTTGTAAGACATTTCATTTCATAATCAATATGCATGGTTTCGAAAAACAATTAAAAATATTGAGAAAAAGGACAATTGGCTGTACTAGGTTTAACCCCCATGTTCCTAGATCCTGAAGGAAATGTGTTTTTTTTTACATGAAAAACAATTGAATATTATGAATTTGCTTAAAACCTTCTACCATTTCTATTTGTGCCTTGTAATTTGATTGCAAAAATGGTTGGTTCTTGAAAACTCGGTAAAACAAAAACCTGTCGCTCGCCTAGCAAAGCAATATTTTATAAATTGCATGTTCCCTAATTTTGCAAATAATTTTTTATTTTACTGTATTGCACTTGCAATTAAATTATTAAGTAAGGAAACCTACTACAGTAATTATTTAAATAAATTAAATTGTTACAAGAGACTTTTGAAGTATACTTCTTTAATGTTCTTATTAGAATGTCTTACAAAAGTTTAAAAATATGTAGCTACACGTGTTTATAATCCTCTTTCACATATTTCCTCATCCCTATGTATTTTTCAAACTTTTTGTGTTCTAACTCGACGCAAGTAGGTCGTACGGTAATCCCTAAAAAACAAATTGCATTACCTTCATCTCCATCCGTCGTGTCGCGCCGTCGCGACGTCACATCCTGGCGTCGATCAAGTGCTGATCTTCCATTACTTGATCAAATTGAACGTAAGCGACAATTAATTTCCGGTTCAGATGGAATCAAAATACCCGGATCGCGGACGGATCCTGTTAGCGGATAAACACCTGATCGTAAAGATGGGAAAGGAGGATGTGATATTATAATAGTGTATTGTACAACAAGCTTGGAATAGTACGCATTTCATACGAGTATGACAGTTTGTGGCATTACTGGCATTCGGCGAATGGTTTGTATAGTATACTTTTTCTATGACCATGATAATATTTCCTAATTAATTTATATTTTTATAATAAAGATAACTTAATTTCACTACTTCAGTAGGCAATGAGTATCCTAGAAAAGTAGCTACCAAACTAAAATTGAGGGAAGTGTTGTAATCGCGAATAATTTCGGTTTTGATGTTTCAACGGAAATATCCATTTTGACTATTTCTGAATCGTTTTCGACTAAGTATGTACGTACTAACCTAGAATCATATCACTTGGGCAAATTAAGACTTATAGAATTTCTTGAAAAAAATTGTTCCAATCTTAAAAAAGGAAAATTGTTTTACTCAGTTTAATTGTATCTTAAATTCTGCTATTTTAAAGAATAATTTAAGGAAAAATAAAGAACTTATTAATAAAAATCACTAACATAAAGAATTCATTTAGTCCAAAGGTATTGGCTGGTACCACGAACACTGTTTTTGAATCTGATGACAACAAAATATAGAAAAATATATACAAATTGCAGGAAATATTATTGTACAACTCGGTGGTTTCTCATTTACTTATATATGTTTAAAAACCCTGATGGGCCTTCAAATAATCTACCACTTACTATTGATGAATTGTTCCCAAAATCTTATTAATTCGTAACATAATGGTATATTTTACAACAATTAATGGAATGGCACATATTCCATACGAGCAAAAATACTTTATACTTTCTATAACAAGATTTTGGAAATATGCAATAAATACAAATATAAAACTTTTGTAAACATCAAACTTAAATAAATCAAATTAAAACAAACAGACGTAACCATAGTAACTGAAACAAGATACTTCATATATCGCGCTAATATGCGGCTCTGATTCGTCGAAAATATTCCAAACGCTGCGTATGGAATGTTAGTGATTCCATAACAATTTTTAGTTGTGGAATGCTTAGTTTCCAAAACAGTGTTATAGAAACATAATACCTTCCTTACATGTATGTATGTGCTGGAGGTAAAAATAGAATAGAATTTAGAATAAAGATTGACAAACTGACAGATAGGCAGATATACAAACAGACAGCAATCTTATTCTAGGGACCCTAAAACGTGCTCATCCACTAAAAAATCACTACCGAATTTTTAGTATGATTCCTATACCTTCCTCACATGATGTGGCTAAAGGTAAAAAGGACAATTTGCGGTTTAACAATAGTGTAACTTCTCTTTTAAATGGAATAAGATTAAATGAATTGCATCAAAATCTTTGTATAATTTAATAGGCATACAAAGTCATTTGGTGTCCACATTATATTTTTATAAATATCCAGATTCAAGAATAATTTATGAGATAGAAATGGAAAGTAATATCAAAGAAATTCTTAATCCAACACCCCTGGATATTATAGAAGCTGCGAAAGTAACGTCTATACATTTATTACCCGGAATTTTGAGGGAAAATATGAGGTGGAATCTAAATTTTTTATGGATTTAGCTGAGACACTTAGTTAGCCTAGCTCTAAGTCAATTAGATTCGGACATAAAAAAGTAAAGTAAAGTAAGTTAGTATGGACTGAAGAAAACTTTTTGAAACATTATCGTTTTTGACAGAACTGTTAGATATGAATTTATTCCTCAGGTTCTTTATGGTTACCGTAAGATATGATTGTTTACAATGTATACTATGTTTCCGTAGCAATAACAAACATACAATAGGTTAATATCCTAATGGTCATAGAGAAAATAATAACCAGGAAACAGGAATGGAAATATCAGAAATAAGAACATTTCTTCTAAGTAGCAAGTAGCAGGTTAATCCTGGCAGGGATCGTAGAGGGTGCAAATTCTTTCCGGTAATCTTGCATGTATATCCATAATTTCAGAAGGATAAACTGAATGAGTTCCTTTGTTCAGTTGGTGAATAATGCAGAACAGAGGAAGAAGCAAGCGAATATCATCCGTAGCTACAGGTACCTACAAACTACTAAATCTCTGCAAGTGATTCCTAAGTTCCGTCTAGCACATCGTTTCGCAAATGGACAATTCTTCCATTGAGCGCAAAACGAAAACGTTGGGATGATAAATCGCTTCCCAAGTGGAACACGTTGTTCATGAATAGCTAATATCGGTTACTAATTAATGAACAAAGTTCTGAAATGACTACTTGTTTTGTTGGAGCGCGTGTGTTTCGCCTGGCGTCGTGTTTGCCCGTGCATGTTCGGGAACAGATGACGCCGACCCTCGATACATGAATGTGTGAATATTTTGTGGGGGTTTCTTTGTTCTAAACACGGGAGCTTGCTTTAAATTTAATTTATTGATCCTGGGGGAATATTTTGGAACAACTGCGATAACTAACCTTTGAGTATTCTCTGTTGAACGAGTATAATTGCTAACGGATACGTTCGGGACGTTTTAGAAGGGTTCTTTAACACTAACATGATTACCGGTTTGATTCCTTGAAGATGAATGGTCTGAGAGTAGTTTTAGTATTTCACAGTTAAAACAGCGAAAGGAACATTAGGCAGAATAGAAATGTTATTTCAAGCAGTTAATAAACAGATTGGTACGTCTTGCTATACTATAATGCAAAGAAATTATAAAATAAATCATGGTTTAGTATTGGCGCCTCCACCAAATATGATAAAGCACCAAACAGTAGGACCTAAGATCCTTACATCCAGCAACAAATCTAAGCACACTCCTAATCCTCTTCATTTTCCAACATATTTAGGTGTCGTCATTTTACGCCTCAAAAAAAAAAATATATATATATATATATATATATATATATATATATATATATATATATATATATACCGTACACCCCATAATGGGGTAGCACCGCTTCTTATGAGTCCGTCTAGATCCTTTTGTTGGAGTTGATCAATATCCGTTTCTTTTCCTAGAAATCCTTGTAGTTAGATTTCCCCATATCTTCCTATCTTTTGTTTTATTATACCAGTTTCAATTCGTGCTGCTTTTAAATTTTCTTTTACATCCTTCAGCCATGTTGATCTGGGTCCACCTCGTCTTCTTTCTCTTGGTCTTCATTCTACTACTGATTTAATTGCATCCTTTTCTTCTACTCTCCTTATATATCCAAGCCATCTAACTCTCTGTTGCTTGATCTTTATCACTATGTTTTCTATTTGTAACTATTATTCTATTTCATAGTTTATTCTTATTCTGTATTCGTTTTCTAATATATTTATTGGTCCTAATATTGTTCTTATTATTGTTCGGCGGAGTTCTGTATCTTTACATCAAATGCCTAAATATTTAAAACTTTCAACTTGCTTCATTTATTTTTAATCCTATTTTGATGCCTTGTTCTTTCTTTCTTTATTTGTGACGATCACAATATTATCAGCATATGCTAGTATTTGTCAACCTTTAGTTCTTAGTGTTACTTTTCTATTTACCTCAGTATGTAGGTAATCCAAGTGAAGATTGAAAATTGAGGGAGGAAATAAAGGGAAAATCTGTAGTAGTTCTTAACTTCACGTTTAAAATAGACTTTATTTATTAAGTTTGTCAATTAAACGTGAAGAAAAGGACTACTCCTGGAGTTTTGTCAATTTCACAAGTTTGAAATTTGTTGTCAAGTAATAAATCATTTTTGGGTATTTCTTAACTAAATATATTTGTGAATATAGTAATTATTAACATTTATTTTTATGTGCTTCTGACTAAATATTTTAGTAATTATATTGAAGCAGAATAACAAATTGTTAGAAAAGAAATAAACTTTCTTTAACCATTTCATATTGATGTTATCTAATTTTCTTGTTATTATTAAAAATTCAGAATTGACAACATTATTATTTAACAAAATTTCATATTTGTTCAAATTGTTAATTTAACACAATATATTTGTCAATATTAACTAAAAATACTTAACCGCAAAATTAACAAAATATTTTATTACTTTGTAGGTAGATACTAAATAATATATGTTATATTGTAAATACAAAGATCTGCAATTGCAGAAATGCCAGCTTCAGAATCAAATAAAAATAGATAAAATGAACATTTGAAATATCTTCAATTGATATATGACCCACAAAATTATTATCCTGTCTTTATGCAATCTAAGAGGTGTTAAAGTGATTTTAAATTGCAAGATATCCTTCATAGTACATTTGTTAAATTTAAATTTGTGTTCGTAGATATTGAATTAGATCTAAAATTGCAGGTATACTGTCATTTGTAAATAACTGCGGAAATTAAATAGATCTGCAATTCCAGATTTGAATTCACGATGAAATCTGTAAGTAATCAAAAATTTGAAATCTCTACACAGCATATGCATCAAAGCCTAAGCTTTTCTTAAGGCATAGATTTATTAAGATATTGGAATATCTCATCTCGAGAGTATTCTAATATCTCCAGATAAATAAGTTTACGGCGAAGATAAATATTTGCGAAGTAGGGAGCAGACAAGGATAACAGGCCAGGATCGCAAGATGCATGTATTCGCAGCAGGATCCGCTGTTCCCGCCCGAAGGAAGTAAATAATTTAACTTCACACGGCAAGAATTTCCGGCGTGTGAATTTTTCTCGGAATATCAAGAGGAGGATTTTATTCTTCTTTATTCTGTGTAATATATCCGCACCATGCGATGTTTTCCTTATATTCGCGCTGCCACATTTTGTGTCAGTGTGTGTGTATGTCAGTATGTTTGTGTGCCTGGGACCAGAGATGGAACTGGGAATTTTATTTCCTTCTCGATCATACAGAAGCACAATTCGCAAAAGTTGCCTGAAATGTGATACGAAATTCTTTAATCGGAAATATTACGCATGTATGGAAAATACAAATATTTTGTACTCTATATTTGTTGATATTATTGGCAACATTAATGTTACGCAACTCCGAAAAGTGAACCTTGTTCTCTTCTTGTTATATTTATGTAAAAAGGATTCTACGTTAAAATTCCATAACCTACTAAATCGCCACTTCAAATTTACCCCTGTAGTTTCTTCTTCCACTACCATTTTGACGGCTGGTAATTGCGCCCTGAATTTATAAAGGGTATGAAAATACATTTCCAGTATTATTATATTTTAGTGATCTAAATAACAAAAAATATGTGGGCAACATAGTACTTTCTTAAAAAAATAATCTATGTTTTAATTTTTAACAGTTATTCTTGACACATGTTTAACTTTACCGATAATATAGTTTTTTCTAGGACAACTTAGAAATCTGCTCATTGTATGTTTGTTGTTGCTAGGGACATGAGGTACATTGCAAGCATCGTACGAAATGAATTTGTTTTGTGAGTATTTCAATACAGGTGAATTTAGAATTGTCATAAAATGGAATGGTGAAAGCGGGACAATTTTATTATTGAAATTAAATTAATTACGAAATAATATCGTGGTCGTAAAAAGAGTATAGTGTACAATTTGCATGGAATGTCTATTTCATACTCGTAGAAAATGAATATCATTCCATGCTTGTTGTACAATATCATATTCTTTCATAAGATATTTGATATCAAATTCGACAAAATTCAAATAACTATTTTAATAAACAGTTGAAGATCTTACATAATCAAAATATTCTTTGATATTTATATTAACTCTTCTCTTTGGGATCTTTCATTTGTTACCAAAATCGATAGGTTTTAATTAACATATTCTAAATTTAATAGTTATTTATTTTACAAGTGGGCAAAGTAAGGAATTATCCACGAGAGAAATTTTATCGAGTAGGTAATTTCACTTTGCCCACTTTTCCTAAATTAAAATGTCTATCGAAGTAGTTACCAAGGTGTGGCGTGTTTCTCAAAATTATACCCACTAGTGGGTAATCTGTTACTTTCCTTGTTTAAAATCACCATAGTTATAGATCATTTATTGAGAGGTGTTGGATCAAATATATTATTGAACATAAAGTTCGAGAATCAAATATATGGTTGTTTGTAGATTGGCGAAATGCTTATGAAACAACACAACATCATCGTTTTTGACAGAACCGTTAGATGTGAATTTATACCTCACGTTGACAATGGTTACCATTGTCGTAGCAAAATAAATTTATACTTTTGATTTCGTCTAAAATCAACTCCATTCTTTACATTTCTCTATCTTTTCTACTTCCAGAGTTGTTGAACATACAATTATACCTTCATCCATAGATGATGAAAACGGTTTTAACAGACCTCAAGATCCGTATTTCCTCGAAAGTAAAACAGGCACCCAATCTTATTATTTCTCTAAAACCAGCACCCTTCAAGATTTATTTGTTTATACGTGACAGACCATAAGTAATGATGGCTGAACTCAGTGACAGAATACGACGTAGTATAACCACAGAGGGCGTGATGTAGATAAACACAACTCCACAACCAGAGCAGCACCGTAGCAACGAAGAACTGGAACGGTACTCCTGCGAGAAGATTTAAATTTAAATTCAGGAGGGACCTCGCGAAAATGTTCGAAGGAGAACGGCCTACGAAAATAATTTATTACGCAAAACTACCCATGGAGTTTGAAAATACATTGAACAATTTTTTCGAGGCAAATTACGTTCAGATCGATATTGGAATTTGTTTTTCTTTTTATGAAAGTTTGTGTGAGAGGAAAGCGTTTTATTGTGGATGGAATTATTGTATTTTGTATGAGAAAGTTGGGAATTCAACATATGTCAAACTACAATGCTGTATTGTTATGAAATTAGAAAAGTTTTTGATACTAATTATGTGGTGAATGTTAAATAATAATGATACATAAAAAACACTGCTCTACTATGACTGTATATGTAGAACAGTTGATGTTATTTAATTTATAAGTAAATATCTCAAACCAAAGTAATATCTCTATTACTAGGGCCTATTTCACAAGACGCAGTTTGTTGGTCAATGAATTGGCCTAGTTTTAAAAATACAACAAAAAAGTTTCAAATAAAAATTGTAGGAAATACCTTTGCCTGAAAAGACTACTATTTAATATCATACAGTATTGCAGATTGCAACTAAAATCTAATCAGCTCGTAACTAAAACATCCAAATTTTAAATATGAAGTATAATTATTAGATTATAAGAAAAATTCGCTATTTTAAAAATAGTAATCTCAAATTTATACATATAAATGTAATTATAATTGACATATTAGTATCATACAGTATTATACTATTAGTAAGTTGGTCACACTTGCATGTGGAATAATTGCCCATGCTATTCCACGCTCCTGTGTGAAATATACAATTTTCAAACTTTATTTAGTGTGGAGAAAGTGTAATTTTCAGTAGTGATCGTAAAAAAATATTTTTCGTTTTTGTTAAATTTTCCATGGTCGTGTAACGATTTACTAATATGATTGATATATCATGAATTATTAATATTTAGGTAACCAAATGAGCCTTATTTCATGCAACTTTAGTATTTACACTTGTGCTGTAAAGTGAATTTACAGCAATATAAAAATATAGCATTGAAATCCCTATATTCCACATTTTAATTCTTCATCAGGTATGTGCGAAAGGAAAAATTTATATCCCACTAATTTTATGAATTTCTGGCCTAAAAATATTTAATTTTACTCCTGTTGTTGCACCTCTACCAGATGTTTTAGTGTCATGATTTGACGGCTGGAAATCGCACTTCATGCGCAAAACTATATCAGTTTTCAAGATCTGCATTAATACTCAAAGTAGGTAAATGGCGTGATGACATATTTATTGACTGAATAAAATATTTGACCTGGTTCTACTTTCAAGTTTATTAGTTTATCGTCTACTATATTATTTTGCCTAATATAACATACAATTTGATGGAACAATATAATAAATATTATCTAGTAGTCTATACCAATATAAACCTAAACAGATAAATTTGAATATAATCTAAAACATACAACATAAAAATTATATTTTCTACTTGATTACCTACATAGTAAATTGTAACAACGTAATGAGATAATATGAAAATATGTATACACACATAAATTTTTATATGAAACTCCTTCGTAAAATTTAAATTAAGTGCTCAATTTGTAAGTTTATGACTTTGTAAGAATTTCTACATTACCTACAGGATAACTATGTAGAGCATGTTCAAATAGCCCTTTTACGGCATGGAAGATTTTTATCAACACGTATTTCATCAAATTGTGAACGATGCTGCTAAGAAATAAGGTCAGCGAATTCTGGGACAGCCTGTAGAATGCAGAGCACTAAAATCCGAAAGAGCTTTACATGAATAACTAACATTTTCATTACAATTTACAGCATTTAATATGAGGGTTATTTAAACGCGAGTTAGCGTTCACATTCCTGCTATACAAAGTGAATTTTAATGCAGCAAAAGTGCAGAAGCAGCTCTAAGTATTCTACAACAATGGCCGGAATGCAGTCGTGTCAATATTCAGAACATTATATGAAATATTTTGTCTAGTTGAGATGTTTTACACGTATGAGAGACTATACTGGCCATAAATGCATTAAATTATTTTAGAGGAAAAGATTTATAACATATTTAACTTCTGCTACATCTTGTAAGGGAGGTATAGGATTCACCCTTAAAATTCGGTAGTGAGTAGTCAATGGGTAAGTATGTTTGAGGGGCCATAAAATAGGATTTGTAGATTTGCGCGATGATTTTCTGTGTGTTTTGTGAATAGATGGGTGAGTGTGTATTTGTTTTCATATTTTGTACGTATGATTTGACGGCACTTTAACACAAAAAATTATCACTTATCGAGATCTGAGTAAGCAGATTGATTGATTCCCTTAGAAAGAGCTGATTAGTTTTTGGTGAAAATCCAATAACCGGAAGAGGTAGTTTATCTGAAGCCCTATCAAGTTCCTTTAAAATATCTCACTAAATTCTCAGTAATTACAATTACAAGAGAGTGAGAATAAATTGAAAATAATTTGACAGATCTTTCGAAAACTTGTTGCCAGGCAATAGCTATTGCTATTGCCAAATGGCAACAAGCTTCCTAAAGATACTGGAGAATTATTTTCTAATTTTTCAAACTATCTAGTTATATTTATTTAGATTATTTCTTGATTTAATCATCAGGCATGACACAATCTATATGTTTTGCTCATTTTCTATTTGTATTTATGATAACTATCTGACAACTGATATTTGTCAACAAAAACAATAAAGCTACAAAGGTTATTTCCGAGAATAATCACAAGAGCTTTATTCTCAGTATAATGATGACAGGATTGGTTAAAACACAGACACGTGACACAATGAAGCATATCATTGGTTTTAAGAAACGTCAAAACATAATATATGAAACATTTTCCTCTTTCCAGTAACATTTTATATTGCAATACGCAAAGGAAATATTGAAGGTTATATGCTGCTTAATGAGAGAATGATTTTGAAATTATGTGGAAACTAAAATCCTTGATAGATCTGCAAGTAATCTACCATTTACTGTTGATGAATTGTTCCCAAAAATCTAATCAATTCGCAACATAAACATAATATCTTCCTTACAACTTACATACATGTATGCGCGGGAGGTAAAAATAATAAATATGATGAATTAAACAATTTTCCTTTGTATGATTTTATTTGGGCCAAATGATTTAAAAACATAAGTTACTATAAAATACTATCGGTCTCAATAAAAATTTGATTATCTCCACTGCACCCCATTCCCATTAATCACCATTCTGCTTCTTCCCGAGCACATATGGATCAACTACTCAAGATGCACGAATGCAGCAAGCAACGACACACGTCGTGTCCCTGCCTTAACTGAATGGTAATACCAGTGGGAACCTAGCCGTCAGGAACAGCTGCTGGCGCTAACAAACTGTCATATCGCCAATAAACACCATCTCCATGGAAACGCTAACGTAGTAATGTCGACAGTATGTGCGTCGCACTGGAGTTGTTTGTGAGGGTGTCGATTCTTTATTGTTTTCGGGATGGGACGCCTTTGGATTCATTGAAATTTTGATGGGGTATTTTGCTTTGTGATTGATGAATTTTTAATAAAAATTTTCGGCATATTTTCAGAATTGAACTGCAGAAATAATCAGCAATATGCTCTACAATCTTTAATAGATTAGAGCCAGTGAACTGGACTAACCTGAGGGTTTTGGGTTCAACGTATATCATGACGCCTTTTACCCATTATGGGTGTGGCACTTTGCTTACGCAGATCGCGATAGGTGATATATTGTTGCGTATGAAATGCGGTTACCAGCCGTCAAGTCATAGCCCCCAAAGTTGTTAGTGGAGGTAAATTTAAATTGGCAACTGTCTGCTGTGGGATTCGAACTGAGGATCTCACGATCCACAGTCCGATGCGTTACCCCTGAGCTATTTACTAAGATCTACCTGTCAAGAAAAAGGTATGATATGTGTACAATGTTCTACACTTCATATAATTCTGGCTCAAATCAGCCGTTCAACAAAAAGCACTTCCTATTACATCCGATCGTATCTACCATCAAAGCTCCCGATAATTTCCTTCCCTCCCCAACAACTATTACTTCCCGGCAGCAAAAGCACATGGCACAACCAATTTGTCGAAGCTGCGATAAAGTCATACCTGACCTTGGCCGACGCCAGCGCCACGGCGCCCGGCAATCTACACAGACGAATTGTGTGGTGGGGCAGAACAATCGACGTGCGGACTGTCGGATGACACTCTGATTCAATTATTAATTGCCGTATTGCGATGATGAGGGCCTACACGTGCAAGAAATCGAATGGAGGAATTGACATCGAATTGGAAGGTCACTAGGGTAATTTGTGCGAGAAGTTTGGAGATAGGGGTCGCAGGAATATTAAGTTGTTATTGATTGTTTCAATACATTTTTAAACGGCTCAGTTTCTTGGGGAACTCGATGAATAAAATACTTCTTCTTTACCTTCGTTTTCTTGGTGTAACTCAAATGGACAGCAAGTCAAAATAACTAGAATTTAACTAATTAAGTATTTAGGATGTCTCATCAAAAACTGGGTTTCCTGACAATCCACAATATCAAATTTAACAACGATTTAAATTCTGTGCAACTTTAATATTTTTTTAGATGATATTAGTACAACAAATAATATATTTTGTTGCTGAATGTTAATTTTATTTTCTTTAGTATGTATGTTCTGTTTAAATAGATGTAAATACAGATAACATCAAGTTTTCTCGTAAATTTCCATTTTTTACATACATTTTTCAGTGGAGTCAATAAAGACCCCACTATACTAGTTACATTATAACAAATCTGATGTGTCCAGCGCATAACCTCCCGCCCAATATAACTTTTAAACGGTACAAAATAGTATTTAATGATACAGAAACATACCTCCTTATTTGTTTATTTTCTATTTATATTTGAGAAATTTAATTGTATTTCGTACATTTATTTAATTTTTTGACATATATTTCACTAAAAAAACAGCTTCACAAACAAAATGACATGTGTTACATTTCGTAAAAAATTGAAAATTTTTAAGTGTTTCCATGGTGTATAAGACTTATGAAATCTAATTTCTTTATATTTTATTATCTTTAAATCCAATGAAAATTAATAAAATTAATGTAATTAAAACCGATGTAAAATTAAATATTCTACAACTTTCAGAACAACATAAATTGTTGAAAAAGGAAATTTAACCGTATTTTTTATGTAAAACTGTTAAGGGCTTCAAGTAAACTGCTACTTGCGGTTGGTCAATTTTATCCAAAATCTAATCAGCTCTTCATTCAAATATAAGAAACAAAAATTCACAATTTGTATTTTTTGTATTATGGTATTTGAGTTATGCGAGACGAAAAAATTGCCACAGACTACACACACACACGCGTACATACATACATACATACATACATAAATACATACATACATATATACAGACATCATGGCGAAAATAGTAAAATCGTATGTAGGGACCCTAAAACGTGCTTATTCATTGAAAAATCACTACACAGTTTTTTGACCAAAAATAATACTTCGCTTACCTAGAGGTAGGCGGGAGGTAAAAATCACTTTACCAGTTAAGGGTTAAGTAAATAAATATAAAAGTGTTTAATAATAGTATATTGTACAACGAGCAAGGAATGGTACTCATTTCCTACGAGTATGAAAGTTTGTAGCATGAGCCGAAAGCGAATGCTGCAAATCATACGAGTACGAGATGGACATTCCATGCGAGTTGTACACTATACTTTTTCTACGACCACGATATTATTTCCTAATTAATATAATATTAATAATACATTTGTCTCGTTTCCACCATTCCAATATTTTACAATTCTAAATAAGTATCCTAGCAATGGCACCTGTACTTAAATGAGCTGACCTGTATTGAAATACTCACAAAACAAATTCATTTCGCACGATGCTTGCAATGTACTTCATAATTCTAGCAATAACAAATATACAATGAGCAAATTTCTAAGTAGTCCTAGAAAAAGATCTTTTAAATAATTTTTGGAAAGATATTTGACAGTGCAAAATAACTGTTAACCCTTTTTTTCTCCTTTTTACTAATACATTACAAATAATTATGTTTCTTTGTCCATTTAAATATTTAAAGTCTAAAATTAGGTTTCCAAATGTATTAAACTTGTCACCCAGTGCTTCCTCCTTACAAGAATCCATCCACCATACACTTCCTCTGCTACCGCAGAATCTCACCAACCTCAAACTACAAGCCGGGTCCTCCCATACAACATCCCTCACACATCTCGTTCACACGTCCTCACCAGCCCCCGCCCCCACCATGCAACTGCGACACGGTACCCGGCGCCTCCACCACATGATCCCAGGGTGCTGTGGTGTGACGCTGCGAATGTGTGAGAGCGCTGAGAACTGTTAACTGCGCCAGATGTCGTTAACGTTTCCGTGTTTAAGTTAACACCGCCAGCGCCCCGCCCCTCACTCGTAAATCCATGGATTGCCTTGATTTATGGCGTGTTCTTGCTGGACCGGCTGATTGTTTTAAGGATAATTGGAATGGAAGCTGCAGGATGCGAAGAAAGGAGCACACTTTATTTTATAAGGAGATGAATGTTGTTGGACTTGAAATATTATTTTCACTGCCAACTACTTGACACAACATAATTCATATTATTACAACATATGTTGTATATACTCATGGACAACATGATCGAATATTTAATTATGATGAATCAAGGAAAAAGTAAAGATGGTTTTAGTACACAAAATAAAATTTGCAGTTTCCGAGTAATACTACGTATTAATAACATCAGTGACTGCAAATTTTATTTTGTGTACTAAAACCATCTTTTCTTTTTCCTTGATTCATCATAATTAAATATTCGATAATTTTGTCCATGAGTATATTATTCTTTTATATTGGCTTAGAATCTACATACAGATTATAACAATACTGTTTTCGTTATTTAGTGACCAAATATCGCCTCTTATTTCACTTTCTGTCTCTATACAGTCTAAAATATTTTAATGTTTACTTTCCTAGTGTTTCACAAGACTCAGGATAAGGGCAGACGCCAACGCTACGTTCTAGAGCGTTCGGATTGGATAAAGGGATAGAAAAAGGGGATTCCACCAAAGCATCAAGAATCACGATATATCAAGAATTCTTTAAAAAAAGAAATGTTTAATTCCTTGTCTTGAAAATCAAGCCCAAGACAAGAAATGATCATCAAGACAAGATTTCTTGTCTTGATGAAACACTATACTTTACTCTGCCACAAAGTCTACAACTCCTTTCTTCCAGTACATGTTACTTTTTTTTTAATTCCTACATAAAAATCTTGCTATATTCTTTTCTTAAGAAGTATCTTCGAATATTAAGTTTATTTGCTTGTTTTTTTTGTAAAGTCTTTTTTATTGAATTTTGTTGTATTTGTTTTGTTTTTGAATATCTGAATCTGTTATCGATTCTTCATTTACAATCATGGTTTCCCAGAATTGTAATTAATTATGATATGTTAGGAAAAGTACAAAACATTACTCAGGTACTTGTATATTTTAAAAGAAAAGGAAGAGCGAGGCCAAGCATAATGCAATGTATTTTATATTTAATAAATTGTATAATTAATTGTTGTGTAACTCCATCTATACTTTTTATCCACAAGCCTTTGACAGATTTTCGGAAGAAAGAATCTGAAATTTACTCTCTCTTAGATTGTTCTCCTTCAGGATTATTTCCCAATTATTATATTATTTTTTCATTAGGATCTATAAAGTTTTCATTGGGAATAAATTGATAAATTTCAACAACGGAATTCTGTTATTATTATAATGTAGATTTTAAAAATATAAGACACCTTGCATTCTACCCGTGTTTTGATTTTTATTTATACTTTTTTTGTTATATCGTAACATTAAACGAAAAATTAATACGTATAATGCAAATAATATTTATAGTCAAAATATTATTCATTTGAAACTGATCATATGTCTGAAGTTAATCGAATTTATTATATTGTACATAATAAACTTCCATTCTGGTAGATTTGTGACCAAAATTAATTCTTTTCTAAACATGGATTATTTGCAAAAACACAGATATCTTGAGATAATGGTAAAGATGAGTTCAAAAGACCTTCAAATATTTATATCTGTAAATATCTCGTAATTACACTATGTAAAATATCTCGAGACAAATTGCTATTTAATAAAAAAGAATATAAATACTATATAAAAGAAATTGAAGAATTATGTTACGTCTATATTACTCGTAGATGGAAACAATAAGAATATAGCGATATACCTGATTCAGCTCATTACATATACAAAAGTAAATCTGTATTGTAATTGGGTATTATTTCAAGTTTGGCAGAGTAACATTGTAGCGGTTTTTTCCAATACATTCTTCCAAATAATCGTTGAAAAGCGAGAGAAAAAGCCGACTAAAAGTGCAAATATTTTATGGCGGTAATATGTCGTTTAGGAGTGAAATAATTTTTTGAAATAGCTATTCCAGTGAAATACGATATCATCGGTAATATGAAGCAAAATGTGCCGTAATGCTTCATGTAAGCATTAACAAAATGATAATTTTAAATTAACGTTCCAGTTTTTATGCAAATTCCCAAATGCTAATTCAGAAAAAGTATAATGTAGAGCCGTTGGAATTTGTACCCGTCGGGAATTCGTACATGAATATGTTATTGGGCAATTTATAAAAGTTTAATGATTTGAAAATAGTAAAAGCTAAATAATTAGTTCTATATTGAAAGCGTAATGAACTCGCTTTATATTTTAGTTCATGAAAGGCGTAAAGTTCAAGTCGATAATTGCGAATTTTGAGCGAAATTTTTAGCAAACTGAAACCACAAAGAGCAAGTTGGGAGCAATTCAGAATCCGTGTTCAAATCTAAAAGTTCTGATTTAAAAGTTCCGCATTCCAGTGACGTGCCGTGACAAGCCTCCAGGGGGCAGAGGGGGTGGGCATCGACGTGAGCTGGGCGCGTGATTCCGTCTTCTTAATTATTCATGTGGATGATCCTAAAAGTTGCGCGCTTCTTCTAATAATTTATAGCGCATTTATCTAGGCGGCATGTCACCGAAGTTTCCCCTATTCAGCGCCATGGGCGGCGACTCTGGGGAGCGAATAATTCATCCCTGTCCGCGCAAAAAGCGCGAATACGTTCGCGGCAAATGTGCGCGCATTAGATATTTACCGCCCACTCCGTTAATGCTGTCTGCGCTCTTAACTAGACCCGTTCACTTACACACAGAAACTGAGATTGTTGGCCCCTACTTTGAGATAAACAACCCTACTAAATTATCACGCCTTTTAGCAATTTCTGAAGGTGCGAGCGCTGTGTTTTTACTCAGATTTTAATTAGCAGATTCAATGCCCGCCACAAGAATTATTTTTACCGGGAAAACATCTTCTTTCCTGTGGCAATAATTCTTTTGCCACTCATCGGGGAATAATACAATTATATATGTGCCAGTAAATAACAACGCTCACAGATGTTAGAAGAGTGGAGTACGATTTGCTAAAGTTAATTAAAAAGGAACATCATGATATAAATGAGAGAATAAACGAAACTATAGGAATCTTTCCTTTATAAAATGAGTAGGTACTGTGATTCGTGTTTATCAAGCATGGGTTGTGTAGGCTTATAATTTGTTTATGAAAAGTGTGACCGAAGCCTTACCTACATGTAAATTCCACATACATGCATTGAAACAAAACGTCTTAGTTAAAAATAAATCAGTACGAAAACAAAAGTAACACTATATAAAGATTTATATTGATATACGGTTGCAAGTCATGGGCACTGTTTCAAAGAATGAGAAGCAAAATTCAGGTGCTAAGAAAAGTGCAAGGAGTAACAATGTTGGGCAGAATATGAAAAGAAATAATAAAAGAACAATTACAAAAGACTTCTTGAAAACAAGACAACTAGCATGATGGGGTCATAGGATAAGATTGAATAAATCGGGACCAGTGTGACAAACTTTGATAAGAATAAACTAAAACACAACTGGGGTACTATCATCAACAAGACTCTGAAAAAGAGGAACGTTACACTGCACGATGCATGGCGATGGATAAGAAACTATGAGCGAAATTTGTGCACGATTATGAGATTTTTTACGCTGTACACCTTATGGTAGAAGGGTTTTTGATTATTTATATAATATACCTGTATACATCATGATCCACAGTAATATTATTTACAATCCTTCACCTGGGACAAAATTGCAGAAAAGTAAGAGAACGAAAAGATCTTCTTCGTAATTCCAGAATAAAGGGTGTTTTAAATTTATTAACTAGATTGAGTGTGTATAATGGTGTGTTAGAGTCTAGATTTGTGTATGTATCTAAACGGCAAAAGAAAAAAACTGCTGGAGTTCGGTCGAAAATATTTATTCCACTAAACATCGACAGGTTTCAAGTACCAAATGGGTCATTCTTATGTGTGTAGTCGAAGAATTAAAAATATAAATAACATAGAAAATGGTCATCCCATGCTAAGACAATGCACGACGGTACATCATTATATTTTAACTTTGTTTTGTTTAAAATTGTCTGTTATTTATATTTTTAAATCTTTAACTACTCACCTCCTGAGGATGACCCAAGTGGCTCGAAACCAGTCGAGGTTGAGTGAAATAGATATTCTTGACTGAACTCCTGCAGTTTTCTTCTTTTACCTTAATTTGCCAGTCAAGAAGATTTCATCTTATTTCTGAATTTTGGGTGTGGATAAAGGAGGACGAATGTCGTACTCCATTACTGTGGAATTGAGATATTTGAAATAAATGAAGTAGTGTTCGGAATACATTGGTGTGCGATGAATGTGAAATTGAAACGAATGTTGCTAAAACGGTGATTTGGCTATCACATGATGATGCATGTAAAGTTACCTGACCAGAGATTTGAACACAATTAACTCTAATGCCGAAAAAAATCATTATTAATGAATAGAGACAAATTTAATTAATATATCAGAAGTTTTCTTTAATTAATCCAGTTAATTTTTTACATAGGTCTCTCCTAATATGATAATGTATAGCACCCTTACTAACAATATGATATGTTAGGAACTATCCAAAAACTATGTGTATTTTTCTCTTAGAAACACATTTTTATTTCGTGATTTTCTAAGGCCAAGCGTAAAAAGGGCCTTTTAGGTCTCCCTTGTAGGTGTCCAGAGCTATTTCGCGCATCTATTGTGATGATAGGTTCTTTAGAAATAATGAAGATGGAGCGTACACGCTTGAAAGAAGAAAAAAGAATGGTAAACAAAGCTTAAAAGATGACTACATCAGTGGAAACGCTTTATCAAAAGGGAAATTTTAATCCTTTTTTGTGTCTGTTAAGTGAATTTTAAGCTAATTTTAGACGGTTTGATGCACAGAAAAAATGCTCTTTTGATCGTTTGTTTTCGTGAATTTTCGGGGGTTATGAAAGAGATTGTTCCGCATGACATTTTCCAAAAAACTTATCTTGTTATATCTATGTTTATTTCAGTCAATAATCATAATTGTTAGTGAAATTGTAAGAACTCATCTCTACGTAACACCAATTTTGTATAAAGTTTACACTACATTATATGGAATAAAGAAGTTATTTTCCTGTTGTTATTTTTCCTTTTGAGAGTAACAGGATTACAGGAAATATTTTCAAACTTCTCGAGCGGTCGATGCGAAACATATCTTTTAGAAAGTTAGAATTGTCAAAGTTTATCTGTAAAACCTATATCAACTTTTAACATAACATGTTTGAAATATATCGACTTGTATAGCAGTCGCTATATTTATATTTACTTCTCGTACGGCATTTGACAGCAAATTTTTACATTCTTATTGTTGCAGAGACGTAAGAAATACACGAGAAACTAAAATTCTTGTTCTACTTCTTGTAACTTTTCACTGTTGGCAGAATATGAAATTTTAGAAGTTTTGACGAACAATGTTAAGATTTTAATAATTTTATTTTTCATGTGCTATTAATATTATTTTTCTTTTATTTCAGGTAACCAGAACAACTAAATATTTGAATACTACATGCTGGTCTAAGAATATTATATTGGTAAGTAAATAACTATTTTTCAGGTCATACAAGGAAACTTTACTTTTCTTCTCCCGAAATAGTAAGGAATATGTGTTTTCCTCTCTAGAGAGAAAATTTAAAAGTGTTACCAATATGAATTTTATTGAACATTGTTACTGGTAATATTTTAATAGATATTTACGATATAAGTGGGATAAGAGAATTATTAAGATACGCATGTGAAATTAATATTTTTAATGCATTATCACACGTGTATTGTACAATATTTTATCTACGCCTGCCCAAAATTAAAATATTAATAGTTATTTACTTTACAAGTGAACAAAGTAAGGAATTACCAACAAGAGAAATTTTAGCACACGAAGTGGAAGGTAAAGTGTGATAATTATACCGAGTGAGTAATTCCACTTTGCCCACGTGTGAAGTATAACGTTTTCCCCAACATCTCATAAAAAATGTAAAATTTATTAAAGAATTATTTTTTGACATTGACATATGCTTTAAATTTTCTAAATTAAAATGTCAATCAAAGTAGTTACCTAGGTGTTGTGTGTTATTATTATTGATATAAATGGAAAATACTCAATAATGACTTTTCTCAAAGTTATATCCACTAGTGGGTAATCTGTTACTTTCCTTGTTTAAAATCGCCATATTTATAGAGCATTTATTGAGAGGTGTTGGATAAAACAATTTTGATTTTTTTTGACAAATAGAAAATTAATCCAAGTAGTTGCTGTAAAAATGTTTTAATCCATAACGACCTGAATTTGACATGAAACAATTATGTAGTTGTTTTTACAAATTATTACAAATTTGCAAAATTTGTTTTATTATATTTATCATAAACATTTGTAGACAGAGATCTCAATTTCAGCGCAACAATATATAACTTTATATTTTTTAATGGAATACCCATAAATAAAGATTAATTTTGACAGTACGTAAATTAGAAATCCTTCAAAAATAGTGTCGGAAATTGTAAATTAAAAGTTCATAAAAAATTTGTAATTTATAGTAAAAAAAAAGTTATGTATTGTTACGCTCAAATCAATTACCCTGTATACAAATGTGTATGGTAAGTAGATAGATTACATTTGAAAAGTTTGACTCTATAACTTAAAAAATAAGAGATAAAATTGAACAAACCGTTGAAACAGATTTGATGAGTAAATGGCGTGATGACATATTTATAGCTTTTAAAGTATATAGTGTAAAATACAAATTTTATTGTTTCATAGGTACAAAAATAATATAAAACTTTCAATATTGTCAACACAAAATAAAACGAGAACCAACAAAATAAATATAAATAACGTTGACCTATTTTCTAATTAACGAATATATTTCGTTAATTTAAACCTCACTCGGCAGTATTTATTTATTTACAAAACAATCACTACATCCAAACACATATAAATATTAATAAAAACATCAATTTTATACATTCCATTTGTCAGCAAACACAAAATCAAATTCTAACAAAATAACTAAAACTACAAAATGCGATGTCAAAGTTAAAGCAAGCTCTGCAAAGTGCAAACACTTACTCCAAGCTGGAGCAAAGGATAATGCATGTGCCTTCGCAAGGATAATGCACGGGTCCTCGCAAACGGTTGACAGTCAAAGGAATAAGCAAGATGCCTGATGATTCAGTAAACAATGATGGAAGGTAACATTGTTTTCTACGAGTTGTTTATTTTTCAAAATCTCGTTCAGAATGACACCCATTGATTGGGAAGCAAAGAAAATATGTAGAATGTTTGTGAATTGGGGACGCATTTACTGTTACAGGCTCGGACTAAAGTAAATACGAATATCTACTTATTTTGGACAGTAAATTTTATCGGGTAGCTTTCCACGATCAATCTATATACTCCCGCTTAAACATAGAGATAAATGTTTCATATTATAAAGATACCCAATATAATATGCCTCGTTTGTATTATAAGAAAATTCACTTAAGCTATATGTTATTCTCTAAAAACCTTACATGCTTTCAAGTAAACTATTACTTTATATAATATTTTGAGATATACGTAATAGTATGCTAAGGACTCCAAAATGTAAGAATCTGTTGAAAACTCACTATCGAGAATTGTGACCCGTCATAATACCTCCCTTACATTCAAGACTAAATTCACTAGTTTCGATCAGTGGTCTACAAAAGTTTAAATAAATACACACAAGGAAAATGCAGTGTCATAATTTTTTTCTACTCCTGTATATATATCCCCATTATTTAATTTTTTTTATGAATTTTGGTTAACATGTAGTCAGTTGTCATTGCATATTTTAATGTTGACGTTTTCAACGTATGATTTCAACGAATTTCGATCATTTATTTATTTTTTTTATTAGAAAGATGAGAAGCTGACTAACTACTAAAGAAAAAATAATTTACTTGTTACTCACTTGTAAACACCATTTACCCGAGCCCTCTATTGCCTTTGAAAATGAATCTTTACAAGTTACTAATTGACAGTTGCATTGTAAAAATTGTACAAGTTAGTAAACAAGGTAAAATGCACGTTGCCACAGTAATGCTTGCAAGGCTTATGCGAAATCATTTAATAGTTTAATTGTGTTATTAGGAGTAAATGTGATACTTTGGGTGCTGAGCATGTAAGTTTGAACGACGAGCGAAGCGAGTCGTACAATTACATGCGAAGCATACAAAGTCACATTTATTCCGAATAACACATGCTATTTTTTCTTCAAACATAGAAAATAGACATTAAAACTTTAGAAAATGCTCAAAACTTCAACAAATATTCTGCCGTATCCACTATTTCTAGTTGCCACAGAATATGTTATTTGGTTATTTTTGTTTATTTGTTTTATTCTTAACTGTCAAATTATTGAATTACAACCTTACCATTTTGCATGATATTTTACTTTGTCTACCGCCGGCGTAAATGTGTTGCCAAGAATACACTTTTACGCCGGCGGCGACAATATTGGACTTCTGCTTGTTGAATACAAATACATAACAACGTACTTTTATGACGTTTGAAGAAAAAATAATTTTTGACAGAACAGTTGTATGTAACTGACAGGACTTGGTTATAATTTTAATTTGATTTACAAATGAGTAACAAGTAAAATGTTGTACAATACACGCAAGGTAACTGTTTTACTGCTTCAAGGAGGTGACAGGCTCGCCGGTTATTTCCTCCATTCAGCAGTAAAAACTGTTTTACCTTGCTTGTAATGAAAATAACTATACATAGGCTTATATCGAAAGGAGGTGGAGATCAAGCTATCAATAACAATAAAAAAGTACCCCTTTTCATTTAAGAAAATGTAACTTTCATTCCCTCCGCATATTTCTATAATAATTTTATTTTAGCAACCATGCTTACTGTATAAGCCAGTGTATTTATTTTTTATCTAACGTTATTAGTTAGCCAGTAAAACTGATTAGCTACTTTTAAAAAACAGCCTGTATATTCAAATGCTTTAAATTTCAATATGAGTTGATAAGTAAGAGTAAATATTTCTCCCCTCAATGCGGCCCTGAGCGTGTAGGAGTGTCTACTCTAGTTTATTTTAGAAGCTCAATGATTCACACTCGTGCCAAGCGTGTTCAATTCTTTTTTCTTCATAAAAAATATTGAATCTGCACGATGATCATTTCTGTTATAGAATCTGATTGTTCGAGGCTGTTTTCCAATTTTTTATCCTACGTTTTTTGTCTGGTTTCGTACACAATTTTATTTCGGATCATTAAACATGAAGTGAGCTTCTTTGTTGGGGTTGTAATCGCTGAAATATAGTTTTGTTTGGGAATTATTATAAATCATATATTTTGCAGCGTTTTTTTACATTTGTAAATGATTTTAGAGGAAAACCCTTCAAGTAGAAAGTCTGTACTTTGTCGCATTATCTGCAGTAATACTACTGCTATTGTAGTAAATAAATAAAATCATTGAGTCTTTAGAATGAGAATCACCTGTCGTTTTATACAAAACTACAAAAGAACTGCATGTCTGTTATGGGTAGAAGCGCGTAACATGTATTAAATTTAATGGAAATGCATTTGTTGCATTTAAAAGTACGAAATAGTAAAAACGCGTTACTGTAAATGTGCTAGCATGTACGCTGTTGTTGCAATATACTCGCACGTTGCATATCTGCAGTGCAAATTACGTTAGTAACCCAGTTTCACGGCTTCGAACTACCAGTGGCGTACAACTGGGGACTCAACACCACAAGAAACAAAAACATTTATTAGTTTGTAGCAAACAAATAATTGAAATTTTTATCAATGCTTCCGTTGTTGGCACCTCCACCATTTTTCTTAAGTATTATATATTGTTTTAAAAATTTTAATTTTGTTTTATTAATTTTTTCAATATATCTAGTAGAGCTACATGTGTTTAAAAATAGTAATGTTAATCTGCTGGCATTAAATAATTAATACATATAATTGTCACAAAATATAAATTTTTAGTCAATTTATATCTACTAGGAAATATGTGTATTAATTTTAATTTCAGTATTTTCAAAAATGTGTCTAGGGATATTTTGCATGGTCTGGAGGCATAACTGGAAAATATCGACACTAATTGAATTTTGGATAGAACGAGATTGGAAAATTTAGTGCTAATGGATCAGAAAACGTGTATTCTTTATTTGTTGGTTGTATTTATTGCTAACATTATATTTAAATGGGTAATGGGTAATGGGTAAAAGGCGTGATGATATATTTATATATTTATTTATTTATGGGGTTAATAGCTCCATGAAAACGCACTAGATTGTAGATCACAAAATCCTTGGTTCGAGCCTCATAGCCAACAAATTTTCGAAATTTATTTCCGAATAATTTCAGGACATAAAATTACCCTTTTGGGCTTCTCCACCACTACCATCTTTCGAGGTCGTCATTTGACAGCTGGTAACCGCACTTCACGCGTAAAAATGTATCATAATACCGAGATCTGCTTTTAGCAGAATGCAACACCTAGAAATTGGTAAATGGCGTGATAATATATTTATTTACTTGTGACATTAATTAATATATATTACATATGTGGTGGCATCTAACGGATACGGCCATATTTATAATTACCAAAGCAACGACAGTACCATATTTTTGCCATTAAGTGGTAACTCCTAAACTCCCGGTATCTCTTGAAATTGTTACTGTAAAAACCTCTAAAAAATATAGATATGTATATACACTTAGTTGTTTTGTTAATAATGGAATTGTTTAGAACTTAATAGTTATTTACTTTACAAGTTGTCAAAGTAAGGAATTACCCATGTGTGAAGTAAAACAAGTCTTAATAAATCCAAAATTTATTAAAGAAATGCCAATCGAAGTAGTTACCAAGGTGTTGTGTGTTATAAATAGGAAATTACTCACTAGTGACTTTTCTCAATATTATACCCACTGGTGGGTAATCTATTACTTTATTTGTTTAAAATTGCCCTAGTAATAGAGTATATGATTTCGTATATGGCACCTCCACCATTTTTCTTCTGATTTATAATATTGTTTTAGAAGCTAAAATTTATGTTAATCTGCTCGTATTACAGTATATTATGTTACAAGGAGCTATACTGTACCGCATATGCATTAGTAAAATATTAATATTATAATAAACTTAAGGAAAAAATATTTTAAAATACGTATTTTCCGACCAAAGTATGTCTTTATATTTAACTATGAGTGCATTTATATTAAAATGTACATTGAATGTATAATTTTTTTTATAAAACTACATATGTTCCGCATATGCATTAGCAGGCACTGGGTAAGTACATTAGCAGCAACGGTGGTGGGATGTAAAGTGAAATACCTAATATAAAAACCCTTTTATATACCTGTGTAGCTTGTACAGCCATTTCAAATAAAAACTGTAATCAGTACCTCACTCATTATAATATTTACAGTTTGCATTGTGTTAGAGTACTCTTTAAACTGTAAACACAAATTAAAATGTAATTACAAATAAAGTTTTACATGTGGTCAAAACAAAAGTTGTTCTACTGTTTATAAATAAAGGATATGTTTGTTATAAAATTAGGAACATAGGAAAATATAATTCATTTCTTCAATAATAAGTTAAATAGAAAAATATTTGAAATAACAAAGCATAATTTTATTGAAGCAGATGATTATTTTCAAATGAATTGTATTAAATAATTGTAGTCGGAATTTGGAAAAGGGAATTAAATAAAATCACTTTGTTTTCGAAAGATCTGTCAAATTATTTTCAATTTATTCTCGCTCTCTTGTTATATTATTACTAATTATTTTTCATTTCTTCATCAGGCACGGCATTAAATATATTTATTTTCCTCATTTTTTACTTGTGTTGACAATAACTTTCTGACAACTGACATCTGTCAACAAAAACAAAACAGCTGCAGAGATTATTCCCGGTAATAATCACTAGAACTATATTCTCAGTATAATATTGACAGGATTGGTTAAAACGCAGACACGTGACATACAAGAAAGCATTTCGTTGGTTTTAAGAATCGTCAAAAAATAACTTTATAAGTGAACTTATCAGTTTATTTACATGATCAAATTTTTAGAGAATTAAAACAACCAAGTGTCAAAAGTTCAGTAAAGTTCAACATAATTGTAGGTATTCATTGATTTTACTCCACTTGACATATTTAGAGGTATATCTACTAAGTTCTCAACTTGTTCCCTACTCCACTGTGCATTTTAAGTTTATTATTAATTAAACCCGTGTAACATCAAAAACATAAACACAAATCACATTTGACAGTAACTTGTCATTTCGCTTAGTTGGTACTGCAGTAGAAGTAGTAAACCTTTAGGAACTTTTGAGAGAAAGTACTCCATGTAACAGTTTTTAGTTGTAAGTTTTACGTGACAAGTCGCTTGAAAATAAAAACTTTTTCGTGTAGTAGTTGTAGCCGTTCTGACGTCACGGCTAGTCTTTGTTTAATTACAATCCATACATAACCAAACACCAAGTAGAAGTCAACATTACAAATTTTAATATTTTTTAAATATCAAAGTACAATTTCATTTTCAGTCTTTTTTGCAAACTGCTTGCTTGCACTTCCTTTATGCTTCCAACTCATATGATATTTCCCGGTTACAGTAATACTAAGTTACTTCTAAAGAAGAGTATTTTCCATGCTCACTTTCATTTTAAATTTCCATAGCCTCTTAAATTCGTAGTCGATTCAGTTTTCAGACAGTTTCCATTTGGGAATAAACGTATTACCGTTCGCGAGCGTATACAAGCGGGCGTAAAATGAGATTTGCATTTGCACGCGCGGCGTCGCGGCGGCTGGGCTACCAGTACATAACAACTACACACGCAGCGTGCATCTCTTTCACCTGCATTGAGGGGGTTGGTGAGAGAGAGATAGAACACCCGGGAATTTATGAAATTACTGAAATGCAGTTTGTTAGGAGTTATTGCTTGTTGCACTAGGTGCTTGCTTCATTTGGCTAAGGGAAATTACGAAAATGTGATAATTAGTAATGGGTTCATTGCTCAAGGTGGCTTCATTCCGAATTGCACTTTATCTTCACCTCTCTATTACCTACTTATTAAACCGGAGTTCTACGAAATGAACCCTAAGGAATGTTGACATGGATATGTCTTACCGCAGGTCTATGAAAAAAAATGTATCTCGCTTTCAGCATGTAACGAAAGTGCAAGAGGGGTGAGTTTTGCGATCGTTAATTACGAATTTGATATCAAAATTGTAAAATTAAAAATGGCGGATTGAATATGCCAGACATATTTTGGGAAAAAAATAATGAAGAACTGAGTTGATTTTGAATGAAATTGAACAAACGGAAGAGGAACTTTACTGGACACAGAAAACAATAAATTAAATTTTTTTCAAAAATAGAATAAGCTTAGCGAAAAAGTTTCAAATGAAAGATGTTAGCAATAATATTTGGAATATAAAATGTTATTTGCAATTTTCTTGTACATGCTTCTAATATATTTCAATAATCTTAGTAACAATGGGAAAAAAACGTAACCATTTTTAATATTTATGTGTCAAACGTGTCAAATAATTGTGAAGTGTCAAAAATATGTTTCTTGTGAAATATTATAAATGTAAGTAATAATTGTATTATTAGTTAGAAAGTTTTGCTGACTAGATTATTAGTAGATTTCTATTTTAAAATAAAGTCATACGCAAGGAACAATTCATACGTGTTCAGTTGGTTTTATTTGTATAAGAAAGTAGTGTGGTGCCCACATCAGATTTCGTTTGCTTCTTTTGACAAAACTGAATTATATGTTTAATAAACTAATTTTAGGTGCTATGGGAACAAACAAATAACAGAAACTGTAATTATGAATCATTCAATACAGATTCACATACCGATAGAAAAATTTCCAACTCACGGAATATCCTCACTTAAAATTGTAATATTTTTTTATTACATTTCTTTATAATATAAGCGCTAAGAAACCCATTGTAGCAGAGCACATCGTCAGATCTCTAATATTTTTCTAGATACGTCGATTTTTGGTATTTTCCGAAGTGCAAGTTTAAGGGCCTGTAATTCAAAAACTACACGAGATATCTAAAAATTCTCTTCAGTTTAGCGTTTCTGGTGCGTCATATAACAAATTAGAAAATTTTTAAAATTTTGAATTTTTTTTGTATTTTTGTTCAAAATTTCGATCGGCGATAACTCGACAAATATTAAAGATACAGATTTGCAGTGTTCACCAATCGATTCAGCTCGTCGAAATACATAAGTATGCAAAGTTTCATAAAAATCGCTTTACGGGATGGAAAGTTAGAGCAAAAAGCCTTAAAATGGCGTTTTTTGTCCTAAAGTCAATAGGTACCCCTTGACGTTTGGCCTGAATTTGGCCATTTTCAGACTTTTTGCTCTAACATTTCAACCGGTTGTCCGAATTTTCTGAAATTTTCAGGGTTTATGTATTTCATCGAGCTGAATCGATTGGTGAATACCGCAAGTCTGTATCTTTCATATTTGGCGAGATATCTCCAATCGAAATTTTGAAAGAAAAATTCAAAAAATTTCAAAATTTTCAAAATTTACTAATTTATTATAAATGGCACGAAAAACACAAAACTGGAGATATTTTTCGATATCTTGTATAGTTTTCCAGTTATAGCCCCTCAAATTTGCTCTTCGGAAAATATAAAAAATCGTCATATCTCGAAAAATAATAGAGATATGACGATGCGCTCTGCTGCAATGGGTTTCCTGGCCCGAATATTATAAAGAAATGCAATAAAAAAAATTACAATTTTAAGTTATATTTGAGAAAATTTCCGTATTTTGAAAAATATATATAATAAATAAATAAATCTAATTTTGACTAATCACCTTTTTGCGCTCCTGATTATATGTATATCGGACTTGATGTGAGTACTGGTTATGTTATCGGATTAGAGATATATGTGTATATATGTTAGTATTGTTTGTTTATTTGAATGAAATATTCATTCGGCACGGAAGTGTTTCTTTGTTGAGGTCGTAAATAAAGCACAATAAAATTGAACTCGTTAAATGTCAGAATCGTGTAATAATTCGCTGGCAAACAGAGCCCCTAGTTTTATTTCCAGTGCAAAGAAACGCTCAGCGTTCCGCAGAGATTAGATTTGCACTTTGCGGAAGCGATAACCAAGAACTGCATTTAATTTTTTGTGAAACAAGTAAAATAAAGACAGTTATCCTTCGTGTTCAGCCGGATTTAACTTCAAAATACCGAGTTTTAAACGCAATTATTTTAAAACAAAGAATAGCCACACAAAGACGGCACGAATCCTTTCTGTGAGGAGCGAAGCGAGCAGCAGTTTATCTAGTGGCGACCGTTTTTATAAACTTAGACAATGGCGCGTCTTGCTCTCATATTTCACAACACATTCAACGAAGCTGGCTGCGACAAGCGTTGTGAACTTGTTTTTTTTTTAATTAATTAGATAAAAAAAGAATTAAGAGGCGATGTTACACTTGGTTAAAAATTACAAGTCAGTTTCACGCAGCGAAACCTTGTTCGCTGTCTTCGCCAAGACCCCAGACAAATTTAGAAGGATAAATTGCTCAATACTTTTCTGTTATGGCTTACCATTATTACATAATGTATCACATATTTTCTGGGGGCGTATGTTGACGGGGAACTCATGAAGTAGGGCTGATGGTGAATTATTGTCCATGTAATACATTTCTTAATTAGTTTAGGAAACGAATGAAACGTCTATTATTTTATTATTAATATTTTTATACAACACCTCTATGCTCTATAACTATGGCGATTTTAAACAAGCAAAGTAACAGATTACCCACTAGTGGGTATAATTTTGAGGAAAGTCACTAGTAAGTATTTTTTTATTTATAATAATAGTAATAACACAAAATACCCTGGTAACTACTTCGATTGACATTTTATTTAAAAAATTTAAAGCATATGTCACTGTCAAATATTATTTCTTTAATAAATTTTTCATTTATTAAGAGGTGTTGGATAAAACGTTATACTTCACGCGTGGACAAAATGGATTTACCCTTCGGCTTCGTGTGCTAAAATTTCTCGTGGGTAATTCCTTAATTTGCCCACTTGTAAAGTAAATAACTATTATTTGAAATCGGTACTAAAGTACTCAGAAATCGTCATTAAAAGCTCAGAAATTGTCACTAAAGTAACCCATTATACGACGATTTTGAGCAACTCTGTGTTGGCAACCGTTAAATAATTATTGTACAAATAGGATAATTTTTGTAGATATATAAACGTACTATAGTAAATTTGGACGTAACATGAAACAAAATTTGCAAGAAAAACTATCTAATTAGTTCCGATGACGAAATTGAGGACAAAACACATAATTTTGAGTGTTATTAACGATAACTTTACTTCTCGAGGTTGGAAACACTGACTGTCAGTTTCAATTGACAACTGACA
The DNA here is from genome assembly GCA_963942605.1 of Poecilus cupreus. NCBI lineage: Eukaryota > Metazoa > Arthropoda > Insecta > Coleoptera > Carabidae > Poecilus > Poecilus cupreus. Next base: position 22,422,583 of record OZ012724.1, read on the forward strand.
GATGTATAAACTTAACCTATATTGTAATTTTTTTACAGTTTTTTCGAATTTTAGATTTCCAATAAAACTTAATATGTACCTCAGCACTGAAGTTCTTTTTTATCACTCACATGGTTTATTTTCCTCGGCCCTACGGGCCTCGGCAACTAAATTCCATGTTCGTAATAAAAAATTGAACTTCAGTGCCTTGATACATAAATTACTATTATCTACGCTCGTGAGTTAAATGTTTATTACTGTACTCGTTTTCATTAACGTATTCTGTATTATAAATATTAATAATAAAATCCTTACAATTCTTTAAATTAATTAATATATAATTAATTAATAATTTTTGAAACTTGTTCTTCTATATCCGACAAAATACGTCCTAAATCACTCATTTTCATGAAACGTTTGAAAAATTTATGAAAAACAACTACATAATTGCTTACTGTCACATGCTCTATCTAATATTATCTACTTTACCACTATAAAACTACCTATTTAGAAAAAACTGTGCCCATAATTAATAACACTAAAAATGAAATGGATTAATAACAATAATAATGTCAATAAGTATCCGGGTTAATCTCTATAAGTTTGTTTAGTGTCAGTAAAAGAAATCGAGACAAATTTCTTGGGAACAAATGGCCCAATATTTTCCTGTTATTGGTCACGATTATTACTTACATATATTTCTGCGGAGAGCAAATATTTTTGCTTAAAACGAGTAATATTTGTGCAGTCGTTCTCCAATATACAGAACAATTTATCACAGGAATGAAATCAACAGAATGACATAGCGAGTCTTGGTACACATGTGTTTAGGTTGTTATCATTAATCACGGGAATAATATTTAATTAATCTTTGCCACTTGAATTGCGAACCTACATCAAAAATTATTTTCAACAATCGAAACTTTTGTGCTTCAACTTATTTTAGCGAGGTTTTTTAATAAATTGATTTGGTTTGCAATTAAAATGCTGGTTTGGAAAAGTGTTTTTACTATTTAGGGATAATTTTAGTTGAAGTTGAATAAATGAAAGGTTCAAATTTAAGCATTTTTTACCTCTCGCCTACCTCTCAGTAAGAGAGGTATTGTTTTTGGTAAAAAAATTGAGTAGTGAGGTTTCAATGAATAAGCACGTTTTAGGGTCCCTACAATATGATTTTACTATTTTCGCCATGATGTCTGTATGTATGTATATGGTCTGTACCGATTTTTTCGTCTCGCATAACTCAAATACTATAATACCAAAAAATACAATTTTGTGCATTTTTGCTTCTTATATTTATATGAAAAGCTGATTAGATTTTGGATAACAGTTTTCCGTGAAAAACAAGGTTAAATTTAATTTATGTTACATATTTTAAAAATTGTAGATTATTTAATTTTACATGTGTTTTGATTAGGTACACTAATTTTATTTATTTTCATTAGATTTAGAGATAATAAAATATAAAGAAATTAAATTTCATATTTTTTAAGAAATGTGACATGTCATTGTGATTATGTAGCTGTTTTCTTAGTGAAATATATGTCAAAAAGTTAAATAAATATGCGAAAAAAAAATAATTTTTTAAATATAAATATAAAATATACAAATAAGAAGGTATTTGATGATACAGAATAATTTAGAATATAAAAGGATTAATTACCATATTTGTTATATACACTGTCAGAAATACAGATGTCCCATTCGTGGTACGAAAGCATTGGTATCTTGAGAAACATAAGAGATACGAGTTTGGTTATATTAGACGAAAGTTGCCTCATTGAGCCTCCAATGAGTCAACTTTCGTCTAAAACTAACCTCGTACCTATTACGGTTCTCGAGATCCCAATGCATTGGAACCATAAATGGGACACACTGTATATTTAAAAAAAATGCAAATATTATAGAAATAAATGAAAGTGATTATATAATTTTAATTTCTTTTAAATATTGTTTGCTAAAACAGCATACAGTGAAAGGTTATGTGATGGACACATGTATTTTTTTTTTTATTCAAACAACAAGCTGCTATAATTGATTTTGATAACTACCTTCTAAATCTTGCTCAAAGTGTTTAATGAGCTTGTTATGTGTATCAAGGCATAATAAAGGTCATATAAACACGATATGTTTGAAAAACAATTGTTTGGTATAAATTAAAATTAATTAAAAAGTTTGTTTTATATAATATATATATATATATATATATATATATATATATATATATATATATATATATATGAAAATTTCTAAATTTATTTTGCCCTATTACAAAGAATAAATATTAAAATCTAACTGAAAAACATCTTTATCATATTGTAGATTGTAGCAAAGAGAAGCCAGAGTGCTATGGAAAATAGTAACATAAAGCCCAGAAACATTTGAATACAATTTGTAAGGATGGCTTTGTATTCACAGTCAAACAAACTGTGTTTGTGTGCGATACTTCTGCGAGTAAATGTGGGCATATGTGAGCGAAATCGGTACTTTGTACTTTTCAAAGTACGTAGTCCTTTATTATAATATATTATATACATTTTACTGTGTTGTTTCCACTACAAACATTTGGTTTAATTTTAGTTAAAGCCAACTGAAAAGTTGTATAACATTTTACAAATAAATAATATTTTACCCAGCTCTTTATTTATGAATTACTAAGCAGAGTGGATTTTTAATTGTGCTGGATGTGCAGTTACCAGCTGTCAAAACATAACTAGGAAAATTATTCTACAAGAATTGAACACATAATTTTAATATTTAGTCGATGGAACGGTTTAGAAAGTTCTTAGCTGTATCAAACATACAGGTAATTCATAACTTACGGAAAAATTAAAAGTTTAGCTAAGGGAGGCCAAAATAATGGTTTTCCTTAATAAACTTTTGACGAAAACTTAATAAGCAAAAAGTTACAGCTAATTAAAGTTCTTTTAAATTAACGGCCACTTATTGAATACCACTAAAAATAGATAATATTTTTTCGTATCCATAGAAATTTGATTTTTTTTAAAATCTCACAATATGTCATTTTAATTATAAATTATACACCCAACGAAAAATAGTGGCAAAAGCAATGAATTATAGAAATCTATTTAATTAATGGACATATTTCAAAAACCATAATTATATCTCCATATTCCTCGTTACTGAAAGTATTAACAATTTTGCACTTATTTTATTATACTTTGACGTTTAAAAACTGATATTTAAATGAATTTCAACGTCAACTAGTTTTCCAGGTGTTTTTGTTTTTAAGTGCTGTCAACTATGTGGACAGCAACTTTAAAACAATAAAAAAAAATTTAAATAAGCGTACCTTTTATAATAATATAATACTATTAATTTTTTAAACTAATCACTAATTTCAAAGTATTTCCAGTTTCAATTTAAAACATAATTAACTGCCGTAGTTTGTAACGAGTAATAGTTAACTGATTCAACTTTGTGCTGTAACATTTTTGTTATTGAGTTTTTGCCAAAAGAAAAAGACATTATTTTGACCCCCTCCTAGCTACACTTTAAATCTTTTGCCAACTTTATGAATCACCCTGTATTAAATATAATCCCTAAGCCAAAAAGTAATAAAATAAATATTTATATATGTGTACTGAGAATAGAAGCAAATTGGATAAAAATTAAGATTATACAACTTGTAAACTATAATGTGAAAATTAACAAAATCAAACAAATCAAAGGTAACTATCATAAATTATATTACAATTCAAATAATTTTTAAATACATAAACGCCATCATAAATAGGTCGTGAAAAAATAGAATGTACACCGCAAGAGAGAAGTCGTACTGTAGCGCTCGTCTACAGCTCGTGCTTCAATTTACTCCGCGGGAAAAAAATCATACACTCTCTCCCTTAATATATAGTATACCATTTAATTATATTGACTGCATATTTAACAAGTTACATTTAATATTTTAAATAATTCTTAGCCTTATAATGTTACAATTTATTTTTATATAAATGAAAAATATTCCCAGTTTATATTATTACACATTTTCTTCTTTCATTTTTAAGTATATTGTTTTTATCCTCGCTACAATATCAAAAGATTTGCATTCTTTTGAATTACCTGACTTTAAAGTTAGAAGCCAATAAATTTTTGAAAGCATCGTTAAAATATATTGCGAATAAGTATAAAAATACCAACACAAAATGAGTAAAATGTAGGTGTATCGTCTTCGTAAAATATAAATCGTTTCATCGAGGAGTTTATTCTCTTTGTTCCTTTGAATTAATTTCTTTTGACGCCCTTTTAGATTATTAATAACACAGATTTTATTGAATTTATTTAATGGTGAAATATATTCTTTATGCAAAATAATTTATTGTCGTTGTTTACAAAGCCTTCTTTCTTGTTAAAAATATCAATTATTTGGGTATATTTTGGCATTTGAATTTCTTACTTCGGTGATTTTAAATAATAGGAAAATATTTGTGTCAGAAGGTACGTTCTGACAATAACAACACTCTTGAAAAATAACGAATTGAATCTTTATAAATGAAATAATAAATAAATATATCATCACGCCATTTATCCATTTCTGAATGTGGCACTCTGCTCGACGCATATCTCGTGTTATGATATATTTTATTATTCTAGGGTCCCAAAAACGTGCTCATCCAATGAAACTCACTACCGAATTTTCAGCATGATTCCTATACCTCCCTTACAGGATGTGGTGGGAGTTAAAGTGCAAAAATGCACCAAATATAGCTCGATATATTTCTTGGAAATATTTAAAGTTATTTTGTTTGAAAAACCAGATAATCTTGAGGAAGTTAAATTCTAATTTTATTAACTTTAGCGTTCAAGATTAATGAATTATTGTTGTGTTTATGTGATATGAGTTTAAAATTCGGGATCAAATAATATTATTTAACAAAATGGCGCGTCCGTCAAAAACGCAGTGTATCTTATTCAGCATTCCAAAGTATATATCTAGACAGAAACAAAAGAAAATGATAACAAAATATGTAGCAAATATTCAAAACTTTCATCTATTCCAGTGTTCCGGGAACAAAGCACAATCGAAAGAGTTCACACAGTAAAAACATAAAAGCATACTCCTGCGATTGTCTCTTGTCTGGCAAAAAACAAAAATACCAAACGTAAACGTTTCACTTGAATTCAGATGAGGAGAATGCTTGCTACCGACATTGGGTTTTTTGTGGCATTTGCGACAAAACTGTCTGTTAATTTATCTGTCTGGGATGAGTCTAGATAGAGTCTAGACACCCTAGAGGGAGTACAACCCCCTTTAGTTGTAATTGTGATGAGATCGTCATCTGTTTCACTGTGGTGAAGGTTAACGAATTATTTGATTGTTAACTACGCGGTTGATGTCGCTATTGTTCTCGTTCTGACAAGAGGAGGAGCTAAATAAATAATTAATGTATTTGTAAAGTTGTTAATGATGATGGCATGAGTGTTGTTTTTGTTTTTGGTGGATGTTTACAATTATTTACAAAGTATACATCTAAAAAGATGAAACTAGAATGTTAAGACGATTTATGCATACTAACATAAAAGAAGTACAAGAAAGCCATACTTTAAATCAGACTCAAACTATTTTTGACTTTTTAATTGCTAATAAAAGCACCTTTATGGTTTTTTTTTTTTCAATAATATATACCTACATAGCCCAGAATCCTTCTACCATAAGTTGTAGGGTGTAAAAAATTAATAATCGTGTACAAATTTCACCCATTGTTTCTTTTTCATCGCCAACCTTCATGCACCCTTAAGTATAACGTTCATCTTCTTCAAAGTCTTGTTGATGATGGTATCCCAGGTCTTAGGTCTTCCTCAATTCTTTTTTTTTCTTTACCGTTTGTCATTCAAATGTGCAGCATCGTTCTCGATTCATTCATTCTTTTCCTGTGGCCCCCACCATTCTAGTTGTCTTGTTTCTATGAAGTCTATTGCAATTGTTCTCTTATTATTTCGTTTATTATTTTGTCCAACATTGCTATTCCATTTACTTTTCTTAGATATTTCATATCGAGTGCCTGAATTTTGCTTTTCATTATTTGAGACAGTACCCATGACTCGCAACCGTATATCAATATAAATCTATATCTGTTACTTTTATTTTTGTACTGATATTTTATTCCCTTATGAAGTTGTGTTTTATAACATGAAAGATTCTTGCCGTTTTGTCTATTCTTTCATTTATATCTTATGTACGATTACTTATTACTATCATTCTAAAATATCGAAATTCCTTGAATTTTTTATTATAAGTAAAATAAAAATATATCATCATGCCTTTTACTCAATATGGGTGTGGCATTCTGCTTACACAGATCTCGGCAAGTAATAAATTTTTGCGTATGAATTGCGGTTACCAGCCGTCAAATCATAGCCCTCAAAGATGTTAGTGAAGGGGGAATCACAGGGCTAAATGTAAATTGGCAACTGCCAGCTGTGGGATTCGAACTGAGGATCTCACGATCAACAGTCCGACACATTACCACGGAGCTATTTACCCTATATTTTCTATTATTTCATTATTAATATTCAAGTTTTCTATTATTTGTTCATTTCCCATAACCATAACCTTTGTCTTTTCAGCATTAATTATTATATCATATTTTTCAATCTCTTTTCTCTATATATTTAAATTATGTTGCAGTTTTTCTTCGCTCCCAGTGACAAACACTAGTGATCAGCAAATGTACATGTTAATTATTTGTGTTACCCAAAATGTATATTTAAAATAAATAAATATATCATCACTACATTTACCTGTTTAGGTTGTGGCATTCTGGTTTTGCAGATCTCGGTAATTGATATATTTTTGCACGCGAAGCACGGTCTAGTTAAATTAAAATTAAAATTCTATCGGCTGTGGTATTTGAAATCAGGATCTCTTGATTTACAGAGCTGATAACCCAAAACTATATTTTTAATTTGGCCCAATTAAAAAATATAAAAAGTACTAGAACCTAATAGTTGAATATAGGGAGTATAAAAGTAATAGTTATTTACATTATAAGTGGGCAAAGTAAGGAATTACCCACGAGAGAAATTTTATCGAGTGGGTAATTCCAATTTGCCCCAATTTGTCCAACACCTATTAATAATGGAAAAATTTATTGCAGAAATATAATCGAAGATGTTACCAAGGTGTTGTGTGTTATTATTATTCTTATAAACAAAAAAATACTCACTGATGACTTGCCTCAAAATTATACCCACTTGTGGGTAATCTGTTACATTCCTTGTTTAAAATTGTCATAGTTATAGAGAATTTATTGAGAGGTGTTGGATAAAAATATTTAAGTGTATGTTTGTCCAAGTTACGCGAATCGACCATCCCTTATGAGATTGTAAAACTTAAGGGTTGAATTGGTAGGTACCGAAATTTGAAATCAAAACTTTGTCTTTATTTTTGCAATGAATAAATCTGGTATTATTTGAAATATATTTCTGCAAGCTCATGCTGTATTGACCAGTTAATGCTTGATCTACGAACAGTAATATTCTGCAGATTTTGTAGGTGTACATCAGTAGTGAAATAAATGTTGCAACTGTAACATGTTCCTAATTTGAGTGTGTGATTTTTTAATGATAATCTATAGTAAACATATATGTAGTGCATTATTTGATGTGTTTATTAGTGTATAGACTTTCGGTGATACAATGGTGCCGAACAATATGATGTATCCTTGAAGGTTGGTAATATTACGCTATTAATTTAGTTTGTAAAACATTGGATTACTTCTGTTCAAATGAGAAAGACTGATGTATAATTCCGCTATTCTAAAGTGTTCAATTTAAGATAAACAATCTCAACTACAATTTTATTTATCTGCATCTCTGTTTTCATTTGCAACATTTGCCTGGAGATATCCTTGCCTTGCGGCAGCTTGAATCGCTTAGCATAGATCGCGCATATTGCTGAGTGTAAAGTTTTAGTTTTACAATCCTCCCAGCTGGTGGGAAGCTTCTAGCAAAGGCTACACCGACTGGGGTTGTTGATGCAGTTGCGTTGAATCGTGATGGTGGTGCAAGCAGCCGGAGATTTTGCTGATGGGGGAGAAATACTCTGTGATTGTAAAGATGTATGAGGAATTTTATCATATTAGGAATTGCAGAAGGTTGTGACTATAGCTGTATTATTTTTGGTCAAAATCTCAGTTAGTCTCAGCTCACTTCAGATAAACTCAGTAAAGTGTTGTTCTTATTGTTACAACTGAACTGAGAGAACTCACCGCGAAGTAAACTCAAAATGATCTACGCAACTCAGTTCGGTGGAAGGGATAATGTTTGGTTTGTGTTGTCTGGAGAACTGTCATATTTATTAGGTTAAATGCGGCAAATTGCTACAATAACAAAATATGTCGATCTATTTCATTGACATATTAAATGTGTAAACTTATAATAAAATATTTTAGTGTCATCAATTTTAATAGCATCCCACCTTTCTATACTTAAAATGCTGTTCTTTTTGGATGCTTTTCAGCTCAACTCAGCTCAGTTCATCTCAACTCACTTGTCAACTGAGTTAAGCTAAAACTTTCCAAAAAGAATACAACTTATAATAGCGAATTTAGCGAATAGTTATGTAAGATGAGGAAATAAGATGCAGATGATAATTATAAGTATTTACCGACAAAAAAGTTTGGTAAATTCTACGGTTCTTTGTTTTTCCGTGTATAGTCTAAACAAGAATTTATAATCGAGAATATAATACAGCTTGTTTGTAGATATCATCACACAATTTATCTTTCCTGGGTGTGGCACTTTACTTTCACAGATCTCGGTAAATCATATATTTTTGTGTTGATAACAGCCATTATGTCAACGCCCTTAAAGATGTAATATATACTGGGGTAAATTTGAAGTGGCAACTGCCAGCAGACGCAATACAATATAATTTTGTATATGTGAGGTTTTTGACGGCTGGTAACCGTACTTATGCCACATCCAAATTATATTACATATAGCATAATATAAATTAATAATTATTTTTATTCAAAACATTAGTATAGCTCATCCGTAGATATAGTGAATACGGTCGACCTAATAGCAAGGGAGGAACCCTACGCAGCAGGGAATGACAAAAGACCCTACTAAGGGTTGTTTAGTAATCTCTTAATTGAACATACAATATGATTAGATTTTGTATTTTAATATGGGATAAATAGTGCCATTGGATTCTTTTCATCATTTGACGGCTGGTAAATATTTTTATTTCGTAGGCAGTAAAATATTTTTACTTCGCTTTGCTTTGCATCTACATTCTGTATTATAAATCTGGTATTTTGGTATCTTGTTAAACAAATAACTATTTTATTGAAATAAATATCTCATTACATCTACATTCTTTTAAGCAAACGTTGAAGAAGTTTATATACCTCTGGTTTACTGAAATGTCGAAAAATCTTAACTCTTTTACTCCCTCTTGATGAAGAACACTACGGTGGTGAGTGAGACCTTGTCTCGCAAGTTAATTCAATCAAAATATTCTATACATACTACAAAACCCAAACAACAAATTGTTCTGTTTTCTACAATTGCATTGAAGCCTTGTTCAAGCATTTTATTTTACGAAACTATAGCTAACAATTAAACAGGAAACCTGATAAAATAAATAAAACAGTTGCACTGCATTAGTGAATCAGTTTGTCCTGGGGCACGATGCAATAGAATTCTCAAATAATCACATTCGCTAAATATTCTACGAGCACGTTCACACATGGCGTTATAAATAACCCCTAACACTTTTCCAATTTCATTCTGAATGTTTCCAGTAAGCGTGCTTTTAATATTTAACAAGTTGTGTAACTTGCAGCTGTTTTGCAGACCCGAACATCAAGCCCTTGAAATCATTACTACTTTTAGAGTAGATAGTTAATAATAATAATAAAAAATAACAATATTTGAGAAGTTCAATTTATTGTAAATCTTATAATTACTTGTAAAATATCATTTTTTATTTTAAATGAGAATTTGTTCTGAAATAATGACAAATCTTTAAAATAATTATACTACTCGAAAAGTATCTACAATATATCATAAATCTTATAATTACTTGCTAAATATCTGTAACTATCTGTTAGAAAATGATGAAAGGCGGATCTGCAATTGCAATTTCAGATCACGAAGCAAGATAAATAGGCAGATAGACAGATGCATACAGAGAGAGATTGATTAAGTAGTCAAATTATTTTTATGGCATATTTTACCAATATTTAATCTGCAACAAAATACAGATTTGCAATTGTACATCATAAACTAATTTAAATACATAGACTGATAAATATCTATCTAGACAAAAAGAAATAAAGAATGAATGAATGAAAAGGAAGAAAGAGAGTTCGAAAATTATTTGTACTCAAATTTCGTATTTAATATTTGTTTGTCGCTAACGAAAAATTTCTATTAATAATTATTATTTTATTTAAATCAACAGTAATTCTGGAACGTAGAAAAAAATTCAACTATTACAGTTTGATTTGAACTCAGCATTACTATAAAACAATTTTAGCTACGCCCGTTAGTTAAATGTCACTTATCCCACTCAATTTGCGTGAGTTAAGAGCTCCCTTACCACACTGGTTTTCATTAACGTACTATTTATTATAAATGATAGTAAAACAATCTTTACAATTGTTTAAATTAATTTCTATTTAATTAATTATTAATTTTTATAGCTTGTTCTTCTATATCCGACGAAATACTTTCTAAATCACACATTTTCACGAAGTCCTTCAAAAATTTATGAAATACAACAACATTATTGTTAAATTTCAAATTGTGGTCGTCATGGATTAAAAACATTTTTACGGCAACTACTTGGATTATTTTTTTACTTGTCAAAAATATTATTTAAATTTTTTAACTTTAACTTATCTTAATAATGCTCTTATCCCACTTATATCGTTAATATTTATAACATACTCTTATACCATTAAATTTAATTATTTCCTATAAATTTTGACATACACAAAAAATAAATAAGTTTCCATATATATTTTTGGTTGTCTCTGGCACATGCGCATATACATACCCCAGTGTGCTCTCCTATAAAGCATTTCTATTTTATTCACCCCTTTTCCACCCCCAGTGCGAGCCACTGAGAGAAACAACACTGCGACAGGCAAATGATAAACATTTATGTGGGGCATAACACCCATAACGACGCCACCCCGCTGTCTCTTCATCCCCCGGTGCGCCGAAGGGGGATTTGTAACACTTGTCTCAGCGCAGTGGTGGCGAAGAGGGTAGGACGCAGGGAGCGTTGCCCCCGACACATAAATCAGACATGGCTGCTTGTTAGCTACGCGCCGAGTGCTTTCCAGGGGCGGGGGATTAAGGGGAGTGCGAATTGCGGAATTAGGGGAGAGTGGAGGACGAAATTAAATAGGTAGGAGTTGATTTGACGGCTGGTTAAGGCACAAATTATTTATTGGGAAGCTTTTTTCATTGAAAAATAATAGTAATTGAACGTTAACTTGTAAGCCTTCATGAGAGCAAAAAACAAGCCATATGTCCGATATTTTATAAATAAAGTTCTACTGTTAAATTTACTTCCATACTAAATTTACATCAATTTATCTAAATGACAATCAAATATTTGACAGTAATGTTAAATGAGTCATAAAATAATTTGAAATGATATGCACTTATTAAAAACAAATAAACAAAATACTTTAAAAGTAAATTTAAGTGGCAGTTAAATTTCTTTATAATATCGTACATGAGACAAATAGATGTTGCAAGGCCACCTTTCTTTGTTTAACACTTGTTTGTAGAGTGGTTGCCTGGTTGCTATGTAAATAATTAATTAATAATTTAATTAAACTCATTCTATTAATGTATTATTTAATTTAGCTATTAGACATTTTATTTTATAGTAATTGAAAGTTAATTACTGTATATTTTCTTATAAACTGTCTAAGTGGAATGTGCAACAAAGATAGATGGCCCGAGAACTAGCTACCTTTCTCACATCGCATTTTCAATGTCAGTTAGCGTTCCAGTATTATTATATTTCAGTGCCTTTCGCGCTACAACAAGGGTAAAGTTAAATTTCTTTCAATATAAGTTTTTTCATCCCGCGTATATACCAGGTGCCTACTTTTTTTTTAAGTATGTTAATTTTTAATTACGCTCTAAGTTTTTACGTATTAATTTTGGAGCAAAAGTATACTTTAATAAAAAGTTCAGAATTAAAAACTGCACCAAATCTATCTATCTATCTATCATATGACAGAAATTATTACATCAATAAATTTAGGATCATTTGGTGCAGTTTTTAATTCTGAACATATTATCTATATATACTTTTGCTCTAAAATTAATAGGTAGAAACTTAGAGCGAAATTAAAATATTAACATTGTATTTCCTATAACTCAAAAAAAAGTTGAAACCTAGTATATAAGCAAGGTATCGTGATAGTTCAAAATTTTCTTGTAGTGAGTTTTCCACAGATAATCACCTACAAAGCCTTTCAGGTATTTCAGTATATATAATTAAATAATTGATTCAGAATACATTTTGTTATAATAAACTTGTAAAATAATATTATCAGTAATTTTAACTTGTAACTTTGGTTGTTGCTTAGGCAGGAGGTTATGTGTTGGCCACATGAGGTTTTTTGTTTAATCACAATAATTTTCTAATTCAGTAATTCACTATACCCTAAATGCGAATTTCTCCACACCCTATGTTGACATAAAGCTCTCACACGTCCCGAAAGCACAGTAGACACATTCAATTCCCCCCTCCCCCGCCCCGACAATATCCGATCAGCCCCGATGTTGCCCGAACGCGGTTTCTATCACCCGACCGTGTTGGCAACCGCCTAGGGGGTTGCGAATCGTCAACGCAGCTCAAATGTAATTAGCAATTCTGAAAATTCATTTTTGATGTACGGAAAGTATTTTTTGAGCGCTGCGTTTTTGTTAATTCAAACGCATGTGTTGGAGTTTAAATATGGTAATTTATTTGAATTTGTTTCACTGAGGGATGTCGGTTGGATTTTGTTTTATAATTACTGGGAAATTTCACTGATTTAAGTTGGAAATGGGAACAATTTTATCCGTTGTTTTTTGACGCATAATTTGTTGGGTTTAATTCAGTACAACTTTTCTCATACATTCTACAAATAATCAGTGAATTTTAATTGGAAGGGAGTGCAGGGGGTGTAGGCGGGGAACTGTTTTCTATCGGATATATTTTTACACATAATATAGGAATATCAGCTGTTAAAACACGACGTCCGCATATTTTTTGGTGGAGGAGCCGGGATTAAAATTTATAACTGTCTTTAATTTTAACTACCCTCATGTATTTGTGCACTTATAAAAATAGCTTCTTGTTTCAAGAAAATTTTCAGTTTTCTTTTTGTATGCTGAAGAAAATTTTATTTCTTACAAAACGATTTGGTTCAATTAAAAAAAAAATCAATTTTGAATATAAATTTTATTTATTTTCTTTGTCTGCATTGTAAGAAAATGAATATATTTAAAATATTGTAAATTATAATAGGGAGGCCTTTTAATTTTAAATAACACGTTTTTAATTAAACGATGTCATTTTGAATTAAACTACCCCTAATCAAACTACTTAATCCTACAAAAGTTTTCAATGAAAACCAAATCGGATTTAAATCAATTTTTATCATTATTGAAGATGAATCGGTTTGTTCCAAGAAAACATTTTTATCAGTGTGGGTGTCATTGATTGACGACTAGTAACCATAGTTTATAAAGAAATGAATGATTCATGCAGTTCTGTAATTTCAGAGCTTTCACGGTTGAAATTGAGAATTTATTAAATTTAATATAATTATTTATTAACAAAATTTCATCCCATAATTTCATATGAGGGAAGATTTTCATAAAATTGTAAATTCGTATTGTATTTCAGTTGTTCCGCAATTTAATTTTATCTTCTATACATGTATAAGGGCTGATCGAAATGTCTAGACAGATTTTTTTAACAATTTATTAAAAAAAAAAACAGTTTTTGGTCATTGTCCTCTTCAAAGTAGGTACATTTGAACAATTTTCTTTAATTTCTTCAAAATTACGGATGGTTAGTCGATGTTTTATATAATATAAAAATGAAGAATAATTGGGCCTATTTTGTAAAAAGTTGCTACTATAAAAACATGCGAATGGTGACAAAAATTAATAGTTTCTTTACAGCTTTTGAAATATGCCACATTAAACATAAAATTTTGATGCGATTTGGTCACCATTAACAAGTTGCTACCCAAAGATTTCGTTAGAGAATTGGACCGTAATCAATTCAATTCAATTTCAAAATATTTCTTACTTCTTATTTTAAAAAGAATAAATCATATATTTCAATGTCAATTCCAATTAATTAAATATTTATTAAATTCTCTTATTATACGACTAACTCCCGCTTGACGAGTCTCCACTGCTGCGCTGACGTAATTCATCCCCTTGCCTCCCCGAGCATCGATCCACCCTCTATGAAGGGGGGAAGATGTGTGCCCCCCGTTTGGTTATAAGTAGCCCTGTACCTGTGATGAAATTAGCTAGCAAATTGAGTTTGTAGCGCAGTAAAAAGAATTAACGGCTATAAAAATTTATGAAGGGCTTCTTTACAGAATTAAAATTTATACCAAGGAATTTGTTTGCATATTTTGTAAGCTTTACACCTCCGAAAAATGAGAGATGGTTGCTTTATATCTTTGTTTACATCATTGACGACCTGCCAATAAATTTTGTTATTATTCTAATTAGTTCAGTTAGATTGTATGTGAACATTATGAAATGTATTTTGTATAAAATGCTGATTAGTATAAGTTGGGTTGTACGAGATCCGTGCGAATAAAAAATAAATTGTGCGCTTTAAAATGTTATGTATAAATTTCCATTTGTATAAGTTGAGTGGTGGATTTTTCTCCTGTCGAGTAGAATCCAGAAAATCGTAACATGATAGGTTAGAGCCAGGTGTGCTTGAAATATATGGACCCATGCAATACAGATTTGTCGATGTTTCAGTAAAAAATGCTTGCCAATAAATTCTGTCTCTCTATCAATAACACCAATATTGGTTGGAAACAAAACCTGCAGATCAGATGATGTCTCTAACGGTTTTAGGGATATTTTCGTCAATTGCTTCATTGGTTAATTTAATCAAATAATAATGAAATATTAATTAGAACTATTCTTATCTTTTTCTTAAAATGTTTGAAAATAATAACTGTTTAATTGATAAGTTATAAGTTCATAAGTTCGGCTGTTTTTTTTTTTTTTTGTTGATTTTTCGAATTGGCAACACTTTTCCAGCGACAGCCAATTTCACAGCTGACAGCTATTTTGTGTTCAGTTTAATTTACCATTTTAAAATAAATAGTCTTATGCCAGAACCAAGAGTACACACATTGGTCAGAACTACACTTGCAAATTGTGTAAATTTATTTTGAAAATTTTATTCAACGATGAGGCTAATTTTTTGTTAAATGTCTATGTCAACAAGCAAAATTTCCGCCTTTCGGGTGAAGAAAATCCACAAGCTATTATTGAGACGGCGTTACATAAGCAAGAAGTCACTGTTTGGTGTGCTTTACGAGCTGTTGGATTCATTGGTCCATTTCTTCAAAAATTATACCGGCCAGAACGTAACAGTCAATGGAAACCGCTGTAGAGCTATGATTACTGACTTTTTCGTTCCCCAAATGAATGGAATTAATGTGCAAGGGCGGTGGTTTCAACAAGACGGCGCAACATGTCACATAGTGCACACCGCAATCGATTTATTGAAGGACAATTTCGATGAGTATATAATATCGCACAGTGAACCTATGGATTGGCATCCAAGATCTTGTGATTTAACACCTTTGGATCATTTTCTGCGGTAAAATTTGAAGTCGCTTGTCTATGTCGATAAACCCGAGTCACGTGATCGAAAACTTGGCTCCCAGATTGAGCTTAATTCATATTCAAGCACAAATAGCATAAAATTGTCTTTCCAAAAGAGCCAATACTATGGCCGATTTCAATGGGTTTTATTTCATTTTAAAGTTCTATACCTCTAGAGAAAAACATCCGTTATTTTGGTTTGAACCGAGAAAATTCCTTCTGTATTATCCGTAAAAGCTCCATTGTTATTTTAAATATGCCAATAAGACCAGCTACTAGGAACGTAGTCTTCGTAGATATTTAATTGCTGTGGTATCTACAAAACCAATCTATATTCCCGATAAATCGACGATTCCAGATTAAACATCACTCCACAAAGAGCAATCTGCACAAGTCCCATTACGAGGCTCGTACGAGAGCATCAGACAAAAACGCACAGCCGTACAGTGGAAATCAGATCAAAGAACACAAGGCAAGTGACATTATTTCAGCGGTGTACACGATATCTTTGTTCTCAGGAGCGGAACGAGCAAATTGTAGAGATATGCGAACATGGAAATTTATATAAAGGTATTTCTGGTGAGCTTATAATATTTGGTGGATGCGTCGAATTTTAAAGGGAAAACAATCCGTTACAAAGTAGATTTGACGAATCTAATAAATAATTCCAACGGGTCCACAACAAAAACTATGAATGTAGCGGAATCCATTAAGTATGCAATCAAAAAATGACAACTGTCTAATAAAAATTTCAAAGCTATTCCGGCTCTGGATAATCTCTCATACCCACACACAAACATTGTTACAAACACACATACTCTCGGACAAGTATATCTCTAAGTTCGGAACACAAAGGGTTACTTTGAAGATGAAAGAAATGATAGAATTTAATAAAGAACAGGACAGAGCTGCATTCAGGGTTTCAGACCCGGGTTAGATGTATCACACACGCACGTGGTATTGCTTCTTTTTGTTCATTCGCATTTTGACCCCCGAAATTTGATTTGCACCTCCTCCTAATTATATTTTGCTTTATCCGACGTTTCTGAATTACTGTATCGAAATATTTTTACATAAAAGCTTTCGCTTTAACAACTTTTATGTTGTACATAATAATAGTATATTATTCAATAAGCATGTAATGTTGATTCATGAGAATTAAGTTTTCAGGAGGGAATGCGAGTGATGTAAATCATTCGAATGAGTAATAGACATTACATGCGAATAGAATATTATACATTTCGTTGTCAGGAGACATTTGTTTTGAAATTATAACATAAGTAGAATGTTTGCATCTAACAAATACAAAAAATTATTTATAAATAAAACTACTGGAATTCATCCAATATTTATTCAATACAACCTCGACCGGTTTCGATGCCACATACGTCTTCTTCAGGAGGTGGTATTAATATAGACAAATACAAAACATATTAAAATGTGAATAAATAAATAAATATGAACAACAGAACATGGAAGAATCTCTTAATCAGAATTTAAAACAATAAATACATAATAATAAATAAAATATAGTCAGATAAAAATAAAAACGTTGCTTTTTCACCCAACGGAAAAAATTGGCTAAATTCTGACAAAGAAATTCATCCATGTTGTGTTGTTCAAATTTATTTATTAAAAAAAAAAAAGAAGGTTGTGTTGGATAGCATAAGAAACGAAATAATTACTGGATTTCATAAATTCACCACAACTAGCATGGTGGGGCCATATGACAAGATTGGATGAATGGAGAATGCTGAAGCAAATTGGATGACAAACGTGAAGGAAAATAGAGATCGTGGAAGACTGTAAAGAAGAGGAACGATGCACTGCAGGATATTAAAAAAAAACCCTGATGGGCTTTCTACTAAACTACCAAAATTCGTCAAATAATATTGATATATCATATATCTTATGATATAGATATAAAATAAAGAAGAACAAACTCTCCTTTTGAATCGACGAAAAAAAAGTACAAGAGATTTTGATGATACTTTCTTCATTGGATAATCGATGTTGTTCTCATTTAAATTTTAACCTCCCTAAGTGTAGGAAAATAGGGGATGATTGATTGTTCACTCATTGAATTTTTACCTCTTAACCGATTCTACCACGCATGACTTTATACTGGGTTCTTCAATTTCGATGATTCATTTTTCCACTCTTATATATATATATATAGTGAGTTGATTACAGCTTAAAGCCGTTTCTCGCATCCTTCGCGCCATCTTTCTCTATTGTGGACCTCTTCTTCATCTAAGCCTCTCCTTTCCATGGCTTCGTTAACTCCACATCTCCATGTTTTTCTAGGTCTTCCCCTATTTCTTCTTTCAGTCGGTACCCATGTTTCCATTTTGTAGGGCCATCTTGAATCGTCCATCCTTTTTACATAACCGAACCATTTCAGTCTTTTAGTCTCTATTCTGTGGATGATGTTTTTATCTTCTGTATTCATGATTTCTTTAATTTTAATATTCTGGACCTTTTCTAAGCGCGATATTCTGCAGCTTCTCGTCAGTAAATCTCACTCTTAAGTGTAGAAAAATAAGTAGCCTTTCAGTTTCTATTTCGTCAGTTGAATCTTTTGTTTAAAAGTTCTTATCGGTAAACTCCAATGGCGCTTATCTGCTGACAACCGACAACCGAATATTATAACCTGTCACAATACCTCTCTTACTTATATGTGCGCGAGATAAAAACTGAAACAACTCGCAATCTTCTTAGGTTCCGTTGGGCAGGGCCAAAATCCTCAACCTTCCTCAGAGGCCAGCAAACCAGCAGCACCATATAAAGCGTTTCCTAGCGTAGCATTGTCATCAGAGTGAAGTGTTTGTGCTCGACGTAATCCTGGCTCCTCGATTCAACGGGACGTTGAAAAATACGTTCATTGTTTACCGAGGCGGTTTACCCTTCCCGCTCCGTGCCCCCGGTGACGTACGTCACTGTGTGTGACTGGGGATGGTTTAGTGTTAGGAGATTGTTGTATAGCCTGGAGATAGTAGGCCGTGGCAATTGTCTGTTGTGTTGGAGAATGCATATTACCTTGCAAATGAACGAGGAAATTTTAATTTTATTGTTGGCAGTGGATGGTATCACTTTTGACACAATGTTCATTTTGCTGGGAGCAATAGTAAATCGCGTATGAATTCTTATAATTCCTAAAATTTATTAATATTGACTGACATAACAATTGAATAATTTTATTCCATCGAACTGTCAATATTATTTAATTAGTAACAGTGAAAAAGTTCATTAATTAGCAAATAATGTTGCCTGCGTTAGCTTATGCAGATGATGTTATTGAGTTGGGTGAAATTGAGCAATTGAGAAGAATGATAGTGAGCACAAATGAAGTAGGGAAAGGTTTAAATCTGCTATTGAATGTCGATAAATGTAAAGCGTTGGTGTTGAGAAGAATGATTTGGTGACTGGTTGTAATGTTTCAGTGAATGGTGTGTAACTGGAACAAGTGAATGAATTTGTATATTTGGGTTTTCGAGGGATGAACGTATTGACCAGGAGACTGAAAGGCAGGGTGCTAGGTGCTCTGGGAACATTTGCTCGAAACGTGACTATTCCAATTTAACGCACACATTCCCATTTTGTAGGAAAACGTTAATAACAATATAAATTCATAAAACAATCAGCGTAAAGGAATAACTTGCTTGTTATTAATACTATGTACATCCTCTATAAATTAATAAAAATTGCATTCTACAATCGGCGCATTTATATAGGTATAATAAAATTTAAATAATAAATGTTTCACCTTTCGTTGACTCTGCTCAGAGTTGAACCAATCTGTAAGAAAACATTTATTACAATCTTTATTAAAAGCACTACAAATAAAAACTAACCTGATATTGTCTGAAGATTCCTTCAGCTTCTCCATCTTGTCTTCGAAGAGGACCCCAGGCTGCACTGCACAAAATCCTGGATGGCAATGCAAGTCAACTTAACACCAAGAAATAAACAATACAATTTATATTACACAACACAGTCTTACAATTTGAAACACTACACCGAGATTGAAGCACTCAAAAATACACATAATGTAGTAGCACTTTCTTACACTGAGAGACACCAACAATAATATTGAGAACCAATCAAAATGCTTTTCAGAAAATATTACCATATTTGGACAATACTAATTTTGATTCTTATATCGTTTAAGCATAAGAAACTCCCATTTAACATAGTAAAGCCTTCGTACTATATGCATAAACTTGTCTCAACGTAGATTTGCAATTAAAAGCTTATAGACATATACAATTGTTATATGCTGTTCAAGAGATATGTAACTGTAAATCTGATCAAAAGGAACATCCTATTTATTTATTTATTTATAAAAATAATAACGAAATAATTATTTCCAATCAGCAATAAATTCAATAAAATAGGAAAAGTTATAAATATATTTTCCTACGACTGCTATAGAAAGTTGTTTTTTACGCTTGCATTTATCTGAAGAATTTTACTTTGCCGCTCGTCTCCTATAGCAACGAGCGACATAGTTTATTTTTTTATTTATTGACTAATTCATCACAATGAATAAGAAGTTAAAGAATAGCTACAACAATCTATGATAGGCATGTCATACAAACTAGGTTTCTATGATACTAAAATCATGACAGAAATAGCCAATTTCATATCTACGGGAGATTTGCTTGCTTTCTCTCTCATCATGAAGGAAATTGATCAAATAATGTGAAAAATGAACAAAATTAAACAATGAAATAAATATACTTTTGGATGTTGTTCCGTAGATATACCGTAAATGCTGGCATAGGCAATTAACATGTAAAATCAGTTTTTCGTAAATAAAATGTGTCCGGCAAAAAATTATGCATCCAAATTTTATATCACAGTACTGCCAATATCCCTACATATTATTTAATACAGATTATTTTATTTTGATTCCGCAATTTAATGTAATTAATAATAATAATTCTTATTTTTCCGCCTACTCTTTTTATTGCTACTGACGTATAGTGCTTGCAATTTGTTTTAAATATTTTATTCTGTCACTGTCATCGAGAACCGTGTAAATATTATTATAATATATTATGGGGGTACAGTGCAAGACAAATATCTGAATACATCACAGGAATGAACGCTGAATAGTTTCCATCGCCAGAAATTGACAGTGTCAGAATAAAATATTTAAAACAAATTGCAGGCACTATACGTCAATAACAATAAAAAGAGTAGGCGGAAAATTAGTAATTATTATTATTAATTTCATTAAAATGCGGAATCAATATAAAGTAACCTGTATTAAATAAGATGTAGGGATATTGGAATATATATATATAATTTTTTGCCGGACACTTTTTATTTAAAAAAAAAATTATTTTACATGTTAACTGTATATGCCAACATTTACGTGGGACACACGGTATATTTATTTAAATTCAATGATTCGAATTATTATTATTATTATTGTGTTTACTTCGAGCGCAAAGTATTTATGTAAATATAAAAATAGCTATTGTATCTTTTTCTAATGTGTCAACAACAAAGATCTTCAGTAATTGTGTAATTACAACTTAAAACCCTCCCAGGCCCAAAAGAACATTTAATCCCGTAGTTAACCAGGCTTCATTGCCCCTTAACTACTCACATTTCATTAGCAGCCGAGTATCATCATCAACTGCACTCTGCTGAATGCACTAAATGCATTTTCTACTTTTAAACATGTACAATACAGCCGTATCTTTCTGTTGCAGATAAGACCGGCCATGGCAGTATTTATTGGATAAACGGGTGCGCTGCAAACGGTGAGTCTTTGTTTTCATGCTCATTGCCTCGTTAAGAGATAGCGGATAGCGTCTTTTATATGTGCGGAAATTATTGCAGGCGTGGAATTTTGTGGTTTTATTTTGTGAAATCGCTGTGAAATTGAGAGAGATCATGATGGATACTAATTAAAATAAAATCGTGAAATTGTGGCAACATTGAATTAAGTTTAAGTGTGTGACAACTTCTTTAACAATTGCTGTTTAAAGCAATAAAAACAGTTTTATGATTGCTTGCGAAATTAGTGCTATTTTAAAGCGCGGATTTAATTATTTAGTTTGTTGCATTACCGCTAAACCTACGCCAAGGTACTAAGTGTCTATATTGGTTCAGGGTGCTTAGGGTATCTCCTCAAAAAGAAGACCGAGAAACGGACAACACCAAATATTGTACACCTCAGCACTAGCAACTTTCAACATCGACCAATTAGATTAAATATTGTTTGATAATATTGTTTACTTGTTACTCACTTGTGAACACCATTTACCCAAGCCCTATATAGTCTTTGAAAATAAATCTTTACAATTTACTAATTTATAACTGCATTGTAAAAATTTTTCAAGTTAGTTAACAAGGTGAACAATGCACGTTGCCACAGTATTGCTTACAAAGTTTATACGAAATCATTTCAAAAAAATTTTGACAGAACAGTTGTGTGTAACTGACAGGACTTGGTTATAAGTTTAAATTGATTAATAAATGAGGAACAATTAAAATGTGTTACAATACACGCAAAGTAACAGTTTTTACTGCTTCAAAGAGTTGACAGGCTCGCCGGTTATTTCCTCCATTCAGCAGTAAAAACTGCTTTACCTTGCTTGTAATGTAAATAACTATATCTATACTTCATTTTAGAATGAAGAGAGTCATAAATTAAAATTTGCAAGAATAGTATTGAATTTTTGTCAGTTATACGGCAAATCTTATACCTCGAGGATATTAACATCTTTGCCTTAAGCCGGAGACAAAATTGAATATATTTTAATTTGAAAGTTTCTTTTTTTGTAAACTTCATAATTTTAGATAGTTTTATGTATGAGGATTAAATAATAAATAGTTGAATTAATTAGTTCTACATACATACATACTCGGAAAATTTTGTAAGTACTTCTAATTGTTAAGTAAATAATCGGGTTTCAGTTTCTTAAATGCTATGAAATTTTCAAAAAATACGTGTTATATCCTCAGATTACCGAATAGTTCGATAAAATCTACTGTAATTTTTTTTTTTCGAGTACATAACATTATGTTATACCCCACATAGAGGGGTTCAACGAACCTAGATACACTATTAACCATTAATATATCTCCTCCAAACTCCTCTTATCTTGGTAAATCTAATAACTGCACCTTTTTCACATTCATTGTACAATAATTTGTTCACGCAACAAACCACCAATCACATCTAACCACTTATTCTCCAAACGCCCACCCAAACGTTCACCCTCAATCTCATCCGCATGTATTAGTTTCACCAACCTTTCATTCGACATCCATTCGAAATTCACTCCCAATTCCTTAACAACATTCTTTTCAATCTCACACTCACCGTACACCAACGTATTCCCCCATGCCATCCACATACTTTTGTCAAATACCTTATTTCCTCATCAGTCATACGTCGTTCATTCTTCTTCATCCACACCCAACATTCAGAACCATGCACCATACTTAGTTTTTCTGCTGTCTAATCTACTCAAAAACAACATAGAATACTTTTCTCGTTTGCTCCCCAATTTGCCAACGAAATATACTATTTAACAACTAGATAATCAACTTTAGTCGTACAAAAATTGACTGCATATTAACATCAGGGCTTCACTAAATTATTCCATTAAATATTTTAGAATAAAGATAATGACAAGTTAACCTGTATTTAGGGTATAGCTTTTCAAGCTGTTTCTGTGACTCTACAACCAATGTATCTCTTGGTATCCTCGCCCATTACTAGCTAGAAATTAAGCCGTTAAGGATAATTAGAATACAACTCGTTCTGCTTGTGTTGTTCGTTGTGATTTCAGTATTTGTCTTGTGCTAACTACATATAAATTACCGCAAAAACAAACGAGACACCCAGTCGTTCACAAACCTCGAAAAACAGACAATCTAATGCATATGAGGAAGATTGTAAACGTGCGAATTTGTACTCTGCCATTTGGCAAACTTTAAACATTATTGTCACGAAAATTTTATTTAGATTAAAACTATTCTCTAGCAGCAAAGTCTAATTTTCTTTAATTTTGTATATATTTGGTTGCACGTAGCTCGAGTTAAATGTTGAAAGAAGGGGTTTAGGAGTAACTAGGGTTTTTTGCCCTGGTTGGTTGGCAACCCTGGCCAGTTCTCGCCAAGGATTAAATACAAATTACACAATCAACCTAATGAAAGCTTCCGCGGACTATAATGAAGTAAAGACTTGAAAAAAAGTCCCGCCCATACAATGTCGTCTAGATTCTGGACGCGGACTGTACAAGCAGTTCCAGGGCTGGCTTGAATAATTTTCTGAAGTTGTAACAATTATTACATTTCAGAATTATTTTGGGTAATTATTGTTGTAGATAATATACCAAGAGCTAAGAATTTATCAACTGTAATTACACAAGAATTTGTTATTTTGTCGGATATATTTCTGTTTGTACGAAACCTTGTTACCTAGCAATTTAACAAGAAAACTATTTTAATAAAATCACGACACCGTAGGTTACAAGGTTCAGTTGTTAAACTGAAATTTATCCGAAGAAAATAAAATGCTCGAGTGTAATTCGGCGAGATAATTTGACGACATTTTATTTATGAAAAAAGGTTTAGTTAAAAGTGCAAATGGAAAGTACAATTATTATATATCATTAGTTTTGACATATAATGCAAATGACATTAATGTAGTTAGTATTTTGATCTGGTTGCTAGGAGAAAGAAGAAATAACGTTTTATCACTTGCAAAAATTAGCTTTCTATTTATCCGTTGTCAAAACAATAAAATTGTTTTTTCTTTATGGCTTACTTTATATTGGAGTAAAATTATCAAATTTTTATTCATAGAAATAATTGAAATATAAAAATACTGGAACGCGCACTTATGTATTTTACGATAGCGAAAAACGAGCCTGAGACACCTGGGCCACCCCTCTTTGTCTAACACGTGATTAGAAATACAAGAATTTAATTGAACACAATTTTAATCATTCAGCTTCTTGCTGAAAATGAATAAATCCGATTGGGTTGTTATAATGTAATAAGGGAAATAATCGCAAATTTTTATTCATTCCTCTGGTATCTATTTTGTATAATTTCATCAACTTACCTATTTGAAAAATGTTGCACCAAAAATTGGTTAAGAAGTATAGAAAAACATTTATTTAACATTCTGTTCGTGGCACAATGGAACATCTGCTACCCTTTTCAAAAATTGAAATTCTCAGTTATTAGTTTATAAATAAATCTTGGCACGTATATTTTCAAACCGAAACGAAATATGTAAAAACTTATACTAGAATATTTATTATATTTCAGATGTGACAACACTAACAAGAATTTAAATATTTATGTTTTCCGGTGAAATGTAAAACGTACAACTCTTCAAATTTGCAAACTGAAATTTTAAAATAAATAAATAAACACTAGATAGCTTTTATTGCCCTTGTTTCAAATTGATTGACATTTTTACGATTTTGAAAATACAGTTTAATGGGGCAGTTTATTCGTCCTACTTGGAACGTGGAAGTGGGTTAATCTTCAGATAAGTGCCCTTAAAAATAAGTACTGTACAGTAGAATTTATCGAGCGTGAGTTGTGTAGGATAAGGGTTTGTTTGTAAAAAGTCGCTAACGAGATTTTTGCGGAAATACATATTTTGAGGTACACTGAATCCGTTAAGACAATTTCCTCCATGATATCTATGTGTAAGGATGGATGGATATATTGATGGATGGATGGATGTATGTCGTGTGTATAATATCTCATGAACGAGATAAGATATGTTAACAAAACTTGGAATTTTCATGAAGATACGCAGAGATTAATTAAAACCTGAGGAAGAAGTTTAATGGACACAAAACAATAAATTTATAATCAGCTGTGAAAAAAGTTTATAATGAAAGGTGTTAGCAAAAATATTTGTAATATGAAACATTATTTGCTCTTTATTTGTACATGCTTCTTATTTTGAGAAAACCTAAATTATATATTTAATATGTATTTCAATAAAATTATTTACAATGTGAACAAAAACTAAAATATTTTTAACATCCAAATATCAAATAATTGTGAAGTGTCAAAAATATGTGTTATTTGAAATATTATAAATGCAATATTTCTATTATGATTTATGAAGCTTTGAAGACTAGTTATTAATTGATATCTTAACCCTCTATTGCATGAATTATTATTTTTTTGAAATTAGGTCTCAAAAACATTATTTTTACAAAAGAAATATTCATATATTTCAAATAAGTGTGTTACATAAATTTTTTTCCAAAAATAAAAAAAAAAATTTTTAAGTTTTATTCACTATTGGAAACATTATGAACAAATTCAATTTACAATAGAACTTTGGTCTATTGGGTCGTCTTTGCGTACTATACAAAATTGTTTGATAAACAACCTCTTCTAGGAAAACACCAGATAAAAAATATTTTTGGAAATTTTGTAAAAGTGTATTTAGCTGTAATATATCAGCAGGTAATAAGCTGCTTCCTTCAAATTTTACATTTTATATCTCAGTTTCTGAAATTATCCTTTTTCCAGTTCAAATTTTTTTTTTAGGTTGGTCAAATTGGGAGGAATAACCTAATTGGCAATTGACAAAGTGTATATAATGTTCCCAAATGTAACAACATGATTGCCATGAATGTAAACTGCATAAGAAAAGAAAAGAAAATTTTTTAATTTTATGTTCCCGTTCGGGAACAGTATGCAATAGAGGGTTAAAATAAAGTCATAATTACAATGAGAACAAGAAATTAAATAGGTTTAACATTTATCAGTCAGATTCATAAAAGGGACTGATGTTAACTCTATCTTTTTCATGACCTGATACTTCGTTTCAAAATTAATGATATTTTTAAAATGTGTCAAATTTTATACTAACCAATGCTGATTACAACCCTAGTTAAAATAAATATGTTCTGAGAATGTGAAATGAAGTTACGAGTAATAATAAAAATGGAGTTATGTCTAATCCCTTTTGTGAATCTGTCTGTATATATTTAATAATTGTCAAAATAAAAACATACACAAGGAAAAAGTCATACGTGTTCAATTGGTTTTATATGTATAAGAAAGTAGTGTAGTTGATTACCACACCAGATTTCTTTTAACAATATTAAGTTTAATTACTTTCCATCCTCTATGTTTCTGTTTATTTTCGTGCACTATTCACATTCAGATCTGCATGGAAATCATCTACTGTTACTGAATTCTTGTTTAGTTATCATATTTGCGGCATGGTAATGACGCTAGTTAAAACCGTATACGATTGCGAGTATAGTTAGAAAGAAGAAAATTTGTTTAAATTTTCCGCTCTATTTAAGAGTCCATAACCTCGAAGCAAATATTCTTCCAGTACCAGAATAAACACCAACTGCTCTAGTAAACAGAAAACAATGTCAATAACAGCGCAATTTCTTTTAATCTACTCCTGCGCAATTTGCAATTACTACCCCAATAACTCGACTCCCGCCCTGCGCTGTGTCCCTCCCGCCCAGGCCCGGCTTCAGGGGTAGGAGGCAGCCCTACGTGCGCTCAATGTTGATCTCTTTTTTGTCGACAGTCGAGACAGCAAGTACGTGTTTATAGACCGAATAATCGTTTGCATTTCGTCCGTGTAGCTTGCTTAGTATTGCTTGCCAGGCATTCTTGAAATTTCCAAGTTTTAAAAATTAAATTACCCTTAGCGTGGGGGATTTTCTTTGTAGGGTATTTTTCGTTTGTTTGCCTTAATTGGGTTTAAAAATGAAGTGGATGATTTGATAACATATTTGGGGCGGGATTTGGCTGTAGCCGAAAGAAAACGAGATTTCGAACAATTAAATATTTAAATTTCGGAATATGTTTGCCTTGAAATCTTTGCTTATTCAAATAATAAATAACAATGAATTGTTGTCCTATGATACACCCCCCACAAATATTTAAAAGATATGGATAATCAAGTTATGAACCAATTATATTTTGGTAATAATTGCTACCTTTAAAACTAAAATATCTTAATAATTAATAATAATTTTTCAACTTCTATTATATCTAGTATGATATTTTTGGGGTCTAATTATAATATAAATTACATATTTGCCATTTTGCGACTCTAATGAAGGACCGTATTATTCACTTTTAATCTCACCCGTATATAGAGAAAATAACCAAATATGGAATAGGATCTGAATATGGACCGTCATTTAACATTGTACAAATTAAAAACGTTTATTAGTAATCATGATCAGTCATACATTTTAGCTTAACTTAGTAACAGTCTTATGTTTCAATTTTAATTAACAATATAATAATTGTATAAAAGTCTAAATAACAAAAAGACAAAGGACGATATTCCATATTAGGACCCTATTCCATATTTAGTTACTTTCCTCTATCACTAAGATGTAAACTAATACTACCTACAATTTTTGTTTTTTTTTTGTTTTTACAATTTAGAAATCAATTACAACCGTAGTTTGTTTCGAACGGTATCCAAGCATCAATGTATAAATAAAAAGCTGATAAAACACAAAACAGAATCCTGCTGACAGTTTCAAAGCAAGTAAACAAAAAACAAACAAACTTAGGGAACTAATACACCCACTCCAATTCAAAATGGCGGCTCTTTACAAACTCGCTATTTGTCCAACAATAGAATCACAAGGAATTAACCAATTTGCCGACCACGTCCAGTATTTCGCATCGGATAAAAAAACAAAGGGTCTACACTTTGTATAGAGTTAACACCTACAGATTACCCGCGTCGAGCGGGCTTTGTATGGCTGTAATCCGCCAGGCGTGCTCGCGAATGCGCGATTTTTATGCTTTTAATTGGCGTAGACTGCTGGAACGCTGATAACTGTGATGAATTTTGGAATTATCTTGTTATTGATTCCAGTTTTAGTAGCCAAGATATTCAGCGAGTTTTGGTACCATATGCATCATTGTGGAACGTATTACCAAAATATCTATCTTAAATCTGTAATATACATTAATTTGAATCTAAGTTCTGATATGAATGCTCTACAAATGTAGATTCTCAGATACCTCAAGTTTTATTTAAGATGAAACATTTATTAATCTGTCATTAAAGTTACTATGGGTTCTAAATAAAATGGAACATACGCAGTAAAAAATTTGATTTGCGATTTGTTAATTTTGCGGTTTTTAAGTACCTTTAGTTAAAATTGACAAATCTATTGTATTACGACAATTTGTTATATAAATTTTTAATAAGAAATATTGTTTTTTTATTTATCTGCTGGATTTATAAAATTTAACAAATAGACTTGTCAATTTGAAATTGTTAAAGAAAGTTTGTATCCTTTGTAACAACTTAATTTGTTATAATAACTATGATTTATTGTTCTACTTCAATATAATTACTAAAATATTTAGTCAAAAGCACATGAAAATAAATGTTAATAATTATTATATTCACAAATATATTTAGTTACGAAATACACAAAAATAATTAGTTACTTGCTAACAAATTTGAAGCTTGTTATATTGACAAAAATTACCGGTAGATCGTCTGGGATTAAAAATTTTCTTAAAATTTTGTCAATTTATTACTATAATTTTATTTCTACGACCACTTAGAAATCTGCTTATTGTATGTTTGTTGTTGCTAGGGGTATGAGGTACATTGCAAGTATCGTGCGAAATGAATTTGTTTTATGAGTATTTCAATACAGGTCAGCTCATTAAGTACAGGTGACATTGCTAGGATACTTATTTAGAATTGTCAAATATTGGAATGGTGAAAGCGAGACAATTTTTTTATTAATATTAAATGGAATGTCCATTTCATTCTTGTAGGAATAGGAAATTAGTACTCTTCCATGCTCGTTATTATTACTGTGTAGGTTGTCAATGTTAAATGAAATTATCACACTGAAACGTATTAATACAGGAAAGCTAACTGACGTTAAAAATGTGAGCCGAGAAAGTCAGATAGTTGTTGGGCCATCTGTCTTTGTTCTACAATGTTTTTACATAGCAACCGCTCTACAAACAAGTGTTAGACAAAGAAAGGTGGCCTTACAACATCTATAAGTCTCAGGCTGGTTTTGCGCTTTCATAAAATCCTACAAATTAGCGTTTCAATTTAATATATTTCAGTGACTATCATAATTTATTGATTAAGTATAAGAAGTGTTAGTAATAATGTGATGTGCCCTAAATTTCCTAAATGGTACAAAATATAAGAAAAGATTTGGTCTAGAATGTTTAGGTAAAAATTATCAAACATATCACACAGATTTCTTGAACTACAACTAGAATTGTTGTAAGTAACTATCCGAATATTTGTTTGTAAACTTCTTTAAAGTATGATAACATTGACATTCTTTGTTGTATTTTATCTTTTATATAATAGTAACAGAAAAGTGACTCATACTAAAGCAGAGGATCACTTCCAAAATAGGTAATGACTCGTATATTTATTTATTTACTTTAGCTCCTATTACAACTGTCAGGAAATCATCCGCGCAGTCCAGTGCCCCAACCTTTGGCGGCAGGGTAGAAATCATTCCTGTCTCGCGAGAGTTTGTTTTGTATATGTAATAACGTTTATCCCGCCGTGGAACACGATAAGGGCCGAACACAGGCCGACCAAACACGATAATGCATTCTAAAAGTTAAAATGGCGGCGGTGTATGTTTTGATTATTCAAATTCTTTGCCGACGTAGCTGGCAGAATTTGCGTTTTGCGCTCACTTTTGTTGGGAATCAATACGGGGTCGAATGGAATTGACATCGTTTTGAATATTTCACGTTCGACTCATTCGGGGTAAATTAATAATGAGGGTTGCAATTACTGTTGGTTTTAGTGAATATAGAAACAGGGCAGCAATTAACAGTGGAAAATGATATTTCAACATTTGCTCGAATAGTTACGGAGTTAAATCGGTTTGTCTAACTATGGGCACCTCCACCAATTTGTCTTCTTACTCAATAAATATTTACTACAATAATTTTCTGCATGTTTGTGCTGTAACAGCATATATAATAATTGTATAGGGGACCTACCTACTTATATTGAAAGGCGAACCAGTCTGATGTAGCTATATTGGATTAGAAACTGTTGCCAGTAAGGTTTGAACCCAAGCTCTCTTGGACGAAAAATGAGACATAAATCATTGTGCTACGAATGTCTATTACGCAGGCATTTAAAATTAAAACGTTACTTATATTTTATGATAGCAGGTTATATTAGGAGGTCTGCAACTGCAGATCTGTAAGTAAAAATAATTATGGACAGTCGTAAAATCACGTCTATTTAAAAATTAATGATTTAAAATTAATTGCCGAAATAGAGGTATGAAAAGATATTATTGAAATGAATTGTTTGCAATTTTTTATTTAACGGAGAGTTTTGAAATGGAAAACAATTGAGAGATCTGCAATTTTAGAACCGTATTATTAAATAAATATGTCCTTGTTTTCTAATCTCAATGTTCAACAATTATAATAAAATTAGGCATTATCCTAATTAGCAAAAAAAAGATAATCTGAAATCAAAGAAAACATAATGGCATCAAACAGGGCTTTTCAACAAATAACAAAACAAAATTACTGAAAACAAAATTTTACTAAAACAAAACAATACAAAACAAAAATTAGAATTTACCAAACGATAATATTAGATTAATACATTGTACTCTGCTGAGACTATGACAAAAATTAAAAAAGATGAAGAAGATTTAGGAATGTTGCTATGAAAAATAATAAGAAGTATATTGGGATCAATAAAGATATCAGAAAACGAATACAGAATAAAAATGAACTATGAAATACAACAACAATTTGAAGGAGAAGACATAGTGATAAAGATCAAGCAATAGAAAGTCAGATGGCTTGGACATGTATGGAGAGCAAAAGAAAATGATGCAAATTAATCAGTAGAATAATGTAAACCAGGAGGAAGAAGAAGACAAATCACATCCAGTACAACATAAATAAAGAAATTAGAAGATTTTAAACAGCAGGAATTTAAAAATGGTAAAGATAGGAAAATGTGGACAGAAACAATATTATTGCCAATAAATATATCAGAAAACGAATACAGAATAAGAATGAACTATGAAATAAAACAATTGTTGGGAAAAGAAGACAAAGTAAAAAGGATCGAGCAACAAAGTGTTAGATGGTTTGGACATATATGGAGAGCAGAACAAAATGATTAGTAGTAGATCGGAGACCAGGAGGAAAGAGAAGATAATACAGACTCACATCAACATTGCTAAAGATAGTAGAAGAAGATCTAAAATCAGCGGGAATTAAAATCTGCCTAAGTAAAATAAAAGAATGAAAGATGTAGAGAAACTTAACTACAAGAATTTAAAGGAAAAGAAACGGGGAGTGATCCTCTCCACCAAAAGGATCTAGAGATCTTCATAAGAAACGGCGTTACCCCATAGGATGATAATAACATCTATTGTAAAGAAAACTTTTACAAATATGGTTGTAACTATTTAGCTTAGGTAATATTTATATACATCTTATCATGTTTCAAAATATGCCGAGTACGATACTCAGTATTATCTTAAACACTCAAACAAAAAGATTTAATAACAACTTCAGTATTAATAATAAAATATGGAAGGAAAGCAAAAGAAATAAAATACATCTTTTACGATAATCCCACATTCTTCCAAAAAATACATCTCCGGGAACCTGCCTTCGATTACATCGCTTTACGAAGTAAAAACACACCGACAAGGGATCAGCAAAGATCTCTCGCAACAATAACAACGAACTTCACATCCTCGGAAACCTTTTTCATCAAAACTCACCGCGTCCTGTCAAATATGTAAACTCTCCCAAATCATCTTATACACACACGCTTCCTACATATTGTTTGACATCGACTTTCGCTTCTCGCAACTCAAGGCACCGACTGCGCCATTCAGGCCATGGAGACGCGAAGTAAGATCTGCGCATATTTCCAATGCCAAACAGTTGAAGTTGCTGTTTGTTTGTCTTCGCTGAGATTGAACTCGTTTCGTTTTAATGTTGTGACAATTACTTTTTTAATCTGCATTTTCATCAGCTATGCTAACGTCCATGGAGTGAACCATTGGCGTGCGGCATTTTTTCGGACGGGGGCTAATTTCCTACCATGCAATTAATAATATATATATTCGTGTGTTACACAGAACGTAACTAGAAACCATTTTCTCAACTAAGCTTATTTGTTGTAGATCTGAAATTGCAGATCTAAATAGGTAATATTTTTAATAGTTCATTCAAACTTGAAACTAATTTGTTCATTTCTTAATTATTCAATTTTTATTTCGGCCATTTCCTTAATGACTTCTGTATGTGTACATTTATGGACGTATATCCTTTTTAACACCCGCACAAGCATGTAATGCCTGTTTTACATTATACAATTTATTGGTCAACAAACTGACTAAGTTTTCTAGTCAAAAACAAAAATATTATCATTTTTATTACACACATGAAGTTTTCCGTCAATTTATTGTGACAATTTCAGTAGTACCAACACGATATCAACTGTCACCTATGCTACAAATATTTTTGGAGATATAAGTACAAAAATAACAAACGAAGCAAAACATAAACAAATTTGGATGGTTGGTGAAGACTAAAATCCTCTAGAATTCTCTAAAAAATTGTCTAAATATAGAACATGTTCTAATTCGTCAACAAATTGACTAATTTATTAATGAAGAAAAAATCAGGGCAAAGTTCCTTATTGCACACTCCAATAAATTGACAAAAAGTTGGCCAATTCATTGACCAATAAATTATGTAAATGAGGCATAAGGGAGGATAGAATTTTCGATAGTGAGTATTCAAAAGATAACTTTGGTCTAAGGTATCTAAAATGTGATTTTACAATTTTCACGATAACGTGTTTGTGCATGTGTTTAATGTTTATATCATGAGCTGATTTGATTTTGATAGCAATCTATTAACCGGAAGTAGTAGTTTACTTGAAGACCTGTCAAGTATTTTGAACATATTTTAACTAAGAATTGAAAAAAATAATTGAGTTTTCTTTATTTTTTCAAAAATGTGGATTGGCTAAAATTATTATTTGAAATGTCTTTCTCTGTTTTTTTTTTACCGTTTAATATTTATATATACGGAAGGTTATGAAATTGTAATTGTCTTGATATTTCGTACTACTCAGTTGATTTTTGAGGACACGAAACAATAAATTTATATCAAATATATGCAGTCGGGAAAATGAGTTTCAAATGAAAGATAATTTAGAATAGTTGTCAAGTGCTAATATTGAACATTTAAATTAAATTGAAAAAAAAAACTTTCAGAATTCAGAAAATTATAAAAGACTTCCCAAAGCCTAATCCAAATAAAATTCTATAAAAATAATTTATTTAAATACGACGTTTCGAATTAGTCTACATATTAATTTTTCGGAAAAACAAATGAATAACATAAACAAGTTAATAAAAACAGTGACTATGTAAGCAACATATTATGACTTATAAATCAGAGGAAGCCATGTCTTGTTAAACTAAAATTTTTATAGAACTTAATCTAAAATCTTTTATAATTCAAATTAAAATTTATATTTTTATGTCTACACCAGATTTTCAATTCATATGTTTATATATTTTTACATAAACAGTATGTATTCAAAGTAAATATAATATTATTTTTTTAAATATCTCCCCTCCTAGAGAAAAGCGTGCCCGCTGTCAATGCTTCTCACATCAGTGCTACGGCGTACGTTTGATGAAGTATTCCTTTTGTTTCCTCATTTTTTCGGGAAATTAAAAAGTCGTTACATGCCAACGAAGCACACGGAAAGAGGGGGGGAGTTTTCATTTTGGTTTTTATTTATTTTTTCGCTTCCTCTGCGTCTTTCGCACCGAGAGGTAAATAAATTAAACGTAACTTTCTGCTGTGCGTCCGGCGTGATGTATAACACGGTAAATTGAACCATTCAATCAAGGAGAAGACAACGCCAGATTGGATGTCTGGAATGCGTGTGTGTGTGTGCGTGTGTGTGGGTGAATGTGGAGTTGTGTGGGTGTGTGTGCGTGAGTACAGAAGCGTTTAGTTGATAACTGTGTGTTTGATTTACAGTTGGAACTGTTGCCTGAATTATCGAGTACAGTAAAGAGAAGTGAAATGTAAATCGTTATTCTTTTTTTTAATTAAGGCAATTGCAGATCTTGGTTCATATATTTTCTCCTGCGCCCGACTGATATAAGAAAATAGTTTATTCGGAATTCGAATTATTGTTTTTTCTTTCAATACTTTTTAATTATTCTTAGAAATTATTGTCAAAAATGTTTATACGAGTATAAACTGTAATTACACATGAGCATTTATTTAGCCGGATAAATTTCTGTTTGTCACGAAACCTTGTTACCTAGCAATTTGACAAGAAAACTGTTTTAATATCACGACACCGTAGGTGGAGCAATTTTATTTTTTTAACAGTTTTCGAGTCAAATTGCTGACAGGTGACAAGGTTGAGTTGTCAAACTGAAATTTGTACGAAGAAAATAAAATGCTCGAGTGTAATTCGGCGAGATAATTTAACGAAATTAATTATGAAAAGGTTTATTTAAAAGTGCAATTGGTGAAAATACAATTATTATATGTCATATTTTTGACATATAATGCAAATGATATTTATGTAGTTAATATTTTGATCTGGTTTTTAGGAAAAATGTAAACTTGCTAAAAGTTACCTTCCTATTTATCCACTGTCAAAAAGATAAAATTAAAATATTGATGTGGCACTCTACTCAATGCAGATCTCGGTATTATGCTATATTTTTGCCCGTGAAATACGGCTACCGGTCGTCAAATCAGGACCTCCAAAATAATAATGGTGGAGGCACCACAGATGTAAATTTATTTTCGAAATTTTGTCGTCTGTGAAAATCGAACCGAAGATCTTATGATTCACAGTCCAATGCCTTACCACGGAGCTATTTACCTTATAATAAATTTAGCATCGCACCTTTTACCTATTTTGAGTGTTACAATCTGCTTGTGTAGATCTCGATTTGCGATTTTTTTTATTTTACACTGAAAAAAAAAATGTTTTCTTGGAACAAACAGGTTCCTCTTAAATGAAGAGAAACATGAACTGCCTGCTCTGTGGTCTTGACAATTACTAAATAAAAACAATTGAAGTGACGATGACATTATGCACGCCTTCTAGATACCCAACTGCAAGAATGTTAAGAAGGAATTGCCGCTAGGACCATTCTTTTGATTCTGAGAATAAAATTCCGAGCCATATTTGAACTCCCCTTGTATATTTTTTAAACTAATGTTATTTAAACATAAACTAATTTAATAAGATTAGAAAATATATTATTTATATTAGTTGAATAATGTATGACAACAAAAGACACGTATCCTGATAGAAGAATCAGTTCGTAGTCTATTTTCAGATCTGAAAAAAATCTAAGAGAGTAATAAATTTTGTTTTCCGCTGACGCAGTGACGTGCAAAAAACTTGTGTGTGAAATTGATTAGAAAGAAATAAATGAAGCAGTCTGAATTATCGACTGCTTGTAAAAAATGGATGAACTTGAAGAACGTAATTAAGAGATAGTTCTTTATGAAAATTTAATTAAGTTTCCTTCGGTGTGATTCATCAGAAACAGTATTTATTTCTTGTTCTAAACAACAAGAAACTAATTAGTGTTGAAAACCTGTCATAATTCTTGCATTCCATGTACACCATGGAAACACTTAAAAATTTTTAATTTTTTACGAAATATGACACATGTCATTGTGATTAAGAAGCTGTTTTCTTAGTGAAATATATGTCAAAAAGTAAATAAATATACAAAAGAAAAATAAATTTCTTAAACATTAATTTAAAATAAACAAATTTTTCTGTATCATCAAATACTATTTTCTACTGTCCTACCGTTTAAGAATTGCATTAGGCGGGAGGTTATGTGTTGTCTACATCAGATTTATTTATTTACACTTTAGTTCTAAAATTCAAATGGATCGAATTATTGCCAAATGAAAATGTTAAAATTAAATTTCCTTTGTCCTATAAAAAAGGAGACCTTTGGTATATTTTATTTAAAAAAATGACAATTACAGAATCTATCAACCAATCAAATAAATGTAATCTACTACGTAGTGAAAGAACATCATTTTTCGAACAATTAATAATGACATACTTGTCAAACTGATGAAAAATTTTAATTATTTTTAAAATTTATTTGATTGAATCCTATGCGTCAATGAACGAGAAATAATTGATATCGGCTGAATATCGAATATTATTAATATTTATATAGTTCAGGTTGACATTTTTGTACAGATTTTGTGCTATGGCAGTTATTCATTTATAATAACAATTTAATTGAAATTTATAGAATGCGGATTACATTTTTCATGCTAGAATATTTTCAAACTATTTTCAGTGGAATTTTTAATATTACTATTTCGTATAAGCTTTGAAATTTATCACCGTATTCTGTCATTTTGTAAATATGATATTTTAATGAAAAATTTTCATATTAATGGGAAAAATTAATTACCATATCTAAGACAAACACTTTTTATTTGAGTTTATAATGAAATATGTGCAAAATATGAATAAATTATACAGTATTGCCATAAACATATTATAATAAATTTAGTATTATATTTCATAATATTTTGTCTTGATTTCTAAAATAAGTTTTAGATTTTAGATTTATTGTTGATTATGATATCCTTAGTTTTTTCAAAAATAGAATCAGCTGTGAAAAAAAGTTTCAATTGAAAGATGTTAGTAAAAATATTTGGAATATAAAATATTTTTTGCACTTTTCGTGTAAATGCTTCTAATTTTGATAAAAACTAAATTAAAAATTTAATAATATATTTCAATAATATTCGTTACAATGGGAACAAAAACTAAAACATTTTTAACAACTATGTATCAAACGTGTCAAATAATTGTGAAGTGTCAAAAATATGTGTCGTTTGAAATATTATAAAAGCAATTGTATTATCAAT
Organism: Poecilus cupreus; assembly: GCA_963942605.1. NCBI lineage: Eukaryota > Metazoa > Arthropoda > Insecta > Coleoptera > Carabidae > Poecilus > Poecilus cupreus. Next base: position 22,460,404 of record OZ012724.1, read on the forward strand.
TACAAAGTTTTAAAGACTAGATATTAATTAAATCCTATTTTAAAATAGTTACCGGAAGAAACAAATAAACTGGTAATAATTATCAAAATACGTAAAAGAAAATAGCGTGGTGCCCATTCCAGATTTTTTTAATTGTATGATTGTTCACTCTGAAATGAGCGAATGGCGATTTGTAATAATTAATGTGATGAAAGATAAAATGAGATATCAAGTAGACAAAGCTTAGAAACAAAACGAGAAGGAGAAAGTGTGGGATAATATTTCTGAATAAATTTCAGAGGCGGTGCTGGCGTAGAAATGTTTATAATTAAAATCCAAATAGCCTGTTGACAGTTGAAGCATTCTTTAATACAACAACGTAATCTCATTTCATCAGTCAAGCAAAACTGACATTTGTAATTCCGCCATTTTATATAAATCCATCTTCACGCAACAAGCAGCATTCTCCAGTTTAACATTCCAATTTCGCAACAAAACTCAAGACAAAACTATCAGTCAACAGCAAAACGCTATTTCCTTTTCAAACAACAAACCACACGGCGAGCACTCACACATTCATTCTCTTGGTCGTAACATAAAGCGTGTAAATTTATTCCTAACCTCAAACCGCAGATTCGCGAGCTTTCCGCAGACATTGTCGGAGAGAACGCACAGAATTTCGGGGCGGTAAGCCCTTTCAAACCTCCTCATGCTTCTGCTCGCTTATAGAATAGAAAAACACATTTTTTACATGAAATTAAATTAAAACAAGTCATGATATTTGCACAGTTTACGCCAGGAGAGTTTTGTAATTTTATTTTTAAGGGGTACGTATCTGTTTTTCTACAATTTGTTCTCGAAAATATGTTTGTTGTGTGATTCGAATTGACGATCGCACAATTCATAGTCAGATGCATTGCAATGCAGCTATTTATTTATGTACAATAAAAATAATATTGTGTTCAATTATAATTTTTTAATTTGTTTGTTTTCTTTTGGTTTTAAATAAATTATATTGTCAAGAACCTTTCTACCGTAAGGTGTAGGGTGTAAAAATTGTTTCCTATTCATTTCCATCCCTCGTACATCCTGCAGTGTAACGTTCTTTTTCTATAGTCTTTTTGATGCTGATATCCTAGGTGTCTTTTGGTCTTCCCATTCCCTCCTTTCTTTCACGTTATTCCTATCATATGTCCTCACCATTCTAGTTGTTTTGTTTCGCTGAGGTCTATTGCAATTGTCTTCTTATTATGTCCAATATTGTTTCTCCTTTTTCTTAGGTATTTTATTTAGGGAGAATGAATTTTGCTTTTCATTCTTTGAGACAATACCTTTTTTTCTATAAAGCTGTGTTTCATTGCATCAAAGATTCTACCGTTTTATCTATTCTTTCTATTTACCCCATTTATTTCTTGGTCGCTAGCATGAATAGCACGTCGGGTAACATTGACTCTCTATCCCCTTTTTGTCTTGAAAATTGTATATTTTATATTACATATTTTTTCTCGTCAATTGAAGGCTACATAAAGAAGCTTTAATAAATTAACAAAAGGTTAATAGATATTTACAATTTGAATGGCCATGAATAATATAGATTATGAAAGTCATTTGTCCAAAATGATTGAAGAACAACATTGAGTCAGAAGATAATAATACATTTTTGTTTGCTTTTCTGCCCTACGTCCAAAATATTACAAAAAATACTAGAAGATTACTGTCAAGAATTATCTTTTGCTCAGCATCTAAAATTACAACGTATGTTCAAGTGTCCGATTGATATTTGCTGCTTCAGTACAAAATTTCATATAACTGAGTCAATTGTTTCATTGGACAGACCAGCAGAGCAATTACAACAAGAATTATAGAACACTAACGAGTCAATCGTCTTAACCAATAAGAGAAATCTGCTGTGGTTAGTCATGCCATTGAAATATAATTTGAAACACAAATTTTAGAAAATTCGAAATGTGCCAATGGCAGACTCATAACTGAAGCTATAGAAATCTATCAGTGAATCAGAATGAAAGGTGCAAGTTGAACAAGACATGGCTTCCTCTGTTTTATAAATCATAATTTGATGTATACATACATAGTTACTCTTTCTATTCACTTGTTCATGTTATTTATTTTAAGATTGAGTGAGTGAGACTGTTGAGGTGGTTTGGATATCTTGAGCGAATATCGAATGAACGGTTGGTGAAACTAATATATGCGGGAGAGATTGAGGGTGAACCATTGCGTGGGCATCCGAGGAATAAGTGGTTAAGTATGATGGGAGGTTTGTTACGTGAACAATTGATTCTGAGTGTGGAGAATAGACGAGCAATTTATGAATGTGGACGAGGCGAAAGTTTGGAGGAGATTGATTGTTGGGTGACTGACTTTCTGGGTTCCTGCTATCCCACTAATTTGTGAAACTTTTAATCAAACTAACTGATGATATCAGCTATTAACCTTAGTAAATAATGTATGTTGAATCTTTCAAGATGTACGTCCCTGAAAATGAGGACCAACTGCGTTCCCTCCCGATCTAGGTACCTCCGCTCGCCTCAATGCTAACTTCGCTTCAAGGCGACACTGGAGTGAACTTAGCAAGGGTTTTTGTTCGCATTAGCACAGCGCAGTCTAATTCAATTCGACGCTATGCTGCTAGTTTCAGATCGGTTAATAAGCGAAGTTCGCGACCTGCTTCTTGTTTATTGTTTTACATACGGGTTTAATTCGAACCCCGGAGAGAACTTGTTATTATTACACGTTGAGTTGGGAATTGCGCTCCAGTGCTCCCCTCGGGGGGGAATGCGATCTGAATGGGGAATGTATTTACCTATCCTTACAGGTGTATCCCAAACATGGGAATCGTATCATAACAATTATAGCGCCATTTAATTTTGTGTGGTTTCATGAGGTACTAATTAATAATTAACTTATGTATATAGAGCGTACCTTAAATAAACTATAATCTGGGTCAAACAAGAAGACAATTACGGGTACGGTTCTGGGTTTGTGATAGCGAGTGGGCAGTTGTGGAACTGTGGTTATAAACCTTAACTTATAGATAAAACTATATTCTGTAATTGGGTATTAATTCCTATTAAAATATACGAAAAGTATCTATATGCATACAAATTATTGGCGCATCCACCAATTTTTGCTTCAAAATATTCATATAATTGATTCGAAAAGCTTGGTTCATGTTTTATGGTAGTTGCAATTTCAGAAAATATAACTAATGTTTTGAAAAAAGGACTGCAGAATTTACTATTCGATAAGCTGAAAATATAAGATGTATTTTTTGTAAATGTCTTAACAATTAAGAAACTAAATACAATTATTTGCTATTGAATGCATTTTATATCCTCAGTTTATCGAATAATTCAGAAAATTTTAAGGAACGTTTTTACGTATATGTATAAATAAGACCTGTTAAATGTCACCTTCATTTTGAGGTCATATTTCATCGGCAAAATATAGAAGGGATCTGCAAATGCAGATTTAAAAAATATATCAATGCTTTTTTTATATTATTGAATCTTTTCACCTATTTACCAAACAACACATAAATACAAAAGTTTTTCAGAATTTAAAAATACATGTGATAAGGCCTATTGGTTAATTATATATTAGTATTTCACGATATATCAATCATTCTAAAAATATAATTTGACAAAAACCAAAAATATTTGACAATTCATAGAACAGATTTAGATTCTAAATTATTACAATCTTCTACGAAACTTCTACAGAAAATAACACAACACTGTAATAAATAAATCTAAAACTGTTTTATGAAATATAGAATATTTTTCTGGTTTGTTTAATTACTTAAATACTAATAAATAGGTAAGTGCGCTTTGTTGCAAACATTTTGAACAACTTTTGTATTTACATTGTTCCTGTAGTGAATAATAGTGAAAAGGTAAAAAAAAAATCCAACAAAATAAAAGAAATAACATTGAAACATCCGATATAAATAAGCACAGATTTACTAATACAACATCAAAACTATTTTCTTCATAACATTTTAAATTAAGTCATTTTCATAATATACCGATTTTGTTTATTTTATGCAAAAATATGTAATCTTTTTGCTATATCATCAAAGGCTTTGATGATGTATAATAATAGTTATTATTCGCTAACAATCCCCTGTTTTTCGTGCACTATAATTTCACCTTTTTATTAATGTATCAAAAATTACTACAGTATAAATAAAGTCGAAAATGTTTCCTAATATAAATCAAAAATTTATTTGGTATACTTCTATCACAGTGAAGGAACTCACACAGTAGCGACACTTCAAATATTTCATGATCCCGACAAGATGGCAACTCTGTTTTTGCTTATAGGGTGATATATTAGGAACCATAGAAAATTTCTTTCTTTCGTGAGGTATGTCAGTGTCATTGTCAATCTGTCAAATATGAAGCCACAGTATTTCTTCCATGTCAAGTTCATACAATTAGTGCTAAATAAGGAGGAAAACTTATTTGTACCATGAAAAATTGTATGAACTTTTATAGTACAGGAGAAATAATATTTTTGCAATACCTGTACTGTAAGTTACCCATTAATAACAAAATTTAAACACAGTAAGTGGAACTTTTATTGCACAATTGGTTTCCATGGTTGCATCATTTACTTACCGTCCACGGTGGATGGTAAGTGAAACTTACCGTTCAAGGTGGACGGTAAGTAAATATATATTATTCAAATTTTATTTCTAACCTCAATCTGTCAGCTGTTAATTTTTATAGCTATTTTCCCTTTTCTTATATTTACGCAGGTATTGCAAAAATAGCTTACTAACCTCGAACTGTAAGTGATTTTTTAGGTCTCGAATGTTTAGGAAATCTCGACCCTACGGGTCTCGACATCCCAAACTACATTCTCGACCTAAAAACTATCACTTACAGTTCACGGTACGTAATATACTATTTTAGATCTCATCTCATTTGCAACTGACTGCTATTTAAATTTACCGCCATTTACCGCAACTGCCAATATGGCCGCTCTGCTCAAAGTCATCGGTCGATGCGACATAAATATCAAAAGTGCCGACAGCGAGTGTTGTTACTGTATGAATTCTTAAACTGTGTATCACTTTATCGTCTAAAATTGCAACTATCAAACTAAAAGGATATAAAATATATATTGTAGTTAAAAATTTGCAAAGAATGAATGTTCTCTACAAGCATATATTCATCTAAGGTTACAGATCAAAATTTCATCACAAACAACAATAAATAAGTGCAATGTATAATAAAATAATAAAAATAATTTGAATGCATAGTATTACCAATGAACACATTTATTTCATACAAAATTAATTACATCATGGCAGTAATCATCATCTTCGGTGATCGTATGGGCGTTGGTCGTCATCATGCGGACAGATGGGTGATGGGGGTTGTTTTTAAGGGTGGGCGGCGATGACAGGGTGCGCGGGGGCGGGAAGGGCAACTGGGAGGGGAGCTGGGGGTGGTTGTCTGCTCACGATGGCATTGAAACCGTTGTGGGGGTCAGCGATGTAGTCTACGGTACGGCGGGAACCGTCGGGGTCGGTGAGACTGTAGCGACCTTGGACGATGTCTCCGTTGCGGTGCTCCACCTGGAGAAGATGGAGAAGAGTTGTATAATAGTAGGAGAAGATGTTTTACATCGGGATAAAATTTATATTTTTTTGTTGAATTATTAAGGAAATAATTTTACAATTGGGAAGACTAATATTTTGTTACTAATTAATATTTTGATTGTTCTGTTACATCAAAATATAATAGAAGAAACGTACACAAGAACGAAAGATGGTAAACTCTCCCAATGTACCTGTTAATAATTATCCGACGCAATTACACCTTTTTCTTGCCCATACAAATTAAGTTCAATGTATGCATTTCCTTTAAAATATGTGAATATACCTTGGAACATGTCCCAAGGAACATTAAATTTACTGTTCAGGGGTACAACAAAGCTAATAATTTATTAGAATTTAATCATAAATACATTGGCTGCTATTCACAGATTTATACTAAAGGCTACTAACTACGGAATTTTAAGATTTAACACTGTTGATATGAAAAAATTGTTGATCTTCTAGGTTTTTCAAAATGTCCTAGTTAGTATCACTTAGTATAGACCTTTGAATAGCAACCATGGAGTTAATATTAAACTCTGAATGCAAGAAGTTTTCGAAAGTGTAAGACCATATAGCGGGTGTACAATTGAAATATGCAATATAGGGATTTCAATGTTATTTTTTTGATACTACTGTAATTTTTTACCAATTCAGTTCACGGCAAAGGTGTAAGTACAAAAGTTATTACGATATATATCATTTAAATTTTAATTAATATTTATAAGAATGTTTGACATTTTAGAAAACGAATTTAGATATATTTATTATAGTGTTGTATTATTGTCTGTTGAAATTTCGTAGCAGATTGTAATAACATAATGACGAACTTAAGAGTTCATATATTTCCATTTCTTTCTGTTAAATAAATAAATTTTAACCTGATTTTGAAATGTCAAATAATTTTCATTTTCGTCTAATTTTTCACGGCTATATTACAATTATTCTAATAAATATTGATATTGATATGATTGATATATCGTGAAATACTAACAATTATGTAACCAAATGGTCCTTATTGCATGCATCTTTTAATTTTGAACAACTTTTGTATTTACACTTTTGCTGTAAACTGAAAAAGCAAAAACTTGCAGCAATATCAAAAAATAGCATGAAATCTCAATATTCCACATTTCAATTCTACCCCTGGTATACTAACTGAACTACGAGAAAAATGCAGTTAACAAATAGATATATGATAATAAAAGATACATTTACCACTCAAAAATCGTTTCCCACTGATAAACACTATTTCTCTAATGGTGTCTGGATAAAAATTAAAATCGTACTGATACAAAATTTCCTGCCATTATTTCACAAGTGTTACTAAATACAACTCGACTTTAGTTCATTTGACATTAGATGTAGCTGCAATTCATGTTGTACCAGCTAGAACACCTTCCCTTACAGCCAGTTATATTCGCTTAATAAATATTGTTATCATTTTGAATGACTTGAGTCTGTGCTCTATCTAAATAGTATTCAAAGTATCGTCTCACGTAAGTGGGTTTCTAGGACACTATCAAAACTGTTGTTATAACGAATAGTCGTATAACCTATAACGGTATCGATGAGTATAGTAGGACATTTTCATAGCGAACGTTTAGCGCAAATGACGGCAATAAGATATTATCTCCGCAATAAGGATAAGCGGAAATAGACACTGAAGCGATCGATTCCAACTTGCTACACTTATACAAAGATGTTCCTTTTATACTTTAAGTACACTACAAAAATTGGATTATTATCCGCTCGACCATTTTGAAGGGGTTCGTCTATGAAATTACTTGCTTGCTTATGCAATTCAATTTTGTATTCCGATATTTTCAATTTACTATTAACTTCTTGTTGAACAGGAACTTATCTTACTAGAACTTCTTTTTATTGTCTTATACGAAGTTTAAGGAAGTGTAACAATAATAAAAAATGGATTGCATGTTTCTGTTTTGGCCAAATATTGATTAAACCCTTAAGAGTGAACCTGAAAAGTCAAAAATATTTTTGGACGATCGTCAATTGTTTTTTTATACTTGTACAAGCACTGAAGTATATTAATACTGGAACGCTCACTGACGTTTAAAATTCGAGTCTAGAAAGACAGGTACTATGTGGCAACCTACCTGTTGAGGGCTATTTGTCTTTGTTTTTACATAGCAACCGATTAACAAACGTATAGCAAAGGTTGTATTTACATAGCAACCTCTCAACAAATGCATAGCAACCGTTCTACAAACAAGTAGTAGACAAAGATAAGTGACATACGGCATCTATTTGTCTCAGGCTCGTTTTTGCTTTCGTAATAGATTCCAAGTGCGCGTTCCAGAATTACTATATTTCAATGTGTAAAAGTTATTTAATCTTACTGAGTTTGATATCCAGTTAAATAATTCAGGAAGAAGAGGTAAATTATAATGACAAAAATTAATTTTGAACGATCGTCAATTGTTTTTTTACAATAGTCCAGTTTGGTGTCAAACTAAATTTGAGATTTGAGTGATCATTAGTTGTTATAATAGTTATTAGAATTCTTTAGAATTTAGTTTTAAATTAAATATTTTCCAAGGGGGAAATTTACACACTATAGATATCACAGTTCATGAAGCATTTTTCCTACATCTATTATTAAAATATTATTTAATGTATTAGTTTCCATGGTGCCAAACAAAATCTTAATCACAGCAAGTTGTGGCTTCGAACGTGAAGTTAACTTCCTTCATCAATTGTTAAAATTTTTCCAATTTAGCATAAACAATTACTCAAACATTACATTTTTCTGTTACCTTAATCTGGGGTCATAGAAGAGTATAGAATGCCAATTGTTTTATAAACAGTAAATCAGAATTGACAACTCGGAGGCATTATTGTATAATCGCCCTACCTGGCTCTTCGAGTCTCCAGTGACATGGTCATTGACATCATAGCTGTACGCATACTGCGGGTGTGGGTCATACGGTTCCACTCTGGTGGTGACGACTGGTGCTGGGGCTGGTGCGTGGATAGCTACTGCAGTGGGTGGGCCATATCCTGGGGCAGGAAGCGATGCCCCGGAGGTGATGATTGGGCTCCGACTAGCGCCTAAGGTCAAGGCAGCGTTGTTGATGTAGCCTGCTTTGGTGAGTGCCAGCACGCAGGAGAAGATGACGAACTTCATACAGAAAAAAATTGTTAAGGACGCTGTAAAGCACTTTGTACATGAAACATAAAACTACAGGAATCTTGGAAGTCAATGAAATACGTTTTAATTAAGATAAATCCAAACTCATGAAATGGGGATTAACTAGAAAAGCATATTTATGAAAGAAATGGATCTTCAGACTAAGACTAAGAAGTAGAGAGAAATATAGAAAAGGAAGAACCTATAATATAAACATTGCAAAACAGAAACAGAGACTTAGAAAAACAATAATATATAACAAGGTATTAAACGTCACTAAAATAGTACGATTTAGATGGGGTAACGAGGAAAGAAGTAATATGTACTAGTTGTCAACAAAAGAGATGTAACTGTATATTATGCGGTAGCGAAGAGGAACCTCTAGAATATTTAAGATTGTTTTGTAGAGAAACGAAAAGAAAAAAAAAATAAAAGATCAAATTTACTTACTAAATGACCAAGGAACACTGAAAGTCTGGATGAGCAAATATAAAAAAAAAAGCAAATACTCGTAATATATTTTTTTTTTGTTAACCCATTTATGGCCAGCGTATCATACGTAAAGATATATCAATTTAACATTATGTTTCTGTTAGGAGTGCCAGGCTATGCACAGTATAAAATTTGATTTGTTAATTTTGCTGTTGTTAAGTATTTTTAGTTAATATTGACAAATATATTGAGTTAAATTAACAATTTTAATAAATATGACAATTTGATAAATTAAAATGTTGTCAATTCTGAATTTTTAACAAGAGAAATTGTTGTTTTTAGTTATTAGCTACATTTATAAAATTTAACAAATAGACTCGTAAATAATAACAAGTAAATTTATTTAGCTTATCAATTTGAAATTGTTAAAGAAAGTTTGTATCCTTTGTAACAACTTAATTTGTTATAATAACTATAATTTATTGTTCTGCTTCAATATATGATATTTGTTCACTAATTCAGATGCACTTTTATCTGAAAATTTTCTCTAATATGTTTAAAGAAGTAGGAAATTGTATATGTATTATTTAATATGTAAAACGCCTATGATCGGCTGAGTCAATCATTACCCTGTATATGTTTATAAGCAACTATAAAGTATACAAAAGCATATCTATCGTAAATGAAAGTGTTGGAAACCCAACACCAAGTAACTTAATACAAAACATACAATCACTCTTTTCTCGCCAAGCAATCACCCAGGTATCACCCTTTCGTCAATCTCCGATCACCCTCAATTATCACCCACACCTAACACCATTACACCCAGTACCTTGAACGCCATGTTGCTAGCCAGACAAGAGGATAGTTTCACCAGCAAACAACTGATGATGTGAATCGGGCCCCTGTTGGTATATATAGGGCTGTGCCCGCTTTTACCCACCCCACTTGCGTCTTACGCAATAGTCGTGGCTAGCCACGACCAGGACGCATGGTGATATATTTGATACACTTGGGAACCTGATATTTTCCTTCATACTTGGTTGGAATTACATGTAGATTAATTTGCTTACTATTATTTAACTTGAATCAGTTTACAATCGTAGCATCTGTAACAGGTACCTCGCATTTGGTACCAAGAGGTAACTGATATACGAAAGGGTTTTACTTGATTATATGAATAACCAAGGGTAGCGTAGTCGCTGGCCACCACGGAATATTTTAAATTGATACCAAAAAGTATTTAGAAAAAGACTTCTGATCAAATGGCAAGAAATATGTACAAAGGCGGGAATCAAACACGTATTCGGTATTCTACAATAACAAAATTATACAGTATTTAATAACGAACAAGCAAAACAAATACTTTTATCCAACACCTCTCAATAAATGCTCTATAACTATTGCGGTTTTAAAAAGGAAAATAACATATTACCCAATAGTGCGTATAATTTTGAGAAAAGTCACTAGTGAATAATTTTCTGTTTACACCACTTTGGTAACCACTTCGAAAGACATTTTAATTTAAAAAAATTTAAAGCAAATGTCACTGTTAAATAATATTTTTTAAATAAATTTTGCATTTACTAATAGATATCGGATAAATCGTTATACTTCACACGTGGGCAAAGTGGACGTACCCACTCGATAAAATTATCAGACTCAGTCTTCTGCTTCGTGTGCTAAAATTTCTCTCGTGGGTAATTTCTTACTTTGCCCACTTGTGAAGTAAATAACTATTACAAGCTGAATAATTCGACGCTATATAGTTCAAAGTATTGCTTACTTACTAATTTTTACAATAACTTTCAGAGATCGAGACAGTTATAACATTCGCTATTAACAATAGAACTAAAATCTACTTACATGAACTCATAAAATAAATTTTACAAAAACTATGCATACAATCGAGAGGAGCCCTTAAACTATGTAATACTACTTTTCAACATTTCACAAGAAAAGCCAAAAGGCAAGTGGTTGCACAATGCCCAAGGTTCACAATTTATTACTTAAGGGATGGGACAGTGGCACTCAAAATAACTCATAAGACACTGGTTAAAGATTTCCTACAACATATTGACATCCACTGATTAGGCGGGAACTGAACTAAAGAACTGGAATTTTCCGCGAACAACTACTAGTTCGAAGTCTCCGAAAATCCTTTGCAATCTTCAATCGTAATAATCGCAAATACCTATTATTACACATCCATCGGCTTAAAACTAATTCGTTTCAGGGTTTCAGCCAAATCTTAAATCTCTCTTCCGAACTAACAAATCCATAAAACTAACTAAACACTTCAGTGAACTCCATTTTCGTTACCTGTGAAATCCAATTAAACTAAATTCAATTATACAAACGTTTAGCTAAAAAAAACCACTGGAGTTCTAGAACTCCCGGGAGTTTCAGAGAGATTATCCGATACCAAGAAGCGTCATCATTAATTAACGAATGAGAAACGATTCATTAATTCCTGATCAAATAAATAAATACGCGATAGAGATAACCCTACAACGGGAGGGTTATAATGTAAGAGGAAGTTAATCGACTGGAACGAACCCTTGGTGGTTCGCGGCCATTTTGGTTTTGGGGTTAAATGAAAATGACCTCTTTTCTAGTTGGATTAATATGAAAATTTTCCAATGTTTACAAATTAATTAAGTAGAATGTAACGCTGAAACCCGCATCTGCACATTTTTTAAATAGTATTTGAGGGTTCTGAGTCACAAACTAACTTTAATTTTCTATCAGCGATAACTCAAATATTAAAAATGGTACAACCTTGCAAAATACACCACTATTAAAGTGTTATTGTATGTTTCAGAAACACACTGTTGTCAGACTTTTTGTTTTCATATTTTTTGCTCTGAATCGATTCACAATACTTACATAAATATTTGAATGTACTAAATCCAATAGCATAGTTGGCGACTTTGTATCTCTTTTATTTTTTAAGATATCACCAAAATCAAAAGTCAAGAAAATCCCTACAGTTTCAAATTTTCTATATTTAGTAAAGGATGCACTAGAAATACTCCACTGAAGACAAAATTTAAATACATAGTAGTGCAGGAAAGATAGACATAAAAAGACGGAATAAGGGGCCTATTCTGTAACTTACTTGTTAATTTTTAACAGCCTATTAAAAATTTTAACCAATAAAAATATATGTATCATAAAATTTTTTAAATTTTTATTTCATGCCGTCTATTATCATTGGTTAAAATTTTTAACAGGCCGTTAAAAATTAGCAGGTAACTTACAGAATAGGCCTCTAAGCGAACTTTTTTACTCTGATATTTTCTTATGCTCTGGGTACATTTGCTAGAAACGTTAATGCATTTAGAGATGATTGATTGAGTGTTTATAATGGTGAGTTAGTGTATACATTGATGTATGGTTCTGAATGTTGGGTGTGGATGAAGAAGCATGAACGATGTATAACTGCTGTAGAAATGAAATATTTGAGAGGAGTGTGTGGGTATACGAGACGTGATCGTATCCGGAATACATTGGTGTATGGTGAGTGTGAGATTGAAAAGATTTTTGTTAAGAAAGTGGGAGTGAGTCAGTTGAGGTAATGAAAAGTTGGTGAAACTAATATATATTTGGGTAAAATTGAAGGTACACGTTTACGCGATCGTCCGAGGATTAATGGTTGTATATGTTTGGTGGTTTGTTGCGTAAACTAATGATTCCGAGTGTGAAGAATAGACAAGCACTATGAATGTGGACGAGGCGAAAGTAGTGTGTCAGGAGAGCAATGTTTGGAGGAGATTGACTGTGTTTCTGGGTTCTTGCTACCCCACTGAGTAGGATATAGCGTTATTTTTATTTAAATATTAGACAAATTATTATGTAGGTATGTCTATATTTATAATTGACAATTAGAAATAATAACCTCTGGATTAATTTCGATTATTTGCATGCACTATGTTAAATAAAACTATAAAATAAAAACTATAAATTTGTATACTTTTCGTACATATTGTGTAAAACCTTTTACGTGGACTTGGGTCCTAGATTCCTTCTTTAGAAAATCATTCAAAAATAAAGCTATTCCGCACTTTATATTTGAATAACTATATCAATAATATCACTAGATTTGCTACTCATAAAACAATCTGCCAATATATTCACCAGCGAATTCAATCAAAATCGTAACCCAATCCCTAACCACCATTCTTACTTTCATGCTGATATCCGTTACAGAATTTTTCATCTCCGGTATAAATATCACGAACAACTCGTTAATACACAAATCACAATAGACAGAAAGATTCTAAATCAAATCAAACGTTACAAGTTTGAAACTATTAATCCTGCTTGGCAAACTCGACATTCGATAGTTGTTCGAACGTATTAATTTCGTTATGCGGCAGTCGCGTTAGCCGTGCGTGTCTGCGTGACGTGCGTGTGTATTTGCGAGCAGACAACAGTTTTGCGCGAGTACATTATTAAACCTGGATATTGAATTTGCTTCGTTAGCATTGTATTGTATGTTGCTATTATTTACACGAATGTATTTCAACATGTTTGGGTAAACATGTTTTATTTTGTGAAATGTGATATAAATGTTAATATAACTGCATTTTGAAACCCTTTCTTCATGGATGATTATTTCATAATGCCCAAAATTTTATTTTTATTTTAAATTTAAGCTGCTTTTGTTATATTTTTTATGTTACAAGAGGTATTAGTTTATTTTTCTAATCCTGTATAAATATATCCACATTATTATAATTTTTTCGATGAATTAGAGTACCCATAATTTATGACAGTGAATTATGACTTCATAATTCACTCTTCTCGACCAATCTCAGAGCTAGAAGTCCATAATTCACTATTATTTTATATATGTAGATTACCTAGCAACGGTCGTTTGACAGTTGACATGCAGTCAGTTGTCATTGTGTATTTTTATGTTGACGTTTTTCAACGTGTGTTTTCAATGAATTTCACTCATTGTGAAAAATGATTTCAGAATTTATAGGAGTAGAAAAAGTATAGTATTATATTCAGGATTATGGTCATTATTCATCTACGGCTCGTGACGCAAACTTCATCTTCTTGAATTATAACTGTCATAATCCCCCATGTAATAAAACACTATTGTTTACTGATTTCGATGCAGATAGTAAATCTCTTCAACTACAAGGGTAGCAGGAAATTGAATAAGTATTATTTAATATATAAAACGCCTATGCTCGGTTAGGTCACTCACTACCTTTTAATCTACGGAATTGTTTTCCATATTCGTTTTAGATTTTAATTTTGACAAGTTTCGTTTGTATATGCAAATGTCCTATAATGGGTTCCTTTGCTAGAGTCACATAATGGCAAATTAGTCATTTATGTTATCACTAGACCCAAAAACATCGTACTAGAAGTAATAAAAATTTTTAAAATATTATTAATTAATAAGATATTTCAGTTTTAAAGATAGCAATTCTGCCGTCCAAAGTATTATATTCCTCTGTTTAAGCTTCTCTCTCACACATTTATTCTATTCAAAATTCTTTGTACCTCTCTTATTATTGAGCTGTTAGATTGTCAAAGTATCAAATTATTGGCATCTAGTTTTTGTTTTGTTTTGTATTTTTAACCAATTACATAAATCACGTGGTTAGGTCGACACAACGAAATTAAAGGCATGTTGAATTACACGGGTTAGCAAAATTTATCAGTGTTAATCAAATATTTGACTAAAACCTTACAGTTTATTTATATTTATTCCTGGAGTAAATCGATGTAATTTTCTCGGTTGGACATATATCGTTAATAAATAAATAAATTGTGAAATTGTTTTGTTAATCTAGGTTTTAAGATAAAATACCATGAAAAATAAAATATTTAAGTACGAACATAAAATTAAAATTAATATTAATATCAGATTTCACGACTATATATAGGTTATAGCTTTCGAGCTAGAATATCTAAGTTACGATCAGAAATATAACGGGTGTTAGAAGAACATAAAACCAATGTTGAAATGCAGACATGCTTTTATTTTTATGATAATCACAATACAAACATGAGTATAAAAAGGAATATCTATCCATAAAGCATAAAACCATTTATGAACAACATCTTTAGAGACATATAAATAGCTTCATAATGTAAAACATCTCTTAGGAGATAACGATCTAAGGGGCCGCTTTATGAATAGACATACAGGTACCTATAACATAAATATAAATAAAGTATCGTATCCTATATACATGGCAGTTTGATCTCACAGTACACCTAGTAGCGTTGAACGACTTTACCCCAGGATTGCTTTACCTCCGAGCCCCAGGGGAGATTCTAACCCCAACCCCAATCCATAAGGGGAAATCGCAGGGCCTCCGATCAAAGAAGAACCAATCAATGGAGAACCAACTTTGGCAGTAAGAATTGAAGGAGAGGAAATCTTAGTTAAAGAGGAGGAACTAATAGCTGACGGACCAATGAGAGAGGAGCTAATCAAAGGAGAAGCAGAAATTCTAGGGCCAAGAACAGAGGAGGAAATTCTGCTAAAAGATGAGGTGCTTAAAGCAGACGGAGCTAAAAGAGGAGAGGCAATCTTTGTCAGGCCAAGAGGAGAACCATAACCGATAGGGGAAGATAAACCAATTTGAGAAATTCCAGGAGAGGCAAGACCAAGAGGAGAGCCAAGACCGATAGGGGAACCTAGTCCAATTGAAGAGATTCCAGGAGAGGCAATTTTGGCCAAGCCGAGAGGAGAGGATAAACCGAGAGGAGAACCTAGATTGATTGAGGATATTGCAGGAGATGCTAGGCCAAGGGAAGAGATTCCAGAAGAGGCAATTAAAGGAGAAGCGATTCTAGGACCAAGAGAAATAGCAGGGGAGGCAATTGAGAGAGGGGTGGCGATTTTGGCGACTGGGGTGGCGACGGCAATTTTAGCGGCACCTGGAACAAAAAAAAACAAATATTAGTTTGATTTATTTAAAGAATTTTTGTTTAAAATAATTTGGGAAGCAATACCCTTGAAAAAACTTTTTCTTTTCAATGTTATACACGTATATATTATCTCCTTAATTTGTATATCTCTAGTATAACTATTATATTGCATACCAAGATGGAAAGTATTTCATTGCAGCCGAGTCTGCAATGAAACTTTCCACCGAGGTTTGTATAGTATTTTATTTGCAATCGAAAATTAATAAACAATATTAATTTTAGTTATTTACAGTTGAAATATTTTTGTTTAGTACACAGTGAATTTTATATTTATTTTATTGAAAAATTTTAAGTAACATTTATATTTGTCGATAAATTTTGAGTCTTTCTATTATTTAAAATTTAAAATTAGAGAAGACCAAAATGACTCTTAAAGTGAATTAATGAATTATACTCAACCTCTATCCGAACTAAGACAAGTGACAGCAAAAGGAACAGATAAATTTCTTACATAGAAAAGCCTAAATTATTCAAAATCAGTAATCAAATATATACTGATTTTTCAAGTTTGAAATTTGAATTAAGTCCTTCATTAACATATTATTAACCGATTTTGAACAAACAAGTACATTATAATCGATAAAAGTTTGTACTTACCCTAAACTATATTGCTGAAATATTTATTAAAATCTTCTAAAAAATATTTAATATTCTTTCAACAAGGTTTGTTGGAAGCAAATTCTCATTTGATGGCAAATCAAGATAGTTGATATAACCATCAACAAGGTTCACGATAAAATCCACACACTCTGCTTTCGCATTTCAAATTATAATATACTGCTTTTGATAACAATATCTGATGAAAGCGTTAGAGCTTGTATAGTTCAAGCTTTAAGTAAATTGGGAAAAGAAGTACAGCTCATGCACATGCATGCTGAGCAGCACACTAATACCAACCCTGAGAAAATTGCAGTGAATTTCATCATGACAGAATGAAGTTCAATGGAACTTTGTTCGTCTGAGTTCCAGCTCAGCTTCTCTTAATGAATTTTGGTGTAAGTTCCATAGAAAACTAACAGCAGGCATACTAAGTGTGCTCTACATGCATGCTGTTTTATTTTCTTTGTGTTTATTAAATATTTTCTCGCCTTGAACTCCGACAAACTCTAATTTAGTTTATAAGTTTTCATTAATTTACAAAATTCTGACACGGGAAATAAAACTAGATCTACTAGACGTTTGGAAACTAATACGCTGCGTATTGAGGCCAGAGAAGAGCATATTTCATACCGAGGTGGAAAATGTTTTATTGTAAATGAAGGCGCAAAGTAAACATATATACTTAAAATTATATTATTTGTTTAGTAAGATGGGAATTTTACGGTTGTTTTGTAAACAGTTTAGAAGTGTTTATATTTGTTAATAGACATTCAATCTTTTAATTATTTAAAAGTCAAAATTAGGGAAGACCTGAAAGACTGACTCCGAAAATGAATTAATAATGATAAAAATAAATAAATAAATATATCATCACGCCTTTTACCCACTATGGGTGTGACACTCTGCTAATGCAGATCTCGGTAAGTGATATATTTGCGTATGAAATGCGGTTACCAGCCGTCAAGTCATAGCCCCCAAAGTTGTTAGTGGAGGGGGAACCACAGGGGTAAATTTAAATTGGCAACTGTCGGTAGTGGGATTCGAACTGAGGATCTCACGATCCACAGTCCGATGCGTTACCACGGAGCTATTTACCCCAGTAATTAATAATGAATTCGCCCAAACTATGGTAAGTGGCAGAAAACACAATAGAAAATTTTGCCTTTATTATCCTTTTATAATAATATGGAATTAAAGGCATATTATGTTTTTAGTTCTCAGTTTGAGTTAGGTATATTTAATTTGATTATTTTTTGACGTTTCTTTACACCAATGAAATGCTTTATTTTATGTCACGTGTCTGCTTTTTAACCAATTCTGTCATTATTATACTGAGAATAATGCTCTTGTGATTATTCCCGGCAATATTCTCTGTAGCGTTTTTGTTGACAGATGTCAGATAGTTATCATCAACACAAGTAAAAATGAGCAAAAAAGATAGATTCAGTGACGAGCCTGATGATGAAATCAAAAAATAATATAATTAAATATAACTCGAGGGTTCGAAAAATTAGAAAATAATTCTCCAGTATCTTTCTCAAACTTGTCGCCATTTGGCAATAGCCACTCAAGCCCTACGGGCTTTCGTGGCTATTGCCTGGCAATAAGTTTTCGAAAGATCTGTCAAATTATTTTCAATTTATTCTCACTCTCTTGTTATATTATTACTGAAACATTTTTCTTATTTTATAACCTGTAAAAATTACAGTTTCAACTTTTCCGTAGCAGATATCACTCTAGGATTGCAAAATGCTAACTAATAGGACGTTTTAAGAAGTTTACTTGTTATTCACTTGTAAACATAACTTACCCAAGCCCTCTATTGCCTTTGAAAATTAATCTTTACATGTTACTATTTGACAGCTACATTGTAAAATTTTTACAAGTTAGTAAACAAGGTAAACAATGCACGTTGCCACGTTAATGCTTACAAGGCTTACGCGAAATCATTTAAAATAATTTTTGACAGAACAGTTGTGTGCAACTGACAGGACTTGGTTATAATTTTATTTTTATTTACAAATGAGTAACAAGTAAAATGTTCTACAATACACGCAAGGTAACTATTTTTACTACTTCAAGGAGGTGACAAGCTCGCCTAATCGGATAGCCGGCCATTTCCTCCATTCAGCAGTAAAAACTGTTTTACCTTGCTTGTAATGTAAATAACTATATTGTAACATCAAATTTGACCTTAATTTGTATTTTGTTTTTTTAACATGAATTATTTCAACACTGAATTAGAATTAATTTTGTATTATCTTTCTTAATCTGTCTACCTTGCGATTAAATATCGTAATGTCTACAAGTGTACCACTAATAGAAATAGTAATATAAATATAAATAAAAAGAAATAGAGTAATTCTAATTAGCACCAACTCAACAATTCGTTTAAAAAACTCTTACCACTTCGCGAAACAACAGCGTTGAAACCATTGACAGGATCCGCAGTATAGTCCACTCTCCTCACATTGCCATCAGGCTCCACCAGGCTGTAACTACCCTTCACAACATCCCCATCCCTTATTTCACTCTGCTCCTTCGCGTCGCCAGTCAGGGAGTCCTTCACCCCATAGTTGAAGCTGTACTGGGGATTGGGGTCATATGGTTCAGCAGTTATAGTCTTGGCTATGGGGGTGGCGATAGCAGAGCCAATAAGTTGACTACCAAGAGCGATACCTGGTGACTGGATGAGTCCGGCGTTGACCACGGCGAGGAGGGAAGTCAGGACTACGAACTGAAAAGGGAAATTGTTTTATTGTAGTGGTATTAATAATTATTACAAATAAGGAGGACATGAATATAGAACTAAGTCCAATCACAAATGAATTCGTATCACCTGAAACATATTTTATAATTAAATATAATTATTTTTTACGCTGCTATTTTCGCTGTACAAGTCTAAATTGTTAGGTCATCCTATGTATTGCACTGTACTCTTAGCTAAATGATAATTCTTTGACAGGTATTAATAACTTTTAGAGTTTTAATTAAATCATAATACTTTTTCGTAAATCTGCACCTAACCCTATTCCACGGACCATAATACATTTAGTTTTTAACCATATTTATAATATTGAAGGTGTAATAATTAAAACCAATATTCAAATATTGATTGAAATATTGACTAGATTTTTTGTGGGCTAATAAATTAGATCTATTTTAATATAACTATACGAATATACTTGTATATTTGACGCAGGTAAATTATTTCTGAAGCAAGCATAAAATATTGTTATAATATAAAATTTCTTGATAAATAATATATTTATTTAGATTAAGTATCCCCTAACAATAGCTTTTACAGGATGTTTCATAACTTTGAGTACATACGTTAATGGTATATGTCGTTTGATATGCTGATTACGAATCTAAAAGAATTAGATAAAAAGAAGTACGAAAATAACTAACTATACTACATTATAGCAAATTCATAAAAGGGTGCAAATACATTTGAGATTAGGCTCGTAATAGAGAGGGAGAGAAAAACTGTGAAAAAGAAAAAAAATGTACCAAAGAATAGAAAGATTAAAGCAGAAATGAGAAAACAAAAGTCGACAGAAAAGGAAAAATAATAATCATAATAAAAGATATGAATACTACTGAAACTGAACAAGACGGCAAAAACTAAGTAAAAGAACTATTTAAACAAACTTGATATAAATAAAATCAACATAATAATTTTAAAAAAATAGTGGAACCATAAAAATGGTACAATTAAATAACTGGCCAGATAAAGCCGGTATTCCGAAAAAAAAATTGTAATATTGGAAACAAACAAATTTTCATAGAAAATTATCTATCAAAAGAAGAAAGAAGAGTTCAGCATTTATAAGACAAAAAGCGAACGAGAAGAAACAAAAAGGAAATTTAGTAACAAAATAGACACCATTTATCAACGGCAAAATGGAAATTGAGACTACAAAAAATTAGCCTAGTGCAAAACTTCCAAAAAACTACAAATCAACTACAAACAGATTGAACTACTATGGGACTATTGGCTATGCAATAGGAACAAAAAAGAATTACATAATAACAACAACAGGATTAATGTATAACAGTATGAAATATTAAAAATAGGGACTTGGAATGCAAAAGGTATTAAAGGAAAGGAAACAGAACTTGTAAAAGAATTAAAATCTCAGGAATCACAGAACCAAAAAGGATAATAACCTTAAAGTGACACATTTTGAAATACAGTGGAGTATCTACAAACGAAAATACCAAAAAAGTGGAGCCTTTAATAAGCAAAGAGTTAGAAGACAAAGAAGAATAATCAAGGATATACCTCAACACCCAAAGGGTAAAAGAGGAACCAACTTTATAATATATATTATATTATTAATAATTATGCAGAATATTATTTCATTTCATTATTTCATCTTCATTAGCGAGTCAGTAGTAAATTAAATTTTAATTATAATATGACAAAACAAACTAAAATATGTACCAACCAATGTGTATATTTGGAAATACCAATATAACAAAATAAATTAACTATCACTCAATATTTAATCTTCGTCCCAAACAATATTATTACATTTAGCACACATTCGTTCCCACATTCATTTTAATTATTTATTTGTTCAAGCCCCAGTTAATTAGGTTTTTAAATATATTTGAAACATTAACGAATAATGTGATATAAATGAGTTTGGGTGATTAACAATTAATGCAATGCTGGGGTTGTGAATAATATTCGCAACGAAGATTGACATTTTATTAACGTAGGTAGACGAGGTATTCTATTTGTTAATTAATAATCCTTTGATGCTATTCAAACCGGTTATAATTTTGTTAGACGTAGATTGAAAGCATACTATAGTATAAGGGTTAATTCAAAATTGTTATCTATACGTATTTTAAGTTACATTATGCTAATGGTTGCGCTAAATTTACACGAAAATTTAAGTGCCACATTAATGTATTTTAATAAAAATGCCCTATTTTGTTAAAGATGACAGTATTATTAATAACATTATAAAGTAATCATTTTATTAACACTACTTGAAATTGTATGATTCTTAATTGTAATAATTCCTAGAAAAACGACCCTTACCAAAATTTCAGCCCAGATATTTTCTAACAGATCATAAAGCTAAAAAATCTGATATGTCAAACACATAACCTCTCGCCCGATACGACTTTTAATAGTATTTGATGATAAGAAAAATACATTCTTACATAATAGAAAATTTGATTTGCGATTTATTAATTTTGTGGTTGTTAAGTATATTTAGTTAATATTGACATATATGTTGCGTTCAATTCACAATTGGAACTAATATGACAATTTGATAAATTAAAATTTTGTCAATTCTGAATTTTTAGCAAGAAAAAATGTCGTTTTTATTTACTTGCTACATTTATAAAATTTAACAAATAGACTCGTCAATAATAACAAGTAAATTTAGCTAACTTATCAATTTTAAATTATTAAATAAATGTTATATCCTTTGTAACAACTTAATTTGTTATAATAACTATGATTTATTGTTCTGCTTCAATATAATTACTAAAATATTTAGTCAAAAGCACATAAAAATAAATAATTATTATATTCACAAATATATTTGGTTACAAAATACACAAAAATAATTTGTTACTTGCTGGCAAATTTGAAACTTGTTAAATTAACAAAAAATTCACGGTGGATCGTTTGGGACTAAAATTTTTGACAATTTTGACTATAAATTTTTACTGTGTATATATTTGTTTATCGTGTATTTATATTTGAGAATTTTTATTTTTTACTTTATCGAACAAATCCACAAAGAGCCACTTTATGGACGCTAAACAATATTTTAACAAGTGATTATAATACAGTCGAACATAAAAAAATTTACAGAACTTAATCCAAAAGATATTATAATTTGCTATGAGTTCTGAACTTTTAAAATATTATTACAATTTTGCAATTGCAGATCCCGGTAGATAGCGTAGTTTAAATTATGTAGTATAAATAACCAGTCGTCACAGCGTGACACCCATAGATAGTAGCAACCGGTAATGGAATTAAAATTTTATAAATTGTGAAATTATTTTTCGAATAGATTTTAATAATTTATTGTTATTGGGAGTGGCATTTGGCTAATGTATATTTTGTACTCGCCGTCAATTTAAGTCCCCCAAAGACAATAATGGTGGAGGAGCCAAGAAGGAAATTTGTTATCAGCATTGGGAACGGTGCGGTGAAAAACTATTTATTAAAATTAAAATAAAAAAATATTTTGTACCTCAAAGTATATTTGGATGGGTAGCTATAATTGAATCTTAACGAATATATTTTAATTATATTAATATTATTGACAAGATGATTTTTTGAACCAGCCGCCATTTTTATTTGTCATACTTACTTTGACCGCCATTTTAACTAACAAAATCTATACTGTTGCACTATTTCCAATACACAATTTGTACTGTAAGTACTGCTAGTACTTGAATCTTTGCAAAACTGATACCAACTTCAGATCATCTCGCGTTTAAATACTAAAATCAATCTGATGTAATTTCGCGAACGGTTGCTGCGTTTTGCCGGCAAAGAGCGCGTCGGTAGCGGCCGGCAGTTGTTCGCGGGCCGCAGATACCACGCCTGCTTGGATCTGCTTTCACTTCGCGACATTGGCAGATTAATCTAGTATGTAGTGATCTATTTTTTGACATTATTAGGCTGTGATATACTGCCTTTATGCAATGGACTCCAGGTGGTTTCATCAGATTTTGTTGTGTTGTTTTGATTTTTGAGGCATTGAGATGGATGTTTATGAGTTTTTAAAAAATGCCGAAAATGTTACTTGCCTTCAAAGTTAGCTAAGGTCTCATCAAAACATTTTTATTTAGTTAAATGCATACTTGCAAATTATTGGAAGTAGAATCCTTATTTTCTCCAAAAAAATTAAACAGTACAAAATAAAATAAAAATTGTATCCAATATTATTCTTTATATTTTTTAATATAAAAAAATTACTCAATAGTCAATAAGTCAATAAGTTACTGAGGTATCCTCAAAGAACAAGATAGGTCTTCAGGTAAATTACCACATTCTGTAGAAGAATTGTTACCAAAATCTAGGTTCTGCAAAACTTTAGATATAAAAACGATATCGTCATTTGAGTTATCGTGGATGAAAGAGATAGTCTACATGTGCGTTTACGATTGTGTGAAAATATTTTCTGTATTCTAGGGATCCTAAAATCCTGAAAACTCTACCAAAATTTTGTGACAATACCTCCCTTACATATCTAAGGGCCAATATTTCCATCCACATATAAAGTACCGAATAAATAATTCGCCGAATAAATGAAAAATGACGCATCGAAATCTTAGCTCAAATGATACTTATAGTTCTAGCTGTCATTTTTTGATGCGTATTTTTTTATTTATTCGACGAATCATTCATTCGAAAATTTATTCGTATTCAGTTTACAGCAAAATTATACAAGTAAAAAATTTCTTCAGAATTTAAAAATGCATGCACTAAGGCCCATTTGGTTACATAAATATTAGTATTTCACAATATGACTGTCAAATTAAAATTTATATTTGTTAGAAAAATTGTAACACGGCCATGGAAAATTAAACAAAACGAAATATTTTTTGCATTAAATAAACAAATTTATATTTATATGTTTATTTAACAGAACGAATAAATTATATTATAATTTTCTATGAAATTTATATACAGAAATTAATACAGCATTATAATAAATAAATCTAAATCTGCTGTCTGAGATGAGAAATATTTATTTAACACGGCCATCGAAAATTGAACAAAAACTAAATATTTTTGACATTTAATAAAACAATTTTATTTTTTTTATTTGTTTTGAATTACTTCCTGTAAAAGTTTCATAGAAGATTGTAAATAATATGATAAATAAAAATAAAGTTCAGTTATTTCTTTTAAATAAAAAAATATTTTTCGTTTTTTGTCTATTTTCTATGCCCGTATTACAGTACAAATACATGTATATATTAATTTTTATTGATACATTGTGAAATTCTAATTTATAATTAATCAATTAAATGAAGATAGGTCGTGGGTTCGAATCCCACTAAAGAGCAATTCATAATCATCTACTCATTAACTGGCATATGTCCAAAAGTAGTTAGTCTACTCACCATTTTCATAAAAATTAACATATTTTTCTCTAGACATACATAAAATACAGAGATTCAGATTAATTATAGATCTGCAACTGCAGATTGCTGAAAACATCACTACAAAATATTATTTTATATAGTTTTAATAAAACAGATTTTAAATTTGTGATATAATTTGTGTTAATAATAATAAATAAATAATTACAGCTTTATCGCCGAAGGAGCAATCCTGTTTATTCTGTTAAGGATCTCGTGTTCGAATCCCAGTAGGGTATTAGTGTTTATAATTTTTAATTATTTTATTTTTTCACTGGGACAACATCCAAAGTAACAGTTTGTCCCTAAAACAACAAAATTCTACAAAAGTTAAATGAAATTTCAAATAGATGACTGCAAATATGAACAATAAAAAATTACTAGTAAATCGCGTATGTAATAAAAGTATGAATGTATTAATATACTCGTATATACAATTCATAATATGCATCAGAGGCTAAAAACAAAGACAATAATACATTACAATGCACTCGTGTTTAATTACAAAAACTAATTAAATAATTAGCAATTTATCACCGCATGCAAATTCAAAGCGAATGCTTAATTAATTAAATTAAACATTGTCACACTGCACCCGTTAAAGAATCTCTATTTAAAGTTTTCACACAGCTAATTATTTATATAATTTTAGTTGACTTTCAATCCACTATACCATCACCTAATCGTTCAATTACTATGATAAAGATTGGTATGGTAATAGTCCACCTTAAGACGTCCATGTTTCTTCTTCTTTCTCGAGAAGGAGAAATAAAGTTGTCTCGTTTAGTTAGACATAACACGACGACATTAGCTCTGACATAATTGAATTAAAAATAACATAACTGCCTTGAATTTCTACCATTTTTGCTAATTGTGAAAAGTGAATAAATGTAATTAGAATGAAAGAATTACCTTCTACATGATGAGAATTTTTTGTTCGTTATAATTTAGTATTCAAGTTAGTTTTTTCACAAAACTTTAATGCGATTTTATTTCAGAATAAAAAGATGATTTGTAGGAACTGCACTGCATGAAATTTAATTTATTTTAATACCTAGAAAGGAAGTTTTACCGGAGAGTCTTTCCAGTTACCTTTTAATTGGATGGCATTTTTATATCGCTACTATATTGACGTTATTCATAATTGTTCAATAAGTAATAAAATGATTAGCACAGAAACCATTTTTGTTTGTATTAATAAAGAATCACAAACAAAAACTATGGCATGAATTGTATGTGATAATTAAAAATAATAGATTAGTAGCTGTTAGTTCTTTAATAATTATTGTATACTTCTATCACTTATGTCCGGCATTATAAAGAAATTTAAACTCCAGTTAAATTTACTTTCATACTAAAACATCAAGTTATCGAAATGGCAATCAAATATTTGACGTCAATGTTAAGTAATTTCTAAAATAATTTCTAATGTTGTGCACTTGTTAAAAACAAATAAATTTACTTCAAAATTAAATTTAAGGGACAGTTAAATTTCTCCATAATGTTGGACATTAGTTTATTTTATACTTGTTTCTCAAGTTATATTTTTCGGACTGTTTATCGTAAGAACAATGGTACTTTAAAGTCCTTTAAATTTTTTCATTATTTATAAACAAATACTTGTTCATATAGAAATTGTTATTGCCTACTTGTCGACTCATATTTTTACGAATTTTTGATAAATTCTATAAATAAATATTGTAATTTAACAACTTAAGTAACCAGTATTAAATAAAATTTGGTATGTACCTCGAACGAAAAGTGACTTTAAGGTCCTTGCAAATAATTTCGATCTCACCTAACGCCTCGGCCGTATACAACTTGCTAGAATTTTTAATTTTCACTTTTCGTTATAGATACATAAATAACTATTATAATCTTTTGGTTGATAAATTTTTTTATTTATCGTTCTTAATTTCATAACTTGCGTTCTAAGTAAGATTCTTTATTAATAAAAATATGAATATTTTCTGTTCTGAGTCCTTTAGGACTGTAATGATTAAGAAATGTTTTAAAGTGAAACAATAGATCTTCAAAATTTTTTAAAAATATATAGGATGTTCCATTAAAAAATTTAAATGTATCATGACGCAAAAATGAAACATTCGATACAAAAGCTCATAATTCAGATATTTTTTTCGGTAATATATAAAATAATCGTACAAAATAAATAATACCGATCATTACAACATCCGGTATTATAAAATGTAGCCTTATATTATGAGACCTGCTATTGCAGATCCTATTTATTGCATTATCACTCAAATATGACTTGACTTGACAAAAATATATGGACTGAACTAGAATATCATACCCAAAATGGGTAAAAAACATGATAATAGGTTTATTTAAATAATGTACTAATTTTATTTTTTCTTTGTTTTAGGTAAGTCATTAAATACCAGAGATTCAGCTATTGTTTTTCGCATTCGTAAGTACTTTTTGAAGTAACTATTCACATACACAAATGGTATAGTAGTTTATAAATCAAAGGTTTTTTTTTTATTTGGTTTTTATTACACGCTGTTCTTTAAACAATTATATTGAATATCAAATTCTTCAGGTTCTTCAAAATTTGAAATGTTCTTGATTTGAGGTAATTCTCCTGTAAATATTTTTGCGGTTAAATTATTCGTCTCCAAAGATCTATGGTTGCAGAACATTCCCGCCAGAAATTAGGTCACTATGGTAGCACACAACAAGCATTCATATTTCAAATAATTCTACAAAGTCAAATCAATGCATTAGATATTAATTTGAACCAGCAGTTGGCGGTGTGTTTGTTCATTCAATATTCATTGGACTATGATCTTCTGCTCTGTATTGAATTTTGGTCCGGTGGAATTTAATTTCATCAATAATTAACATACATTTGCTTATTAAACTTCAACAGTTCAAAAACATTTTACATTGAAAAATTAGTTTATTGAAGTGTTTCAACCATGTCATTTTTATTTTTTTATCAGTCACAGAAAATAATTTGAATTATTATGATGAAAAGGTACCAATCATAATTCGTCCACTTGTTGTTAAATTTGGAATTCATGGAAGAAAGAACAATAAAAGTTGTAATTTATAAATCCTTTAAACCTTTTGTACAGATGAAACAGGATATTAATACACACTCATCGAAGTACGTTCGGGTTTTTCATAAATTCATTACCTGTTAAATAAAAAGGCACTAGATTACTATTACAAAATTAAAAAATAGCAGTAACCATTCCACAAAACTCGATGGATTATAATAAAACCACTCAATTACCTTTACAAAAAATCTGGTGTGGGCACCACACTACTTTCTTATACAAATAGAACCAACTGAATATGTATGGCTTGTTTCTAACGTATAACTATTGTGACATTTATTTGACATATGGATATTATACCTGTTTAATTTTGTGTTTTCAGCTATGATGTTATTTTAAAATATTAATTACTATCTAGTCTTTAAAACTTTCTAACTAATAATAGAAATATTGCTTTTATAATATTTAAAACGACATACATTTATATTAAGAAATAAACGTATAATAAGTATCAAAAGGTTAGTACTAGTAAATAGTTTACTAGAAAATAAATTAAATACTCCTCCAAACATAACTTGAAATTTATTACTTATGTATAATTTAAACATGAATAAACTCATTGCTGTAGTATGCATCGTAATATGTCTTATATTTATCGAAATATGGCGATTTGTAATATTTTTCAAAATACGGAAATTTCCCCAAATATGACTTAAAATTGTAAATTTTTTTTATTACATTTCTTTATAATATTCGCGCCAGGAAATCCATTGCAGCAGAGCCCATCGTCATATCTCTAATATTTTTCGAGATATGACGATTTTTTATATTTTCCGAAGAGCAACTTTGAGAGGCTGTAACTCGAAAACTATACAAGATATCGAAAAATATCTCCAGTTTTTTGGTTTTCGTGCCATTTATAATAAATTAGTAAATTTTGAAAATTTTGAAATTTTTTGAATTTTTTTTCAAAATTTCGATTTGAGATATCCCCACAAATATGAAAGATACAGACTCGTAGTGTTCACCAATCGATTCAGCTCGACGAAATACATAAACCCTGAAAATTTCAGAAAATTCGGACAACCGGTTGAAATGTTAGAGCAAAAAGTCTGAAAATGGCCAAATTCAGGCCAAACGTCAAGGGGTACCTATTGACTTTTAGGACAAAAAACGCCATTTTCAGGCTTTTTGCTCTAACTTTCCATCCCGTAAAGCGATTTTTATGAAACTTTGCATACTTATGTATTTCGACGAGCAGAATCGATTGGTGAACACTGCAAATCTGTATCTTTAATATTTGTCGAATTATCGCCGATCGAAATTTTGAACAAAAAAACAAAAAAATTTCAAAATTTTTAAAATTTCATAATTTGTTATACAAGGCACCAGAAACGCTAAATTTTTTAGATATCTCGTGTAGTTTTTGAATTACAAGTCCTTAAATTTGCACTTCGAAAAATACCAAAAATCGACGTATCTCGAAAAATATTAGAGATCTGACGATGCGCTCTGCTACAATGGGTTTCTTGGCGTTTATATTATAAAGAAATGTAATAAAAAAAATTACAATTTTTAGTGAGGATATTCCGTTAGTTTCAAATTTTTCTATCGGTATGTGAATCGGTATTGAACGATTAATAATTACAGTTTCTGTTACTTGTTTGTTCCCATAGCAACTAACATTAATTTATTATACATATAATTCAGTTTTGTCAAAAGTAGCAAACAAAATCTGGTGTATAATATAATAATGTAAATAAAACCAACTGAAATATAAAAATTTCGTTGCACCAGCCAAATTTCAACACTTAAATTGACTTAAGTAAACCTTACATTAAGTGTCAAGTATATGTATTTGTGGTGAGGAAGAATGATAAACTATTATGATATTGATTGATTGATAATGCAGATGATTTGGTAGATATTCGTTTTATAATCGTCCGAGAATAATATATGAACGAGTTAATCATTTTCATAATTTGTCGGATGGACAATTTTTTGACCGATTTAACCAAAAAATACTAGAATACTAGAATCGTGTTTCTGTGATTGCTAATATCTCTAAATAATATTATTAGAAATTTATTAATTTGGTAATCCTTCTCTGTAAATTAATGAATTACCCGAACATTTGAAATGTCACAAAAAATAAACAAATCCTCTTGACAGTTTATATTAAACTTACTAGATTTTAACATTAGAAAATGAAAATTTCGTTAACAATGAATGCCCGGACAGGTCAAAATGACCGTATAAACAATTTAAAATGTTCTTAGTCACAGACATTCTAGTCTTTCTAATGTTAAGTTACCAAAGTTTCTTCTTCGTTTTTGAAATTCTGTTGTAGAACTCTAGTTTTAGATACAGAATGTAGAACTAAGCAATGCCAAAATTCAACGTGAGCAACAAACTTAAGATATAAGGATTCCTTAGTAATAAGTAATGTTTAGTAAAGTTTACTTTTAAGGAGGGGCGGTGCAACTGGACATTAGTTGTAGATAGTATTTTAATGCTTTTTCCCAGAACCCAGAGAGATGCGCTAAAAATGAAAACCTACTCCACGCTCACAATAACAGCTAATATTTTCGTAATGATTTAAATTGTATCAAGGGGAGAATTAAACAACAGTATTATGTTTCAAATAGGTAGCTGTAAAATAACCCACCCACGTTCATCCTACGCAATACTGCTGTTCAGGTTGTAATTGAAAAGTTCCATATCTCATGTAACATTTTATTTTGGATTTAATAAGTTCCTGTAGATATTCCTTTACAAAATAAAATTTCTAAGCGTGCTCCAAGGCAAGAATGTTCCTTTTAAATTAGCTAATGTTGTTCTATAAAACCAAACTTCTCATAAAAGTTTCAGAAAGTAAAAAATATCCAATTTAAAAATTCCCGTCAAGGAAATAAATTACAATCCTCGAATGAAATATAATTAAAACAGTCGAAGTTAGTGACAAACATGTCAAGTGAATAATACAACGCCATCATTCAAAAACATCAAAGTTCAGCTTCCTGTCTAATTAAACGGAATAATCAACGTAAGATGTCAAAGTGTAATTAAAAATCTGCTTCTGGCTGCAGGTACAGAACGCGGAAAGAATAGCGAGGATAAAACTCCTGCTGCAATTGTTTCCAGTTTGTCCCTTCCTATCTTGGATTTTCCATACAATAATTTTACTTG
Organism: Poecilus cupreus; assembly: GCA_963942605.1. Lineage (NCBI taxonomy): Eukaryota > Metazoa > Arthropoda > Insecta > Coleoptera > Carabidae > Poecilus > Poecilus cupreus. Next base: position 22,491,518 of record OZ012724.1, read on the forward strand.
TTACAATTCTACAAATAACTTATTTCATATTTAATCAAATCAGATAACCAAAATATTTATCCAGAAAGAATAATTTAGTTTATTTCATACTGTAACATATTTGCATTTGCAATGGGACCTTAGAGTTTTATTATGTTTTACGGTACTGTATAGATGCTAATCATTATTTTAAAAGGATTTGATCCACATTATCGTTTTCCGCATTCATTTTGTTTGCTATTATTTATATATTTTATAATTTTATTATTATTAAGTCTAAGACAACCTGATTATTTTTAAGAAAGAAAGAAATGAAGACAGAAAACAAACTTTCGTCCGAAAAAGCGACGTAGGTATGACATGAACTCCTTCGTCGCCTCGTCCGGAAACGTATTATTCGTACCGTAAAAACTCATTTACCTAATTTATAACGAAATATAGCTATTGGATATTAAGACATACATATAAATTATCATGCTATATCCCACCCAGTAGGATAGCATGAACCATGAACCAAGCAATCTACTCCAAGCATTACAAAATATCCACATTATATCCCACCCAGTAGGATAGCATAAACAATGAAGCAATCAATCTCCTTCATACATTTTTATCCTGGCATACCATTTTCGCCTCGTTTACATTCACTCATGCGCGTTTATTCTTCACACTCGGAATCATTCGTTCATGCAACAAACCGTCAATCATGTCTATTCATTTATTCCTTGGACGCCCATGTAATTGTTCACCTTCAGTTATAAGTCATTCATACTTCTTTATCCGCACCCAACATTCAGAAGCGTAAATCAATGTAGACACTAACAACTAACAAACACTCAATCGAACATCTCTAGATATATTCACCTTTCAAGCAAATTAATCCTGAAGTATAATTAACTTCATCCAATCATTCAACTACTTTCGATCATTCATTGTTGCAAGAAACCATCAATCATACCTATGTACTCTCCAACCTTTCTTTCTTGGTGTTTCCCAGACCCCAGTGTGACGTTTGTGTAACCGTGAAATAAGTGTTACTTCCAGAGTAAAACATAGTTGTATTTTTGGTCAATAAGAAAGTAAGTCTTGCCGAATTGGAGCGGTCCAAAATGGTCCCACGCTTCAATTAAACAATAAGAACGAAAGAAAGCGAAAGAATAAAAAAAGAAAAGAGATTTATCTCCAAGTATCTTTCAGTCATCGACTGAAAACTTTCAAAAGACACTCATAAAAATAACAAGAGATAGAGCTACTGTCCAGATACGAGGAGTAACTGTTGTACTTAAGATAAGGAAGAAAAATCGTCAATGCAAAACACCAAAGGGCATTGGCGAAACATGGCGGTCTATTGACGGAACTGGAGCACTGGAGGGGTAAGGGGCACTGAACCGGAGCCCGGAAACCTGGAGGGGGCTGTCCCATTGCGCTGAGTTATCGCATGCCGCGAATCATGCCACAGCGACGATTCCTGAAATGAGATTTTGGAGATTTAATGATCATCTACTAAATGCAATTCAAATATAGTTTTGATAGGATCTAGTGATTCATGTATAAACATTTAACCTCTCGCAATATTCTGCGACCACTTAGAAATCTGCTCATTGTATGTTTGTTGTTGTTAGGGGAATGAGGTTCATTGCAAGCATCGTGCGAAATGAATTTGTTTTGTGAGTATTTCAATACAGGTCATTTCATTTCAGTACAGCTGCCATTGCATACTTATTTAGAATTGTCAAATATTGGAATGGTGAAAGCGAAACAAATTTATTATTAAATTTAAATTAATTAGGAAATGATATCGTGGTCGTAGAAACAGTAGTATACAACTCGCCTGGAATGTCCTTTTCATACTCGTAGGAAATGAGTACCATTCCCTACTTGTACAATATACTATTTCCTCATTCATTTTTGAAAAATGTTAGAAATGTCAACAAAACAAATTTGATTGCTTTTATTATTGTTCTATTTTATTAAGACAAAAATGACGTGATTGTTTTTAAGAAAGTAAGAAACAGAGAAAGAAAGCAAATTTTACTCAAAAAGTGCGACACAGGTATGAAATAATCCATTATACGTCATACGTCCGTTTATAATATTCACAGTACTCATTCGTACTCTTGTTCGTACCGTTAAAACTCAATTACCGGACTTATAATGTTAATAACTATTACCGAGGAATATCAAAAAACCTGATAATCCTTCATGTTAGAATATAACTTACTGCAGATAGATTGCTACTAAAATCTAATAAGCTCGTAAATGGAACATTCAAATTCTAAATTTGTAATTTCAAAATGATTACTTGACTCGTAACAATACCTTTCTTATTAACATGCGCGGGAGGTAAAAATGTCTTGTGAAAATATTTGTAGAACATTGTAAAACATTTTCCTTTACAACTTATGCGATATTTCAGGTCGTACGTCTGACTCATTCATAACAATTATTAAAATGTATAAGTTCCTAAATATTAAATACTTTGCATTTGTAACTCCGGTCCTTTCCGGTTTCCGGGTTCAATACCCCGCAAGGTCAAGCTAAAAGCCTTTGGCTGCGGTCCAAAAGTAAACCGAGTTAAAAAATTGAAGATGCTACAAGAAAAACTAATACTCTCTGACATTTGAGGTTATAAAAGTATTTCTGAGTAAATTTATATGTTATGTTATTTCGTACTTTTGGTTTAAGCAACTCTGCCACGAGTGTCCATTATATTAAGTGCTCTTGAGTATATTTTTATGTTATTTCATTCTATTGTAC